>CADCXD010000005.1:2074178-2765570 GCA_902806575.1 Jackrogersella multiformis | reverse complement strand
AAGAATGAATATATAAATCCCTTAATATCCATCCGTAGACAACCTTGTTATCCTCTCCGCTTCCAAGGTTGTAAGCAAAGTGAACAACAACACGAAAGATCTCCAAAGATCTCAAACATTCTATCTTGGGCTGCTTTATTACACATTCTTTGCAAAGTACAATAAGTCGAGGACATTCGATAGCCTCTTCACCAATTACCTACAGCTCATTATTTCGACATGGGAAATATTATTGGCACAGCCTTAGGTGCTGCCTTGAGGGCAATACTCAACGCAGTACTTGGCCCGGCTATAGCAGGCTCTTTCCTCGCAGGGCTTGGTGGCGCAGGTTTGATTGCGGGCATCACTGCAGGTATGCACCTAGAAAATTTCGGTGGTATTTCTTGTTCGAACAGAGGCGGTGTTGTTAAGTGTCTATTACATTGACTTACTCTGCATGCCTAGGGTCTGTAGCTGCAATTTTGCAGAGCGCCGGCGGAAACATTGATATCGGAGGCGTCTTGACTCAACTACGAGGCGCCGGCATGGAGGGATAAAACATGATAGTAGTATAAGAGCAAGAGAAGCAGTGGAGGTGGCTGTAGGACTACAGGATAAATTATTGTTTGTTGAATTGGTAGAGTACTTATTTAAAGGGGGCTGGTCAACCCCTCGTATAACTCTGGTCGAGCAGTAGGTAGTTAGTACAGTTATTTGAATACCTAGGTAGGTATTCCGTGCTGGCTGGAGGAGAGGTTAATGTACCTACTTACATAGTAAGTAATCTTTATGATCCATCATATTGTGGCATGCATTTATCCGTAGTGCCGACACCTTACAGTAATCCTTTTTATACACCGTATGTTAACCCAAGTTTCTTATGAAAACGGATCATCATAACTGTTCATAACTTAAAGATTATAAAAGCCTAACCAAAATCTAAGAAAATTTAACATCTGCAAAGTTTAAAAATGAATTTGGCTGTATAAAACGGTACATATATGGTTGCCAAGACTTTGCGGGAAGTGTCCCAACCTTGTTCGCGACGGGACAATCGTCCAAGCTGCCAGGGTACCTTCCTTGTGCTAGCCTTGTCAACCAATAGCGGGAGTTGACCGATCGACGAGAATTTTTTCTCTCTACCTAGGTACTCACGAAATTTTTCTCTCTTCCTGTTAAAAATTCTAGTGCGACGTGATTCAAGCTTCTCTGGACGTTTCTTTTACAACAATTTTACTCTTTATATCGGTCTACCGTTTGCAAATATCATAAAATTTGTATACTACAATCATGGGTGACGAGGTTGACGTGGCTATCGCCACTTACGAGGAGTTGATGGACCTCGAGAAGGACTTTGACGATGTCGAGACGGAAATAAGTAAGTCTTCCTTCTGCTCGGAATCGATAGTTTCGTCTCAAGGCGCATCTTGAGGCGCTACTTTACAGCATAGACGAGGCCTAGATTCGTGAGCTGAAGAAAATGTAAATGGCTACTGACACTTCCTTTAGTCCGCCAACAAGTTACTCTTAGCAAGTCTCTTTATGAGAAGAGAGCACAACTGGTCGCCAAGATTCCCAACTTCTGGGCATTAGTCTTTGAGCAGGCACCCCCTGATCTCGACCAATACATCCAACCTAGTGACTCTGCGGTGCTTTTGTCCTCACTGGCTTCCGTCTCGGTCTCACATTTCGAGATTGAGGATGGTGGCAAGGGAGACCCTCGCAGTATATCTATCAAGCTTGAATTTTCCGAGAATGAGTGGTTCGAAGATAAGGTCCTCGAGAAGAAGTTCTGGTACCGTCTCTCCAAGGATGGCATAGAGGACCTGGTCAGTGAGCCAGTCCCTATCAAGTGGAAGTCGCCGGAGAAGGATCTCACCCAAGGAATGCTCGACCTGGTCGTGAAGATCTGGGAACATGACAAGAAGCAAGGCCCGGCGGATAGCACAAAGATCAAGAAGGAAAAGGATTACACCCCCGACGAGAGGGCGCTGAAGGAGAAGATTGATGCTACAGGTCTAGGTGGAACTTCCTTATTCGGCTGGTTTGGGTATCGCGGCCTGAACATCTCCGTGGAGGAGAGCCGTCTTGCTAACGAGGAAGATGAAAAGAGGCGAGCTGAAAGAGCTGCAGGCAAGATTCCCGAGCTGAAAGGGATAGAAGACGCTGAAGATGATGACGACGAGGATGATGACCCCTTGGCACTTGAGATCTTCCCGGATGGCGAAGAAGTCACTCTCGCTATCAGCGATGATCTCTGGCCCAACGCTATCAAGTACTTCAGTAAGTCAAATTTTATTCGCGAGGTTAAGCATTACTAATATGTCCGCAGGCCAAGCTCAAGAAGTTGATGTTAGCGACATCGACTTCGAAGACGAGGATGACGAGATGGGCGATGACGATGAGGAGGAAGAGAAGCCTAAAGCCAATGGTGCCCAACCCCCATCTAAGAAACGGAAGGCCTAAACTTGCTAAAGAAAAATGAAGGTTCCTAATCTCACTATAATTGCAGCTCGCTCGCGATAACTTCAAGGGTTTGGGTTTTCATGACATAAATAAAATCATGACGGTTGGAGAGACGCGGTTATATACGCTCGACGTTTCGATACCGATTACAAAATTTCCCATAGAGCATCGAAAATAGATTTCAGGTCGCAATAGAGTATAAGAAACAGATCAGCTGTAGATGCGATTCCGGTGAACTCGATTGATGATGGCCTTTTTTGGCTTTCGAATGGTAACCTCTTCTGCGGCTCTCTTATTGGTGTATGTAGGTTGAACTTGAGCTGTTGCGTTGCTGTTACTTGAAGAGTTGTGCGAGAATTCTCCTTTTTAATTTGACAACTTAAACAGAGAGTAGGAAGTTGCATACGGCTGTGTGACGCCGAAGGTAGCGGCGCTGGAGGACCACCCTTGCTATTTCTAGTTCTGTATACGGAATAGTAAGTAGCTTGTTCAGTAAAGGTGGACCTGGACCCCTGCCAAGTCACATACAACTTTGGAACTGGAAGGGTGAACTTCCCCACAACCTTGGAAGTTACAACTTTATCCATCTGACCCTTTATTAACTTCCTAGCGTCCATGGTACCGTGGATCTTCTCATTCAATTCAACCTCATCCCTCTCATTGATCTTCAAATACCTACTATGTATAATACCTACCTAGGTATATTGAAGATCAAGACACCTCACATTTATAATTGGCACAACTTTATGACTATCAGCCCAATGATCTACAAACTAGCTAGATTTCACATGCCAAGATAGGGCTATTCTCACTTCCCTCCTGCGATCTCTTACCCCGGCCGACCCCGTTCCTCTCCTCTTTGAGACGAGGATCCGCTCGGATCGAACTCGAACCGTTTCAGCATGCCGATTCACCGGGCATAGCCTCACCGTTTGGGGTTTGGGATGGGGATTCACGCGCAGATAGGTATTGGATAGGTAGGAACCAAGCTTCGAACAATTGTAGGCGATCGACGGTGGTTTGTGCTGTCCATACCCTACCTACGTGAAGCCGCTTCAAGATGGGACTGGGACCTTACAGCAAGGGGCTTTGCCTACCCTGCTACCCTGCTGACCTACCGAAACGGTTCCTACCTCGAAGGGTCTGTGTCTTTTCACACCTTCACCTTCAACTTCACTTCTCTTCACTATCGCTTCTAGACCGAAGCTTCATTCTTTTTCGTTTCGTTTCGCCGTGCGACCTCTCGTTAACACTTCATTCTTTTCGTCATTTTCTCTTCGTACTCGCACCAGGTCGAGTTTTTCTTGATTCTATTCTCACCTCGTCCTAGTGGCTTGTTTTGATCTCGTGTTGTTTGGGAGAGTCTTCGTAGACTTGGTTATCGAGAACGGCGGCGACAATTTTTATTTTTAACCTTCGGAGTCAGAACCGCGACGCTTCGTTCCCTCGGCTCGTAACTTACTGAATGACATGTGGCTATCTTGAGCAAAGCTGGTTTTCCTCTCACTTCGAAGGCTACGCCTTTCGCGGATGAAATCCTATTCCATTTATTCTCCCGACTATATCACTCTCATTTCATAATGAGATTATCACTTCATGCGGCAGGTCTCGTGAGCCTGCTGGCAGGCGTCACGGGTGCCATACAAGTCGATTTCAGCAATGAAGGTATATATATAGCCGATAAAAACATTTCGATAGCACATCTAATAACGCATATAGACTCTGTCAAGGAGGCAGCAAGTACCGTTGCGTTTGGCCTATTGAAATATTACACAGGAAATAACACAGGTGATGTTCCGGGCAATTTGCCTGATCCGTATTTCTGTACGCGACCCCGTTCACATTGATATACTTGTCGTCGCTCATGCCAGTATTAGGGTGGGAAGCAGGAGCTATGTTTGGAACATTGATCGACTATTGGTTTTACACTGGAGACGACACATATAACGCTGTAACGACACAGGCAATGCTACATCAAGCAGGCGACGATAGCGATTTCATGCCACAGAACCAGACAAGAACACTGGGTAACGATGATCAAGGATTCTGGGCTATGGCGGCAATGTCCGCCGCCGAGAACAATTTTCCAAACCCACCTGAGGGCCAACCGCAATGGCTAGCATTAGTTCAGGCCGTATTCAACGAATATGTGACTCGATGGGACGCCGACACTTGTGGAGGTGGGTTACGGTGGCAAATATTTACGTTCAACAACGGATATAACTATAAGAACTCCATCTCCAACGGCTGCTTTTTCAACATTGCTTCCCGCTTGGCAAGGTATACAGGGAACCAAACGTATGCTGACTGGGCCGAGAAAGTCTGGGATTGGATGGAAGAGGTTAAATTCATCGACGAGGATTTCAACGTCTACGACGGAGCTGGTGCCGATAAGAACTGCCTCGAAATCAATCGTGCGCAGTGGACGTATAACACGGGTATATTTCTGCAAGGCACGGCCATGATGTATAACTTCACCGATGGCCAGGAAAACTGGAAGCAGCGGATGGAGGGCATGATGAACAAGACAATCACATTCTTCTTCGACGATGGAATCGTAGTTGAGCGACCGTGCGAATCTTTCAACTCGTGTGACTACGATCAGCAAAGCTTCAAGGGTTACCTGATGCGGTGGATGGCCTCAGCATCGCAAATGGCGCCGTTCACCTTCGATACGCTTATGCCACTAGTACAATCATGTGCTACGGCAGCCGCCCAACAGTGCTCTGGGTCACCACCGGCTACCCAATTTAAGGGGCAGTCTGGTACGGCATGCGGCTTCAAATGGACGGAGAAGGCGAACTTCGATGGCCTTGCCGGAGTCGGTGAGCAGATGAGTGCCCTCTCTGCTATACAATATACGTTGGTCAAGAAGCAAGCGGCAAAATCGCCTGTGACAGCCGACACTGGTGGAACATCCGTCGGAAACCCTAATGCCGGGCGGCTGATGAGCGAGTATATGCCAACCATACCGGAGATCACAATAGGCGAGAAGGTAGCGGCCGGCTTCCTCACGTCCGCGATTGCATTTAGCGTCGTAGGCGCGTCCTTCTTCGTGATGAAAGAATAGCCAGTTTGTATCACTGATGATGAAATGAGAAACCGTGCAAGACTCCTACTAAAGCACTAGGGATCTTACATGTGAGGATTAGGTATATATAGGAAACATGCCTGGCAAGTATGGCATCGGCGGCGTTCCGGGATAATATCCGATGAATATACCTGCTTTGAAAGCAATTATTTTAATCACCATATACATAGAAAATATTCATGAGTTACTTACTTCACGGAGAACTATTTGGCCTGGATATTGGTATGAGTCATTCTAAGGACGTCTTTTCCCAAGTACATATATTACACGCTCCTGTTTGGGTTGCATGTTACATTTGGTACAATAATTCTGAGTCTACAAGAATAATATTTGTTATATGTGTCTGGGTAGATATATTAGAGCGTCGCTGACGTCTTTTAATACCTACCTAGGCAGTATTGTGGATTTCGCTATTCCGCGTGAGTGATTAGGCTTCATCCTTTATCTTCTCCTTCTCCTTCTCCTCCTCCTCCTTCTCCTTCTCCTCCTCATCCTCCTTCATCTTCTGCTTCCACAGATGCTTGCTCTCATCAACAGTACCCCGGAAGAACAGCTTCGCGGCCCCACCGACATTACCGTCCATCTTGCGGAATTCGGTGGCGCCCTTGATGCCGGCGACGACCTCGTATATAGCCTTCACCACGGCCTCGGCGGTCTCCTGCGGCATCACGCGGCTGCGCTTCTTCTTGGTAATGGTGACCTCCACGGCGAACCCCCTGTAGAGGAACTTCTTCATCCACCGCATCTTGTGCTCCAGGTCGTGCGGGTCGATGGTCCACGTGAGCTCCAGCTCCTTGGTGTTGACGGCCTTGCGGCGCCGCTCCTTGGAGGCCTCGATGGCGGCCGCCTCCGCCTCCGCGTTGACGATCACGCGGCAGATGGCGGCGGGCGGCTCGACGTCGTCCAGGCCGACCTCCACGCCGTCGTCGACGGGCGGCGGCGGCGGCGCCACCATGACCAGCGTGTGCGTCTCCAGGTCCAGCGACCAGAGCACCTCCTCCAGCCGCTGGGGCGGCGAGAGCGTGCTCTCGGGCGGCGCCGACGCCACGCGCACCCACTTGTGCGGGATGTTCTGGTTCATGAAGCGACTCCTGTGGGCCATGATGCGCCGCAGCGGCGGCCGCATGCCGGCCGCCCGGGTCTGCACGCGGTGCATCGCGGGCGCAGCCGAGGTCGCAGCCGGCGCGAGGGTAGGCCGCCGACCGAGCACGCGGCTGGAAGATAGCGACGACGACGAGAAGAGCCGCGGCGGGAACAGGTAGTGCGAGCCCGCGGCGCTGCTGGCGACTACCAGGTCCGAGACTAGGACTCGGTGCAGGGCGCGCGCCGGAGACGAGGCCGAGGCGTAGGCTACGCAGCGGGGGTGCGCCATCTTGGCTGGCGAGTCTCTCTCTCTATATCTAGTTTTCTTTTTCTATTCTTTCGGAATGACAATCGCAACGCTTCGTGAGAGAGGAGTGGGTGGGATATTAGTGCTGTGGAAAGTTAGAGTGATAAATTTTTTTGGAGGGGATCTAAATATTTTTTTCAATTGAGTTCTTAAAAAGTTCAGGGTAGGTACAGTACCTCGCACTAAATTAGCACTCGAGCCCCGGCGGCCAATCATATCTTGGCATACGGATTACCGACCGGGACATGCGAGGCTTGGCGCCAAGACATGGAAGACGTCGTTGAGCATAGTAGTAGAAGTAAGTAACAACATGAATATTTCATATTTCATACTCACGAGCTCATAACTCGAACTCACAACTCACAACTCATATACGCTAACCTCGCTCCCTCCCCTCGCGCCAACGAAGCCATGAGCCCTCCCCACCAGCGCGAACCCAGCCCCTCATAAACCCACCCATCGCCCCCCTCCCTTCTCTGACAGTCTGAGTAGCCACCCAGCCACCCACCCCCGCCATGCCTCCCCCATCCTCGGCCACCCCTCCGCGTGCTGCTCTACACGGGCAAAGCCCTAGCGCTGGGCCACGTGCTCGCGACCTACGGGTACGGGTGCGGGTACGGGTGGGGGCCGTCGATGCTGCCGACGTTCCTGGCGGCGTCGGAGTGGTTCGTGACGGACCGCGCGTGCCGGCGCGGCCGCGGCGTGCGCGTCGGCGACTGCGTCGTCTACGCCATCCCCGTCGAGCCCGGCGAGGACGGCATCAAGCGCGTCCTCGGCCTCCCCGGCGACTACGTCCTGCTCAACTCCCCCGGCGTCGCCGCCGGCGCCGCCATGATTCAGGTATGTGGGTGGCTTTGTGGTGTTTTATGCTGTACTGTACTCTACTGTTATATGCTATATTATATTATGCTATATCATACCGCGTTGTGTCATATCATATCATCAAGCGACCCAAGCCCACCCGTCGAGTGTGGCTAGTAGTGCTTCGAAAGACGAGACAAAAACAAGGAGAAGGGATGAAGACAACCAAGATAAAAGCGGTAGAGAGGACGTGGGCTAACGAAATATTGAACTAGGTCCCGAAAGGCCACTGCTACATAGTCGGAGACAACCTGCCCTGGTCTCGGGACAGCCGCGACTTCGGGCCGCTGCCCATGGGCCTTATCAAGGGCAAGGTGATCGCCAAGGTGACGATGAATGGCTGGTGGCCGCCCAGATGGTTTGAAAAGATAGAAAGCGGTCTTCAGCCTGTGTCGAGTCCGCCCGAGACGTGACCTCGCCGTCTCCCTGTGCGGATAAAGCTATATTGCGAGTAGGTTACTAGAGTGGTATACAGTATATACTTGTAATTGTATTACGACGACATTGCATTGGAGGCGTCTGGGAAGGATGATTTGTGGGATATCATTTTTAGGCGAAGGACAATCTAATTACAAGAATTTAAAAGCTCCACGCAAGACGCTTACGCAAGTAACCGCGTCGTGCTAGGAGTGACGGAACCGGGTAGTCATCTTTTCAAACGGATATGCCGCCGAAGTGTACAAATGAGATCGGGCGTCTTTCCCTTCCGCGAGGGCGAGTCCCAATGAGGATATGCGTTCCTTAATAAGATATCGAAGCAGCCTTACCACGGACGAAAATGCAGATGCCTGCTTATATAAAATACGCCTCAAACACCGGAACCAACCACGTCCATGTGAATGCCAGCCGGAACAAGGAGTCCGGCACAATCGATGATTAGGGAAAAAACGATAAAATCCGGTAACGACCGTCGGTAAAGGCATCATCACTTCATCCCTCTATATGTGCCTTCGACATGCTCTGGCCGAGTAGTTCGAGGCACTTCTGTGCAAGGTTAACAACCTCGCCCTCGTCATCTTCTTCAAATTCATTATCCGACTCGACCTGTCGATTCGCAATTTGCTTTATCATCTCCACAATCGTGTCCGACTTCCCGATTTGCGAAATCAACGTCTTATCCTCCGATTCCAGCAATTGTAGGAGCGTCCAGATGGCGATATGTTGGAATGTGGCATCTCCGCTGGCTAAGAACCTGCTTAGGTAACCGTGAATACCGCCGTTCGGTTCCGTCCAGTCTTGGATAAAGATAGAGTAGTCGCCAACTACAACAACATGTTAATAAAGTTTCATAGAATAAAACAGAAATAGGAGGTTTACCTTTCGAAGATAGATTGCCGAGGGCTGCAGCGCTGTTTCCCTGTACCTCGATGCTTGGCGAATGCGTCAGGGGAATTAAGACGTCAAAAACACCGAGATTCAACAGGTGCGTTTTAAGATCGTCGGATAGGGCTAGGACTGCGATAGCGGCCGTCATCTCCGACTGGACAGTAACCGGGACGTCTAAGACGAGTTGCTTGCACTTTTGTACCGCGCCAGCTTCGAGAACTAGAGCTTTGTTCCTATCAGAGCTCGCAGCAAGGTTTCGGAGGGTCGATATGGCATGGCACTGGATCTCTTCGTTGTCCGTGGAACCTAGAAGGTCGACTAATGGCTTTAAGAACCCGGCCTCGATGATGGGTGACTCGTTTAAAGGGTGGATAGATATGTTACGTATGCAAGCGACGGCGGAGAGGATTAAAGGAAGGTATGATGATTGAAGCAGGCGCAGCAGCGGATTGAGGCCCTGTGCTCGGACAATATCTAGTTGATATTTCTCGTCCGAGGCCAGATTTCGGAGTGCCAGCGCCGCTTGACACTGGACCTTAGGAGAGGACGAGTCCATCAAGTTAACCAGCGACTGGACAAGTTTGGTCTCGGACGCAGCTAATTTTCGTCGGTTGTTAGAGTCGACGGCAATGTTGCTGAGCGCTGTCGTGCAATAATATTGGACATCGACATCGGGAGAGGACAAGAGTTGGACAAGCACGGGGATCGCGCCAGCATTCACGAGCTGTTGTCGGTTCTCGTCTGTACGGTAGATGGTTAGGAAGACCTATATCAAATCAGTTACGGAAGGCCTGGAGCGTACCTGAATGTGTCATATTGAGGAGGGCGCCAGTTGCGTTTCGTTGAACTCTCATATCTCTCGACTTAGCTAATCGGGTGAGTGGACCTAGCGCTCCTGATCTTGCAATCTTGGCCTTGTTCTCCTCGTGAGTTGCTAGGTTGGTAATGCATCCTACGGCGTTGCACTGCACCTCGACGTTCGGGGAAAGCATCTGACGTATGAGCGGTGTCAGACCGCCCAGTTGGACGATTAAAACCTTGTTCTCGGCTAGACAACTTGATGAGACGACGAACAGTTAGATGAGGTCGCAGAGCAACACTTACTGTTAACAGCCAGGTTTCCTAGCGCCGCACTGGCCGCTCTCTGAACTTCGATATCGGGACTCTGTAGTAAGAAGAGAATAGGTTCCAACGTATCGCGGTCGACCTCCCGAACATCTACATGATAGTCAGTCTCAAGCTCTAGACTCTCTCCGGGAGAGCACTATGTTATGCGAAGATGTTCTTGTTTGACACAACTCCATAGTCCGACAGCTCTCCCATCCGCACTTCGGCAGTACCACGTACCTCGCTCTGTGATCTCGGCGAATGTTAGACTTGCACTCCGTTGAAGGTCGATATTGTCGGAGAAGACGAGGGTGCTTAGGGCTCGGAGAGGCTCGCCGGAGAAGAAGTCGGTCTCGCCGCGCTGATAAAATAAAACCCACGGTTAGCTTATAGTAGTCGAGGGGATGGGTTCAAGGTAAACACACGTTCTCGAGGTATTGAAGCAAGTCGGCAACAGCTTCCCTTTCGCTATCGGCTAATACCGGTTCGTAAAGACCTTCGCGGGATTTGCCTACATCGTGTTTAGTATTTGCAGAGCTCTGATTGAGATGAGGATGGGTTAGATGTACCTCCGCAACATGATTGGCAGGCCCCCATTGCTATGGGTAAGGTTAGAAACCGGGATGGATGATGAGATTTGATTCCTGTCGATGAAAGGAAGAACAAATGATGTTGATTATTCAGATGGTTTCGCTCTCAATTTGTTGGTGAAACTCGACGAGGCGTGTCTGACAAGTAGAGGTAGAGTATTGTCAGTGACTAACGTTAGGCCCCAAATAATAAGCCTGCTCCCGCGAGATGGTCCTATGATGTATCCTCGTGAGAACCTGGAAGCTAGGGTAGGCGGGTTATCTCGTGCAGGTCGAGTCGACGCGGCAATAATTGTGCCGGGTTATATGTATATGCATCGACGGAACGGGACGAGGAAATGGGAGGTCGATCTTGACCTGGTTGACCTGTGTGTGTTGTGAGATGGAGGAGGAGAAGAAGAGCGGATGTTGTCGAAACCTTGGTTGGTTTGGAGGGATAGAATGGATTTGGGGGGGTTGTTTACGAAGTTGTAAATGCAAGTTGCAAGTTGCAAGTTGCACTAAGAAAGCTCGAAAAGGTTGTTGCGCAGTAGAAGTTTTGGCAAATCCCTACATTGAATTAACCCTTGCACGCCCCCGGTCACGTACCCTTCCCTAGTATTCCGTAACCTTAAAAAAAAATAGTAATAGCAATTTGCTGCGCGCTATTGCCGCTTCCTGCTGCAGTAGCTTGGCTGCCTGGGTACTCCCGGGTGGTGCTGTGTGTAGGATAGGTCGTTGCGTACAGAGAAGGAATGGTGTTGCCGGCGCGGGTGCAGGCTGTGCAGGTAGGTGGGTTTAATGGGGGTGATCAATCCTTCCAATTCTTACCGTTTTTTTTCTTGCTCTCCTGCTCTCCTGCTCTCCCTGCCTCATGAAAATGGCACCGGAAGGTTTCGGTGGGCGAGCTTGTCTGAGCTTTGACTTGTTAGGTACCTAGGTACCTATATATAGTGGACACTAGGTACCCCCCCTGGTCATATTTTTCTGTAATGGATATATTGTACCTATTTGCGATGCAAAGATAAATGCTTATCTACCTAGTCCATTTAATTATATGAAAGGAACCTAATAAAAAGCTCAAAGCATTTATTATTGTAAACTCAAAAACCTGTTTAAAGAGTACCTACTTATAATTGCATGTAGTATAATATGAAGTGATATACATGGGTACTTAAGTATATAGTTTATGCGCGTATTTTAATACAAAACCTGTATGGGACGAAACGGCGGTACATTCAAAAACGAGGTTAAAGCTTCAATCAATGAGACAGGAGCAAATTGACGTGCCTAGGTGCCTAGGTGCTAAGCACCCGCTACCCATAAAAGAACAAGACCCCGATTTACCATCCTACTTGCCTTTTCAGGACAGCTCTTGTGTAGGTATTTGTAGCGGCCACGAAGCCAATCCGCTCTAAGCTTGCAGGCTCGTTACTGCTGCCACTGCCGCAGCTATGGGAATTTAGCTTGTGAAAAAGATTAAAGATCATCCACCATTTCGTCTCGAAGATGTGACGTGCCTATCCGTTTACCCATCCACATCATGTAGCTTTCCGTCTAGTATGAGCCGAGGCCAAGACATGTTTGTTATTCTACTTTATACTGCAGATGTCTCTTAGGTTGAAGCTATTCGCAATCATGGGTGACCAATCATTTCTTAACTACATATGTATACAAAAGAGTGGAAGACTTCCGCAAATTACTAGCAGCACTTCTTAAAAATTGTGTCATGAGATCTTACCCTCTGGGAAGAGGCAAGGTCAGAATGATCAAGCATTAGCAACTCTTTTTGGTCTCAACTGTCATCATGGTTATCTGGTTTGTTAGCACGGACCCTCTAGCCGTATCCTTTATAACGATGATGTGCCTCCTTTTTGACGCTCGCATCAATAATGACACCAACTTTGTCTTCAATGTTGGTTACCTACCTAGGTACTTAAGTAGGTATACCACACACCGACAATGGATTTGATGATCGGATGAGAACGAGACATACTTTATTATTCAGTGATTGACACACTCTGATCTTTCTATGGCTGGGGTTTCCATTACCCTCCGCCAAGTCAAATTGGAAGATATTTTCTTTGTTCCGTTCCCTCTTCAGTGATTGACTACCTAGGTAGTTAAGCAGAAGCAGAAGCAGAAGCAGAAGCTAGAACAGAGGCCAACTTTCCAGACGATGTTTTTGTGTCTCCTTGGTGTTACATCACTTCTTCAATACGATATGATAGGTCATTTGCTTGTCTGTTTCTGTCTACTTTGATGCTCATCATGTCGAGTAAATCTTCCTTTCTAGCCGTTGAGGTAGTGATAGTTTTGAACTAGGTATGTATAATATGTATACCTACCTACCTATGAAAGGAGACATTAACATTACGTTGCAACTTATTAAATCATAAAATCACAAGGTAACTCGAACATTCAAAGAAGTAACTACCTCTTAATAACTACCCAGACCATACCTACCAGGTAAAAGTCCCGCTATATTACGTCATAGCGGTTGATATTATTAACGTATTCACGTAAAACATTTCTACGACAGATATAAGTACTAAGATATCTTTAATCACTTACATATTTATCTAGCAGCTTAGGTACCTGGGTATGGAATATGGAAATTCAAGTGAACATAAGCCTCAAGTTTATTCACAAAGACTATAAAATAAAGAGAGTGAACACATCTATAGATACCTAGGTACCTATCACTATTTCTACTAAAACTACCTACCTAGGTATCTGGATAAGTCAGCAACCTCCAGGGCTTGGAAGCACTTGTAGGTAGCTGCCCTTATCTACAAATACATCCATATCTAAAAAGAGATCGTCGCTACTACCCAAATCGCAGCTGCCCTCCCTTTACGCTGTTAACCACTGCCCTATCAGATCTCTCGAAATCTCATCCCAGGCTATACAATACCTAGGTACTTTGTACATCCCAGGTTTATATCTCATAACTCCATGTCTTTATAAGAGACCTATGTGCAGCCTAAGCCTAGACCACTTAACATAAAAAGAGTGAGGCTATTTATTCGTCTACCTACCTACATACCTAAGGTAATCTAACATCAACGTCGACATTTATCATCATGGATTCAATTGTCGACACCTCCATCTCTCGTCTCAGTTAGCAATTCTTAGCAACTATCTTAGTGCTTCTAACTAAGCATGCTTAGAGTTTAGTTCTCTCCAATCGCCGAGTAGCGCTGTCCGTATCCGATAGCAAACTCTAGGGCTCCCTCTCTTTTATTTTAAGTTTTATTTTAATGAGATCCGTCGTTAATCTTTTTACTCTCCGCACCCCTCCCCCTCCCCCTCCCGCGGTAAAAAGAAGACCTACATACACCGAAGCCCTTTTCCACATTCACACCTACCTACTACCTCTACCTACCTAGTAAGTACTGCAAATCTCAGCTACACACCTACGGGGAGACGGCCGTTCCACCAATAATTCCCACCCGACCCTGTCTTGAACCCCGAGGGAAGAGCCCCAAGAGGGTTTAGAAGGGGAAAAAAGTGAAAAGGAAAAGGGAAAAAAATAAAATAAAAACATAACGATGGATGACCCTTCGAGCCGCCAACCCAAAACTCCGCCAGGCGACGAGCCACAGCGTGCGCCAACCGCGACCGCCCCCGCCATGCTGTCGGGCTTGGAATCGTCCATACCACTGCTACCACCGCTACTACCGCTGCCTCGAGCTGGTCACGAGCTTCCCTTTGTGCAGCCATCCTCGTATCTCAGACCTAAATTTCGGAGTCGTACAACACCCGTACCCACGACGCCAATGACTCCCATTGATGAAGATCAGTTGCAAGGCCTGGTAAGCTATTGGAACCCGCATTCCATATTCCATATTCCATATTATATGCTATTCTATGCTGTTATGTGCTATTATGTGCTAAAAGTTTTCCGCGCTCTTCCCGCTTTGTTCCTCTCGTGCTTCTCTTTTCTTCCCTTCCCTTTCTCTCTCCTCTTGTCTAAAATCCGACTCTCGGACCTTGGGCTCTCAACCATTTACTAACCATATTTCCATTGCTTATAGAGAGGCTTGCGCAACTTTCTTCGAGTAAGAACTAGTTACGACGTACTTCCGCTCTCCTTCCGCCTCATTGTGCTCGACAATGATCTCTTGATCAAGAAGAGCCTGGACATCTTGATTCAGAATGGTATTAGTAAATAAGAAGAAACCCTCGTGACAGTCCGAATCGGTCCTAACGTGCAACCTGTTAGGAATCGTGTCCGCGCCTCTTTGGGATTCGCATCAGTCCAGATTCGCCGGCCTGCTAACTGCGACCGATTATATAAATTTGATCCAGTACTACTGCCAATTCCCCGAGCATATCGACGATGTAGACAAGTTTAGGTTGAGCAGTCTCCGTGGTATGTTGCAACCGATTTCCGAATGTGCGAGTGCGCGAATATGCGGAGGGTGTTGATTGAATCTGTGTGGCTAACGCTTCGGTTGAAGACATTGAAAAGGCAATCGGTGTCCTCCCGTTGGAAACCGTGTCCGTCCACCCGACAAAGCCGCTCTACGAGGCATGTAGCCGCATGCTGAAGAGTCGCGCTCGCCGAATTCCGCTTATCGACATCGACCACGAAACCGAGAGGGAGACGGTGGTAAGCGTCATCACGCAGTATCGCATCCTCAAATTTATCGCCGTCAACACAGAGCAGCACACCATACTTCTCAAGCAGTCGGTGCGAGAGATCGGGCTGGGAACGTACAATAATCTTGCGACGGCCAAGATGACGGACTCGGTTCTTGAAGTGATCAATCTGATGGTGGTTCACAATATCTCTGCTGTGCCCATCATTGACAAGAACAATGTCGTGATCAACGTGTTCGAGGCCGTCGATGTTATACCGTGTATTAAGGGAGGTGCTTACGACGAGTTGAAGTCGACGGTAGGAGAGGCACTATCGAAGAGGCCGGAAGATTTTCAAGGGATCTACACTTGCCAAGAGGACGATAGGCTTGATTCGATATTTATCACTCTACGTCAATCCCGAGTCCACAGGCTGGTAGTCATCGATGATAATTGGCATCTAAAGGGCATTATTTCCCTTTCGGATATCCTCAAGTACGTCTTGTTCACTGGCGTTACTAGCGACGAGGGTGAATACTTCCCTCCTCCGTGATCGGTAAAGGGGAGGAAGCCTAACAGATTTTTTTGACGACGAATACGACACCTTGGAAATGGCGGGAACGAGGTTCTGGATTCAAGGGGGGCTTATTGATGGGCATTGCAGAGGAGTCCGGCGTTCGAAAGACTAAAGTGGTTGCATAAGGATCAGTCCTTCTGAACCCGCATAGGTTTTTTTCAGTCTTTCACAGTATCTAGGTTAAGGGCTAAGGGAGGATTACACAACGGTCTAGAAGGAGAGGTTTGGTAGGGAATAAAACCGGACTGGATCTACTATTAACCATAGGACGTCTTGGAAGTGCAATATACCTCAAAGATATACAATTTTTTTGGTTATAGGTTGACCATCGTGTCTACCTAGGTACCTTCTTATATCTATCAAGATATATGATATATGCGATAGTACCTTCAGTACCTGATGTCCCTAGAACCTAGAACCTACATGTAGGTACCTACTTGAGGTAATCTCGGCTCTTTACTCGTGGTTTCCTTGGAACCCATGTAGACAATTCTCAAACAACCTTATTCATAGAAGGAAGGATATATTCTAATTATTAGGTAACACATATAAGCATACCTACCTACTTACCTAGGTAGGTACATGAAGTAGTAGGTAATAGGTAAAAATCATCGACCATACATCATGTAGCTGAACTATACCAAAGCACTCATCTTTACAATTACAACTTTTTCCATATTTCTGTCCAGTATTTTTCTGTTGCTTTCTACATCCGAAGCTTGTCCCTTGCTTACCTACCTCCTACCTAGGTAGGTATATAGTCGCTCAGATGCAGTCTTATCATTATGATACTGCTCCTATTCCCAATAAAGGCAAAGAGCCTATACACACAAGCTGGTCTACGTCTTCGCAGCCTTTCCCTTATCAACGAAGACGCCCAATCTCGCACTCTACCATTGTTAGACCACAAGCAGCTCTTACCACCTCCCGCTCACTTGGCACCTTAGAAGTTCCCGGCCGCAGGAGCAGCACTTGGACCTCTTCGAGCGGCGACCGAGGGTTGCTTTTTGATCGTGATGAGGTAGATGATAGGGAAGAGTTTGTTAACGAGTACAACCGACTCGCAAAGAAGGTGGTGTTTTCCCTTAGATTTTTGTCAGCCTATCGGTCTACTGACTGGGTAATTCTAGTACGGTATTCGGTCACTCGTGCCTGGTGACTTTTCTATAGACTCTGTGAGTGAGGTCGACCAGCCGGGAAGAGACCCGTCTATGATACTAATGGGCAAATGTGTCTCAAGACGATTCCAACTCGAAAGACAAGCTGGCTCTCTAAAGCCTTGAGACGATCATCTTCCGGCCAGTCAACGCAGACTGTAATTATCAAATCGGATCAAAAACAGCTTCGGCGCCGACGAAGCATCAGCGATGCTGCTTTGAATCTCGTACATCATCCAAAGAAGGACGGACTAGAAAATGTAACCCTTCAGGATCTAGTTAGACTGTGCGGGAAGAGTTTATTATACTTGCCCCCTGAATACACCCCTTGCTCCTTAGTATTACCAACGTGCTTCCGAGCACTTGCACAAGCTCTTGTACAGCAAGGTCAGCAAACAAGAGTTAGTTAATTATACTTCTCCCCAGCTAATATGAACTTGTCGTAGCTGGTACTCGAGGGATCTTTCGGATACCGGGCTCGGTTCGAGTTGTGAATACTCTTTATGATTACTATTGCGCCGATAGAGACACAAACGATATCTCAGCCACGACTCGATGCCCGAACCTCCCTGTCCATATAAAATATAGTGCCCATGATGTTGCCTCCACGTTCAAGAAGTTTCTAGCCGGGCTACCGGGTGGCCTTCTCGGCTCCCTGTCACTGTTTGACGCATTTGTTGCAATTCATAGCCAGCTTCATGCCGACCCCGAGCTTACCATGACCAAGGAAACCAAACTTCGCGCACGGTTGATCGCACTCGCCATTGGAACTGTAAAGTCACAATACCAGAGGGAACTTATTTGCGCAGTATTGGGCCTATTATGCTTTGTCGGTCGAGCTGCGGAGAACGCTCCTCGAGAGGACGAGGAAGGGAGGCCTCTTCCAACAGCCGGCTTGATGGGTTATAATGCCTTAGGAATAGTATTTGGCCCCCTCTTAATAAATGACTTAATCAAGTCATACAGGATGAAGATAGCAGACCCGGCATCCGGGCTGGTACTGCTCCCGGTGTCGCCCCCGAAGTCTCGGAAGGAGAGGCGCAAACACAAGAGGTCTAAAGCCTCCGCCGATGATTCAACCTCGCTCTTAACGGTGGACAAAATACACGTTGCGAATGCCATTGCAGAGATGCTGATAGTGCATTGGAGAGAGGTGGTTCGACAGATGCGAAGTTTGGGGACATTGAAGATCAGAAGAAACGAAGGCGCCATTAGACACAGGATAGACAGGGCCAAGTTAAGCTCATCCGCCTCGGACACATTCTCATTAAGAAAACCGCCAGAATGGGATGAGCCTAGTCCATCCTTCCACAAGGATAGAACCACTTCTCCAAGGCCCATAAGCCAAACCCATACACCGAGTAGGTAAATTCGTACATCATCCACAACGACGCATGTTGACGACTGGAAATAGAAACTAACTTACTAGAGCCCCAAGGTATTGCCGAAAGTCAACTTGAACCACTGTCTATTAAACGACGGCGATCACGACGATCTAATTCTGGCTCCTCGTGTAGGACTCGGGCTAGAGTCTTAGCACAATGCCTTTCGCCGACAGTTGAGGAAAGTCCATCGACTAACCCGTATGCGCCAAGAGATGGACAAACACCACATAGGCATGCAAACCTCTCAATATACCACAATGGAAGCCCACTGGATAATGGAGTATCTGGAAGTGAGATGACATTTCACAGCGTTAGGTCTTTCATACCAGAAATTAGAACCAATGGGGGGAAATGGGCAGAGAATAAGCCAACAACACCAGTCAGGCCATCCCTTTCAACTAAGGGGTTATCCAGCAGCCCAGTTGGGGGGTATCGGGATATTGGGTCTCGTGATGCGACCCCTGCTGACAAGTGGAAGGCTCTATCTTTGGCCAGTAAAGCTAGTGCGGAATCTCTAGCAAGGGTTGCGAAGGAAAGACGTTTAAGACGGAGTCCAGGCAATGGTCCTTTTCGGCATAGCGAAGAATGTTTGGCGCAACGAGAAAAGAGGCAAACCACGCCAGAATGGAAACGGCAGCTCATGAGCATGCGAAATGGGGGGAAGCTGGTGCCGGCTAGGCTTTCACCTGAGAAGAGAAGTATGTTTGAGAAATCGCCTCAGACTGAACGTTCAAAAGGAATAGCTTCTCCCCGAAAACCAGGGACGGCATCTCCAGCCGCAAGTGTCTTCGACCGAGGCAGCAGGCCAATTTCACAGCGTTCGAACTCGAGACCGGTTAATGGGGCTGTAAAAGCCATGACTGCACTGTTTGATAGTGCCTCCAAATATTCGCCTGCTAGCTCAACGGCTGTACTCCCAGGGAAAGTCGAACGAGGTTCTAAGGAGCCTAGTAGCATTCTATCTCCGTATTCGAGAAACGATTCACCGTCTAAGTCTACCAAGTCTGAAGTCTCTCCGGCAGCTAGCACGCCACCAAAGGACCTTGACTACTTCAAAGACTGGTTTAGACCGGCAGATACACCAACGCAAAATGGGGAATTTGCATCAGCAGCGAATCGCAGCAATGTTGGCCAGGCTTCTTCCCAGGCAAGCCCCGAGGACACGCAAAGCAAGTTTCCGTACGTCTCCTTGAGGCCTACCAGTAATACGTTTTCTGCTCCAAGAAAAGCGCCCCTATCTTCATCGGCCAATCCAGTTCCTCTGCGCGACCGAGCGCTCGATCAACCGCCTCGTCTAGGAACTATGGTCCCTCATCTCGAAGAACCCCCTGTAGCTCAACACATCACCTTCAGCCGCCCGTCTCCGTCCACTTCCCCGACTAGACATTACGAGAGTGGAGATGAAAGGGCGTCAACTGGGAGCCCTCGACCTGGGAGTAGTAACTCGATGCTCCACGCCCAGATTCGCCACTTACAGAGGCGACTCGAACACAGAACAGAAGAAAACACACAACTGCGGCGACAGCTGGAAGCCCGCGAGAACATGGATATTGGCAAGTTGTGTGAGCAGCTCAGGGTAGCGAAGCGTGAGTGTAAAATGTGGCGCGAGAGAGCTGAAGCGGCTGAGAAGCGAGTGACGGTCTTTAAGCAATTTACGGCTCGGCTTCGAGGGATTCGGGATAGCGTCGCACTGCAGGAAGACATACGAGCCCTAGCCGGCGAGGCACAAGTCGATGGACAAAGCCGCCGCAGTATTAGACGGGAAATGCCGGACGAATCCGTCTTTTCGTCTTACTCGGAACACACCGAGAACCAAGAGGAATTAAAAGATCGTATACGTCGAAGCATGAAGAAGCGGGCCGGAGCGAGTAGTGGCGGGGAAAGCCATCGTGGGGATGGCGGGTTTAGGAAAAGGGGTGGCGGTATGGTACGGAAGGGCCACTGGGGGAAGATCACCCCTGGTAGCCAAACAGCACAGTTGTGGGATATTGCCGAGGAGCTTCTGATGCTCGATGGCAATGCAGATTGTGACGGGAAGTAGTTTATGGTTTGTGCCTCTAAAGGAATCCAAGATTCACGGGATAGGGTATATGGGAGTTTGGCATAAGGTTTGAAGGCAACACTTGGTCAACAAGCCAACATTGACATAGACCTCGGTAAGTTAGAGTAGAGTTAGGTATTTGTCAGTCAGCATGAATGGAAGGAATTGTAGGATTTAATAAGACTGCTTTTAGTAATGTGCTAATAATATTGACATTCTTCAAGCAGAATGAAGGTGATGTACAAGACTAATATGAGGGCTATCCCTTTTAACTGTGTCTCGGAGATATTCTTGCTTAAGGCTTCACCATGTCGCTTACCAGGTAAATAGAGGTATACCTAGAGGTTGGTGTAACTCAGCAAGTAGGTAGATATACCCTAGGTACCTAGGTAGGTATTTGTTGGTAGATTTGTCGGAGATATTAGTGGTTCCAGTGTGAGCTGTCATATGAATTAGGTATTGAATGGACGATTCAATGAATGCATGTGGCGCATCAGATACATTGCCATCAAGTACTTATCTTATCAAGTTGGCAGGACCGGTACGTGGTGTCGAAGTATACCAAGCTCGATCCGGGAAGGGATAGACATGTCTTGGCATGGATTAGCTACCCTAGGTAGGTAGTACCTATCTAGGGTAGGTACCTAGGATAGGTAGTCGCGATTCCCCAGATTATCATTATCGGGCGATACTTGGCCGGGGTCTGAATTATTTCTCCTTGGATCGTTTCTTTAATGTTCCAAGTTCCAAGTTCTAGTTCTAAGTTCCAAGTTTCTTAGTTTCTAGTCGGTAACTCATCACTTCACCACTGCGAATTAATATTTGATAGCGCGCCGCTGTGTCGACAATTGACAATCGACAAACTTGAAGGGTCTATGGTATCTAGATGCGCATAGCTGAAGATGATTGGCCGCTGGCGCCCATCACTACGACATCGCTACTGTGCTAACATACAATATCTACCTGAAGTCGGGCCAGCAGCGACGTCTGCTAGGTAGCCGAACATATTCATCTCGAACATCATGACGCGACGGATAGTAGGTTTTTTTATATATATATATCTATCTCTCTCTACCTTTCTATATCTACACACACACACTCACTCACTCACCTACACATACATACACACATATATATTTATATATATATATATATATATACCTACCTAAGAGGTATCTCAAAACTAACATGATCTTCTCTCTAACTAGGTGCGCACCATATGTCAGCTAACCGCTACAGCACTCTTCGCATTCATTATCATCTTCTTCCTCGATCGGAATTTCCGACTCCTTCCTAATGCCGTCCACGAGTATATGCCTCAGCATCATCACGGCCAAGTCGTTACCGATATAACCATTACCCAGTGCTCTAAAATAAATCCACTTTCGTCCTGCAAGCTCGACCCCGAATCCTGGCATCGGATAGAGAAAAACCTGTATTTGGGTAAATCATGGGTTTCCACCGCCTACGTTCATGTCCAGAGGAAGAGAGAAGAGGATCTTACCGCCGCCGACAAGGTAGTGATCGGTGTCACCGTTGGCCGACTGGATCCCTCGACAGGAGGCAAGGGCCAAGCCGATGAAAAATGGGAACCTCGTTCGGCCGGCCTATGGGTGCTACGATCATCTAAACCGACTGCGAGCGATTCTAAGAAGGCTGTCAATTCGGTTGATGTCCTCTTTGGCGACGATGCTGTGGAGGTTCGAGACGGGTGGCAGATGCAGAATACACAATTGTTACTCAATGCTGGCTCAGATATACCATCTGCCCATATCACAACCCGCCAAGGGAACCATCTCGAACCTATAAAGCCCCAACCGCGGGTGAAAGACAACGGGAAATTCAAGATAATGCAGCTGGCAGATATACACCTGAGCACGGGTGTTGGTCATTGTAGAGATGCGGTTCCCAACGAATATGAAGGAGGGCCTTGTTTAGCGGATCTGCGCACTCTAGACTTCGTTTCCAAGTTACTGGATGAGGAGAAACCAGATCTGGTCGTCCTTAGTGGTGACCAGGTAAACGGAGACACCGCTCCCGATGCACAGTCGGCCATCTTCAAATATGCGCAGCTACTTATTAAGCATAAGGTTCCCTATGTGTCCATATTCGGCAACCATGATGACGAAGGGCCAGGGCCGCTCCACAGAGCCGGGCAGATGGCGTTGATCGAACAATTACCATACTCGCTTTCTGTAGCTGGGCCAGACGATATCGATGGGGTTGGCAATTACTATATCGAGGTTCTAGCTCAAGGCACTTCGAAGCATTCCGCGCTGACCATATACCTACTTGACTCGCACTCATATTCCCCAGACGAGCGGCAGTGGAGCGGCTACGACTGGATCAAAAAGAACCAGATCGACTGGTTCAGGCAGACTTCGGAAAGCCTGAAGAAAAAACACAAGGAGTATACTCACATCCACATGGATCTTGCCTTCATCCACATACCACTCCCGGAATACAGGGATGCCGAATCTCCCCGCGTGGGCGAATTAAGGGAGGGTATCACTGCTCCTAAATTTAACTCGGGATTCCGTGACGCTTTAGTCGAGCAAGGCATTGTTATGGTTAGCTGTGGACAGTGCGTACCCCTGATAAACCCCTATTGCTAGTATCGACTAATATTGAATTCTCTAGCGATCATGCAAATGACTACTGCATGCTTTCAGCTGACAAGGAAACGAAAAAACCTGAGTTGTGGATGTGCTACGGTGGTGGTGCCGGGTTTGGAGGATACGGTGGCTATAATGGCTACGTTCGCCGGGTTCGGTTCTTCGACATAGACATGAACGAGGCTCGAATCACGACTTACAAGCGACTCGAATACGGAGATACTTCGAGTCATATTGACCAACAAATCATTGTTGACGGAGGGAATGTGGTACCCCCTAAGGCCCCCTAAGGAAGAAAATAAATAATCAAAGAACTCGTTACATATTGAGGACTTTAGGATTATCTCTACAGACGAGATACCACCACACTCAACAAGCTCTACTTACTATGCGAAGTCTGGATTCCTTCTGATCTGTTGTTTCTCCCCACTTTGGATTAGAGCGATGCTCTTGTGACGATCTGAACCCGAGCGACGGGCACGATTACGTAGGCACGACGGAAAGAAAAGGTGCAAAAGGGCGTTTCTGGAACCACGGTAGAATTGGTCGGCGGGAGGCAGTAGTGTCATATGCTCCGTGTATCATAGAGAGCGAAGACGGGGCAGGCGTATATATTTCCAGCGGCTCTCTAAAAATACTACGGCCGCGAGTTTTACTTTTCTGTTCGTCTTGGGTGATACGTATCTCTCCCTGTCTCTCCTGGCTGTTGGCGTATATGGCTGGTTCCGACGCAAATAATCATGTGCGTAAAAGGAGGCGGTGTTATTGCCTTTTGTGCGTGTAAGTTTACCTTGGCGCTTGGGCTTAGGGGGAAGTACCTACATTAACGAGGACTCGGCTGGGACATATAATCAACTCTCCCTTTGATCCCCCCACAATATTCTCCGCCCTAGTTCCTCGCCCTGGTATCCCGCATCACCAACCTCATTCACTCGTCCATCTCGCTCTTGCCTCAACCCTAACCCTAACCCTGACACTCGTCAACCTAACACAAACCCGACCGATTCGCCTCCAAAATTCCACCCCGTCCTTATCCCGTGCGTACGTTCTAGCCTCGTGCTCGAGAGCGTCCCGTAGTAGTAGGAAATGGTGCTAGGTTGGGAGCGACTTCGCTGGGTATATTTGAAATTTGCAAGGCCGTGGGTTGGGCTAGGCTAGCTAAGTCAGGTGTTAAGAGTGTGTGTGGTGTATGATCTTGTGTGATGAGGCCGAAAAGATGAGGAGCGAGATATCGAGGAGCTAGGTCAGTATTAAAAGTGTATGGGTTAAAAGGGAGGACTGTATTTTAGCTACCTAGTGAAACTGCGATTCTCTATTCCGTAAATCCTCCTGGGTGCCTACCTAGGTACCTAGGTACATATTCACACTCATTATGTTCCCGGCGATGGGAATCTAAGGAATGGCGGCAGCGTCATCGCCGTCGAATGCTACCTAGTGTCCGTTGCCAATTGTTTGTGGACTACTATAGCTGCTAGTTGAATCGAGGTCAAGGCACCGTGAGCCAGCCTTCTAGCATCCGCTGTTCGCGGAGCTGGGCAGGACAGAAGCAACGACATGAGACGTCCCCCATTAACGGCCACGGTATCTATAGTAAGTACATGCACGTAATATATGCGCGATAATAAATATAGAATCTAATGTTGGACTTGTATCTGAACTTTTTACATTGGATCTATAAATCCTTAATAGGGGTTATTTGTATGTATAATTGAGTACCTACCTAAGGGGGCTAAATTTCATATATGTGTGCAAACTACCCCTATGTATTTTGCCCCCTGTAGAGATATGGTTCGACAATGGCATTGCGGTGCTGTAGTACTAAATTAAGGTTTATTTTCATAGCAAGGTACCTTACCTACCGGTATATATATGTGTGTGTGTACGTGTATGTGTTCCGGAGAACATCGGAGATATTCTTAAAGTGAACAACATCTTGTGCTTCTCCCGGGCAAGACATCCATATCTTAATGTTATTCCCACTCGACGACAGCTCAGCCTCGCCTATCCTATCCAGCCTAGACTAGTTAGTAAGTAGATGTCATGTATGCGGCTCACGTCACAGTTTCGTAGCCAGCCTGTCACATGATTTCCATCTTGATGCTTCCTCGAGAGTTGCAGCTGACAGCCTTGGATGCTTTGGGGGCGGGCGGCTAGTTAACTCATGCAGCTAACTTAGTTTCGACATCAACTGAACTTCACTACCCTGGGATCCTTATTAGATGGATACTATAGGTAAGATGATATTAGTTAGTATGTCGTTAGTTTCACTAATTTATTTAATTCAGTTCTAATAGGTGCTGAACGCTTCCTAGGTAGTCTAAGGAACTCTTGAACGGCGAAGAGCTCGAACGAACCGCCACTCCGTCGCATGTCTATCCAAAACAGCAGCCAGCATCTATGAATCCAGTTCTGTCTTTCCAAGAGGCATCCCTTTACGCGCTCGACATATACACAACACCGCTTAGATTTAGAGCCTTTCTCTGCGTCGGCCACGAGGGTTTAGGGTTAAAGTACTACTAATAGTAGTAGCAGCAGCAGCAGTGGCCTCACGTATCGGGCGCATTTAAGCGCCGAAGACCTTGACGCGCTCTTCGATGGCCTGGAACTCCTTGGGGCCGGCCTCGCCGGTGCGGCCACCGAAGACGAGCTGGGCGTTGAGCTTCCACGTGGCGGGGATGCCCCACTCGCTGGCGACCTTCTCGTCGAGGAGAGGGTTGTAGTGCTGTAGGTTGGCACCGAGACCTTCGGCAGTGAAAGCTGTCCAGATGACATACTGGAGCATGGCGTCGGACTGCTCCGCCCAGATGGGGAACTTGTCGGCGTATAGCGCGAACTTCTCCTGCATCCCCTGAACGACGGTCTGGTCCTCGAAGAACAGAACCTGGCTTGGCGTTAGCGATCAAGATTCGAAGAACTTATGGAGAGAAGAGCGAGGGTGGAGCTTACAGTTCCGGCAGCGGACTTGAACAGGTTCATGCGGGTAGCAGTGTGCTCCCACGCATCTGCAGGCACTATGGCCTTGAGGATATCACTAGCGATTTCCCAGAGCTTGTCGTGGTCTGCGCCGAAGAGGACGACGACACGGTTGGACTGGGAGTTGAAAGACGAGGGGACGTGTAGGACAGACTCTTTGACGACCTCCTGGATGCGCTCCTTGGAGACGGGGAGCTCTTTGTTAAGCGCATAGTACGTGCGGCGGCCCTTGACGAGCTCTAGAATCGAGTCGGACTTGTTAGGGGTAGCCATTGCGCTGAAAGATGCCGAGGGTGTCGTCGGAGTCTTGGTGGTGGTGGTAGTAGTCTTCGGGTGAGGCCTAATAGGATCACACTGGGAAGCGGTAGAGGTGAATAATCTCTGGTGAGGGCAGGTTGCTGCTGTGAAGGTTTTAAGAGCTAAATTGGAGGATCTAAGAGTTGAAGCTGCCCGAGAGGTGACGGAGGTGTTGGATAATTTAGTGAAGGAGAGGACAGCTGAGGTGACAAGATGGGGGCGCATCTTGGGCTATTTATTACGAAAAATCACCGCTATAATAACTTAAAAATTTATAGTACCTGATACAAGCGGCAGGTGCTAATAGCGAATGGGGAAGGGAACAAAAAGAAGGATGTGACGAATGGGGCAACGAACGGGGCATATGCTCACCATAACCTTGAGGGAAAGGAGAGAGGGAAGGAAACGTCCAGAAGGCCACTACCAAAAAGCCCCGTATATGTCTCCAAATATGTACCCCCCCTAACTTCCCTACCTCCCTAGTGTGT
This sequence comes from Jackrogersella multiformis, assembly GCA_902806575.1. NCBI lineage: Eukaryota > Fungi > Ascomycota > Sordariomycetes > Xylariales > Hypoxylaceae > Jackrogersella > Jackrogersella multiformis. The sequence continues at coordinate 2,738,661 of CADCXD010000005.1, read as the reverse complement.
CGAAATGCCCCGCCGACGCACATGAATCCCATCGCCAAAACCGATGGAGGGGTAGGTACCTACCTACCTTGTAAAGCCCATCTCGCCATTGCCTCTTCTTTGCGAATTACACGTAAGATCGATCCATCCACCACGGTTGGCCATTTCCCCATTGGTAATTTTTCCCTTGATAAAGCCATACGCACACCTAGTGTATGTAAGCCTTAATAAGGAGGCGGTGGTATCATGTTGGTAGATTGTTTCAGCATTGTAATTATTAAGCATTTTTAAGTATATGTATACTCGCGTACCTGAGTATGAAATATCTATAGCTTACTACACATGTAAGTATCTATTTTTGACCCCTCATTGATTATATCACCGTATGGTATTAACATCTACACAGTTAAATCTCCTACGTTTATTTGTAAGTCTAGTATGTATTCACGGACAGGACTATATATAGTACATAAGTAGGAAATATAATATAATGCAATACAGTACAATCTAATAATACATGTATATGGCTGAGACATGCGCGGATAAGGTTAACTTGCGGGAACAAGCTCAAGTTTCGGTAAGCGCTGCATGTGGGTCCGGGCTACCTAGGTATGTATCCGAGTACTTAGTGTATGTACTTATAATACGGATGTAAGTAACTATTAGCGTGAAGAGTTTAGAACGGCCAGGGCCGAATGGCGACATCCCGAAGCATGTACCTACCATAGGTAGCTTTCCTGCTTACACATCTATTCATAATCCCGTCGTCCGTAGCACCGGCCTGATTGCAAACGATTTGAAATCCATACAAAAAGCCAAACTACCTAGGTACCTATTACTAGGTACGTAGAAATCGACCGAAGCGAAGTTTTTCCGCGTCTCTACCAAAAATCCAAAATGTTCGAATCGCCGGCGTCTTTCGAGAATTTTGTCAACATGTCATTCTCGTCTCCTTTTTTCATCATCATCATTTTTTTTCTTTTTTCAATTAAATCATTTCATCTTTTAATTTCCTATAAAGGTATATTATATATATATATATATGTACGTCTTCCGTTTCCCTTTCTCGTTTAGACGAGATGCATGCGGCTCTTTTTAAAATTCCTACCCTCCCAAGAACAACAATGAAGATTCGTTGTATTTCGCGGCGCTTTTTACCCCGCGATTCATATGAAGTCGAACTGGCATCGCCTGTTTAGCCGCCTTTGCGCGTTCGGCAACTCGCTTGAGGGCGCAAATTTAGATTGAGATGTCTGCTACCGGCGCTTAATCGATACTACGTGGCCCGTCCTTCGTTCTCTATCTATCAGTGCGCGCTGCTTTTTGATTAAATCGATATATCCAGGTAGGTTCTTGTACGAGTCTCGGTGTTTTGGTGATGGGTGGGGGGGAAGCAAATATGAGATGTTATAGATGATATAATTGCTATATAAAGGAGGCAGTGCTACTAATTGCACAGATCGGCATTAACACAAGTATTTACCTTAGGCACCTAGATATTTTCCGTGAAAGGATCCGTATGACCGGCTGTTCCAAGTGCTTCAGTTTTGCCTACTCTTGTTAATAAGGCTATAAACGTGCCTCATACCTACACTAGGCATATTACCTAACTAACAGATTGACTAGACTGGCCAGGTCAGTATCCGAACTGCACGTCAGAATTTAGAAGGCTTACCTCAGAGCTGCTCATGTATGTAATCGTCTCGTAGCCAATTGGTGCTGCGATCCTGCTATCCTGCAACATGGGATTTAGCTGGTTTCCAGATTCGGCAATTTCGTTGACCTTTGACCTATCGTATGTCGAGCTTACTTTATGCAGCTGTTAGTGTTATAAGAACCTTAAGGATATAATGCATCTTGCTGACTAGTATGTGATATGCGCTACATATAATGAAATCGTCGGTAACAATTCAAACCATGAGTAAGGGATTTCACTTAGTGATATAATTCAATTATGTGATTTGTACGCAGTTTGATTTTATGTACATGTACAGTCCTGTTCGTCGTGGAGAATAGGAGCATCGCATAAAACTCTGTGTGTCGTGTGTGAAGAACCGCATTGCGTTGCTATCGCACATGCCCTTTTTGTGTCCCGAACCTCCTCATGCAAACTCACTTAATGCCATGAACAGAAGAAATGCCGTCCCTGTGAATCGAATCCGACAGTCCTGTCCTGTCTAGTTTGCGCAAACGCCCGACCTTTAGGCGTTTTGTTTCTGGTAACGCCAGACGCAGTGGAATAAAGCAGAATTTTTTGAAGCCCCCAAACCCGAGGGAACCGTTAATCCATCGTAAGAATTCATGTCATTAACACACTTGATCACCTGGCCTATCGAGGGGGGAGGCACTATTACCACGTCTCGGTAATATACTGCCCGACGTCTCGCTTCAAGTACCAGAACTTTTTGGCCTCGTCGTGCTCCAAATTGCCCTTCTTCATAGCCACCTTGATGAGCGCCTCTTCAACACCTTCTCCCATGCCCTTGGAGCTACCACAGACGAAGACGCGCCCATCAACAGAATTGATGATGTCCCAGACAAGTTCAGCCTGATGGACGACCTCGTCCTGGACGTAGCGACTCTCGCCACGTCGGCTCTGGACAACCTTCTTAACTCTATCCTCGTGTACACCCCATTCTCCACCGTACAGCTCGTCGACAAGCGAGTCCCGGACGCCTTGAAGAACCCATACCTTATTGGCACAGTTGGCATTCTTCAGGCGGTTCTGGACGAAGCCGCGGAACGGTGCTATGCCGACGCCAGCCCCAATAAGGAGCATCGGACCATCAGACACGAATTCCTTCGCTAGCGGATTCGCCATAAGCCCCTTAAATATCGGGACATACAGCTGAGGAGATCTATCTCCCGCACGTCGAAGTTTCATGAATTTGCGAGATTGGCGTTCAAGGAAACCGGAACCGACACCCGTTCGGGTGCCCGCCCGCCAGTCATCCGACTCTTGAACGGTGACGGCTATCTCAATAAGGCGGTGTTGTTTTCCGTCGCGGATCTCGTAAGATTCATGAGGGTCGTTAGAAAGGGAGTAGAACCGTGGCATAAGTTGCTGAAGCACCGAGAGTAGCATGTCTAAAGGTGGCTTAGCAGAAGGGAAAGCGTGAAGGATCTGGGAAAGAGAGATGTGCGGCCCAGTACGGAGGTCGCAGAAAGCACCTTGCCCTTCACCAGCGCAAAGGTACATGAGTATCTTCTTCTCGTTGGGATCAATAGCATACTCGGCAAGTATTCGCAGTAGTGGTTTAGTAGGGGGGTACGACTGAATATCGGAGCACCAGGTGAGCAAATCTCTTCGGGTGGTGACCAACTCTCGAGCCTGATCTTCGCCCCAGACGGTCGGCCACCGGCCGCGCGTAGTACGCAACAAGACGGGCTTGGCTCGCAAGAACCGCGGAACTAGAAGCAAGTCCAGGGTTTGCTCCACGGCCGACGGGTCGTTTGGAGCATAGAGACCAATGGCGCCTCCAACCTTGAAATCTACGCCTTCTTCGTGAGGGTAGTCGGTGATGTCGATATCAAAGTGAAAGGTGCGCTTCTCGGCACCTTCCTTGGTTAACTCACGGGTATTATGAATCTTGGCCGGGAAGACGTGGTGAGGATGGTGTGGTTGAACGAAAGATGGAGGCTGAATCGAAGTATCGAGGTCTTCGAGGCTGAGACTCTTGAATCCGCTCTCGATGGGCGATGAACTAGCTTGACTTCCGAAAGAGACTGCTGAGTCGGTTGGTGATGGGATGCTCGATACATTCCGAATAGATTGGAGGAAGGTAGTCTGCTCGGGCAAGTCCGGAATCTTAGTCAGGACGGTGGGTAGCTCATCTATCTTCAATCCAAGCGAGCGGAAGGCGTCGTTGTCCGGAAGCGTAACGCGTTCGTACTCGACACCCTCTTGCTTCTGCGAATTCATGCAACAGCCGCCGCCGCAACATCGACTAAGCAATTGCTGAGTGGATTCGCCAGTAATTCGTTGGACATCTGCCGGGGTTTGGGCGATTAGTCTCGTAGAGGCGCGTCGCCTTCGGGGAGTTTCCTCCGGTAGTTGAGGCTCCTCATCCTGATCTTCAGAGTCGTCGGAATAAGTAAGGGACGGGGCAATGGAAGGGGCACGAGTCTCCTCCTCCGACACGTAGCCGGCCACGGAGTCAATTAGCTGGTGCTCGACGTCGATAGACATGGCCACCTAGGTAAGTCAATGCTAGGTGGGTGATATTTTTTTGTCTAGGTGAAAGTTGAAGAAGTCGAGGAGTTGAAAAGTCGAGACGCTGAGAGGTTGAGAAGTCGAGTCCAATTATATTAGGAGACAACTGATTACCGACAAGTTGGTTAAGCTGGAGAATTGGTGGGGGAGGGGTTTCGGGACTTGGATACGACTTTTCTTTCTCTCTTACGCGTCGTGTCTTCGTCAAGCAATTACTAGTATGTCCGTTTTTGGAGTTGTTTGCCCAGGGGTCTGCGTCGAAGACTCAAAGTACCTAGTGTAGAGCGAAATTGTGGAGTGTTATAGACGTGTGGCGAGTCGTGATACTGTATTGACATGAATGCACCACAAAAAAATATTGAGAACGAACGTCACGACTTATATGAATTATGAGGTCAGTCAAACCAAGTGAACATACGAGGAGTAAGGGATAGGACAAGCCCGAAAAGGGGAAGAAGATGGTCACGAAAATGTCGTGACAATGAAGAAGTCGTTTGTAGGAATGGGACGAGCTGGTTAGTAAGGAAATTTCTTCAAGAAAGGGTGCAGAGGCAGAATATTTTAATCGTCGCGGGATTGTTGAAGTAATGATGACAGGGGGTGCACAAGGGGGCAAAGGAAAAAAGCCCTATCAGATGGCCAGATTTACTTGCATCAATCTTAAGTGGGATGATAGTCTACCTAGCTATGTTCTAGGTTCTAGGTTCTAGGTTCTACACTAGGCTCTAGGTTCTGGGTTCCGCGCTCTTGCCGATTGCTGTTGATTGTAGGTAATGTCCAATCGCCTAGAAGAAAATCAAACATTGGTACATTGAACACTGTGTACAACCTCAAAGGCTCAAACCTACATACATGTACCTACCCAATACTAAGTATGTAGGTATCGTAGGTAGGTACCTGACTTTGATACCAAACGCGATTGCCAGTGGGCATTAACTCTATAGTATACTACCTAAGTACCGCTTAATGAACTCAACCTGATAGACTCCTAGGTAGGTGGGGACTCCGACCCTTGTCCGACCCATTCCGTCATGTTGGGTGCTACCTAGGTACTGCACATGTCGACAGTTGTCAATCTGCAGTAGGTAGGTATTGTCCCGCTGTTCCGTTATTACTAGGTATTGATCTTGATAAGATCGTGCGTACGAAGTACTATTATTTAAGCAATTTCAATAAGCGCATACGTAGCCAACAATCTACCGAAATTATGCCTGTTTGACGAATACCCACCTGGGTATTTTAGCTTGATACATAACCTTGTATATTATAAACCCATTTATAAACCCATTAATAGAAATACAACCAACCCCCTTTCTATCGAGTCCACAAGCCTGCGCCTTTTAGTGACGACGAAGACGACGACAGCAAAATAATGATTAAGTACCGAGGTAGGGTGAATAGGGTGGAGAGGGTAATCATGTTGCCTCAATGCTTATCAGCTTCTGTCATGCATTTTCATCGGCTGCGCGCAGTAGTAGGAGTAGGCAATGGTAGTAATGTGATGTCTACTCGGACATCATATTGGTTCATCGTATTTCTGGTTGGCTCGTCAATTATTGCACAATATTTCATCAGTTGTTTATCTGACCAATTGGTATTGGCCTGATGTTTGGTCTTGGGTCTGCTGCTGACCGTTACCCCGGATCCTCCCCTCTATAAAATCGGGGCGCTTACACACCCGAATACACTACATATGCTAATACCTAAGGTTGATACCGTGTCATCATTTACCTGCACTAGGTCCCATGTAATGTAAATACCTACCTAGTGTAGGTAGGTACCTAGTTTTCTTCCTCGGCTCCAGTCTGAGTAACAACTGCAACGCCGGCACCGGCTGAGTGGATTTAGTATTTCGACCCGACGGGTTCCATATACCGAGATAACCGTCCTAAACATGATTATATGACAGCAGTTCTATTATCGTGACAATTGACCCCATTTGGCACCATCGTCGATCAGGCTCTTGACCAGTCGCGTAATCTCGGGTAATTCGCATTCTGGTATTCTGGTGCCCAAACTTGTTTGACGTTTGACGATAAGCGGAACTAATTGGGTATGTTTGAATCTATCTATAAGCAACAATTGTTAAGTCGTACCGATCACCACATCATAGACTATCAATTGGCGGTGTGGCCGACGCCTCTTGTGTGATCGATGAGAATATAATTACATATATAAGGAGAATAATATACCTATGTATTCTCGTGGTACCTAGGTATGTTAATATGTATATTAGTTTATATCTATGGATACTAGTTTGTATATTAACTTACCTATTAAAGCACCTAGACGCCTAGTATCTACATACAGTACTTATGTATGTTCTCTTAATTCTGGAAGCACAGTACGGGGCACTGTGAAATAGCCATTGGTTCTGATGGGTAACACGACTTTTCAAAAGGAATGGGGGATCAGGGGATCAGGGGATCAACCGGGAAGTAATCTTATCAATCAGTTCCGCACGGAGTACAAAGTTTTATCAATCTGATCAATGTACGTACCAGCTACCACATACCTGTGTAGGTAGTGTACCTAAGTACCTGGGTTGATCAATGGTATCAACCGACATCGGACCTTTGAACATAATCCACTTTTTAATCTAACTAAAGCCATACCAGGCCATTAGCTGTACTACTTAGGTACGTAGCAGTCTTTAGTGTAGAGTAAAAATAAAAGGGATCGATCAGATAAAAAAAAACTTGAACTTGACCTCATTATCCAATTCCCCGGAAATGAGCCCAGTACCAAATAAAATCAAAATGTTCCTTACGGTACCTGCCCTAGGTAGGCAGCTAGGCAAGGTTCTTCCATGAGGCTCAATATTGTATTGGCCCACATTCAATCCATGGATGTTCAGCAATGCTTCTAGTGCTTCTAGTGCTTCCAGTGCTTCTCAATTCTCAGGTACCATAATAGCAGCATAGTAAGTGATACGACATCCTTTTTTTTTTTGTTCGTTTCGAAACGTTCCATCGATCGTATGACCCCCTTGGACTCACCGACACTCATCTCACCGCGGATCGAGGCTAAAAGGCCGAGTTCTTTTCACTTAAATTGGCTCACCTCAACAAATTACGGATGTGTCTGACGCCGGTCACGCCACGTGTGATTCGTTTGACGAGCGATTATAGCAATCCCTAATCGTCGGGCGTGTCTTGATCTGATAAGATTCTCCATAATATTTTCCTTTCCGAAAAAAAGACAAAAAGGAATGAGGGATCCAATGATACGGTCCAACTTTTAAGAAAGATGCGTTGGCGTTCTTCAACGTTGCCCACTTAATTGGATTAATCGACCTAAGATCGCATCGCTGACGTAACGGTGAGACTGGTCGAATCTTTCTCATAAGAATATCCTGAGTCTTCAGTTCTATTTATATGACACATCGGAGTCGTGATGAAGTACAAGCTCTATAATTCTACAAACTAGTCCCACCTTATTAAGTTTATACCATCGCTTGTGGTTCTACTCCTAGGTTCTTAGTCGAACTTGTTTTCTTAGTATGGTTGAGCTGATATTTGATAGTTTCATATGCTATTAGAGCGATCTTAAGGAATAAAAGCATATCTACCTCCTACCTACTAGGCTCATATGCACTAAGTGGTGTGCTCGACAAAAAGAAAAAGGGGGGGGGGCTTGTCCCTATTTTGAACGACTTATAAAATATTTGATAAATATTGCCTACCTTTTTCGATACCTCGTCTTGAGTCAAGGAGTTTGATATATTCTCTAACTTCCTATTATATGGGATGTGGTACATCTATACCACCTACTTACACCAGTACGTATATGTAAGACAATAAGTTTTCTCGTCCCGTTTTACGTGTAATGAGTCAGCTACATGGTTCAGTCTCACGTACACACCAATCACCACCATATTAGATGTCACCAGAATGAGACTTAAAGGTTGTTATAGGATGCTGCAAAACTTTGTTTTAGACATAGTACATAAGTTATACCCCTTACGGCGCCTCACAGATTCTTCCTACACGCGTTAGGTATCTTCCATCTCTCTAATATTTTATACATAATTATAGGTAGGTAAGTTATGTATTCTAAAATTCAGAGCCCCAAGGCATAAGCCGAACAAGGTAGGTAAGTAAGCTTTCAACTTGCTTTAGCTTCGTGAGTTATGGCTTTATTCGGACGTGAGATTCGAACACTAATGACGTTGGTAATTACGCGTTTCGGTGAACCTTACGAAGTTAAAATCGGTATATATCGACGACATCCCTCAGCCGCGATGTGTTTTTCATTGCCTTTGCCATTACATCTCCAACACCGAGCATGGCTGAGGATCCCATAAGAGTCGCTATCGTGGGTGGAGGCATCGCCGGGTTGGCTCTTGCCGCCGGCCTAGCTAAGAAATCACACATCGACGTGCACGTCTACGAGGCCGTGCCGGCTTACAAAGATGTCGGCGCGGGCCTGGCGCTTCATCTCAACGCTATCAAGGCCATGACCCTTATCGGACCTGAAGTACGGCAGGCGTATTTCGACAAGGCATTGTCTATGGGCGACGAGAACCAGGAGATGGTAACCGAAGTAATACTAGGCCAGGGCCCGCACAAAGGCCAGTTAGTAGCGGAGCTCGGAAGGGCCAAGGGGAGGAAGACAGTCAGCCGGGCCGACCTGCTTGACGGCTTTCTCGCGCTGATTCCAAGCGAGTGTATCAGTTTCGGCAAGAGGCTTGCCAGCATCGACGAGCAATCTTCCGGCAAGCACAGTGTCCGCCTGACGTTCCAGGACGGAACCGAGGCCGTAGCAGACTGTCTCCTAGGCGCCGACGGCATCCACAGCGTGACGCGCAGCTACCTCCTCGGACCCGACCACCCGGCCACGCCTCCCCAGAACCACGACGGCTGGCAGATCTACCGCACGATGGTGCCCGCCGCCGAAGCGGCCCGGCAAATCAACCTCAAGTGGACAACGGCCGTGCCCATCCTGCTCGGACCAAGGGGCCACATCAATTGCATCCCGCTGAACAAGAACACGCGGCTGAGCGCCGGCGTCGCCGTGCGCGGGGCCGCCTTCTCATCAACCCCAACCCCAACCTCAACACCATCTTCGTCATCGTCCTCACCTTCCTCCCCAGCATCCTCCCCCTCCCCGTCATCATCATCATCATCATCATCACCATCCTCCTCATCGTCGCAAGACGGCAGCGCACCGCTCCTCGACCCAGCCCTCTACAGCGACTACAGCCTCGAAGCGCAGCAGATCGTGCGGCTCGTAGCCCAGGACCCCAGCGCCTCCTGGACAGCCGCGGACCACGACCACGCGCCGACGTACGCGCGTAACCGCGTCGCCGTGCTCGGGGACGCGGCGCACGCCTCGCTGCCCTTCGCCGGCAACGGCGCGGCGCAGGCCCTGGAAGACGCCAGCGCGCTGGACGCGCTGCTGGCGCTGGTGCGGCGGCCCGCGCTCCTTCCCCGCGCGCTCGCCGCCTACGACGCCGTGCGCCGCCCCCGCAGCCAGGCCGTCGTCGACCTCGCGCGCAGGTTCGGCCGCGTGTACGCCTACGCCGAGGCCGGCCTGCACGAGGACCCCGAGGGCATGAGGAGGTTCTTCGCCGAGGCTGGTGCGTTTACTAACGCCTTTGACGTGCGGGCGCAGAACGAGGAGGCGGTGAGGGTGTTTAGGGGGGTGGTGGGTGGTGAGATGGATGGGAAAGATGGGGAGGGTGGGGAAGATAGTGAGTGATTAGAAGTTAGGGAGTGGGGACTTGGTGTTTAGGTATTATAAGGTAGGAAGTTTGAATTCGCAAGATTTTACTGTGAGGAAATATTTGGCTTTTGGGTATGTTCCAAGCCAACCCGTGTCGATTAAATATCTACCTCCCACCTAGAGAACGTACCTAGGTAGACTACGAAGTCGTCTCCTAGGCCTATATACAAGGCTATCACACCAATCTTATTCCTCAGAATCGCCAGCACAGACCCGAATTGTCACAGCCACCTATATCAAAAGACGATGGATAGGCATACTTGATATTGCTTGTCTACCTAAAGTCTACCCACAAATAAACCGTCCCACCTCTAACGAACGGCATTTTGCAGCAATGACCAGCATCTATATGTCTACACCTAGATATATACCCAAACATCCCGTTTTCCCCAGCCCAGAGTAGTAAATAATAATAATAGTAAATATGTCCAATGTAAATGCCCAATCTACCCAACCTAGCCTATCTACAAACGAACCCTAGTAGTTATCTAGCCCTCACGCGGCGGGTGGGAACCTCTCCTGGCCCTCTACCAGCCCCCTGAGCTTGAACGCGCGCAGGGAGTTTGTGGATTGCATCGACATATGCCTCTGTACGGGCCTATGGCCTTGTCCGCTTGAATCGTACCTTTGTCCCGCGGCGCTGCTGCCCGCGCTGGATCTAGACATGGACCGCATGCGGCCGACGGGCAGGCTGAGAGTCATGGCTGGGGTGGGGGTTGAGGAGTGCCGGGTGTTCAGGTGCGCCATCATGGAGTTCATCGCCGCGTGCACGTTGTTCTTTACGTGGCTGGCGTTGGAGGCGTTCATCGGTGGTGTGGGGAGGCCGCCGATGACCGGGTAGTAGGGCGCGTGTTGCTGCTGGTGAGGTAGTGGTGAGTGCTGGTGGCTTGCAGAAGAGTTGTGACGGCTGTGGAGGGAGTTTCCCCGGGATCGCGATTGGTTGAGCTTGCTGAGGAGCATTTCGGCTGACGCTGACATGCCGGTCGGTGAATGGTGGTGGACGCGTGACGGGGAGCGGCTAGATCCGCGACTGGATGGAGGAGTTGGGAGTCTGATGTGCCCGATATCTTGGCCTTTCATGCCGTGACCCATGACCATAGACTCGTGTATATCTGTTGGAGGCGAGTGCATACCGGCATGTCCCATTCCCAGAGCGGCCCTCTGCAGATCCTCGAAATTGATGGGCATGGAAGGCAGTTTGCTGAGCCTACGGATTGCCTTGCTATTCTTCTCCACGAAGCTATTCATAGCTTTGAGTGCGCCAGCAGTCTCCCGTGTCGCCCCTCCGGAGCTCCTCCCTCTGGCTTGGTGTACGGCGTTTAGAGTGATGGGCTGCTGCGGTACATGTATTTGCGTGTCGATCTGCGCTGAGCCTAAGGTAGCCCGCACCTTCGAGAGGACGTTGTCGAAATCGACGTTCCGGTTGGGATTGGCACGGGACATGTAATAGGATGACTGCTGTCCCGCCATGAGGGTATCAGTGGCTGCTCTGTGTGCCATTACGAACAGGCTTCCGTCTCGAATGCACCGCCGCACGAGAGCCCACCGGGCCCTAGCAGGATTGCGCTCGAGCTCAGGTCTGTAGACCGAGCATTGAGCAAGTTGGGCATAGAAAATCCCTAGACGACGTGCAATACGCTCGAGGATCTGGAGGAGGAATGTCGAAAGAGCTGTTAGGCGGCTGGCATCCAAGTCAGGGTCCTGCATCTTGTCGGACGAGTTATACGCGTTGGCGATGCTGTCGAATGCATCCATACCAGTCCCTATTTCCTGGCGAAGATCCTCGAGTAATTCAATATCCAGCTCTACGCTCTTAGCCGCATAGTCAAAGACGCCCCGTTCCTGGAAGCGGAGAGCACCTTCGGCACCGCAGACGAACTGGCCCACAAGGGCTATCTCATTCATACAGCTCACCGCGTCCGAGCCCGTATTCGCGCGGGCCACAGCTCCCAGCACATCGGGTAGTTGAAGGGTCGATCCTGCGCTACCTGCGTTGGCGATGCCGAAGGATAGCTTGAGCACGAGTTCTTGTAGCGTTGGTCCGAAAATCGCAGGGAATCCTTTTTGAATCAATCTGCTCTGGTAGCCATAGAAAGTGCGAATGGCGATGGTGTTGGGTAAGCCCTCGCGGAGCCAGATATTGGTGGAGCCTGTCGGGTCATAGGATGAAGATGTTTCCATAGACGCTCCCTGGATTTCATGCATCTCGATTTGATGCGCCGCCAGAGTCTCTACGATGGTGCGTAGGTATGCAGCCCAAATATCATATAGAGAAGAGATTTCCTCCTCACCACCCTGATAATCGGGCTTTGGCGTGAGATGCCCAACGAAATACTTCGTTAGAAGGCTGGCTACCTCAGGGTTGTTAGTATGTGCTAGGTTGTCGAACGATTTAGAACAGTCTACTCCAGCATTCGACTTGATGATTTGTGTGCCTCCGGGGTGCATAGGACAAAAATCGGTCACGTCGTATACACTCCCGTGAACTCCAATCCACATCCGCGAACCCGGCCTATGGCCAGTATGTTCAGCGAGTTGAGATAATGGGATCGTCGGTAAGTTACAGGGAAGAGGTTTAGGAGTCATGAATACGTCTAGCATAAGTCGGCGTTCCGCAAATGCTTTGTTGACAATGAGGTCGACATTCTCCATGGTTGCCGTACAGTGATTGTATATTGCTTTGCGGATTCCGTTCATCACAGAATCGAAAACTGCAACAGATCCACACACGTAGAGGTAGCCACCTAGGCCGCCCTGCTTCTTTGACATGACGAGTTCTGAGATCGTAGCACCTTGCTCAACAATCAGGGTGTTGATATAGCGGGGAGGAATATGCTTCTCAACGAGGTCGTGCGAGTGCGGGTCGTACGTGAGGCCACGGGTATCCCTTGAGAAGGCGACATGGACTTCCATGAAGTCCGCGTTCGCATACTCCCTTAATTCTTCCTCAAAGCAGAATTTCTCCCGCGACTGGACACCGAGGTACAGATAATTCTTGCCACCGGATAAGCCACTAGTAGCCAAGCGATATTGCCAGAAGCTCCGGAATGGAGCAATCCCACTACCACCAGCAAAGAATGCGCAGGGGGCCATGTTATCCAAGGGTAATTGGAATGACATAGGCCGAGATATACCGACTAGGATCTCATCATCGGAAACCATGTCGCCTGATGGCGGGTGCGGGTTGAAGAAGCCACTGGCAACACCGGCACGGTCTACACCCCCCTGCTTAGAGAACGTTGAGCAGAGTTTGTACTCGGCACGAGAGATGGCTAGGTCGACGGTACTAGGGAGGAGCTCGTCGGTATAGCTAGCTATCGAGTAGGTTCGAGGGACTTCGACGGGGATGAGATCAGCGAGCCATGAGAGGTTGTCTAGGCTGAATGCCTTATCCCATATGTGAGCCGGAGTGTCAACAAGGGCATCTTGTAATAGATCGCCTAGTGTGCCTCTGACAGGCCATTCATCCGTAGCTAGAACTTGGAGGACAGCGTTTGAAGAAGCAGCAAGTAGACTGTGGACTTTCAGCGCGAGCTCTTTGGTAATAGGTGCTAGATGGCCGCGGCGGAGGATATCGGCCACCATCAACTTCCTTGCTGTAGTCCTTCTTACAGATGCAAGATGCTGCTCAAAGCGAGCCCAGGTACCCGTAACCTCAACGAGGTCGTCAATACGGGTTTCTAAGCCCAAGGCTGCTGTGACCTTCGCGCATTCCTCCCAGCTATTCAGGGGCATGACCGCAAGACGGTCACCGGGCATGAAGGTGATGCCTGTGTCTTGAATATCCAAGGTGACGAGGGCAATGGATCGCGTCGGATCGGAGTCAACATTAGATCGATTTATAACCCGTGTGACATAGCGGCATTCTTCGAATGTCCCTCGCATTTGATGAGGTTCAACTGACAGGTTACCACCTATAAGTTTGCAGATAATGTTAGCTTATCCTAAACACGATATTGAAGCATGCGCCAGGACGTTGCCTAGATAGATGACTCACGATAGGGTTCAAGACGCTCCTTCATGGCATCGGAGAATTGCTTATGAGTCTCTTCCCACGGGCGGGATGCATCGCCAGCACCAGATAGACCGTTCGTTTCGGTACGTCCTGTTTTCGCAGCGATTTCGAGGATGCCGAAGACCTTATATCGGTGCGTTCCCATAAAGCCCCTTTCGCCTGTGTACGCCTCAATAATACCATCCAAAACACCCATTAGTCTCGGATCACCCGACTGCTGAACGAATTCGGGGATCCGATAGTGATACTCGATAGCTGCAATGAAGGCGCGAAGATTGGAAGGTATCCATGCTCTTAAATGTACACCCTCTACACCAAGGAAGGAAGTGTATCTATGAGGAGTTAGTCTGATTAATTCAGAGTCATAGATCAGGTTAGGGATTATCGAGGCTATATGGAAGATCGGAGGCAGAGTCCAACATGCCAATAGTCCTGGAATAGCCCCTTAATAATTGTTGAACTTACTTTTTCCGGCCTAGAAATGCGTCCATGACCAAATACGGCGGGAATTGTAAACCTGAAGAGGCCGGGCATCTTTTAGATAGCGGCGCGGAAAACTTGGCCCAACGAACCCACTGATGAACTGGGACATAATTCTCGCCCGAATTCGGATTTACGTTGATGGAATGGAAGGCGTTGGGCATGCGTTCTAGAATTTCCTTCAGTCGGATCATTTCGCGAAGGAGGCCTTCCACATTCTTGTTCATGACGTGTTCTTGACAAGCCGCGATGGCATCTGGTCCATGCTGGAAGGATGCTGCGAAAATCAACATTTAAACACCTAGTAAATAGGGGGTATGACTTACCCGATGTATCAGCACAACCTCTGAGAAAGGCGATCTCAGCCTTCTCGCCAAACATGGGCCACCGAAGGTCTATGTTGTCAAACCGTGCTACATAAGGATAGCTTGAGCTCGGGTCTCTGATCTTAATGTTATAAGATGATTGGTCTGGAAACGTGAGGTGTGGAAGCGTTCGACCCATGCGTCGTGAGATCTGGTAATACGGCAATGCTATACATCGCGGGATACCAACTAACTCCTCGCCGAGGTCATCGCCCATTGGGACATTTGGCTGTTTCTTCTTTTGGGAACGTGCTGAAGCAATACCATCACTACCGTCATATTTGGCCTCGAAGCGATAAATATGACATAGCACTATAACACCTCAGGTTAGTATATAATTACTACTTTCAGAATGCCCCCGAGCGTAAGTATTCAGATATGTTCCATACATGCATATGCCCAAGATGCTCCTTAGAAGGCTATTGACAGCCCCAAATTGGGGATAAGGGGCAACAAGAAACTCTGAGGTATACTTACTGCCTAAAGCCACCAGTGCCGCCCATAGAGCCTGATTTGGGATTACATCTTTCGTGCCTTCTACGAGAGATAGCGCAGCGACGGATTCTCGTACACGTCCCCTTGTAACACAGCCTGGCATTCGCTCGCAAAGATCGGCCCATATCCGGCCTGGCGTTTTCGATAGAGCACTGGCGGCCTCTTCGTAGTCTGGAGGGCAGAATCCGTGCTCTGCGCTGAGAAATCCGTCGAGCCAACCGGTCTTGGGGCCGATCTCCTCCGCCCTCAACATGACTTGTCTGGCGGGCGCCCCTAATGCCACGGCTAATAGGTCCTGTTCATGAACGTTGAAGGAATCGATCTCTGCTTGAGTCTTGGCTGCATTAATTACTTGAACAGACGGGATATTATTATAAAGCAACTGATTTATCGACTTGCGCTCTCTAAATAAGACACGTTTAGAAGGGCTATCCAAGTTCATCTTTTAAGGATTTCTTACCTCATTCGAAGCCACTCCTCAGCGTCGACCCCCCGCGGAATCTGTTTCTGTTAGTTGTGTATCGAAAAGTAGATGTTACCCAACGTACATCAAATGCTGCGTGTATATCTCCTGCTTGACTGTAGCCCGAAAAAGCGCAGCCACGAGGGCCCATCCGGCTATTACTCCTGCTCGAGTCTGCATGGCCAGCTGGACATTTCCCTCCAATGGAGCCGGAGACTGGGCACGAATGTTCGGACATAATTATTGTCTTGATAGTATCTGCAAAATTAAGAATACCTCAAATCAAACTAAATGTGAAGTATGATAAGGTCTCTAGGACAAGTAAAACACCACCAGGGCAGACTAAATTCAAAATATATATTCTACTAGGTAGATGAAGAAAGCATTGGAGACGCTGAAGCAAGATACAACGACACTGGAAGGAATATCTCTAGACTTAACGAGATCGAGGTTTTGATCACAGTGGAGACATCTGCTGCCCCTGTCTGTAAGTAGGAGGCTCATATTATCTTGCCACTGCCTTGGTAATGTCAACCGCATCGATGGCAGCGATACCTGTACCCCATAGGTAGATAGACGTGGATCATCTCCGTGTGACGCGTAACCTCCTATCATCTAATAGTGTCCATCGTCCATTACATAGTAATAGGGATTTCTACTATTAGTCAAGGCCTAATTCTAAGCGAAACATGCCAAGATAGACGAGGCTCGCACGCGAATTGAAGACGGGTCTATGTTACCGGGGTTATATCTTGGCGTCTCGAGCATTGGAAGGGCTGGTAAACATTCTAGAGGAATAACCTGTGCGGGTTCTAGATCTGAAAAGGGATCATTCGTTTAAGCTTTGTCGTAATTCCGCCGAGAATCTAGTTGTCGTTATGTCGACATCACTAGCCTCCAGCCGCGTAGTAGACTCTTGCCAGTGCTTCCTCCTTAAGATTGCCATAGAGAAGCAATAATGAATACTAATAGACCAATTTAGAGAAATCTCATGTTAGTACATAAGGTAATCATAAGAAGTTTCGCGTTCCATTGAGGACAGACCCTTGGAAATATATCAACATTGATATCCGTAAGGTTGGAATCCATGGATCTATTTTAATTTTGGAGGGGCTGTACTATGGCAGTATGGGTAGTACCCAACTGACATGCATACCCGAGGTTTTTGCTTTGGCATGTCGAAGAGTTGAGAGGATGGCGTAACAGGTTGCAGGAAACATAATATCGCCGACTTGAGCACTTCGAGTCTTAGATCCGTCTTCAAATTCCCCGTACTGGACTCGTGACCAAATAGGAAATATGTCCAGTCCCAGTATTATTAGTGATTCTGACGAACGAATTTGGAAGTTTAGAAGTTTGAGGTTGATGGATCTGTTGGACTTGAAATTCTGGGTATTGAATACCAAGACGCGGCTCTGTTACTTCTTTTAAAAGAAGCAGGACTGTAAACAGGGTTCCCACCATGCGCGAGACGGAGGCGAGGAGGGCTGACGGCTCTTAACCTCGATTTGGTTAGCTTATGAAACGTCATCAAACAACCAATTACCTAATGACTGATGCCCCTAGGTACTTAACTACCTAGGTAGGTAACACGCGTTTTATGAGGCTCTCTGTTTCTATTTGGTTCTTATGCCGTCTTCCCCGCTGCTGGATCGCGAAGTGCATGGTGTTTTTGGTTTAGCTAATGGTTGTGATCTCCTGATCTTCGAGTCGCTCTGTCGTTCGTTCTTCTTAGATCTGAGTGTAACTATGAGCCCCGACATAGTGAAGGAGGTGAGAACAATATTAAGCTTGAATATCTATACTAGGCGAGATCCCATTTACTAATCAGTGGTCGTCAGCCTTGAACCTGGTAGCCTTTTATTTTATTTTAAGCTGAAGTATGAACCATACTTACCTACAGGTAGATAATAGTAGATACTAGAGTTAGGAGTAAGTCGTTAGTCATTTTCTAATACCCAAGCTGTGAATTCTGATTCATGCTCAAGAACACAATCGTTTCGTGCAAAACGAGTCCATGTTGTCGATCAGGCTAGCGTAGTGAAACAGCTTCATCCTCCTTTTTGGAAAATTCTAAAGCGTCAGCTGTCAAGTTATCATAAGTTGTCGGGGTCGTCTCAGGCGCCTAATAGGCCCCTTAATATTTGATCCGCCTTAATTTATAGAGTAATGTATTACCTAAATGGAAGAAGTAAGAAGTGTGGTGCGGTGTTAGATTTAGGGATATCGCAGAAGTAGGTTTATTGTCATTGTAAGCAGGACAATAATGATCCTCACGAGTTTTTTTCCGTCCCGGCATCAATGGAAGTTGAGATAGAAATTCATCTCATTGGTTTGGTGACCGAAAAAGTCAGGGTATCATAGGCTTATTGGTTTAAAAGTTGCTAGTTATGAGGCCTTGCTCTTCTTCGGCGATGAAGACTGGCCGCCTTTAGACTCGCTATTAGGCTCCTTCTTCCGCTTCTTCCCTTCGAGCATTTCTCGTTTTTCCTGCTTTCGTGCTTCCTTGTCTAAACTTCCGATGACTTTGCTTTCCTTACCGCATGGCCAATTCGCGAAAGCTGCTGCTTCCTGAGCCTCGGTCCATTCCTGTGGCAGCAGAGCGAAGACAAGGTATGAGGTATGCGTCTTTAGCTCTGGTTCGGTTCGATGAATTAGTCTCCCAGCCATCCAAGGCTTAACTGATGGCGTGTCTTCGCCCTCATTGTTTGTCGAGACGATTTTATCGTTGCCATTAACGGGCTTGCTGTCACTCACGACCTCGTCATCCTCGTCCATATCGACATCTGGGTCAACGTCACGGAGTTGACTGCGTTGAGTCTTGTACCGACCTTCAATTTCTTTTAATTTTGTAAGAGCCTCTGCGACATTGGCTGCTGTCTGACTCGATCCTCGCTCTCCCGCGGGTATGTTGAGGCCAATGCGCTCTCGCATGACATTGATCCTCCTATGCGCAACTTCGACCATCTCTATTTCCATCCATCCTAACCGACGCATAACATCAATGGTCTTGGCAACCTGTTCGATACAGGGAGAGAACGTGCAAAGGTAGACGGTCCGGCCTGGATGTAGAGGGGATTTCCATTCGGAACCGATTTCATCAAGATTATCCAGTTCGCTACTTAAAAGTTGAGATGGTGTTGGCTTTCGTCTCGATAGGTGGGGAAGAGCTTTCCACGGTGCTGGCAGATCGAGAAAAACACACTCGGCTTCAGGACTTTCACCGTCGATAAGAAAGCCGTCGTTGTACACATCTCGGTGAGTTATCTGGACGAGTCCATCTAAGCGATGATCGCCAATCTCCTCCCGCATCTTCTCATATCGATCCCTATTATATTCGAAGCTAAATACTTTCCCTCTTGTATCATGCGCGTCTTTAGGATACCCATTATATACCGCCCTAGCAGCAGCGTGTGTGAAACTGCCACTCCCTGCACCGGCCTCGATTATTTTCATGCCAGGTCGGGCGCGGATTCGGTGAAGAATGTAGCTATAATCGGGCGTATATACAACTTGAGTTCGATGCGGTAAACTTGTTGTCCAGAGTTCTGGTGTAGGTGGTAATATGTGGATGAAACCGCTTGATGCGATCTTGACATCTTTGGTTGTCGCGACACCTGAGCCAACATCTTCCGTGTCATTGTCCGGTTCCATGCCATTGTCGAGCTTTCGCTTCCTACCTCTAGAGCCGGTGTCTACGACCGAGGCTCGTATTTGCGAACCCCAAGGTTTGTCGAGCAAGGTAGAATGTGGGAACGACCCGAATCGCGTATTTATTACGGCTCCCTCGACATATCCATCAATGGCACCTGAGGTCTCTTTTAGATAGATAGGTTGGATGTTGTCGCGGGATAGGTGAGCTAGAGCGAGAGTATTTGGCCTCGTCCGAGAGCCAGGGTCAAGAAATGGCGACAAGGTTGACATGTTGACTCTTTCAAATTGTACACTAGCTTTCAACTTGAAATTAACATATTAAGATTGAAATGTGTAAATGTACTAGAGAAGAACAAATTGGATGTATTGAGTTTAGAGCTGGAGGATATTTAAGAGGTAGAAAAAATTAAAAGTTAAATATTAAAAATTAAAGATGTGACTAAGACGATTAGAATTAGGTAGGTACCTAGATTGACGGCGGGCGGCAGGGCGGGGTACATACTTTTAGGTATCGGAGAAAGAACATTGAAAGCTCTATAGCTGCATGGAGGGGCAGCGGGACTCTAAAAGCCTAATAATTTAAAATACGGTGAATAAAGTTAGGTTCGTCAAGGGCTAACCATACTAGAGGGACCGTATTCCGTACGTCCATAGCGTCCATAGTAGCAAATTGCGACATTGTCGTTCGCTCCTGCTGTGACTCAAAAATTCCAAGGCTTACCCTCATGTACGTACCTGATATAAATACATTAATGTGACACGTTTCCCCTCAACTTCTCTTCTTTACTTTTATTTTCGCCTTGATGAACTTCCTCGTCTTCAGCATAACTAGAAAACCCAACATTAATATTCGTACAGCTCGACACTTGCTGCGCAGAGGCTTTGCGACACACCCCGCCATGGACTCAATCAAGGTCCATAACTCCTTGAAGCCAGGAGGACCAGTTCCCTTCGTTCCAATCGAGAAGGGGAAAGTCTTTTGGTATGCTTGCGGTCCGACTGTCTACGACCAGAGCCATTTGGGCCATGCACGCAATTACGTCTCTACCGATATTATACGTCGCATCTTGACGCACTACTTTGGCTTCAAGGTCAAGTTTGTTATGAACTTCACAGACGTTGATGATAAAGTATGTAGAGGATTCTACCCTTACATCCCGCTTCTACTCTGGCTAACAGTACTTCAAGATTATAATAAAAGCCCGAAGACAGCGTTTGCTCGACCTCGAAAAGCAGAAGAGTTACACCGATGCCGAGATCTTGGAGTTAGGAAAAGCAGCGTTCCGAGCCTATGCGGAAAGCAATCTCCCCCAGCTTCTCGAGGGTGAGGGTGAGCTGGACGTGGACAACTATATCCCGCGGCGAGATGCAGCCTATGGACATGTGCTAGCAGGTGGTACTCTCATGGGTGAGGGCAAGCCAGGCGACGCAGAGGCAAAGTTGAAGATGCACATAAGCAATATGACCACCGCAGTCATTGCTATCAACGGAAATCAAATCTTCAAAGGCGCAGATGAGATCTTGTTGCCATATCTAGATTCCTTATATAAGGAGACCATCGATACCAGCGACCAGTCGATTTTTACCGATCTAACTCGATTTATGGAGGGGGAATTCACAGACGACATGGATGCTCTAAATGTGCTTCGTCCCGACGTTGTCACAAGAGTGACCGAGTACGTCCCCCAGATTGCCAAATTCGTCGAGCAGATCGTTGAAAAGGGCTTCGCGTATGAAGCTGAGGGATCCGTCTATTTTGATATTACGACATTCGAGAAGGCGGGCAACACGTATGCGAGGCTTCGACCGGAGAACCGTAATGACAAAGCGTTGCAAGAGGAGGGAGAGGGCTCACTCTCTAAGAGTCTTGGTGGAAAGAGAGGCGCCGGTGACTTTGCGCTGTGGAAGAGGTCTAAGCCAGGGGAACCATATTGGCCAAGCAAATGGGGAAATGGTCGGCCAGGCTGGCATATCGAATGCTCGGTAATGGCGTCCGATGTTCTAGGTTCACGTATGGACCTTCACAGTGGCGGTATCGACCTCGCATTCCCGCATCACGACAATGAACTAGCTCAAAGCGAGGCGTATTTCTGTGAGCATGGCCACGAACATACCTGGGTTAACTACTTCTTACATATGGGTCACCTATCGATATCCGGTTCAAAGATGTCTAAATCTCTCAAGAATTTCCAGACGATCAAGGATGCATTGACATCCACCTATACAGCGCGGTCAATGCGAATAGTCTTCCTACTCGGTAAATGGAACGACGGTGTTGAGATATCGCCAGATATGCGAACCCAGGCTGACAGTTGGGAAACCGCGGTTAATGTAAGTTGCCTTTTTCATTTCCTATACCCCTCGACTCATGCTGACGGTAGTAGAACTTCTTCACGAACATAAAATCGCTTTTAGCCGAAGCAGCTGATACAACAGCGACCGTGGATAGCGGTGTAAAGGCCCTCGCGATTAGTGACGACAAATCTCAAGAAGAGTTACGAGCTGATTTACAGCAAGCCAAAAAGGAGGTCGAGGAGGCGCTCATTAACTCATTTGATACACCGGCAGTTCTGCGAGCGATAGCAGAAGTCATCAGAAAAGCCAATATCCACATCAGCGCTCACAAGGACGATATGGATCTTCCAGCACTCGAGGCAACTGCGCGATGGATCACGAAGATAGTTGGCATTCTTGGACTTGATGCCAACGCAAGTCCCCCTTATGACGGAATCGGTTGGGTATCGGCGGCAGCAGCAGCCAACCTGGATCCCTCGATAGCTGTGCAGCCGTATAAGGAAGTATACCAAACCTTCACCTCTGACGTAAAAGCTCTCAACCTTCCAGCCTCCGAAACTATCACTAGCCTCCTCTCTCTCTCACCAGACTCGGAGTTTGACTCGTTAGCCAGCGCCGGGGTCAGAGATCCAGAGCAACTATCATTACCATACTTACGGGCGGTGGCTAAACTGCGCAACGAGCTCCGGCGGCTAGCGCCAACTGCGTTACAGGAAGCAAAACAATCAATACTTTCTCTGAGTGACCGCGTACGAAACTTTGATCTAAGCAACCTCGGAGTATACTTAGACGACCGACCAGATCAGCCGTCACTAATCAAGTTCATTCCCGCAGCTGAATTAATTGCAGCAAGAGAAGAGAAGGCAGCCAAGGAAGCAGAGAAGGCGCGCGCGAAGGAGGAAGCAAAACGCGCCAGAGATAAAGCCGAAGAAGAGAAGTGGGCAAAAGCGAAACTAGCACCAGAGGATATGTTCAGGGGCGATGAGCGGTACAGCGAATGGGATGCCGAAGGATTACCCACAAAAATGAAGGACGGCAGCGAGGTTCCCAAGAGCCAATCGAAGAAACTAAAGAAAGACTGGGATAGACAGAAGAAGGCGCACGGCGAATACCAAGTCAAGTTTGGCGGGAGTACGGCGTAGGTCGCTTATGAGACTGCTTACTTAGGTAGATAGCAAGCATCAGGATACCAATTCTCCGACGCTGTGTTACTATTAGTTATCGCATCACATACCTACCTAGGTAGGTATGTATTGGACTGATGAACGGTACAAATATATTCAGTTTGAACATTCCGATTTTGACCGCCTCATATCCTGGATACCTACCTAGGTAGGTAGTGTATATAAGTGACCAGGAAACCCGCACTTACAGTGGGGTGTAGTATCACTAAGTGCACGATGGATGTCGCGGAAGAAGCAGAAAGCCTTGGGATTGGAGGTACCGGTACCCCAGGTTTATGCCCCTGGCCCCTGGCCCCTGGCTTCGAGACCCAGCTGTCAACAGACAAGCATTTGCCAAGCCGATACCCGACTTGGCACTGCGCATTGGTACCTACCCGTGCCTTCTGAACCACATTTACATACCAGGTAGGTAGGTATACACACATACGACTAAGTTCCATCGGATGTCCTAGCTACCTCCTGGTTATAAACAACCTTGTTTAGAGTTCTTTCGACCCGGTGCTAAACTGGTCCCTTGTTATCAAGCATAGTGGCTATGAATTTGGCGGTGAATATCTTCTACGACGAAACGAGCATGATGTCAATGACGACCGGATGACGAAGCTTTCCCGTGTAAGATATACTTTCTCTTACCATTGACAACCTTGTAGGCTACCTCAGGTAACGACCTTGTTCGATGAGGCCTCACCTGGTAGTATCAGTTATACTGGGCCGTTTGAAGCTACGACCCCCGCGTCCAATGAGTTTAGATGATGTGAGCATATCCTCCGAGGTACGTAGGCGAGATGGACTCTAGCTCAGCTCGACTTCATGCAATAACATCTTCATTGGGATGCGGTGTATATATGAAACATCCGTGGACCTTCACAACTCCCAATTATAGTTACACATTGATATTTTTTTTAGACCATCCGGCCATTCTATCATCGATGCAGGCGGTGAAATAATGCTTCCCCCTCCTTGAGCAGAACCTTCGAGGAGGGTTTATCTTGTTTAGGTGCTTGTAAATATCATGATCCTTGGCAATAAGTAAGCATCAGGAGCAAATCAAGTTGCAGGAGCAGCAAGAAACACCGATACTCCACCTTTCCGCTATACCGGCATAGCCCGGTATTGGTTCTAGCCGACACGAAGCTGGATGGACTTGACTTGATCTGTCCCGCACATTACGTGTTGGGCGTGCCGGCCTAGCCGGGTCAAGTTTCAATGCCGCTTCAGTTCCACATGTAGCTAGATGTCATCATAATTAGCTGGGGAAATAAAGCTTGTGATGAGTATATCTAACCGGTTAGATACCTAGGTAATTCACCTACCCAGGTATGTTAAATAATCATAAATAGATCTCGTCATCCCCCCCTTCCTTCAATTCTTTGCTGCTTACCTACACAACAAAACAATTCCAAAGACGAAATAGACGACTACTTAGACCAACTATTCCACTCGTAAAGAATACTATTTAAAATCAGCAATCATGTTCGGATTCGGTATGTCCAAGATGGCAGAGACATACGAGCTCGTTCCACTGTTATGTGTGATACTAATTATATTACAGACGATGCCAAGAGCCAACGTGACGAAATCTACGACGGCCAGCCGCATGAGTCGAAGCTGTCCCACGAACTTCTCGGTGGTGGTGCCGCCTTCGAGGCCATGAAGCTGTTCGAGGACCGCCAGCGTAAAGAAGGTACATATGCCGTGATATCACATCGAACAAGGCTTGCCCATGGTGTATTCTACCTCACGTCTCCTCATACGCCTCACAATATCGACGTATTGATAGTAGCACCGGCTAATGTATGTGTATTTTTTAGGCCAACCGGTTAGCCATGCCTTCGCCAAGGAACTCCTCGCCGGCATTGCGGGCGCCGAGGTCGACAAGCTCGCCGAGACGAAGGGTCTAGACTTCATAGACCGCGAGAAGGCCAAGCATCATGCTAAGAAGCAGGCCGAGCACCTGTACGAGAGCCAGTACGGCGATCAGGACCAGTATGACCCGTAAGTACTTCCCTGGGGGCAGGCCTGAATAGGGAGATTGGAGATATTAACATGAAAGTTGTATAGCAACAACAGCAGCCGCCATCCCTCCATGGATTACTAGAATTCTGAATTCTGATTTGAGTAGGGGGTATCATGATTCGATAGCTAGATGCTGGTACCGAATAGATAATGAAATGAATCCAATTTGGAATAGGTATTACCTACATGTGTCATTATGATTGGAATAAACTACTACTTAGGTACCTAGGTAGCTAAACTTGTAGTGGGTGTCATACCGGAGTTATGATGGTTATTCTGCAGCTGATATCCCTTCATACAAATGTCGTAAGCGTAACCTTGCAGAATCAACCCCGTAGACATTTTGAAGTCTGAAGTCAACGAGTACATAGGTACCGAAGTATGCAACATGTATCAGGGATCTACATAGGTCCTAGGTAGGTTGGATTAGCCGGATAATTGTTGAGACATACCAGGCTGCACCCTTTGATCAACATATACACAATATAGCACATTGGATACTTCAGTAAATTAGCCGTAAATATTTATATCTCCAAGCTACATAGGTTGAGTGCTGACATTAGCCACCTGATCTGGGTATCGTTTTAACCGATTGTTTTTACCCACTCATATTATCGTGATGGTATCTCTGTAGACGATGCCACTAGCTGTGTATTGTTCAGCAATGAATAGAACACGAGCAGACGTCAGGTTGCCTACTAGAGAGTGGAAGATAGCAGACTCGTAGAGAATTTTCTCTATTCTCTCGTGTCCCCCTTTGCCAGTAATATACCTAGTATGGAGTTCATCTATCGGTAGGTGGGACTCCTCGAGGACTAATCGGTGCGCCAGTGTCCTGAACATTTTTCTCCCATAAAACGCCTTGGATGTCGAAATGGAACCTGTCATTCCAAAAATGTTCATCGCCCTCCACGTCCGCTCGCTCTCGCCCTACTAACAGTCGCTCGTCCTCTAGCTAGACCAACACCGCGACCTCTCGCGTTGCGACTTCGGAACATGGGTGCGTTTCTGCGAAGAATATTAGCAACGATTCTGGGAGCGAATGTACGAATATTAATACATACTTCAACATGTCGGGGACAATGAAGAATCGCACATGACTTCCACGAATATAGACCTGGTCCAAGTGGCTCACTCGGCCGTCGCGCGCGGTGACCGTGATATCCTTCAGCTGCACATTCATGTTGTCCTCGGCTGTGCACGACATGTCAGTAACGAATCCTTCGTCAAGATAAAAAGAGTAGAGAGTGAATATAACAAGACCATCTTACCTTCTAGAAGCTTGCCGCGATACGTCTGACCCGAGCTGATCTCTAAGGTGACGATGTGGCCTTGCGCCTCGTTCAGAAGCTTGATGGGAATACCGATTGTGGACGTCATCTTGCTCCGGTGAGATAGACGATATCAGGGGAAGATTGTTTAGAGTTCGAGATGACGACGGCACGCAGTCGAGGTTGGCTATATGTCTGCAGTTTCCGGGCGTTGTCAAGGTACGTAGGCGTAGATTAGGCACTTGAAATAAATCAAATCTTGGAATTGAATTGCTGAGGCCGCGAGTCCAGTGCAGCAGCTTGAAGGTGGAAGATTAGTTTTTCCGATCCATGTTTTGTTCCGCAACAATAAGATTGCCCCATATTTCGGAGCACTCACCTAGGTACCTAGGGTAGTAAGCTGCTAAGGTTCACCTTGTTTCTTGGCAAAAAGACTACGGATGTAGGTACCTAGGTACCTAGCCCTGGTAAAAGGTACGTTGTTACTTAGTACCTGCCCCTCCAGCCCTCCAAAAAGTTACGGAAAGTGCCCCTCCATTTGACTCACTCGAATCGCGACGCCTGTGTCATCTTCTTCTAAGTCATCCTCTACACTAACTTTCTACACCAACTTCCTCGTTTATACCTTTAATATACTGTGTTTCCTACGAAACCCAATTGAAAAGCTCCAGTTGGCTGGAAACTCATCGCAACACTTGTGATTGAAGAATTGACCTTCGGACCACCAAATATGGCTTCAGTGCTTGAGGCCCCGACCAAAGAGGTCCCGCCTACTGCGGACCCTAACGCTCCAGCTCCTGCGCCGTCGAAGCAGAATGTCGATCCCTGGAATGTATCTGGCGAGGTTGGCGAGGATGGCAAGCTCAAGGCGATAGACTACAAGAAGTTAGTCGAGGAGTTCGGCACCAAGCTGATCGACAAGGAGATGCTCGAAAGATTCGAACGAGTCACCGGCCACAAACCGCACAGATTCTTGAGGAGACAGATTGTCTTCAGCGAACGAGATCTTGGTGTAATACTAGACCGATACGAGAAGGTACGGCGACCAAATATTTTATATACAACTACGGAATATCTAAACGGTTGTTATTATTAGGGTGAACCTTTCTTCTTATATACCGGTCGTGGTCCCAGCAGCGACAGTATGCATATCGGACACACTCAGATCTTTGATTTTTGCAAGTTAGTATATGTTCAAGATATAAGCTCATATACAACACAAAATAAAGGAACTAATGTCACTATTTTAGGTGGTTACAGAATGTCTTCGACGTACCCCTGGTCATCATGCTTACAGATGGTTTGTGGCATCAAAGTTACCTCACTCAGAGCCCTGACTAATTGTGGTACTTGAACAGATGAGAAGTTCCTTTTCTCGGAGAAGAGAACCGTCGAGGAGGTCATAGGTTATGCGCGAACTAACTGCCAGGATATTATTGCCATAGGCTTTGATCCTGAGAAGACATTCATCTTCTCCGACTATGAGTTCATGGGCGGAGCTTTCTACCGAAATGTCACCCGGTTTGCGAAACTCGTCACTTATAATACAGCAAAGGCTACCTTCGGCTTTGACGACAGGTTAATTTCCCTTTCTTTGCTGACAGATGCTTATGCCTTAATGCCGGCACGTAACATTCATCAACTAATATGAGTATAGTTCAAATATCGGCAAGATTCACTTTACCAGTATACAAGGTGCTACTGCGTTTGCGACTACTTTCCCGCACATCTTTGGAGAAGATGAAAAACGGACAGCCAGCATTCCATGTCTGATTCCCTGCGCCATCGATCAAGATCCTTACTTCCGCTTGACTAGAGATTGTGCTGCTAAGCTGAAATACGCCAAGCCTTCTTTAATTCACTCTCGTTTCATCGACGCACTACAAGGCCCCGGTTCCAAGATGTCTGCCAGCATCGATTCTTCAGCTATCTTCATGAAAGACACTCCTAAGCAGATCAAGGACAAAATCAACAAATACGCCTTCTCCGGTGGTCAAGTCAGCGCAGAGGAGCAAAGAGAGAAGGGTGGTAATCCCGATATAGACGTCTCTTATCAATATCTACATTTCTTCATGGAAGATGATGAGGTATATTATTATCTCGACCCTAATAAGCTTCCATTACTAATAATCAAATAGGAACTAGCAAAAGTTGGACAGGACTACAGAGAAGGCAAGCTACTGACTGGAGAGGTATGTGTATTTGCATCCCTTTACACAGGGGCCGCGTGGCTAATTTCAATTCTAGCTTAAAGCAATATGTATCAAGCACCTTCAGGATTACGTCGCCGCGTTCCAGGAACGAAGAGAAAAGGCAACAGAGGATACGGTCAAGCAATTCATGTCGGTGCGGCCATTGAAGTGGGGAGGAAACCCTAAGGCGCCGAGAACAGTCCCCATTGTAGAAGATGCATCGGCTAAGCTAGATGGTGAAGGTGGAGACGGTAAGTTGACGAAGAATCAGCTTAAGAAATTAGAAAAAGAGAAGCAGATAGCGGCGAAGAAGGCTGCGAAGGCCGCGGAGAAGGAGGCAGCCAAGACAGCCTCATGACTCTATTCGCAAGTATAATTCAACTAACTATGGAGAACTATGTCACATGTCTTTGCTGGGTTGATAACCTAAAAAGTAATACGTGAGATATTTATGCACTAAGATGAAGCATGTACATAGTGAAAAAAGGGCGATGACCAGAATATAAATAATTGCTATCAACGACCATACTCAGTAGAAACATACATCTACAGAATCGACCCAAGCTACCTAATTATAATTCTAGTCTTTGTTAAATTATATCACTTTATTTAATGACTAAACTGTAGTTTTGAATGGCGAAGAGTAAAATAACAGAATTTCCTTTTGTTTATGTGGCCGTAATAATAGATACTTATATTTACCCCTGAATTCGTTACTAATTATTTGGTTAGGATATTTAACTCCATACTTTTTTTGTTTTTATAACCCAACCAAAAAGTCGTCTCGATTTTTATCAAAGGACCTTATTGATGCTTCATATCGCATTGGTTAAAGTTTACGCGGGCTATATATTTTGATATAAATTATCCATTGAGGTTTATATTTAACCTAAGTTAAGAGTTTTCCTTCTCTTTAATGAATATACTACTATCAATAGAAACATCTCTTAATAATAGTATTTCTTTCTTATGATATCTCTGTCAAGTTGATGATTGAGCACTGTAAGTTATTAAGCTTTTGATATTTTGAACTTGGATTAAGGGGAACCTTAATATGGGGGAAGCTATAAAGAAAAGCTCTATAAACTTAAAGAGACACATACATTCAAGTCGACACCATTGAATCGAGTGGTCTGGGTCGAGGCACTAATCACCTAGATGAGATTTTATAGATGGCCACCAGCTTGTTGATAGACATTACCCTACCCCTAGATCCAGAGGAACATGTCATCATTAGCCCCTAAGTCGGTCGAGTGATAGTAATGGTATAGGTATCTTACTCTAGGTAGATGAGAAAATAGAACCACCCTTGGATTTTGACATCCCTCTGGATATGACCTGGCATATCATATATTTACCTAGTTAAACAACTTGTATAGTGTCAAGGGGATCATGGAAACAGAGTGAAAGACGATGGTTTGCAATAGCATAGGGTATTGTATAGTGACCCGTATGACCCTCAAGCCCTTTCAGGTATAGATAGGGAGGGCGAAGCCTCCATTTTATAGTCTTAGCTCTTAGAAGGGACCCCCAAGGGGGTCTCCTTACTGTTCTCTACTATTATCCCATGACATATAGCGAATCCAAAATACTAGTCGTACTTGTTAGTTCTCCAAGTGAGCCTATGTTGGACCTGTCTTCCCACTGGATGGTATAAAGCGCTTACGGCATTTTTGAAGATAGATAGACAACTTAAGATATACTACAGTACATACTTGTATTCGCCGTTACAGGTGTCACGACGAACTTCAAGGACCGTTGCTCATCCTTATCAATGAATAACGATGGGTCCCTAGCATATCGTCCAGCACTTGGCGTCGTGATCTAGTTATTGTCGAGATAATATGACTCTCAAGGAAAGCAGGAACCAAGACGAACATGTCTACTTAGGTAGTGACCAAGGAAAGCACCAGATGCGTGTTACCTATTGTGAAAAAATTTCCCTCCTGTTGGCCCATAGAGCTTTATTTTTTTTACATGTTTACAAAACAAACCTTTCACCCTTCCATCTCTTTTCCTCACACTGACCTGAGGAATATCACCAACTTCCTTGCTCCAGAGTTCCTCTCTCAAGATACAGAGTGGGGCCTGATCCATCCCTCCTTCTCCCTATCCAAAGTATTCTGATTTCAATATTCATGTGCCTCGAGTCAAAGGCATTTTGAATACCTTTGATCTACCTCAATCAAGTCCAACTGTAAGTATTAGCAGTTATGATGATCAAAACACCATGAACCTATCTTTTTATTACGTTACAATCTCATTTACTGACCTCCAATTCGAAGTTCTTTCGAGGCTCGTGCCAACCGCCCGACTGCTCAACATGGCACCCATTCGACGCGATCAGTCGAAGAAACTTGCTTCAATCAGTTCTGGGGCCCAGTTTCAGAAGCTCGCCCGTTATGGCATTCGACCCAAGAAGCACTCCAAGCCTGTTGCTGTTCCTCTAGGCCGTCCTGGATTCTGGATCAAGTACACCAAAATGGCTCGCCACCTGCAGATCAGCAAGAACCTCGTCCAAGTTCTAGGTTTGCCTGCGCCAAACCAGGCTGAAGCTCGCGCTCGTCTTCAAGGTCTCGTACTAGCAATATTCCAAGCATCGACACCGATTGGTAGAGCCGTTAGTTTCTTCATGGCCGGATGTCGTAGAGACATGCAAGGTTTCTTCAGCGACATTACGAGACAGGTGAAGGCTACCGGATTCGATGGCGGAGGCTTTCGCAGTATCCAACCCACGAACAGTGCTTCCCTAGGTCACAAGAATCCTGGAAATCTGGACAGTCTCATGCCAAAGACGGTTTGGGCGCTTGTAAAACTTCACGTCCTGGCTCGCACAGCATTGGTCAACAAGTGCTTCTTCCGAGGCCTAAGTGGTGTAAATAATGACCCCCGCCCAATGTCGAGGGAGGAATCAGATCTCATCGCGATGGTGGACGACATCAGTGGAGACAGCACTGCACTTACGTGGATTCCCGCGGATTTGATACGAGACTGTGCTTCTTGATGTAACCCGAACACGAGGACGACAAATTCATACCTCATGCCAGTCACGTCGACAGATAGGTGTATAGATTGCGTCAATACAACATGGATTCACTGACAAGTAACTAATCGTTTTAAGTCTTCGATATGTTATGCCATGCTAGTCGTAGGAGTAAAAGACAGTATCTAATATCAGTGAGTATCGTAGTAGTTAGCACTTAGTCCAACCTAACACAATCCCTATCCGTAAGCACACCTACTCCCGCGACGGCATCCATTCATTTAAACGAAATCGCTTGCCTCCGCCTGCGATCAACTTTTAGCTCGAACACATCCAACCTCTGATACCCGCCGGCAACATCGTGATACTGCTTCCCCTCTATACAATCTTCCAAGTTGACGTCGACATACAAGATACCCTCATTCTCCTGAAGTAAATCCTTCTGCTCCTGAGCCGATGTCTCGGAATCGATAGTGAACCCGGATAGCAACGTCCCCGTCGTATCCAAAAACATAGTCGCGCCCCGCGAAGAACGCTGTAGCCCCTGTGCCACGATTTCGGGCGTGCTGGAGCCAGAGGCCGCTGCTTCGATGGCGTCGTCGCCGAGATAGCCCGCGCACAGGACGCCGAAGCACTTGGCCTCGAAGCAGTGGGCGGCGGCTCGGGTCCTGTTCGCCGCGACATTATCGTAATTCGCCCCCCGGGCGACGCTCGAAAGCGATGCTTTGCCGTCGGTTCTGCTACCGTTGACGGCTTCCTCGCTCGCCGTGGGTAAAGCGCCCTGCGGTAATCGCGTAGGCCAGATCGCCGGCCAAGAACTAATATGGATCTGCTCGCCCTGGGCCGTCATGGTGTACAGCGCAAGGGGGTTGGTGTTTTCCCCACATATGAGGACCCCGACCTTGCCGAACGCGGTGTCGGCTACTTCCAGACCATGGCCGTCGCCGGGAGCCCAGGTCAGCTTCTCGTAGAAGGTGGGCATGAGCTTCCGATGGTGAACGAGGACCTCGCCGTCCGTGCCTATGAGCACGTTCGAGTTGAACAGCGTGGCGCTGCTGTAGCGCACCTTTTCGGAGAAGCCGAGGCTGACGAGCACCCCGAATTGCTTTGCCGTCGCGCGGATGGCGTTGATTTCGTCGCCGTCGACGTAGATGGACTCTACTGCCATCTTCTTGAATAGGTCATGGTTCTCGGTTGGCGCCCGCAGCGCGCTCCAGATGGGGAACGCGGGGATGTAAGACTCGGGGAAGACCACGAGGTTCGCCTTGTTCCTCGCTGCTTCTTGGATCAGCGATATGGCCTTCGCCGTTGTCTCCTTTGCGGACAGGAAAATAGGCGAGGCGTGACAGGCAGCTATCCGTGTTGGCCCGCCCATTGTTATAGATGAATAGTTGGCTTCTGTAAATCGTCGGCTTCTACCTAGACGTGAATATCCTTATATGATAGCATTTCATTCCCGAATTGACAACATGGGGTTCCAATAATCAGCTGCCGTCGGCTTCTGACTTCGGCATCCGGGATTTGCTCGCGGGTAGAGACGATATATTCCTGGGGCGAATGAGGGGGGATCGCATAGTACTCACCTATAAAAAGACATCTCAACTAGGTACATTCCGGAATTTATATATAAAATCTGTTGAATATAACTTTTCATCCCTTAAAAACTCGTCAAATTTTATATCCCCCTTTTATCCCTAGGACTAAAATGAACTATTGACATATACTATAAAGACAACAAAATGATTAAATAAGGGTTTTGAGCTCCTGGTAGGTACTGAGTTGAACGATAAAGCTGGCAAGTTGGCATTGATTCTGGCGATGCTATAAGTAAAAGCTTGGTTTAGATACAGTGTCACCGACTTATTGGTTTATTGTCCCCTTGTATGTCGATACGATGTCTTGCATTTTTATTTCATTGAAATGGTTACATAATTGAGTGTTTATATATTCATATGGGATATTCCGGCCTCTCAACAACAAGATTCTAGAAGCAATTTAGGTGACGTCGGTGGCAGAATTAAAAAAGGAGATATTTACACTGTATAAACGGGGGAGTTAGTGAGTATATTAGGGCTTAATACCGCTATACTCCTTATGCTATTAGGGGGTTATTGAATATCACAGTGCATAAATCATAGACTGTAAAATCACACTGTGATATTCTTACGTTTTAACCTAGCGGTTCTTTAAAAGGTTCCAGCAATCCATCCATATGTCGCAATTCCAAGCTCTACAGAGGCAATGTTTAGTAGTAAAAAAACTCGATTTTCTTTTGAAATCAATTCAGATTACTAGCCCCCTCTCTAGCTCAAAATATGGGGTTATAAGCAGCGGTTTATTCCCTTGTCGTGAAGCACATACTTTTAAGGATAATTATTGTCATTATCCCCCCATCCATTCAGATCTTCGTTGCTTTGTTGCAAATCCATTTCGCTCCTCCGCCGATGGTGTTTCTCATTATGTCTGGTGCCGCACGCCACCTAGCAGATAACCTCCGCTTTCACAAGGACAGAATAATCGACTTCCTTCTTTAGTAGGCACGGCGAGATCATCAGATCCACAACCGGCTGTGCTCCGAGCTTGCCTTTCACCTCCATCGTCGCGTCCCGGTACGCGAATCCGCACGTGAGTTCGCTGCCGGGCTCGTTCGACATCAAGGTCAAGTATCGCGAACGGGCGAAAATCGTGCCAAGCTCTGCCGCCGCAGTCACGATCTGCAGCAGGGCTGCTTTGAGCTCTTCCGTGTCGGTGCCGGTCGCGAAGAGTGTAGTAGCCTCCAATATCTTGCTCGTCGTGTTGGTCACGAGGACAACGTCGGGTAAGCACACTTGGTGCATTAGCCGCGCCGTGTGCATTCGCCATTCCTCAGATTCGGTCTCCTCCGCCTTGGACGAGAAGAGACCCGCCAGCTTCTCAGCGGCGTCGCTGTTCTCTTTCCCCCACACGCGCCAGTATCTTTTGAATATACACGTGTGCAGGAACCGCCAGATGAAGGCCCGGAAGAGGTAGCAAGTCAACTTCTCGTTGCTCAGGTAGGACTTCCAGTGTTTGGATAGAATCTCAAACTCTTGCTTCGCCCGGTCCGGCACCAGCTTCGGCTGGATAGTCTGGTCGAATCTCTCCAAGGTGAGGGTCCGGATCTGGCCTCGTAGTTTTTCCCAGCGCTTTGCTATCATCTCGTCGGTGACATTAAGATCTGGGATTCTCACGACGCTGCTGCCTTGGGCGTGAACTTGTCGCTGCAAGATGTCGCAGAATTTGGTCTTCTCGGCTAGTTCATCTGTGACGTTTTTGAAAGTCGCTTCAACTTCTCGCATCCGCGAACGCGTGATCATGACGGTTCCATCGTCCGCTCCCTCCGCCGCCTGAGCCACGCCCGCTCCCTCGTTCGTCAGAAACGAAGTTAGACTTCTGCCTCCATTCTTTCCTCCATCTTCCTGAGTGCGCGACAGCTTCGCGCTATTACCTCCGTGAGAAGCATCGCCTTCCTGACGTAGTCGTCGGATTTCAGCTTCGAGTTGTTGCAGCTTCACATTAAAGGCCTGCTTCTCTTGCGTCCAGGTATTCAGTACAGCGTTATGATTTGCTCGTAGCTGTCTGACCTGGATGATTTTGTCGTGAAGAGCGCCTTGGGTGTCGGCAAGTTGTTTTCGCAAGGATTCCATGGTCTAGGTAGAGACTAGAGTTCGGGCGCCTTAGGCCTATGTAGGTTCACATGTAGGTACCTATACCTACCTGCCTAAGCCTACCTAGGTATGTAGGTTTGTAGGTTTGTAGGTAGGAAACCTTGGAAGTGGGTGGAGTGTGGTGCAGTGTCCAGGTGTGCCAGTGTCAACCAGTACCTGGGTAGTTGTGCTCTAGTGCAGCGTCGACTGCCAGTCAGTAGGCAGGTAATGATTGATTTTGTGGAGGGTAGGTAGTAACCTTGGAACCTTGGCTGCCTTGGAATACTAATCCTACCTAAAAGGCGGGATTTTTATATGTGCAGGTGGGATTAAACTCTATTCGAATCACTTCCTGCCTAGTGGTGCCTGGGTAAGTACCTACCTACCGGTGGTTATTGTTGTGGATGGACTTGTCCTTAAGGTTGCGATTTACGATTGCGATTGCTCTGAACTTTATTGGCGCGGTTTCTTGTTTCTTGTTTATTGCGTCTTTGTTTCACAGGTAGTACACCAGTAGTAACCTCTGGTCGTTTGTACCTGTATAAGTGATTTTCTAGAAGATTTAGAAGGCCATCGAAAGCTCCGTAACTTCCTACATCTATTAATTGCACCTCACATAAAATAAATAGCATACATTTAAGAAATCATACCCTCTTTATTTATTTTATTAAATTATTTTTTAATCGTTTCAATTTTCATTCGCAATCAAACGGCTCAAGTGTATTGACTCTCAAGGTTGTAAATTGTAATACTTGAAGGATTGACGCATTTGTATAAGCCTACGATTATTCGGAAAATTTTCACAATGGTCAGGTTCAGTATATTTTCCACCTTGCTATAACCGCTTACAACATCACCCTTGGTTTTTTCCTTCCTTCCTGTCTTGTTCCTACTTGAAAACGACTTTTGGGATTCCAGCTTAGATTCCGCTAGATCGCGTTCGTCAATACTCTTCTATACTGTCAAACGACTCCATCACAGTAGCAAACCAATGCTTTGATCAAAACCTGCATTCTTTCGCGACCGAACTCACTTCGTTTGAAGTGGTCCTAGAGAGACCAGAAAATCGAACAACGTCGTCATCATCGACGTTTCTGCCCATTATATACATCCATGTATCATTGCGAGAATACGACACATCATGAGAGCCCGTGGTCCCCTTTCTCATGATTCCATATCGTTGACCATACCGATAAGTATCTCGAGCTAAAAAAAAGTTCGAACTCGATGATCTCGTTGGTTGATAGATGATCCGGCTTCGGCTTTTATCCCATCCTTCTCCTCGGAAAGGACCGGTTCGTTCAGTTGCAACCGCTCTTCTCCTTGTAGTTTTATCTCATCTGCATATCTTCCTTTGAGTCATGAGTTTAGTTACGCTTCTGTCCATTACCCTTTGCTGTTGTTGGCTCGATTTTGAGGCTCTTGCTGGTGCTTCTTGATTTCTCAGGTGTTAAGGTATTCTTGTTCGAGACGTGCTTCTGTTTACGCTTCCCGTTCTTGACTTCAGTACCAATAGTCTCAAATGACCCAGCATATGGTACGCTATCAGATAATTTGGAGGACATAGTTTGTGGGTGATTTAGACGAGGTGACTCAGATGAAATGATGAATAGACGACTTGGTTATGGCCTTGGAAGGGATATATGGACACAGAATGGTTCTTGAGGAGAGGGGGAGGATGACTTGCTTAGTCGAAAACATTTCTACTTAGGTTGGTTGGTTGGCTGTGTGGTGTAGTCGGTGGTATCCGAACAAATAGGAGGGGGGTCAAATGATTGTGACTCAGTGTAAAATATTCATACTCGTCGAGTGACGCATATAGAGAAGACTATGTAGGTACTCGAGGCTAAGGATAATTTTCTCAAAAGCTCTCCAGTTGACTTCCAGGGCTACTAAATTTAAATTATGGCAGGTACGGGATTCGGGCATCTTCTATAGTATATATTAGCAGATACCTGCTCATGAAGGTAGATGATCCGTATTTTGAAAATTAGAGATATGACCATTTCCTTTCCATATACCTCCACTCCTTCACATTCGCTTATTCTCTTCACTACAAGAATACCTTATCACATGCTTTCGATACCTTCATATCCTAGCCTACCTTTCCATACTTGCCTAGGCGTGCGCCTCTTTAGCCTTGCATATCTAGAAGGTACATTGGCATTCGGAGTGATTCATCCGTAGACGGCTGAACCAGATCAACGCTCATCTAATTATGGCCAAATAACAGTATGGGCAGGGCCCTGGTTGAGGTCACTGCTGATTGTTTGAGATTCATTTCCGATCATAGCATCGAACTTATTCATAGAAGTTCGGGGACGAAAGACTTGACGAGTCGCATGATGGCATTATTGCCGTACCAGCAATCTGAAAAGATGTAGCACTACGTAGCATGCCAAAGCTTGGAAATATAGAGTGAAGCGAGACTTCGAAACTTAACTACAAAGAGAGATATTAAAAGGGTACCTAGGTAGTTTGCGAGTAATCCTTACTTGAACGAGTCACTAAAACGTAAGATGCTGTTATGGATGTAGGACAAAGGAAAATTAAGGAAGGATGCTGCCAAAAGCAAATTGACTTGGCAAAGCCAAGATATCAGCCACATATGCTAGCCACAATACACAAGCCACATAGATAAGGCACTATCAGATAAGGCACAAATATCCATATCTTTACCCACCCTGCCACCATGTGATGGAACCTTTGAATATGAATATAATCAAGATTCAATCTCCCAAGCTCCCACGCCACCAACCCACCACCCACTCTCTCTAACTTATATCCCGCTATCGCTTAACGCTTAACTAGCATACAAACCAGCATATTCCTCACTGTCGGATCGAGTATTAGAACCCATCGACCTTTATGGTTCTCTACTGTCGGGTTTCAAACCGCCTCCGCCTCTCATTACCGGCATGAGCGGACGGCTAATAGCAGCGGTCGGGCGCCTCCCGGCGGCGCACTTGGCCAAGGTTCGAGCTATACGTCAATTTCACCAGTTACCTTCTGGTGGTCTCTTGAGAGCTGATGCCGCTGTTCGCGCCACCCGGAGACGGATGTGGTTCCCCGTCAACTCGTTCCACAATGCCGTCGTTGTGCGCAATGCGTCCTTTACCCGTTTCCTACCTCGATTAATGGTCAAATTTATAAGGATTCCCGCCATGGCAGGCGGTGTGATGATAGGCGGATTAGCTTGGATTCAGTATCAAGCAACACGTGTGTTATCCCAACGAACTCTCCTTTCGGTGTGATTTAGGAGCCTGAGCTGATATACAGTCTAGAGGCCGGAAATTATGCCTGGGACGTAGTCATCACTGCCAAAGATTCCGTCACAAGCACGGCAACAAACATACTAGGTGGTGCGAAGGGTATCGCCGATCAGACCATGCAAGGGTGGAAAAATACGAAAGAGCAAGTCGAACTACCAGAATGGATGCAGAGGATTTTAAGAGTACAAGAAGAAATAGGCACTGGGAAGCAAGGTGATGGGCCTGGTGGCGAGGAACCCCCGAAGCAAAGCAGAACGGGTGCAGCTCTTGGAGCTGGTGCCGCCGCCGCATACGGTTATGAACAGTCTTCCGACGACGATCGAAGTCCGGATGAGATGGCCAAGGACGACCAGATGATGGTGCTGACAAAGAAGATGATAGAGATTCGAAATATTCTTGCAAGAGTTGGACAGTCGAGTACCCTCACTTTGCCCTCCATCGTCGTCATTGGATCACAGTCGTCAGGAAAGAGCTCTGTGCTCGAAGCTATCGTAGGACACGAGTTCTTGCCAAAAGGATCAAACATGGTTACCCGGAGACCTATTGAGCTTACTTTGATCAACACGCCTGACTCGGACGCTGAATTTGGCGAATTTCCGGAGCTTGGTTTGGGGAAGATCTCAGACTTCTCCTCTATCCAGCGAACTCTGACCGAGCTTAACCAAGCTGTTCCAGACACTCAGTGCGTCTCAGACGACCCAATTCGGCTTTCCATTTCATCTCGAAATATTCCAGATCTCTCACTTATCGACCTCCCTGGCTATATTCAAGTTGTAGGGCAAAACCAGCCACTGGAACTTAAGCAGCGAATCTCAGAGCTCTGCGATAAATATATACAAGCACCAAATGTCATCTTAGCCATTTCAGCTGCTGATGTCGACTTGGCAAATTCGGCAGCCCTGCGAGCTAGCAGGAGGGTTGATCCGAGAGGTGAACGGACAATAGGTGTTGTCACGAAGATGGATCTTGTCGATCCCGTCCGGGGTGCCTCGATTCTAGGCGACAAGCAATATCCGCTCCGTCTAGGCTACGTTGGCGTCATCCCTCGTGTGCCGACAACAACTGGATTATTCAAGAAGGGCAATGCCAACGTCACGTCTGCCATTACTCGCAACGAAAACTCATTCTTCTCAAGTCACCCGCTGGAGTTTGGGCCCGGGTCAGATGTCCAAGTTGGAACTTCAACCCTGCGCAAGAAGCTCATGCATGTTTTAGAACAGACCATGTCAGCTAGTCTACAGTCGACGAGCGACGCGATACGGCAGGAGCTTGAAGAGGCTACTTATGAGTTTAAAGTCCAGTATAACGATCGACCTTTGTCTGCTGAGTCATACCTGGCTGAGAGCTTAGATGCTTTCAAGCACTCTTTTAAGCGATTGACCGAGGAGTTCGGTCGACCTGAGATGCATGAGCTCTTAAAAAACGAGCTTGATCAACGAATGCTTGATCTATTAGCAGCAAGATACTGGAATAAACCTATTTACGACCTAAGCGTCCCCATCGCCGAGCCTAATAGCCTTGTCGATCTCCCAAAAGCAGATCCAAATTCCCTTTATTGGCGAAGACAACTCGATGCTTCTACTTCGGCGCTCACAAAACTTGGTGTTGGTAGACTAGCTACCAATGTGGTAGCCAGCTCAATCCAGTCTCAAGTTGACGCTCTTATCAGCCAATCGACCTTTGTGAACCACCCGTTTGCGCGCCAAGCGATTACCGAGGCCGCTTCAAGCATCCTGAATGACAGATT
The DNA here is from genome assembly GCA_902806575.1 of Jackrogersella multiformis. NCBI lineage: Eukaryota > Fungi > Ascomycota > Sordariomycetes > Xylariales > Hypoxylaceae > Jackrogersella > Jackrogersella multiformis. The sequence goes on along the minus strand of CADCXD010000005.1, from coordinate 2,698,645 downwards.
CTACAGCACTAGTGATCAAGTAGAAAATTGCATTAAGCCCTTCAAGTTTGATATTGACATGGAAGAGCGCGAGTGGACTGCAGGCCGAGAACACGTCCAAGGCGTCATGAAGAAGGAATTGTCTGCTTGTGAGGGCGCTATGAAGGACCTCGAGTCAACTGTTGGCGGGCGGAGGAAACTCAAAGAAGTCATGAACTTTGTTGACAAGGCTAGGAAAGGCGACGTATTAGTCGAAGGCGACAGCCGTAGCGGCGCAGGAGGGTTCAGTGCTGAGTTGCTTTCTAGAGGTTTGACTTCCCATGTCCTAGCACATTTAAAATCCCCTACTAATCTCCTTACAGGGCGAGAGGCCGTCTTTCTCCGTGATCGTGCGGATATCATCAAGATGCGGATGCTTGCGGTCAAGTCGAAACAATGCGCCAACATCAAGAATAAATATCACTGCCCAGAAGTCTTCTTGGACGCGGTGGCTTCGAAACTCGCATCCACAGCTGTTCTTTTCCTCAATGTAGAGCTACTTTCGGAGTTCTATTACAATTTTCCGCGCGAGTTAGACCTACGGCTTGGGCGCCACCTCTCGGATGAGCAAGTGGAAAAGTTCGCAAAGGAAGACTCTAAGATCAAGAAGCACTTGGAGGTCATCAGGCGAAAGGAACTTCTCGAACTGGTGCTCGAGAAGATGGAGAGCCTGAGGCAACTCGAAGGTTTAGAAAAAGAGCGGTCGAGGACAGGCGTGAAGAAGAGCAGCGAGAAAGAACGTGGACGATGGGGACTCTTCTGAGTTTGCAGTCCCCCCTAGTTATTTCTAACGAATTATTACGACGGGGGAGAGGAGTTAAAAAGGTTGTTTTGTCGGTCATTGTGTGCTTAGATGTCACTTCCAAAGCCCAACTCGACGGTCGGCTCCCTGCCAAGCATATTTGTGATGTTACATAGATTTTGATCACCCCTTTCTTCAACAGCATCTCTTGTTAAAAGAATTTCGAATGTGAACAGCCGGTTGATGTGGAGTTCCTCGAATCGTATTTAGTATTTGTTACCTAGGTAGCCTAAGCCCCCTTTTAGTTCATCTATATACATCCATGGCAGTTTGACTCACATCTTTGACTTTCTAGTGGTGATCTCTTCTAATCTAAAGCCAACCGATAGAGAAAGAAAACTGTTTCTAACAACAGTTCGGGTAGACTATACTACGAGCCATAGAAATAGGCCATCAATCTCTATTAGGCAGGGGGTAGGGTAGGCCCCGTAAGTCCCGTTCTAACTCAGTCAAGATCGTACTCCGCAATCAGCTTCTCGGCACAGGTCAGGCCGGTGAGGTAGGCGACGGACTGGACGTGGCAGCTCGCGAGGATGGGGACGACGCTCATGTCGGCGACGCGCAGGCCGTCGATGCCCATCAGCCGGAAGTCCTTGTCGACGGCGGCGTCGGCGTCGCCGGGCCGGCCCATCTTCACCGTGCCCGTCATGTGCCAGCTCGACCCGATGGCCTGGCGCCAGTACTCCAGCAGCTCCTCGTCCGACTCGCCCGCCGGCCCCGCGATCGTCGCCACCGTGTCGCGCGCGTAGCCCTCGTGCCGCACCAGCGCGTACGCCGCCTTCAGCGCCTCGACCGCCGCGCGGCGGTCGAACGCCGTCGACAGGAACCGTGGGTCCACGACGGGCGGCGCGGCCGGGTCCGCCGACGCCAGCGCCACCGCGCCCCGGCTCTGCGCGTTATACAGGAACACCAGCAGGCAGGAGTAGTCGAGGTCGGCGTCGGCGAAGCCGGGCAGGAACCAGTGCGCCGGGAAGTGGGTTATGAACTCGTAGTGCGGCACCGTGGGGTGGCTGAGGTAGTCGCGCTCGGCCGCGGGCAGCGCCTGGAACTCCGGCGACGCGGCCAGCGCCGGCAGCTTGAGCCAGCCGATGATGACGCCGCAGCCGAACTTGGCCCAGGGCCCCGCGCCGTCCTGCTTCCACTGCTCCAGCGCGTCCGCCATCGCGCGCTTGTCGCCGTAGAAGGCGGGGCGGTCCGTCGCCCCCTCCCGCCGCTTGTACACCAGCGGCACGAACATGTGGTCGCGCAGCCCCTGGCCGACGGCCGGCACGTCTTGGACCACGGGGATTCCGAACTTCTCCAGCTCCGCCCTGGGGCCGATGCCGGAGAGCATGAGGATCTTGGGGTCGTTAAGAGATCCTCCCGAAAGAATGACTTCTTTGGAGGCCAGGTCTGACACGGATGTTTTTTTAGCCCCTTAGGCACACTCGGAGCTATAGGAAATAGGGGGGTGATTACACAAGGGGCTCACTTACACTGCTTGCCATTCGATTCGACTCCAACGGCCCTTTTGCCTTCTAGTATTATGCGCTGGACTGGGGAGTCGGTGATAATGGTTAGGTTTTCCGGGACCGGGGTGAGTAGGTCTGCCGCCGTGGATCGAACTCCTTTGCTCGACGAGTTGACGCCAAGGGCCATGCCAATTGGGTTGCCGGAATTATGCTGCGATAATCAAGGTTAGTGGTATTTAGATACTCTATTCAGTTGATGCTTGATGGTTCCGACCATATCTGGGGGTGGGGGGTGTAAATTCCCAATTCACATGTATTAGGAGCCGGAATTTCCCAACCAAGCCAAAAAGGGGGGAGAGGGGGGCTCTCAATAGCGGGTACATACGTCTGGACTCAAGGGGAACCCTGCTTCCTCGAGGAGATCGAATATGGGTACCAGATCCTTCTCCACTTCGCTCACATACCCCGTCTTCAAGGGTCCTGAACTGCCGTGATCATCAGCCTTCGGCGAGGCATACTTTTTGTCGACACCGGACGGGAGTGTAGGGTCGAAGGTCTCGAGGGATTTGAATCGGCGCTTCATATGCGTCCATTTGAACGCATCGTCGTCCATGATACGCGCCCATTCATCGTAATCGCGGCTCGCGCCCACATTGAACACGCTAAAGTTGACGGCGCTGGAGCCGCCCAGCCCCAGACCCCGCGAATAGTCCAGCTCGCGGCCGGCGCAGTGCTCCTGAGGGGTCGTCTTATATCCCCAGTTCATATCCTTATTCCGGTAGGTCAACCAGCGCTGTCCGTCGACACGCAAGTTCTTGTCGTCGTTCTTACCCCCGGCCTCGACGAGCAGCACCGTCGGCTTCTTTGCCGACCGAGCGAGCCAGGCCGCAATGGAACTACCTGCCGGCCCGCCTGTGTGATATCATCAGCGGATCGTAAACCTGATGGAATTGTATGATGAGGGTAAGCTTACTGCCAACGATCACGAAGTCATAAGTTGCTGCCATGGTTTTATGGAAATCTTAAGGGAAGTCTTGTTCAAAAGATTAGTGGTGTTTGTGAGGTCTCACAAGGGGAAGACGGACATATAGTATTTATATATAAGACAAAGAGAATGATCAGTTCAAAACGTCACTTTTAGAGTTACCACCAACAATCAAAAACTATTCTAAGCCACTAGCTACCATTCCAATTATCGTGATACCTGCCTTGCTCGACTGCCTATGACCCCATGCTACCAAGAATGCTATTGGAGAGGGGTCATGCAAGATACCTGGATAAGGACCGATCGCAGGAAGAGTAGTATTTCGGGAACCAAAAGCGGGTGCTCACCCGTTCACAAAGACGGACCAAAATATGCGGACAGGTATAAAACTCACCGACATATTCAGATTGATGGTACTACTGCTAGGCTTACGGCGGTCGACACATACTAGTTCTAGTAATGCGGGCACTAAAACCGCAGTACAGCTCCTATAGGGGGGCTCGTACCTGGTCGTATGTTATACTTACCTATAAACTGTTGATTTATCTTACCAATATTAAATATTATTAAACAACACACAGATGAAATTTAAGTAATATATTAGGTAAACATATTGAAAGTTTGAAACCGATACTAAAATGTAGGACCAAGGTAATACCGCTTAGGACAACTCAACTCGTAAGTTCAATATAACCATGGCTGATGTGCTGTGATGCTAGATAACGGTCACCAGCTAACATCACGATTGACATGTCCTATAGAGAATCTTGATTGGATACCTAGGTACTCAATTTTTAGGAAGCATCCTTTAATGGCAGTCAAGGACGTAGGAGGGTAGGATAAGCTTACATGCGTAAAATTGTGTGCAGCACGTTGCATCTGTCGTGTCCCCTATTATGCTCCTCGTGAGCCTCTTACATAATCTCCTATAGCAATTCCAAGGGAACAAACTCTATTGGCGGAAAGCTTCGGAGAGTACCTACTTATATAATGACTATACGTACCTAGGTAGTAATAAGAACACATTCTGGACCCAATAATTATATCATTCGCTTTGGGCAATAAGTATCATTTTGAATATTTAGTATAATTACAAGCCTGTTATTAATGTTCGTTACCTAATTATCTCGCCAATGGGTATTAACATTTATTTCTAATATACCTAAGTAATAGCCCATTTATACGTGCGTATTTACGTGGTAGCAAGCCTTGTAGCTCGCTTAAACCATAATTAAGAGTTATCTGGATACCTAATAGGTAATTAGGTATGATAAAGGTGAATTTGAATCTCCTGTCTCGGCTCGAAAACATTTCTCAAGACACTTCAATCGTAAAGGAACTAAAGGAGCAACATGGAAGCAAAAGGGGGTGAAATATGCTAATAAGTGTCATTTATATCGCGATATATATTCACTAATGTACCGATATCGTTATAAAAAGGTTATCCTGTAGTAAGTCGATTATGTCATCAACCCCTGAGGGAACATGGAAATCAAAGTACCAGAAACAGTAGACAAATACGAGGGAAGCCTGCTGGTATATTGCTATAATCACGGCAATCTAAACTCAGCAGTTATGTGGACTTCGTGTTTAAAAGATGTCAATTCAATGTCGGGTATGTGATCAACCATCAACTTTTGATGCTATGCTACGCACATGAAACCATTTGCTCTTAAAACCACAGCAACCAGAAACGCCTTGCTATCGTCGCCTTGCAAATATCATTCTATCACCGCGGAAATCTAATTCGTCGCAAAATGCAAAGGGAAAATAGCTATGAAGGTTTAGGTGGGTAATGTCGTGAAGCGTCCTCAAAGGGCCATCCCGAGGACGCGTGCTGCCTTCTCCGAAGTAGTATAGTCCGGAGCTCTCGATGAAGCGCCCTGAATAGGGCTGTCCGGCATCGGCAACTCTGTGTCTACCTGATGATCCGCGGGATGGGGTTGCTCCCCAAAATTGAGCGAACGTCGCTTCTTCTTGATGTTGCCTTGGGATGGCGGTTTATTGGATAACTCTAGACGAGGCTCCAGGCGAGGAGGGGGATCACTGGGGGGAGAACGAATGTCCGACGAGGCTAATGTTGACTCCGAATATGTGAGAGGCGTCTTGGTTCGAATCGGCACCGAGGGGCCTTCGGGTGTTCGACTTCGTCCAATGCCAGTGGCAAACGGACCAAGAAAACGCTTGTGACTTTCAACTTCAATGCTTGGTGTGGGAAGAGCACTGGCCACACGAGGTGCCGCCTTCTCATTGGTGGTAAGGCCCTTTGTCTGGGCAAATGCCGAAGAACGCGTGTGGTAGGGATCGCGGTCAAAATAGCTATCGATGATCGGGTTTACCATAACAGTTTGACCATGAATAGTTAAGATAGAGTTGGTGGGAACATTGACCCAGTTTTCTATTATTCTGTCAGCATTACGATATCCAGGGATACGAATAGGTAGAAAGTACCTCGTTCGAACGTTAGAGGTTCGCTAGCAACGAGAACGATGTCTGCCCCCTTGTCCCGGCGCTCCATCTGGTAGTCTCGGTCATTCGAAGCAGGCAGCTTCGTCTCCCATTGAGTGCCCGAGGAATAATACAAGCTCGCCGCCTCGTCTGTCTTGCTGCTCACGTATCTTGTGCAGATGATGCTGCGTCCGTCTGTAACGGCGAAGTTCAACAAGCTTCTTGTATCGACATTTTCGCTCTGGATAACACTCTCGGGAATAGCCATGGTAAGTTCATTGATAACCTCGATTGTTTGCAAAAGAGCCTTGCGTATCACGCCTGGACTGAATCCATTCTTAGGCTCCGAGCTGGGGTTGACTCCCAGGCGTTCTAGACGGTCGAGAAATAGAGCGAATGCCCACTCGCTGTCGGTCCCACCTTGCACACAGAGGTACCATTTGTCATGTAGTCGTTCACCAAGTCTTCGCTTGATGTGTTTCCACCCGCCTAATCCGCCATTGTGCATGAACATCAAACTGCCATGGCAAAAAGGATGACAGTTATCCTCGCTCAAGGAGCCCTCGGTGGTAGCTCGAACGTGGGCGAAGACGAGTCGAGATGCGGTCTTGGAGGCGATACGATGGAGGTTGGTGCAATTCCACGCAGGGATAGTTGAGGTGAAGAGGCAAGGGGCGGCGCCTAGTTTGAGGTCGGTGTAGAATCCGATACCAAAACCATCGGCATTGTTTTGGCCGCGTCGCGTATCCTTTAGGAGAGGTAGTAGAGGTTAGTTACCTAGGTATACACTATACACTTGGTTGTCGCTTTGGAGTGGTTGATCAGGTACGGGTGTAACTTACTAGTCGGAGTCGCGAATCAAAAGACTGCTTGAGGATGGAATGTGTTGGATCAAGAATCAACTTCGAGAGCAGTATCTCGTCGCTGCCACGGTAAACCTGATTAATTGTCAGTTTGGCTCTCTCACGACTCGTGTGACCGATTGAGAGGGAAGTTTACCAGAAAACGGCACATGTTGGATGCGTATGGCGGATTTAATGGCAACGCAATGGGGGAGAGGGTAGTAAATAAATAATTCCGGTTGCCATGAACCAGCCAGATAGTATGTATGAGTAACGAGTAACTTGTCAGTCTGTTTCTTCCTTCTTCCTTCTTCCCTTGTGTCTTGTCTTTTGTCTCTGATTTCGAGAACACGTCTTGTGTGGCTCACTTTTACTTTTTTTTTGGCTGTGATTTTTCTTTTCTTCCAAGGTGTCAGCTCCAGTCAATCAAAGAAGTGGCGTGCATATATTACTGGATTGCGAGATCGCTTGGTTCTGAGTGTAATTTGTGATGTTTGTGGTTGTTTCTGGTTGGTCCAGGAATTTGAGAAGTTCAGCGAATCCCTGTAATGTCTTACTTTCCGCCTGGCACAATAGCCCGAGTTTACCCGTAGCAAATCTTCGTCCTGAGGAGCTTCGCGTTCGAATCCTCGACTTTGTACTTAATACATTTTTATTTTACTTTTTATTTTATCTTTTACTTTTATCTTTTACTTTCATACCCATTACGTCCCTCCGTAACTCCCCCCCCATCCCTATACTTATACCCTCGTCCCTCCATGACACCGGTTACGCTCTGAAGCTGACGTCAATAAATAAAAACTACAAATTCAAATTACATAAATCCTCTTTATCCCATTTATCCTCGCTATAATTAGGTAATCACCTCAATGCCAGGTCTTTTGCACGGGCCACCTTCCAACCCCTTAAATTCTTCGACCGGATTGGCTACATATCCACCATCACCACTGTAAGAACTTGGCACAACCCTCGATAAATCCGGGCATAAACTTGGGCACTCAAACTTCCTTAACTTTGCTTCTCGTTATTTTTCTTTCCTAGCAGCCTTGGGTATGTAAAGACACTCGATCTCTACGCCACTCAAATACATACCATGGACTTTCTTCATTGCTCTTAATAGCCCCTTGATTGATAATCATGACTTAGCTGTTGCTCAAATCCAGTCGCACCTACACACAACCTATGACCCGGAATCAAATCTCGTGCTTGACATGAGCTATCTAGCCATCGTAGGAAAGAAATAGTGCCTTATATAGGTATCTAATCTAACCTGCGTCTATCCTCGCCCCTCTCTAAGAGCGAATCTCTCTCGCCGTCCTTCGTCGAACCGTCATCACGATAGAGAACGTAATGCTGCGTCATGAACACCACATCATACAGCATACTCACGTTGCCCAGCGCAAACTTGACCGGATTTCCCGTGAGGCCTGACCAGTCGCCCTGCAGCCAGGAATCGAGAACCACCTGCGCGATGCTCAGCAGGCCGCCCAGGAAGTCCAGCAGGATCTGCCAGATGCTCCAGCCCTTCGTGCTGCGGTTTCGGAAGTTGTACACCAGCTGCGGGGCGTACTTGACCAGCGTGATCAGCAGCTTAACGTATGAGATCGTGTAGATGACGTCCAGCCATGCCCACGCGGTCTTGGGATCCGCGTCCGGGGGCGTGGATACGACCACGAAGATAATGATGGCAACGGCGGCGAGGGATCCGCTCGCGACGCCTAGTATGAGGCGCGACGGTCTAGTTCCCGGGGCCTTGTCGAAGCCCCAGATGGAGGGTGAGAAATACTGAGTAGTTAGGACTACAGAGACAACGAACGCGTGAGCAGCGAAGACAATGTCGTTGAGCGCGACGGTTGGCGTATGGTCATGGTTACGCAGCGCATACTGATGACGAATGACCGGAGATGAGTAGAACACGGTATTATATATGAGATACGCAAGAAACCCTGAGTAGTGTTAGACAAATGTCGGCACGATGTGAGATGCTACAAAACGTACCGAGAGTATTGATAAAAGGGAAGTCTACGGTGGTGCCAGAGGTCGATTTTCTCCGAATGTTCAATATAGGCTGGGAATAGAAAGACAAGGACCAGGATAACGTATATACCCACCCGAATAAGGCGGAGAGAACCTCGAGGAAGCTCATGATGCTCTGCCGGTTAAAGAGCGCTTGGCGTACAGAGCGATGATTGGTAACCAAATAGCACGGCTCTTTACTGTGACATCCAAGCCAAGATGACGTAGTAACTAGAAGAATTGCTTTGCTTTAGATAATCAACATGGTAGGACTGGTTTTTCCTAAGTTGGTGACGTTAAAAGGAACACCGCTGAAAAAAGTATTCTTATTTCTAAGATATTTAGCGGGGGGTTGAAGTGCTGAAGTGCTGACTCTCGCAATTAAAGCTAGGGCTACCTAGGCTGCTAGGTACCTATTTACCTGAGTAGGTAAACTACCACAGCGGGAATGGGTGGTTACGAGGAACGGTTCTCGAACGCAAAACGCCCTTTATTTTAAGAACGGTTCAGTTATATGTTTACCGTTCCTGCTTTAATTACCGTTTTTATTATAATTATCGTTTTTACTTTAAATATATTAAAATGATTAATTATTATAAATTAATTTATTTAAAATATTTATTTAACGCGATTATTTTATTTAACGCGATTATATTTAAAATAATTTAAATAAAAATTTAAATAAAAATTAATTTAATTTAATTTAAATAAATTATATATATAAAAATATAAAAATATAAAAAATATATAAATTAAATTTTTAAAATTATATATTTTTAACGCGTAAAAATATTTATTTATTTAAAAAAAATTAAATTTTTATAAAATAATATATAAAAAATAATTATAAAATAAAAAACGTTTTTTAAATAATAAAAATAATTTTAATAATAAAAAAAGTTATTAAGTAATAAGAACGGTTATTAACCTTAATGTAAAGGATCGGGTGTGAGACCCACCCTTGCCGGAGGCAGGGTGGTCACATGATAAGGAGGTTACCAAATAGCGTTAGGACTACGATGGGTAGCCGAAGAGTCGCCGTACGGCGACACGTATATCTCATAACCCTTAGCGTAGCCCACGATTACTTCCTTCTGTTCTTTAGATAGAAGCTTACTAATAGAGACGACGATTGGATTCCGAATAGCCTCCTATTCATTACCTTGTTCAAGACTAGCTACCTATTCCGTTACACTTAAAAGAACCGTTTTTTACTTGTAAAAAACCGTTTCTTAAAAACACTAATTGCCGCTGTGGTAAAGATTAACGCCCGGCGTTTCGGAAGCTTAAAGTGAAATTACGCCATCGTGAGCTTATAATGCAGTCCCATTATAAGGATAACCTCATATATCATATATTCTATTAATTTATCGAATTAACCAGTTCATTTGTCCCAAACTCCAGTAAGTACATAAAGTTAAGGTTAAGGTTAAAAGGTATTATTATTATTAGGTACTTATTGTTGGCAGGTCATGTGGCTTTGTGGCTTTGTGTGGCTGCGGGCCACTCTGGAATAGCCTGGAAGGAGCATATGTACAAAGGAGTACTGGGTATTTAAGCTAGCACTGAGAATAGCTGTAGTTTCAAGTAGCAGTACATGTCTGGTACATCGCATTCTTCTGCCAGTTTCCTTATAGCCCAAAATGCCCACACTTATACGTTAAATAGTCACCATCTAGCAGCGATTATAAAGTCGTTATCCGTTTTGATCGCGACGAATCCGCCACTCGATAGGGTCCACAGCTTGTCAAGGAAGACGACAGCCGTACTGTTCGAAGAGGACCGACGTCGTATCACAGTTATTCGAGGTCTCAATACGATGCATAGAAGTTGCAGATAGTTCTCTAAGTCGTCTTGACTGCCTGGGATGCACACTATGCGCCACCTGGACGGCCGTCTCAGTTCAGCCCCATATCTCTTGAACGTGAGCGAAAGAGGTCGAGACATTACAGGTTAAGACCGTGTCTTTTAGTCTGTAAAGAATACAGACATAAATTGTCTATAGCTAACACGATGAACAGAGAGATGCGGTGTTCAGCTGACATCAACAGTTGCCATACTCATGTTATAGCATCTTGCCGAGCACAACATAGCCTCCGAAACGAGGTGTGCCATAGGCACCTAGACGTACTTAAGAAACCCCAGCTGAAGTAATATATCATTGGCTCGGGGTCTTGATAATCTCGCTTTGAGTCTTTGAATAAGTCAACTAGAGACGTTATTGATGGAAGCACCACAAAATTCGGCCTTATTAGGAATCCAAACACGAGCTACGCCATAGTGTGTTGTTTCCCTTGTGGAACCAGAGAGCCAGCCAACGACAATAAAATATAAATGGCGGTGATGACGAGATTCACGACCTGGATAGGGATCCAAGTCGCTCAGCCGCCACGATTGACCCTGAGGCGCTGAAGGCGAGATAGTTGGCTATTATAGGTTACTACTGTGGATAGATTGTTTACTGGGCGACGTATCGTGGTAAAGTTTCCCATATTTGCTAGTAACCGTCTAAGGAATGATCGACTACGTAATTATATCGTAAGTAAGGTTTAAGGGCTCTGTAAACATAATATATGGTACATATTTATTAACGGGAACCAAACGAAGGACTGACTGCTGGGACGCCGTGTTGTCTTTTATATGTGAGCATTGTCTGGTGGACGGGTGGAATAACCTTAATAACTTAGATCATTTCCCGAAGCGTAATCGACTAAGCGCTGCCTTTGTGCTCCGAGTAGCCGAACGACTGAAGCAAGGTCTAGCATATTAATAATATTATTAAATGGGATCCTAGATGAGGGTCCAGGACCATAAACACAGAAGAAAGGACTAGTGCATGTTGGATAAGCCGGGGCCACAGAACATATGGATCTAAGATCTATACCTAACCCTACCTCCTTTATAAGTACCTTAAGTAGGTACCTACCTAGGTAAGTCACGCTTAGTTAGTACCATTGGATTAAGCCTTGCCACTCATATTAGGGACTTGTCGAACTAAATCCGGTAAGTAATCTGCCGGCTATATCGGTTACCGAGAAGAGTTCTTGTTTACCTAGGTAAGAAGGAGAGTATAATTCTGCATCTCGGAAGAAAAGAACGACAAGCTGTAAAGCTATCAGATTGTATCTCTTCGCCGCTAATGGTCCGTCGGGCTCAAAAAGACGCCATGTACTAAAATTAAATTACCATTTAACGGCCCAAATTAAACCCGTAAAGACTCCGAGAAAAGATAATAGTGCAGAAACCAACATGTTCTATAAAGTCATTGCTCACTCCCACGTCGTCCAAACCAAATAAAGTGCACCCGACACTTGATAGCTATAATGCAGTTAAATTAATCGACTGTCATGCTTTCTTTATAAATACTGCCGACATACTTTACACGGTGCTTATGAGCCAATCTACCCCTATTAAATCTTATGTTTCCATGATAAACGCGAACGATATTAACTGAAAAGGGGAGGGGTGTCTGCCCCTCTATCCAGTCTTGTAAAAAGTTAGGGGTTAATGTTCATACTATACACACACATGATATTATTATTACGTTGGTCTCACTCTTTAACATTTCCTGACAGTATATTATTGTCGGCGAGTCGACTGCGAGCCTCTTCCTACTGCTTTTCATTCTGCCACATCTAAGACCCTGAAATGAAAATTGCCTGGTTTCCTGGAAGTACCTGACTTCGAATAAGTGTCCTTTAAACAATGTTGGGATTGTTTCCATTGGGTTTCTGTCCGAAGTAATCCGTTACGCTGCTAATATTCAAGTCGGGCATTTTAAATTAAATATTCGCGCATTAGTTAAAATATATAGCCGTTCAACTTACTTAATGTGACGTTGAAACCATTCTTAAGCTCAACGATGAGGCTGAACAGTGTTTTATGTAATATCTCACTAGATAGGTACAATGGTATAACTATCATTACTGATATGGGTTAAGAGGGTATGTATTTAAGTACCTATCTAAGAAAGAGGCAGGCATGTTATTATCGTAGTTACCTAATATATAACTTAAATCATTTATTATGTAACGCTAAGACTTTATATACAAGGTAAAGTGGTGGCCAGACACGGTCAAAAATGGGGTAAAGTGTGACTCAGGGTTAGGGTTAGGATTATGTGGTTATATCTAACACATATCACTATCGTATATTATATCTACTGTACTTGTTACTACTTAAGGCCAAGTACATCGTTATATTATTATTTTTTCTGTTTGTTTGGTTTCGTGTGCTTATACAGCCATTTGAGGAGTTTAACTTTATCGCCTTATATTATTAACCTGTTAAATAGGACACGGTGCAGATGCCGTAAGTTAGGTTATTCCCAGCTAAAATTGAAGAGAAAATAAATTATCTACTGGAGTCTGGTGAATAAAATTTTCTACCCTCTATTAACTGCTACCTAGGTATACACGTTGCTCCATTGGTTCGCTATAACGCCCCCCAAGATTGGCTGACCGATATTATGTATGTTTCCATGATATGGTGAAGCCACTTCTTGCCAAACCCCAATGACACGCAAGACATAAATGGATAAAGGAGAAACGACATCCTATAAATGCTTAGGTTACTTCATCTCTAGAGACATGGCTGCTGTCGATCCGTAAAAAACCCCCAACTTCTTTAATGGGGGGACGAGTTAGAAGTGCCTGTGAATCTAAATATAGGATTCTGGACATTGTTAAAGAGTCGACGGAAACAACTGGTCGTTTCTTCAGCGGAATCTTTTAACATATAATTCGGCCTTACCATAGATCCACATCTAGATGGACTCCTCTCTTGATGCATCATATGTTACTTTTCTAGCTTTTAAGGATGGATGACTCTTCCCAGGCTGAGAGGGGTCATGCCCCAGCGAAACATTACCACAGAGGTATAAGAGATAATTCTTCGACGATTATCTCCCAAGCCGAACAACCTCAGCCAACTAGCCAAGAAGCATCCTGCATATCGCGCAACGGTTCGTTTTCCCCACCCGAATAGAGCAAGCCCAAATTTGTTAATATTTTACCTATAGTGGGACCTGGAAGCCTAGCAAGTTGTGTGAATAAGACCTTTACATCTAAGGATATATGTAAGGGACATCATTTTATTACCCAATCGCTTGAAATCCCCTAATTTCATTTACTGTATGTAGTAGCCGACCCACGGAAGGGCTGGGCACGGGCTGCTGTGCTACAAGGTCTTTCGGATAACTTGAGCCACCAAAGACGATACGACATCCTTTGGCATCGTGTCCTACTATACGAGCAAAGCAAGATCACTGGCATGGAAGAAGAGTTGGAACAACTAGATAAAGGCAATGAACCAAATTTACATGTACCAATACGGGTACTTGACAACAACACTCGTCCGAATCTACCGATCCGTTGCTCGCATTGCTCGCATATTTCTGGCTCCAAGGAGGAGGCTATAGGCGAGCAAAGTCATATCGACGAGACAGTCATAGAAGCTGAGTCTTATACACGTACAAAGCAAACCAGCAGGACTACGGAAGAGCTCTATAAGGATCAGCTTTTGGAAACGATTTTTGACAGACTGAAACGCTATTGTAAGGAGATAATTATCTTGAAAGGATCCTTTATTAATCTGCTTGCATAGCCGAATCGGTGCTTCTGATGCACCAACTCCAAAAGCTCCCGCAAACAAGCTACCGTGACTGGTTGAACCTCTCTGACACATTCAAGAACGAGGAATTGCTAGAGGGCAGAGATTGTAATTTCCTGTCCTTTCAGGATGATTACCTGAGCACACGCACTGAACGAGTCGACGAGTCATTTGCTGCCCTTGTATATGGCGATTCACCCCTCTCCGTAAGCTACGCATTTTCATAATATCTCTCTAAAAGAGTAAATAGTACACGGCATAAGTTCTAACCATAGGTGAAGAAGCTTTTCAGACGCATTTCCAAGAAAAGAAAAGGTAGAGACACTAGCGATGAAGAAAAAGGCTATGATACCTTCGATCTGGACACCCGAGGTATGAAATCGCTAAAGAAAGGTCTTGTTGCTACCGCGTGCGGTGTAATCATGATGGTCCCAGTCGGGATTCTACTACTCAAGCCTATGGATAAAGCCAAGTCCCTAGTAGTGGTACTCTGCTTCGGCGCAGCCGTTGTCTTCATCTTGATGCTCTTAGATAAGAAACTCGACACGATGCTTCTGGGGTTTTCTGCCCATTCGGCCGTCTTGGTCACGTAAGAATTCTACTTATAAACCTTCCATTCTCGGCAAATCGCTAATGGCTTGTGGCTCTAGATTTTTGGCGAATATTCAGGGATGAAATATATTCATGCGTGAATGATTAGAGTATGCAGTCCGAATATAAGAACAGGCATGTCCAGTCGTGGTTATATTGGGACGTCGTGTATTGCTAGTTTTTCTGGAGGTCAAGGGCCAAACTCCTTTCTGAATCATTCGGATTATTTCAAACTACGGATCCTTTCCTTATACTACTTCTTAGAAAACACCTAGTCCATCTTTACCTCTTCCTCATATCGTCTTATATTATTTCGTTAATAGAAGGTACAAGGTCGAACAGGCCAAGAGCCGCCTTACTCCCAGGTGGCCGACTTGCGTACGTAGCTACGTGTGAGGCTGTAGCCGCACAGGAGCCCGACATTGTAGCTTAAAGATATGATTGGATACCTACCTAGGTAGTGTCTCTACTACGCTGAATTTAATAAGACCTGTGCGACTCGGTACTCGGTACCTGTCAACTGCGTGCCTCGGCCTATAATACACACCAGTGTATTACTCCTACCCGACTCTTAACCCCCCGAGGGAATCAAATTATCACTTACCTATTGTAGAAATATTCTCGAATAAGTTAGATTGCTTCTGTTTAAATACTTGGCTTTTCTTATCTCTTGATTTAGGCTAGAGAAAAGGACCAGACCTATTAAACCCCTATTTTGTAAATATTACCTTTAACTTAGAGACCCCACTAACACGAATCCAAATATACATATTTCTAAACTAAATAATTGTTTATTCATTTCGAGTTTTATTTTAACATTATATATTTCCCTGTGGCTTAATTAGCTAAATACAGAATTACAATGGGGTAGTATTTCTCAGTATGTAAATGCTTGCCTACCTAGGTAGGTATGTACCTAAATGTGTACGTGATGGTGACATTGAGAGTGGCAGTTTGTTTTGTTTCAGTTTAAGTAATAATTCCAATACTTATCTAGGTACCTACAGTACTTAGAAGCATTCGTTCTCAACAATGTGTACATACTCACCGTTATGGGCACTGGCGGCCTGTTTTCGAGGCCTAGACTATTTCCAGATTGAATGAAGACTAGGTTCCTTCGACATAATGTTACAAAGCATCCGTTTGCAATATCTGGCCTGCCTGGCCTGCATATGGTAACAGTTCTGCTATATGTACCTACGTATGCAGCTCCATGCCGCCCATAATTAATTAAGGTAGATTTAATGAGCCGTGAACCTAACAATAAAGGGGTTGGATATGGGCTATTACTTGCTTCGGATTTGCAATTAGCTATCTAATGTGAGTAATAAGGAACCTGAGTCAACATGCAGCCCTAGCATAATGTAATAAATCGAACACGCATCGACTTGTGCCTCTGCTTCCCATCCAAAGTATTGACTTTGATTATGCATGAACACGTAGTGACGATCGCCGGCTTGGGGTCCAAAAGAGCGGTACGAGTAGATACGTATTTATTACATTCCCAACACGAATAGGTACTTTCCTAAGAGCCGTCTTTAAAAAATAGCTCTATAAAGAATTATGTAACCTAAAGCCGCACTACTGTAATACCTGCACCAGGAAATTAATGCATCATAGAAGTCGGGCAACAAGCTGTGGGTCTTGTACAAGGTAAGGAACAAATAGTAATTATGCGAAGAAGAAAATTCTTCCAATACTTCGCGAGGCAGACATGAGAGATCTAACAGAGAGGGGGTTTGTTTACCGTCCCTCCAATTTTGAGTGATTGCGTGGCTCGCTGGAGGGCTGGGTTGGTGGATAGCTTGGTGTGCTAACCGAGAGGATTCCCATCGTGTGGAAATTGCTAGGAACTTTGGGAGAACGATGTGATTGTGAAATTTCTTTTGGGTTCACTGATATTTTCCACTTCGAAGAATAGAACAAGTCTTAATCCTGAATTCTTTCGAGAAAATAACCACTAAGGCAGATATGTGCATACACTGCTTGCAGTCTATGTTCTGCGAGTCGCAGACTCCTCTAGCCTCAGTTAAACTTAAATGATTCTATACAAAGGAAGTGGAGCACCTAGGAGGTAATAAACTGACATCAAGATACCTTATTTAGATCGAACCACCTTGCACTACTGTGATTTCTGGGGGTTCGTAATATAAAATAACAGGGACACGAGCGAGCAACCCTCGCCCGACTCGGTCGTGGCACCAAGTTATCACATAGGTATGTGTAAGTGAGCGAGGCTAAAACTCAGAGATTAATATACGTTGTAGATAGTAAATCGTTGCAGCTCCCTAACCTAGCTGGTAATCAAGCATTGGCTTCATCTATTATTTAGTGGCAGTTCACAATGCGATACCGGCAAATTTACTGGTGAAGGTGGCTTCATGACCATAATGTGAATCGTTACAAGTAAATATTTTGATCTTTAAGCGATAATTACGATGTAATTATAACTATGTAGCTAAGTCCTGGTGGTTCTATGTCTGCGTACTGATTTCGCATCAACGTTTAATGATAGGGTCGCGAATTGTCCCTCATTCGCTCCTTATAAACCAAACCTAAGTTCTCGATATCTATGCGCTTTTCGATTCCACATTGAGGAAGTCTCTTTAAGGATATGCCTTTCATGCTATGCATAGCTTTCAAGAAGTTTAAGATATGGCTGGTTGTAGATCTGAGTCTCGAGGTATCGCTAAGATTTCCCGTAACCATACGCGCCGTAGGATGCCGCCCCGCATATATTGTCTTCCTTCTATGCCCAGCGTCATCGTCATCTTTACCAAAGCACATCCTCGGGCTCGTAAGATGGGCAGCTTAGGTGCCGTTTGTCGTTTAGTTTTCACTGTCGAGGCTGAATAGAGCGACTTCGATGAGGGTCTGTTGGTTTAATACGATCAATGAAGGCCTCGTAGCTTTACAGCTAATGGAGGTTAGCACAACCAGTTGGGTGGGGGTAGCGAGCAAACAAATAAGAAACGGCGGTACTTGCCTTTTGATACGAAATCAGTGATGTTATAGACTTCTTTGAATAATTTTCTTCCTTGGGATATAATAAGAGTAGAGGCTCGTGTCTAGAAGCACAATGGGAAGAGCGGCACAAAATATTGTGAGGACTGTTCCTATTTATATCCAGCCGTGTTTTGATACGTCCTGTCTAGCTTCGGGGCCCTAGGCACTAGCTCGCCGAGTCCCATTTTTGAAGAGGAAATGCTTACAATAGTCTGTTATTGCCTAAGCAAATGGGTTTTGCTAACGCATTGATAGGCAAGGATATTGATGCATATGATGATATACACACTGAGTCGGGCTCTCGCAAAGATGCTAGGATACGTCGCATTCGCCGTGGCGAAGCTATGGCGGCACGCCAGTCGAGAATCGCGAGGAGTTAGGCGTCATAGTGCAGTGTCCTCATTGTTTCGGGTCCAGTTATTTTCACCACTTGCTTGTCCAATGGAATATTCTCGATGTCTAAGCCGTTGCCATAGAAAAAAAATCGTAGGTCATAGAGGATCGCAAGGCAGAAATTTGGAATTAGGGGACCAACCTCCTTAAGCTAAGACAGCTAATTTTCAACGTGGCTGATTGGCCAGCACCCGCCAAAATAATCTGGGCCTGGGCGCCGGTATTACCCCCTTGTTGCTTTCACGCTCTCCTTCTAGCAGCGAGCCGATTTGATTTATCTAGGCGGTAAACTGAGTCTTCCGCCAAGTTTCAACTGGTAGTAAGCGGCCGTGGGCACTAAGTGACCCGCATGCGACAAATCTCATGCAGAATAGCATTTCCAGAAGGAAAGCCTGCTAGCAATCACTTCTCAGACACAACGCCCTGCTCTAGCCCACGTGCTGATCTACACAGCCAGAAGAAGCTAGTTGGATATGGGCGACGTTCTTTAATTTCCTTTCCATCGTTGGCTTAAGGACGCCATGATGAATTATCTCCAGTACGCTTGCTCCCATTCGAATCGATCATTGTAATCGATCATGTTCCAACGAGGCTCTCCTTTGGATGTGGTGCGTAGGCGTGAATGCGCTAAAATCGGGTACGATGGTACCGATGATCCAGCAAGGATATGCTCCACCAATGAAAGCGGGAAATTCCGCCAGTCGGATAAGTTAACAGGTCAATTGACTTGTTCCCTGACTGCAATGCAATAATAAATCCTTTTTTCCCCTGCGAAATTCTTAACCTTTTAAAAGGTAGGAGATCAAAGAAGCTTTTGACTGTGATGGTTCCACTTTTAAAGCCCGTGAGGCTAAGTGAGTAATCCCAGTACATCGGAAATCTGGGGAACTATCCGTTGTTCGGCCCGTTCCGTGTATCGGTTGACCCGTTCCGTATATCGGTTAATTGAGTTAACAGTAATCCGTTCTCATAGGTGGGATCTCGACTGGTCGGATGCGCCTTCCCGAGGGCAGGTACCGTTTGTTTCGAAGTGACCGTTTAAGACAATCTGAGCACCAGATTCAGTATTGCTATCAATACGCCATTCGAGACAGTGGCCACGAATGAGGAAGCTAGTGCTGCAAGCCATGTTGGAATTTTGCACCTGGCGAATGGAAGACCATATTCATATCGTAAAGATAATAAGGGCGCTTGTCGCGCTCTTGAACAACTGCGAGCCCGCGAAATCGGCTGTGGCGAAGTTAGCAACATGTGGCAGAGAAGAGGGGGGGATTTTAATGTTCAGAGAAGAGCCCCTTAAAATTTCGGGAATGGGGCGAATAAGGACCAACTACACTAGATGCACCTTGGCACAATACCTACTAGGAAGGTAACTATCCATGTCGACAAGTATCAAACATCAGAAGACGGTTTAATAGGGTTGCCAGAATAGGTTTGGGCGTCTTCATTCCTCTCACGTCATTACCACAAATCCGAATCGGCGGTGTTGGGGTTGGGGGGAGAGGGGAAGGGGAAGT
Source organism: Jackrogersella multiformis (assembly GCA_902806575.1). NCBI lineage: Eukaryota > Fungi > Ascomycota > Sordariomycetes > Xylariales > Hypoxylaceae > Jackrogersella > Jackrogersella multiformis. Next base: position 2,678,966 of record CADCXD010000005.1, on the reverse strand, counting down.
CAGAGAGATAAAAAGACACGAAGTTGGGTAAGAATTGGAAGTGCGAACTGAACGCCTCTTATACTGTTCTACACTAGTTCAATTATTAGCCCACTGTAGCCAGTTATATTTCTCGATGCATTTCCTGAACGTTAAGAATCTTCCTAGGTCCACTAAAGCAAGATGTATAACATTTTAGAGGAGACTTTATGAATCGTTCCAATCCTTATATATATACTAAGTACCTATACAGCTACCTCTTAACTTGAGCTACGATTTACATTTATAAAATAGAAATGTATTATCACTGTCGTCATTACTTTTTTCCGTCTACTTTACCGTTCTTAACTCTACAAATAATAGCAAGTTTTTCACAGGAGCTAATAGCACCTTGAAAAAATCTACAGATACACGTAGGAAGATCATGGTAGCAGTTATTACAAAAGCTGTTCCGCGCTGTTTCAAAACCAGGCGGTGGAGGTACTGCAATCACAGCTGTATTCCCCTGTACTGTGTTCTGTGTTCTGTGGCTGTACTGTGCTAAAATGAAATAAAAACCCCGAGCTTAGATCCCCTGAGGCTGACATATCATACTAACTATTAGGTTGATGCGTGAATCCCCTACAAATCTACTCGAAATCGACCTTAGAGAAGTCATGGTCCATTGCTAAATGATCTAGGTTAGAGGTTGCGATGCTGTTGTGGGTCAAGCGCCAGCCAGATGGCTTCACCTTCACTCTTAGCCGACTTATCCCTAGCACGACAATCCACATCACGATCGAAACCTCCAAACACGATCGTTATCGACAGAAGATAAAATACGGAACAAGTCAATATAGCGTCAGAAATCCCAACGCTCTGGACGCCTGGAGCCCAGTTAGTATAGGTGTTACCGTGCCAATTGCCTAGCATCCAGGGAGTAGGTCTGTGCTTTGATAGGGGTTAGAACATCAACGGATGTCCTGTACTAGACATGGTTTCTAGTATACAACGAAAGATATAAAATAATGATAATAATAGCTTTGATATTCTACTAGAACGCGTGGGTATCCTGGGGACCTGTGCTATTTGAACCTCCTATGGATAACAGGGGATATAATTCTTCAGTGAAATGGATAGCGCTATTGATCTAGTAGGGTACCTACGTACCTACCTGGGTAGGTAGGCAGGTATCAACCGTTTCTCAAACCGTCTATCCGAGAATTAACGTCTTAGATTCTACATGTATAAGTAGAAACGCACTAGTTGCTTCTATGGATGTGAGTGGCGTTCGGGGTGCTTCCCGCATTAGTACCTGGGTTGGGATCGAACGGACGACTACACACCATCTCAACTGCGGGGACGCCATCTAGATCTGTATCAGTAAACCGATGTGGACTAGGGCGTGATTCTGTTTGGTTCGTTGCAATCGTGGACCCTATCATGACCAATTATTGCACACCTCTCTAGATTGATTCTGCACCCTTTTGACATGCCCAGTTCGCAGAGCCGCAAAACCCACGTCTCACCCATTTATCCAGGAGAAAGAAAGATCGGCTTTGAGATAAATTTATAGAGCACCCACGTCTATTTGAAGCCATGTCGCTAGCATCAAGCCGAACCTCCTTTTCCCCATCCTCTCCCTGTCATGGCTACACCAACTCGGTTGGAAGAAGGCTACGAAATGGATAGTACCTACCAGGAGGCTACAGCTGTTCGACAGACCCCTGAACCGGCCCATAGGAACAGTGGTGCACATCAACACCCTGGAGAGCCGCCTGGTCTGCTCTTTACATCCCCAACACCTTGTCGATGTCTAACATAGCGAACAGGAACTTCGAGCGAAGAGAACCTCGGATACAGCAACTTCCGCAGAGCATCTGATATTAGTAAGTAGCTTCAATCTTACCCAGACAGACGCCTAGATAGACACGTAACCAAACGATCAAACAGAAAATGCAGCACCTAAAGGGTGGCCCTCCATTGCTGCCTTTCAGATGTACTACAACAACTTTAGTATCCATCGACGCTTCTCCTATCTCATTCAACGGATCCTCGTGGACCAAGAAACGAAGCTCGCGTACCTAGAGAATAAGCTTGAAGAAATCGACAAAGAAGATGCGAGGTTTGAGGCCTCGAGATTGAAATCACTACCTTTTGATCCCGACCGACTTCTTGCCACGTGCACCGGGGCCCAGGCTCGGTCCCAACCTGCCGCCGCCCAACAACTTCCGCCTACGTCCAGGAGGAACGGCGAACAGCAAGATCAAGTTGATGAGAATTCCCAATGGAATGATAAAGACCTCCTCCTCGAAGCCATGATACCGAGGTTGAAAACTTATAGTTAGTGCTACACTCATATATTGCTCGGGGCATCGAGTGAATTCGCTAACGAATAGGGGATTGGAGTCGAACTGCTCCAGCTGGATAAGGAAATGCAGAAGCTGCCACTGATCTCTCGGAGAGAACATAAGGTATTCTATAACGAAATACGAAACTACCATACCCTCGATGAACCCGCATACCAATTCTTATATTCGAACGACGACTTTATCACTACAGTCACGGATCGAACACATCAGTATTTCGAGGCGTTAGTCTATGGGGACAGCCCCATCATATCGGTGAGTAGTCGGTCTTCCTACGGTCATTCGCCAAAGTTAAAACTTGAGTGCCAAAATGGCCTGACCACATTCCTACTAACCCATGCTCCTCCCCGCAAGCGCATTAAAAAGTTCATCGGGCGAGAGCACAGTAACCACAATCAAGACCACGCCCCCACGATCGAGATCGACCAGCGTCTCCTAGTGATTCCTATCAAGGTTCTAGTAGCATTCCTGAGCGGAGTGCTTCTACTATCCCCGGTTGCCATATTATTTCTCGTAGATCTCTCCAGGGGACAGTCCTTTGGCGTCGTGGTAGTCTTCATTTTTGCGTTCGTCGCTGCCATGTCCTCATTAAAAACCAACTGGGACACTATCCTTGTTGGCTTGAGCGCATATATGGCTGTTTTAGTCACTTTCTTATCGAATCTTGCGCAGGGGAGGTATTAGAGGTTTATATATGCCGTTGAGGCAGATGTTGGACAGACTAGTCGCTGATGGATGGAAAGGGGGATTAGCATACAGGAAATCAACATACCTTAAACATCACAATCTCAATCTTAGCTGATGTTCACCAATTTCATTTAAAACGAGTTATAGCCAATGTATTTATTAATAATAGACTCATGTATCTGTTTACACATACATACTTAGGTACATTAGAAAATTCACTTTAAGCGCCTATATGATACCTCCGCTCGCTTAAACGAAAGCTGTGATTATTTGTTTGATAAATAAGATGTAAACTATTTGGATATACATAATTCATTATAGTCTTTCCATTGTTCATCTGCACGGGTAGATTCTCCAATGGATTAGTTGTGTGTTGAGGATTAAGGTTGATCTTTGTTCAATGCTTTTACCCCTGACCAATCGCATAATATTGATCAAAACGTCTATTTTTTAAAACTTAACCGAGCATATATTTCTGATATGCTGATAATAAGTCTAGAATATATATGCATACCTGCCTAGGTATATATAGGCATCCGAGAACTAGCTCTTATTAAGCTCCGAATGATGAGATAGAAGCTATCAAAATAGGGGAAAGGAAGACATGACGTTGAAATTCGGAATCTTACTGGTCGGCTCAGAATAAGAGTCAAATAGATGCGACGCGCGCATGGCACAGGGCGTGATTGGTGCCAGCCTGTGGCCAGATGGGTCTTGAGTTTCTCCTAAAGTACCCGTGGTTGCGGTTATTGGACGTGGGAGAGCATACGTACCTGGAGGTACCTAGGTTATGTCCTACCTAGAATACCTACCTTAGGTAGGTAGTGACATGTATTTAAGGACATCACACTAACTCCTTTGAGTTTATACCCTAATGGGTTACTTTAACAGTTAGGTAGTGCTAGTACCTTAGGTAGGTAGCTGGATGTCAATTAAGAATACCTAGGCAATGACGTGTCGAAAGCTTCAAGGTTCTCAGCCTTATTCACTTCGAATCTCAACCTTGTTCATTCATTTAGCACCCAATCAGTCGATGGCCCATTTATACCTAAACATGGGGTTTACCGTATCTGCATTAGGTACCTACTCGTTATTCATAACTTGGTCCTAAGCATTATCTTGAATGATGATGATAATGATGATGATGATGATTACATACCTCTAAGAAGTAGGTACTTGACAATCTGCTTGGTTAGGAAGGACTAGCTTACGAATGTTTAGGTGACCTACTACTTAACCACATTTTTTTATCATTAGGATAAATTGAAGCAGATGAATACTTACTTAGGTAGTAGCAGATAATCAATAGCATAGAATTAATCAAGAAGTCGAAAATAGATAGGCGAGTGTAAGCTCATATGCATGCATCCATACCGGTAGGTATTCCGTACGAACATAATTAAAATGTGCGCTAAGTACCTAGGTACTACCTAATGTACCTTAGGTAGATACACTACACTGAGACTTTAACCCTTGCACTAGGTACCTTATCCCTGGGTGACTAACAGGGGGTATCCTTCTACACTAGTGGCTAACCCCTGGATGTTACATAAACAACGTCCGTCTTCGAGAGCCTCGTCTTGTCTTTCCAAAAAGTCTCTTTTTCTTTTCAATTTTTTCAAGATTTTGATGGGACTAATCCTGGTCTATATTACTACTACGTAGCAGATCCTACGCCATGCATTAGGTATGCTGCAGTTCATCTGTACACCAGTAGCGGCTGGGTGTGTACATTCGAGTTGGCCTTGGAATTGGTGGCGTCACGTAATGGGGGGGCACAAAAATCCCCGGGGGGGGGGACACAAAAAGGGACCCCCCCAAAACCCTTAACATAGTAGTGGGGATTATATGATGGGAAATGAGGAACCGTTGAAGTGAAATTGTTGGTTTAGATAAGGTTTTGGAATTAACAGACATGATGGGGAGTCATGGAAAGACTGCCCACTACCCACAACGGCTGTGGCACAGCCCTCTTCTCGTCTATTATCTAATACTATAGGTACCTAGGGAGGTACCTAGCAGCCTAGGTGGATATCCATATACATGTATGGATACGTTGATTTACTTTTTAACACTGTTCGCATGCTCAATACATACCTTGTAAGCCCGTGACTTATCATGAGCATCGAATAATTTGATGTATGTCCACATGGCCCATGATGCACGGCAGACTTTAGGGAGGGTGATGGTGTGCTGCATCTTCAATGAGATGAGCACCTACGAGATAAGATAGGTGGGAGAATAGGTGGCAAATGAGCATGTACATACACAAATGGGGATTAGTAACCATGTATCTACCGATGACTGGATTCGTCCCGCCTATCGTCACCGTATGCTCTTGCTAGGCACTGGTATACAGGGGATTCCCGAGCCCGCGGTTTGACCCAATTCCGCCCAGTGTAAGATGTATGTTAAAATCACCGTATTTTCTTAATGATTTAGGATGTTAACATGCTCGCTTCTTATGCAAGATATTAAAAGTACCTGCCTAGGTAGGTTGGGCAAACCCTTTAGACAGATAGAACCGCATTATATCATAGCATTGAATAACGCCTATATATTGCCCTCACTTATTGATGTCCCGATGATTTCAAATATGCCAGTGATGACGAACACCCAATTACCCGCCGATCGAGGCTGGACGAAGTAGTACGTGGCCCAGGTATTATATATATCTCTCGGGTTACAATTATCAAGGGGAGATGCATCTCTGTGTCAATTAAAGAAATAGCTTCATGTAGCTTGAAAGTGGTGACCACTACAAGAATTCGTACCCCACAGTTGCCATAGCAAACAGCCAATATGTACCTCTGTAAGTTCACCTCGAAGTCACCCGCCTGCTAGCAACCCCTTCAGGGGTAACTATTGTGACTGCCCATCCATCACATGGTTCCTTCCCCTATGGTTATCTTGGTTCGGTGGTGGATTTTGGGGGGACGCATAGCCCATTAAGTAGTTTCCTTTTTGGCCGCCTTGCCATGGGGTATGATTATTATGGCCGTTCTTGGACTCCTTAGGCTTCTTAGGCTTCTTAGTCTTCTTGAAAACATCAAAAAGGGGACACATTGTGATACAGAGTCGTGTTGAGTGAGGGGGGTTGGTGTTGTCGACTTGAATCTGATGACGACGGTAAGCGCGATCTAGCGAGGGCTTCAAAGTGAGTGACGAGTTAAGTATAATATCAAGAGAGTTATAACATGGTGAGGTTAGGACATAAGAGCGATGACGTTACCTCGTATGAATTAACTCTCTTCAAGTAGACCTTCTGTCCTCAAACGATCTCGAAGAAGCCCGAGAAAGATGGCTTGACTTTATTCCCCTATGAGAAGACTGGCTGGTGACTGGTGACTGGATGTAGGGAAGCAGAGCCTTTTATAGTTTTAGACTCCATTCCGTGCGCCCTAGGGTCTGGGAATGACGAATATAGCAACGCATTGTCCCAGAGGTATCGTAGAGTAACAAGACAGAGTCCATTGACAACTATAAAGCTTAGACCTCATCTACAAGAAAGGTCCACTAACCTAATTGGCAAGGATAGTCTCCTGCAGACAGCTGCATGGTTATATATGCCGGGCGTAGTCAACGGGGGAGGGGTGTGTTCGTAGATGGCGGAAAGAAAACATCTGAACAGAACCAGATGAAGCCGGATGAAGGTCTCCACTGCGATCTTGGTTAGGATACCTTTTTCCTAAACCACGAGACCATAATAGACAGGCAGATTAATAATTTCCATCAAATTTGACAATAGTGGAAGAGAAACTTTATGAATTGTCTTTAATCTGTTATACGAATAGGTGAGCATAGATAGGGAGGGACTGACTGACGAGCAGAGCTATTTGAGTCAGTACACGTATAGAGTAAAAATTTTAAGCGGTTAGATTAACCAAGGGTCCTTGCGGGATCCCTTCCGGGATGTCAAATAGACGCCACCGTATCCGTCGATCTCCTCTCTTGTAATTGACAAGCGTGAGAGCCTCAAAAGACTTATGTATCTACCTAGGCAGCAGCTAGGTACATACATAGTAACAACACATTTCCAGGACCCACTATGATTTTCATTAATTCGTTACCTTGTTGTATTTAGCTTGTTCGAGAACGCAGGGGTAACTGGTAGACAGGGGGGCATGCTTACCTACCCTAGGTAGGTAATGGATGGCTCTTGGAAATCTTCCGGAAACAATGGCAATGCAACCTTAGGGTCTTTCATCTCCAATTGATATCCTTTTCTGCAACAACTTGAATATCGCAAATCAACCAATCTCGTAATATTTTGGGTTCTTTGAATTCTTCGAAAAATTCGATGTTGACGTCGGAAAATTTCCCTATATCGAGCATCGCGGCAATTTGATGACTGCTGCTGATTAGGTCCAACGGACGAGATCCTCAAAATTAGGCTGGACGTTGATCACTGAGGTGGCTACGTACCAGCACATTCGTATCACCATAGCGAGGCACAATTTCGCCTCTTGGTATATACCTAGGTACCTACCTACCTAGGGTAGGTAGGTAGGTAGGTAGGTAGGTAGGTAGGTAGCCAAATCTATCTCTTGGAGTGCCGAGATTTGTACCTCGCCATAGTAATATCGGTGTGCTAATACTTCTTAGCTGCTTCAGAGCGCCCCCAACCTAAGTATTCTTTTGACTTGCAACCGCTTAACAGCTTGACCGGTCTGCATCCACTAGACGATTAAGTCTTCACATTATTATGTTTAGATGTGAGACATTCTCATCTCCGAAAGGAAACCCCTATATATATATGGGTCACGTGAGAACACCCGTCCGGGAGGTACCGCTTAAAGCAACGCCACATTATGTTTATGTATGTGTGGCTTGTGTGGCTCGTGTGTTTTGAGATTCGAGATTCGAGGTCGCTCCAAAACGTTGCCCGCTTTAAATTTGTTCCGCTCTTCTTAAAGACCCAAGTTTCTGGCTGTCAACCCCTGCTTTTATCTATCCTTAAGTGTGTTAGGCGTTTTGGGGTTGTCCGTTCTTAATATTCGCGATATTCGGGGCAGTCGGAGAATAGGAGACTTATTCACTCGGAGACTGGCTACGAACGCCAGGTAAACAGGAAGAACAACGCTGCCACGATGATTCAAAATGCGGGGTGCAGCAATTTCCTTCACTTTTAACCCGATACTTCGGTTCGGTTTGCTACAGCTGTGCCCGAGAACGACAGGCTGTATCGAGATAACCCCCGATATGGAAATGTACGTGACTTGCGTATCACATATATACCGGCCAATCAGGGGTTTCCATCCTTAGTTTTGGCGCAGAGTATATCTGCATGGGTCCTCATTCGGCTGTGTGCTCCAAGTATGGACGATGTTATAAAGTGAGCGAGAGTTCCTTGTATGTTCGGCGTCGATACCAACTCATCAACCCGTGACTATTCGCTGCTCCCTCCCCCCTATGTCCGAGAACAGACCCCCCCCCTCTCTCCTTTTCCTCTCGATAAGTGCATTCTCAATCAGCATCTCTTGTGCGCTCTGGTCACAATTGACTTTTATTCTATCGCGTTGGTAGTGAGTATAGAATGTTGTCTTCATTTCGAGACTTGTGCAGAGATGCCTGGGGGTCTAGTCGTGTCTGGTCATAATCGCGGTACGCTTTTAAATATGATTAAGATCGTGAGAAGTAATAGAAGACTGAGTCAAGTCTTATTTTCGATTGACTCGGGAGGGTGGGGGGCTGCCTTTTAATCAAGAATTCCATAAAAGAACATCCTTCGTATTTAGCCAATCTTGTTCGTCCTTTTCTTGTGACGGGTTATTACCCAGGTAGTTACCCGTGAGGTGACATGTCATGCGGGTTTTTCCCTAAAACGAAGTTGATATCCATGATAATAATAAATATTTTTCTATTTGCTAATAGGGCTTCAACCAATTCTAATGACTCCTGTATTCGCTAGTATAAGCCTTTGTAATGGCATATAAACGATGGCTTGTTACTAGGCAACCTTAACGTAACCTTCCTGGAGATCTGAGACATGGAGTATCTATCTTTTCCATCCCACACTTGAAATCTCCGGCACAAGTTGGGTGCTGTCATTATCATATTGCTAATTCTCGGACACTTCAGTTCTTACTACGGGACCTTGAAACTCATCACGAGTAGATCAAGAGAATCGCCTCTCAACACTTTTCATTTCCTCAAATCACACTAGTCAGCCAAACCCGATTTGGTGATTCCCCTCCCAGGTGTAGTCCCCGGGGAGCATATCCTCGCCTATCGAGCAAATCCATGTTCTATTAGACGGGTCTACCATTCCTCCGATGAACAACGGGTTTGCTTGTCAAAGCTATAGCCATATGAGTGATGGATTATGCGATTAGTTCATGTCTTAACATACCTGTAGTCTTAATGTTTCCTCTCCCCATGCAAAATGTACAAGATAATTGGGATAACCATTCAAGGCGACTTCAAACCTAACCCTCTACAAGCAACGTCGCATTGGAATCCCACTGTCCCGAATCCTTACTCTAAGCTAGTGTATTCACGCGGGGTTTTCTACCAAGATGTTTACAGAACGATGAATAGGCGTCCCATCATCACACTTTTCCCCCTTGTGGGTATAGGGGTCGCGGTGGTAAGACCTAAAATTCACATCATCGTTGTTATAACAATATTAACCCCCTTCATCTCGGTTTCGCAGGGCAGAGCTTACCTAATTATTATTATTTTCCTCCGATAACATGTAGAAAGGATAAGGCAAGTTTGTTATGCAATTGGGAAAAGGCCTGCATTAAGCAGATGTCGAATGTGCAATGCCTACCTAGGTACCTACCTGGTAGTCATCCTACTAGGCTAAACTCATCATATCGACTTCCCAGCCTTTGTTCATCTCAAGAACAACTCCGTTGACCGATATTCTGAGCCGCAGAGCAGGTTCTCTGTTTGATGCCCAACGCGAAGTAGAGATAGCGAAGTCTTATTCCACGTCAGACGACTTTCCATACTAAAAGCTACGCTTGACACGACGCCAATGTTACTCCTTCGAGGCTGTATACCTAGGTCTTCTCTTCTCGACTAGGCTGTAATCGACTGATAATTTGCTAGAAATGGCATATGTTGGTTCACGATATCCGGAATAGCACCCACCATCGTCAGCGCGACGGATATTATTGGACAGAACCCCAATCTACACCTACACACTAATAGCCAAGCCTCTTTCCTTAAGTAGCTTTCTGCTGCAGCAAACCGACGAGGTTTGCGCCGATGGTGATTTATATCTTCACCGCTCTATTGCGCAGTGCACCTTAAATGCACGGCGTCAAGACTTTTCTCTTGATATCAAATCGCACCACACCCTCCTTATTATACTGGCCAGCTTTTCGACCTCTTCCTTCGGGGGCTAAATCGGGTTTTCAAGCATTATTATAGGATTGCGTTTTTGAATCGTCTTGCCAGCGCTCAAGTCGACTATCGATGCGATGAAGTGTCATAGAGCCTTAGAGCCTTAGATTTTGAGCATAGAGTCCTCGACGCATATAAATACAAGCGATGGGCATCATGTTAACAAGTATGAAACGGAGCTTCTCCATACTTGGTTATAAACTTCCATTATGGCGAACTTGTTCGGTAATGGCCCAGCGCTTCCGCTGAATAGTATTCAGCCACACAGCGGGAGTGGTAGCACTTCGCAAACCCCATCTACCCCTTATCGGTCTCATTCACCTATGGAGCAGCCGCAAACGTATTCACAAATGCTTGATAGAGTTTCAAATGGTAAGTTTATACATGTGAAACCGTGGTTGCGACGATTTATTCTGCTAATACATACGATATAGCTAAGAGAAAAGCTGACTCGAAAGTCTACGACTTCTACACAGACGAGGACGTCAGTAAGTTAAACCACAAAACCTGCTGCTCTATACTTAGCAGCGAATATGCTAGGCTAATATAATAAAGAAAACTATTCACCTACGGGTTGGCCATCGATAGCTGCTACACAGATGTACTTCCCAAATTCCAATTCTCATCGGCTGTTTAACCCTTCGACACAGCAAGTCCTTACTTCATATCAGCAAAAGCTACACTGTATTGAAGACGAACTAGACAAGATGAGTTTTAAGGATGTTGATGCTGAAGACAAGCCGCTAAGGTCGCTGCCTTTCGATCGGCAGAAATTCATATCTCGTTGCCTCCAAGGAACTGGGCATTTGCCAGCGCAACCTTCCGGGTCGAAGACAGCTGAGGTTGATCGCATGACACAGAGGGACAACCTGATCATAAGCCAGGGTATTATGTTAAGAGAATACTGTAGGTCCTTCGAAGAATGCTGTCTAAGCTAACCCCTTACTTCGTGAGAACCGATGAAGGATGAGCCAACAATGGCTAACTGGAAAATATCTCATCAGTCACGTTACTTCACATGCAGTACGAGAACAAGAAGTTTGCCCGAGTCTCCCGGCGTGCACACAAGGCACACTTCGAGAGAGCGCGAGACTTCGAAGGTCTTAGCAACGAGGCGCGGGCCTTCATGCGCTACATCGACGACTTCATCTACCCCGAGCCAGACTACATTTTCCAACGCTTCGAGTCTCTGCTATACACGAATTCGCGTTGGGTCATTGTAAGTTTAGTCTGTATTTAGGTAGTTTCTCTTGCTCCTCCTTTCGTGAACTGTTGTTGTCCTGGCTTGCTTCTCCTATTTTCACCCCCTATTCCCCCCCACCCTATTTTCGGAGTCCCTGTACCCTTCGTCATATAGCCCCTTATTTTCCTCCTATAACCCATAATGGATCCTCAAAATCCTTTATGAACTAAATAAAGTTCCAAACTGACGGCTAGAAGATCCTCCTGAAGAACATCTGCTGTATCTTTTCCTGCGGTACTTTATATTCCGAGACCGATGACCCACGCATAGCCTACAGCTTACGACCCTTCGAGTTATTCTTCAAAGCCGTTCTAGCGCTCGGAAATCTCTCGCTCCTAATTATCCCCGTGTCATTGCTCTACCTCGAAACGGATGTATGTGATACCACCAACTCTAACCCTAACCCTAAACATTTTCCATAAACGATCGTAGCCCCTTTTTGTCTTTTATCATCAACAAATAATTTCTAACTCTAGCCATCATAGTGGTCTCGAGGGGGGTACCTCACTGTCGTCGGCGTCTCCTCCACCTTCTTCGCCTTAGCCATGGCTTTCTTCGAACCCCGCACTGCTCACCTTCTTGTCGGTCTCTCTGCCTTCTTCGCTGTACTCGTCACCTTCCTCTCGAACTTACCTAACTGCGCTGCGGCCTAAGCGAACATGCACGGTCCGATTTAGGTTAGTTTCGACTTGCGATGGGGATACAAGTATATCTACTTCTTTTGTACGGGCGAGGTGATGGTCGGAAAGAAGAAAGGCGTGAAGAGACTTAGTTGTCAACACCACTGTTGCTCAACCCCAGTTGCTAGATCTATGTAATCGGGCGATCCTAGTGGGAGAAGTCATGGCGCACTCAACGTGCTGAGTCGTTATCAATTTGCTTTTATATAGTTGTTCTTTTTCTCAATTTTGGTCCTTTAAATATACTTCGACTCTCGCTATAAATCGCAATACTTAAACGTGTTTAACATCTGCTTATGTCTTATATAAAGCTCCCTGGAAGCGAGTGGGCTCTTATGCTAACATGTAACCATTTACTCTCTTTCACTTCGAGATAAAGTCGAGTGTAGCTTATGCTGCTTCATCAGCGAGACACTGACCAGCCCTAGAAGCGCCAACCCAAGCATCGTAAACCATACGCTCCGAAAGGCTTCCATGAAAGATGCGATGACACCATCATACCAACCCTCGGGTAGGTGTTTCAACTCGTCCAGGTCGTCCCTAATTCTGCGGATCTCCTCTGCGGCACCGGGCAGGTCGCCGAACCGCTCCCACAGCTGGGTCTTGAGTACATTCTGGTAGATAGTCGATGCAATGGTAATGCCGACCGTCCCGCCAACAGATCGGAATGCGTAGGTGGCGGATGTGACTGTGGCTTGATGCGAATGGTTAACGGCTGCTAAACAAGCTAGGAGCGTGATAGTAAGCATGGCGCCCTGGCCAGACCCGAGAAGTAGGAATGCAATCATTAGGGGCCATTCTGGAGAGTTCTCGTCGAGCGTCGTAAGGATGACGACAGAGGCGACCAAGAGTGATACAGCCAAGATACCTAGGACCAACTATTACAAGGTCAGTCTCCTGCAGCGGTCATAAAAAATTGCTTACTACGGTCATCTCGATTCGGAAGGGTGGCGGAGATAAGTTGCGCCCTTTTAGATTTCCACACATGCAGCTGTATCCGAGAAGGGAATAATGCATAGAAAGATCGATTTTGGAAGGTGTTAATCACTTACTACTTCATAGTTAGTGTATGTACAAAATGAAGTCATGGGCAAAGGGTAAAAGTTGAGAATAAACTCGAAAAGAGGGTCTTGAAGTCTTGAAGTGGGACCTCTCACTTACCATAGCGCCCAGTTTTTTTCATTATCAGTCCGCTTCCAACCGAACAAACGCAGATACCAATAGGAGAGAATAGGATTACTAGGCCAGAATCGGTGGCCGAACTTCCGCGCGACTGCATGTAGACAGGAGCGTAGAAGAGTGCCATCATATTCACCATGCAGCATAGCAGATTCGTCATGCAGGCCGTGAAAACCGTTCGGTCCAAAAGAAGACGGACCGGGATAACCGGCTGCTTGGCACGGGCTTCCCAGATAATGAAAGCAACGAATGCCACAAGCGAGAGCGGCAAGGTAGTCAACGGCAGGGGATGGAGCCACGGGACCAGATTACCGCCAGCGTTTAGCCCAAGCAAGAGCAGGACGAGAAAGACGATGAGTGAAAAGGTACCGGTAAAGTCAATGCGAGCTAGGTATGACTTTTCTGAAACTTTAGGTGGCACTCGGACAAGGTAGGCGACCAGACACGCCGAGACTAAAATCGGAGGAACCTGGATCAAGAACGCTAGACGCCAGCCCAAAGCCGAATTATCATTCATTAGACCTCCGAATACACCACCGAGCATTGCTCCGGACCCGTAGCAGATGTTCCCGATTCCTTGAATAACTCCTCGATTTCGCAGAGGGACGAGATCGGTACCTAAAAAGGTACTAATGGACATTAAACCGCCGCCTCCGATGCCAGCAACGACCCGCCCCAAGATCATAACATTTGCGTTCTGTGCGAAGCCGCAAATGAGATTACCGGCAGCAAAGAAGATATTGCTAAACACGAGACCGGGACCCCGTCCGAAGATATCGGTCAGCCTCCCGGAGATGGGCTGACAGGCGGCATTGGATATTAGGTAAGCACTCGCGAGCCATGATAACAGGCTCAAAGAGTGAAACTCGCTAGAGATAGGAGCGGATAGCGTGGCGATGATGGTCGAGTCTATTGCGCCCAGAAACACGCCTATCCAACATGTCGCGAGGATGAGCCATAATTTGAAACCTTTCACCTCTTCGACGATAATCGTCTGCTCGTCGTCATTGTGAACTGGTGGAGACTGCTCAGCTGAGATGATGCTCTTATTCCGGTCGCCTTGATCACTTAGCAGAGGCGTGGTTTCATCAATCTGGCTGTGTATGCTTCCATTTGTCGATGGTGTCGGGACGTCCGGGGCGGATATATCCTCGGTTGCCGTCATGTCAGCAATGTTTCCTCTTCGTCTAGAGCTTCACTTCCATTTACTTTGATGATTCGATTCGTTTGAATAATTTGAATCGTTTATAGTCTCCAGATATGAGGAAAACTATTATTAAGTTTTACCAATTAACGGCAGGGAATATGACTTGAAGGGAATAGATTAGATGTGTATTTATCCAACGCCTATTAGAAATACAAAAAAGAAGATGGCGGAAAAGGAATCGGATTTAAAGATTATGCGCTTGTCGAGGTGATTATGATATTGACCCACACGGCCCCGATCATCGGCTACGCCCTATCTAAGATTTCGGATGTTGCGAACGTGGCAACTAGTGTTCACCTAGGCGTTGCCTAAGCAGCTAAGTACCTAGGTAAGTAGTAGTTTAAAATATTAGAGTGAATAAATATCCGATTGTTTCTTTCCCTCAACTTACGAATCAGTTTGAGTGTCGAATTATTACATGAGCAATCATAGTAATATTAAGAAGCTATGAATAAGAGAAAAGCGTGATGCTCAGAAAGATGAATCAAGAATTAGCAATGCCGGGTGCCGTCCCGTCTACGATCGTTCTTTCCAATGTTTCAAGGCCACAGCGGCCTTTAGCCGGATACCACCGCCGGGTTACACGGAGGTATCCGTTATAAGATCTAAGGAAGGTCAGTACCAGGTATGAACGGAGGGTGCCCGCATGTACATAGAGAGTGAGTGCCGACAGACTGTACCCCAAATAAAGCATGGAATAAAAGCAAACGTTCGACCAAGTAATTCCGGAGGCTAGGAGGTTACCTAGAGCTAAAATATTGCATGAACGCCCCATATAAGTGGCGATGAGATTAGCTTAAAGTTGAGAATTGTATCTGTAGGCGAATATACTCGAAGAAATCACGATAACTAGATACGATGACCTGAGTGGTTTTCGAAATCAAATTCAAGAATTTTGTTTTATTCGAAGTTGATAAGGACTTAGATATGCATAATTAAAACCATTCGCTTTTCTTTAGTTTCCTGCGGTTATAGCGGAACAAATAAATGAGATGTCTTAAGTTATCGTTGTCGATTGATGTCGGATTGGTCGGGTTTCTCACGTCACCTGCAACGATATCGTATCCGCCGCCGAGTACATAGAGCTGAACAGTTGGCCCGGTGCGGAAGAGCAAAAGGTTGGTGGCTCAGCGCTAAGTTCTAGGTGCATAGACAATGCTAGAGGCTGTGTTTTGGCGCTAATAGGTGACAAGATGTGCTCTTCGCGTTAGCCAGTGAATGATATCAGGCCAAAATCTCCACCCAACTGTGGCTGAGCTTAAAAATAGAACGCCTCCAGTATCCAAGACCCTCCCTCCCTAGCCTCAGGCAGTGTAGGTACTTCGTAGTTTACGCGCAATCGGATATCCATCATCATTCATCAGCCCCAAATTATTCATGTCAGCTAGTACGTAACGTAGTTAGGCAAAAAAACAAACATCCAAATATCATCTAATCATATAATCATCTCTACCGCAATTAACTTTTCCGTCCCTTGTTATCCCTTTGAATCGATTTAGCACTTTCGACGACCTTAACAACACAAACGCCACATACGCTCGTCGTGACCCTCGAGCCGACTAGGAATAGAACACGGATATTCGAGTTGAAACTTGTCCAAGCCCTTGCCGCCCTTAGTTTCGACAATCATCAGCCGCAGAGCAGCCCTTAAAATACGACCTAGCCTACTTGGCTGTTTTGGTTGTTTCCACAAGCTTCGCACTACTCAGGTAGATTTCTCCTACTCGTTTGGCACATCACTAAACGTAAACTTTCTTCTTCTTCTTCTCTAGAATCGTCACAATAACGTTTGTGTCTATCTAGAGCTCAGCCATCCAAAATGGCGCTGTTCGAGAAGCTAGATATCAACCCCGATAAGGTGCCCAACACCAAGCTCGGCCTTCACATCTTCCAGATCATCTTAGGCTTGGTAATATTTATACTCGAAATCATTTTGTTCCGAGCGGACGGTTCACTCATAAACGGCAACAATGGCTGGCCATTTGGACTGGTACGTAGCTCTTCTCCCTTTTACGCCCACGTGCGAGAAAATATACGGCCGGCTGCTTATTAAACATATTGCAACAGTGTTTCTTATCTATCCCAGCCTGGATTTACTTAGCTATGGCGCCACGATTCGAGCGGACGCGGAAGCTTGCTCAGCCGCATGCGATGGTCGCCTTTGATACTGTATTCGCCATCTTTTGGCTATCAGGTTTCGCCAGCCAGGCGGCCTATAACACTGCGAATTCGTGCGGGCAAGCTTGCTCCGTCAGCAAGGCCATCGTTGGAATCGCCTTCTTTGAAACGTAGAGACCCAACTCGCCCCAATATCATGACTAGGAATATCCCGCTAACTGTTCTTATAGTCTCGCTTGGGTTGCGACAACAGCCGTCAGCGTATACACGCTAAGATACTATCAGCGAACCGAGAGTCTGCCCGGATATGAAAACCTCGGAACGAGTCAGAATATCGACCCGGACAAGGCAGCTTTCTCGATGGCACCCCACGACGAAGAAGCGTACGCGCCAGTACAAATGGATGATCATCACGACGAGCACGATCACCACGATGGCCCTTACGATCCGGATTCGTTTGGTGGACGGTTCGAGAACGATACCGCATACAGGCCGCACAGCACATCTCCGGCTCCTCTTGAGAACCCATTCGACAACGCGTACCGATCACACAGCCACTCGCCGGCAGCCAGTGACCCCTATGGCGACCCGTACGGCTCGCAGTCGTCCAGACCTCACATATACGCTCCGCCGGCGGCAGAAGACTACGACGATGACAGGCCGGTGAAATTCCCCACTGCGAACTACGACCGCACATTACATTAAGCATTTTCCGTCGGCGTAATGGTATCCCGTTTCCAGGGATGCAACAGTAGCAGCCCTGGCAACCCTGGGAGAGAGTACACAAATTAGGATAAGAGCAGTTGGGACAGTGGCGGGCCAGTATAAAAACTTGACGATGGTGATCGGTGTTCCGGATACATATGCTCATTATAGCACGAGAAGATACCAAGGATAGTGTCTCCGATTGTTGCGATTACGTTTGTTTCAATAGTTCAGGTTTGCAAATATATCCATGGAAATTTCTTCAGGATCAACCTAATGTCAGTACTCTACTAATTGTGAGTTGTTGTCTCGGTTAGTATGTATATGATTTACGGGTATTTGGACAATGATCAAATAAGAGATTTGTCAATGATGTATCGTTTTCAGAATACTTTTGTGCCAGGTCCCGTAACGCCTTGCAATGCAGTTGTCTCAAACCCCCAGACTATAGCCCCCTTTCCTGCTCCCCCCTTTAAGTTGATGCCCCTTTCCACTTCTTTATCCTCCCGGCGATATTTGCCTCCGTCCGCTGCATAGGGTTTAACTTGCGATCCCTCGACATGGCTTTCGTGTCATCGCCATACTTGTCCACCAGTATCTGTAACCATTCGGTCTCCCTCTTGGACTGGGTTCGCGGTTTCTTGACTACAGGTCGATTGGCTTGCGTCTCGAGCTCCGGCACGATTCCGCTATCTTCTTCTGCTTCCTCAATACCATCCCATTCTTCGGCTGCCTCTTCGTGGTAGTCTTCGTCATCATCGGAATCTAAGTCATTGAGAGGATCGCCCAGCGGGTTGTCCTTCTTTGGCTTCGACCCGTCAAGCACGCGAATAATCCGGCCGTTCTCGTCCCTCTCCACGCGCACCTCGCTGATGATGACGCCGGTCGGCTTAGCGATGGCGAACGGGTCCACGGGCTTCGTAGATCGGCTTTGTAACTTCTGCGACGCAGCATGAGGCTCTACACCACCAGTTGGCGCCTTGAGGCGGGACACTAAGCCTAGACGGCGGTAGTTCTGGGTTGTGGTCTCCTTCTTGTTCCTACATTACAGTTTCGTATTAGCCTTTTTTTGTTTTTTTGTGTATTCTCGTCTCTGCTCTAGACGATGGCCCGAGAAGGGAATTAAACAACGTACCAGTTCCGTGCGACGATGTCATTTCCAAGCGGGTTTTGTAGTCGCTTCGACTTGATCGACGACGACGGCTGACGGATGGCGGGGCGAGAAGATCGCCGCTTGCGCTTTTGGAGATCCCGACCCATGGTATCGTCAGTTAGGTATTATCTTTTCTTATGTTATCTCTGGATATGAGTATGAGTATGAGATATGCCCGTCCTATGGAGAATCACGGGATTTGTCGCAATGTACCTAGGTAGAAGTAGAGTAGGTTCCAAGGTTGGTTGCTGCTTCTACGTTCGTTTCACTAAAAATTTGATAGTCCTTTCCATCCTATCAAAATTTTAAATTTCATGCTGTTCCTACCTAACTCGCAGATACGACTCAACGATAAGATAAGATAAGATAAGATAATATAAGATAGGCAGATAGGTAAATGGGTATTTCCTTATCTACACGTGCGCTCTTGGCATTTCCTATCCAAATCCAAAATTCCAGATGTTAGTAGGTACGTACAGCTCCGTGACAGTTACAACCTCTCATTTGTTAGAGCTCTCCAAAACACTCCGTTGGAATTTCGTCAACTACCTATCGTAAAGAACTAGGTAACTAGGATGAGAGGTGAGTCGATACGAGAGAAAGAGACTCGAGCAGCAACATCTTGTCTTGCTACATGCAACACATGTTGGTCGGGCTTGGCGTTCTGTATTCAGGGTCTCCTTCGTCCGTTGCGAGACGCTTCCAACATCTGCCGTCCAAGCTGGGGAAGTCTTACGCAAGTACCTATTTATCATGAAATCTATCACCTCCAAAATGTTGCTCTCTAGGGCCTTTATCGTCTCCAACCAGCCAGCCAGCCAGCCAGCCCGCTCCGACTAACAGCGGAATGGGGGGCAGTGCAATCATCCCGTCCAGTGAGACCTTGATGTTGCATCTTTCTCCGACGGCACTGTAACTGAATTCTCAAGTCCCGAGATGATTCCAAAGATCCCGCACCACCACCTATGTTAGGATACTTGCATGGCAGGTACTGACTCTTCTTCCGGATACGAACCTGTCGTCTCATCAAGTTGCTCTGAAGACAATCCACTAGTATTTGCTATACCCCCCAATCTCTGATCGATCGCCGAAGCCCCCTTGTCCCTTGTCCAGTAGCCTTTCGTGTTCCCACGAATGCCAGGGTGAAGGGGGGGGGGCCAATCGGCAGCCAGATGAACTTCTGGAACCCGCCGATGCGGCCAAGCCCGCAACTTTTGATGCAGTGGCCGGCCTACTGCGCCTAGAGTCGCATAGTAGGGCGCGCCTTAGTTATAAATGAGGAATAACCCCCGAACTCGAAGCCTTCTCGACTCGGGTCTCGAATCACGGAGCCATTCCCCTAAAATAGGTCCCTGACTAGCAGATCCAGCGAGCTACTAGAACCCGCGAAGAAGAAGCTAAAATCGTTCTAGGAGGGCACCCATCATCTTTCTACATTTACGTACTACGTGCGCGGGGGATACCCAACTGTTTTGCCCATAGGTCCCCTCTAGCTATGTCTTTGCTCTACGTTGATGTCGCCCTGGCGGAAGATCTCGGATCCCGGAGCAGGTCTCTGCCAATGAATTGTTTCTAACACCATGAGTTGGTTGCTTGATTGATCGACTCGATGAACCGTCGTAAGAAGTTTGGGTCGGTTGACGTTTCCCTACAAGATGTATAGGTCTGTTCGCCATCCGATCTACATCCTATGAAAATCATCTAGATTCACCCGGCGCGCACCGGATATTTTCCGTCGAGGTTCGTACCGTCTTGTCTTAGAAGCAGGAGCTGAAGCCGAACCCGCCAATCAGCAGGCTCGATTCGCCGGGAAGGCTGTTGCCGTGGTCAGACGACCTGCTAAGCAGCTCTTTCGAAAGCCCTCTATGTCTGACTGTAGGCGGAGAAACGATGGGTGAACCAAGGGGCATGCGAGCTTGCTGACGCGAACCCGGGTATCTACCATACCTAGCGTTATAGCTACAGTAGATCCGTCTTCTTGCCAGTGGGTCTTACATACCGAGCAAAGGTGACCGGAGAAGGTGAGCAATCGCTACGTACCTACCGTACAGCTACCCTGTGCAGCGACGATCATTCTAGGTGCTGGGTGTGATGGTGCTGGCCGGCTAGGGAGTAGTGGGACGAATGATAAGTGGACGAACCAAGATTTCCTTGCCGTTGACTTGCTACCCCCCAAAGGGCAAAAGCAGCTAAGGAGAAAAGAGAAAGTAAATAGCAAACCGACAAGATAGGTACAATGCTGTGCACCAATCCATATGTATGTAAAGCATCCATGATGCGTTGCAACTTCTTGGCTTAGGCTATCACTGACAGCTGCCTAGCTAGCTATAGCTGGATAGATTAGGTTAGGTGGATAAGGCACAAGTAAGCTGTGATACTGTTCTGGTACGGTTTTCCTCCCCCTCCCCGGTTCACTCGGTGACTACCCTAGGTAGGTCCTCTTTTTCGCATCGTATAACGTACGTTATTGATCTGCTAGTTAGATCTCTTGACTGTCATATGCAAATACTGTTCTTATTACGTCAACGACATTGGGGGAAGCAAGGTATGGTACATGGTCTCGTAGCCAGGCTGTGGGTTGCTGCCAACTGCCCTTCCTTCCTCCCTATTTAGGAAATGTGTGGGGAGTGGGGGGTCTAGACATAAGCGACAGGGACGGAGTAGACAATAAGAGGCAACTATATCATCTGCGCTATTGCTCTAGTGAGATCTCAGATTTCTAAGCGCGGATGTAGCTAATAGCTTAAAGGGCATGCC
Organism: Jackrogersella multiformis; assembly: GCA_902806575.1. Taxonomy (NCBI): domain Eukaryota; kingdom Fungi; phylum Ascomycota; class Sordariomycetes; order Xylariales; family Hypoxylaceae; genus Jackrogersella; species Jackrogersella multiformis. The sequence goes on along the minus strand of CADCXD010000005.1, from coordinate 2,657,554 downwards.
TTATAGAAGCAGACATATAGCACATCTGGAGCTAATACCTTAATAATCTAGGTACCTAGGACCTGGGACATTAACTAGTTCAACCTCGGCTTCGCAGCTAAACGAAGGTATCTACAACTACATACATTTACACATGTATGGACCTAATACCTAATCTGAAGCGGCTCTGTCCCACATTCGCACTCGCTTGGTAGGGACCACGCTAGCTAGGCTAGCCCGCTGTGAGGTTAGGGGTCTCTATCTACCGGTCGATGAATGGCACCGTAAACGATGTGGCTGTGCCGAACTCCCTCCATTACGGAACGGTATCTAGTAACGATGGAGGGCGAGAGCGCAAGATTGCCTGCCAGGGAGGGTGGGAGTGGTCCTTCCCGCTCGGCTGACGAAGGGTGGTTGGTGGTCGGTGTGTGTGGTCCAAACGTCTGTCTAGTCCAGATACGTATGATATGCCATTACTAAATATGCTAGCCCAGTTCGTCCATTATGGGGGGGGCCATAGGGAGAGAACCATATGAGACGCTATGGCGTGACGTCGGCCACCGGGAGATCTGCTTTGCGTGCTGACAGCTGCTCACATGCACCCCCAACCTACGTGAGGGTGTGGTATGAGAGAGACAACGCGGGCGTGCACGAGAAATCACGAGACCAAAATGACGAACTACGTTATGCATTTCGGGGGAGGGGACTTTTCTCTGCGTGTCTCTTCATTTGTATGTATGTCTGTCTCTTCACGTGTCATATGCCACGGAAAGTAGCTAGCTAGTTCCTACAACCATCGCTCAAACGCATGCCTGTTCTTTCGTCTCTTAATCCCCCCCGTAAAAAGCCTAGGCGAAATTTCCCTCCCGCCTCGTAAAGAACATCCCAATGTTGAAAAGGAAAAAGAAAAAAACCATACATCCAGATCTCATCCATGTCCGCCGTAAAGCCATAAACCCGGGATATCAACATGCGGTGTATATAGTAGTACATTCGTGATAAGAGGGGGAAAATAGGAGAAGAAGAAAAAGGGTGGTTAAAATATGTGACAAGAATGGTAAAAGGTAGAAGAAAAAGAAGGATATAAACCTCTATGATCCTATATATGCCAGTTCCGTCACTTTCGAGCTTGCCTCCCTTTTTTGTAGAATATGTGCGTGTGGCATCTGCATTAAAACATTATCCACTCCACCTCAACTCCAGGCCCTCCGATGCATTTCGTCCAGTTGAAGCAGCCGCGTCTCGACCCTAGCTTGTCCCCGGGACTCATAGGGGGTTCGTAGTACTCGCCAGCCCAAAGCCTCTCTAATACCTCGATCGCTGCTAGGTTGTTCATGTAGCCGCTACGAGACATGATTTCGCGGCACTTGCTGCGAACGATGTTCTGTTGAAGCTCGTTCACGCATTCGCTACCGGCTACGAATAGTGGCCAGAGCAGGAACTTCTCGGCGCTACTGCCGGCCTCGAGCGAGCTTGCATAATAGACGACTTGGCTGACTAAATTGCGGAAGTTGTTGTGAGTCGAAGGTACGTTGGGCGAAGCTAGACGCTCGGTATAAAGCAGGGCCGCGTAGCGGAAAGCCTCGGAGAGCCAGTGTAGGTCGCGGACTTGGGTCTGTGTTGCCGAGTTGGGGAGAGATGAGGCGACCCGCTGAGGGTCGAATTCCCAACTTTGAAGGGCTATGCGGGCATCCTTCCATTCGCGCCAGAAACTCGAGCGGTGCTCGTCATATTGAGGCGACGAGCAAAGTCCTGTAGACAGAATCTCTTCTTCATCAAGTTGAGACGCAAAGCCGTTGCCGTCGTAACGATGATGGTTTATACTGAAGAAATCTCCGATTGACGGGGCAGGTTGCTTAAAAGAGTGCCCCAGTGGAGAACCAAGAGGAGAAGAGGCTGATGGCGTTCCAACACGGCCAGTAGGTGATGTTAAGGCGTTATGGACTGGAAGGTGCTGAGATAGAAGGTTTAGGCGACCAAGCTTACTGATCGTCTTGAAGAGCTCCCTGTCACAGCCAACCAAATTCTCGACTCCTGGCGGTAACAGGTTAGCATCAGAGGGAAGTCCGTAGAAGGAATGATTTAGTTGGGCCTCGCGGTCATTGATGCTAGCCGAAATTGAGTCGAAGTAGGTGAAAATAGCTTCCATCCACGCCGAGTCACTCGATCCTTGATAGGGGGCGGAGCCCCGCATACTAAGTATCTTCTTAACGCCCGCAAATTGCGTATGAAATTTTGCAACTCCAGATTCGACCATACGGTAGTGACAGAGCAGTAGTATAGTGGCCAGAACAGAGTCATGGCAGGATTTCGCGGGATCGTTCAGTTGTTGGTTAAGGAGATGGACGGCCAAGTTACGGTGTTGATGTTCTTCGGATAAGGAATGATGGTCCGACTGCACATCAGAGAGTCGCTCAGAGACGGTACTGTCTGAATCCCTGGCACGTTGACCAAGACTTAGCCTTCTCTTCATCCTCAGATTACACGCGGACAGGGCACAGATGGCATGCTGTAGGCTTCGACTTCCCGACGCCAGCCGCAGGATGTGGTCTCGGAAAGGATTGTTGGGCCCATCTACAAGAACCATGGAAGGACACATAATATTCTCGTAGTAGTCCATGAAGAAAGGCATCTTGCCAATGAGATCGGGGCTAACCTGTATCGACTGGCTCTCATACGGAAGAGCTAGGGTAGCCGAAGTTGGTTCCACGGCGTGAGGTGTCACATCGTCATCTCTTGAAATCGAAGAGGCCCAGTGCGAACCATTTGCGGAATGGGGGCTGGTGCTGTATGACTCCATCTCAGGGACGCCTGCAAGGAGTTGTCAGTGACCCGAGGCATGGTATTTCGGAACGCTTGATCCTTACTCAGAGTATCGTTGTCCGCGACCAGTCTATGGGCGATCTGCGGTTCGAAAGAGTCGTGATGAGAGCTGAGGCTCGAACTTGGCTCCGATGGTGCATAGACTAAGCTAGGACACGAAGTTGGAGCTCGTTGATCGATCATAATCGCACCGGTGGGGCTCTGAGGGACAGGAGAGTTATGGCCCGTATAGTTCTCGTAAAGAAGAGTCGGGCTGTGCGCAAAGGGGATCTCCTCTCTTGGATAAGCATGTCCTATCGGCGATAAAGTGTAGTCGACATCGCTCAGCGAGTCCACAGAGGACGATAGTGATTCACCCATTATGGGGTAATGACTCATTGAGGAGCCGAGCTTCTGGAATCTAGGCTGATCATGGACGTTCACGTTGCCGGCGTACGCTGGAAGACCTCCCCAGGCCCTCTGAGAGGCTGATGGCGTTGGGTCTCCATGTGCGAACCTCGAGTATTCTGAATAGGTCCCATACGGCGTCGTAGGAACGGAAGTAGCGTGATCTCCGCTGATATCGACATCTCCTCGGCGAACCCTATGCTGTCCCTCTTCCCGGTCGCTCCACTGAGATGAGGTTGTTGCGGAGCTTGTTGCTCGTGACCGGCTCGGCGTCTTCTTCCCAACAGGCGCAACGGGTGGTGCTTTTGCTATAGGCAACGAGAGTCCTCGGAGTTTGCCTCGACTCGCCACACCCACTCCCCAGGTCAGTTGAGTCTTATAGCCGGAGCATTCATTCCCAATCTCGAGACATTGCGAGCAGTATGGCCTGCGCCTGTCGCACTTGGTGCTCCTCTTGATGCAAGTAAAACAGTCATCGGCAGCTCCTCCGGCGGGGGCTCTTCTCCGGCGTTTACGAGCGGCCTGGGCGTCCTTGGACGAATTAGACTGTGGAGGAAGTGAGACTGTCATGTTAGTCTATGCACTATATAACGACTGAATGATGTTGTATCGTTCTAGCAAGGACGCATGTGGTAACTCGGGACGGCAACGGTCTCGACTCCGGTCTCGACGCAGTATAAGATCTCTTGTCTATTCAGGAAGAGGGAGTTGACTGGCGTGGGTAAATTGGCATTAATATGGAAAAGATGGATTGCCCAGAAAGACGTTATTTATATTGCATGGGAAGAAGCAGTCGAGGTCAATGGGGGGGTGGAACGAATGGGACGACCAGATATAAGATGCGGTGCGGTCTCTATATGAACAAGCACACTACCGTGCCGAGTTGTGCTCCCCACTCGCTCTAGGTCGGTACGGGAGAAGTACAACTCTGACCCTCCATCCATACTTCGACCCCTAGTCTAGGGAGGCGATAATATGCATGTAGCAGTCGCAGGAGAGCCAAACCTCAGAAGAGAGAGGGAGGGAGAGGGAGCATGGGTGGGCCCGGCCTGGGTAGTTTGGGGGGCCACCAGACAGCAGAGAGACCTGGACGTTGAAAGGTTGGAAGAGAAATGACGGGGTATCTTAACTCGACCCTATGGTACATGCTACAAGGTATAGGCAAGGTAGGCAAGGTAGGCAAGGTAGGTCGAGATGGATGTGCGAGATCGAGGGGAACGAATGAGCAGTTGGACAGAAGGAGTGGGTCTCCCACTTTCAAGATCAGCGGGATATACCTTCATTGTACAAGCAAGTTGAGAGACGCTAGAGGAGAGAACGGCGACAGGGGCCAGGGGTATCCCCTGCTGTCTTTGAGATGCATGCAGAACGGGGGTGAGGGAACATCATGGCAGGTACTTTGTAGTTTGCGATTCTAGAGGCTAGTGTAGGAACAAGGGTAAGCCAGGACCGAACGGCGAGTCCTAACGATATCAGGCTTAGCAAGTTTCTTTTGCGAGCCTGGGGGTCGAGAGAGATGCCCTGCCATTATGCCGTATCCTACTTTCGTATCGGCCTCCCTTGTGTTAAGATTCGGGCGAAATATCCATGGGATGTCGAATTTTCCCAAGAAAAGAACAACACGAAAGTCCAAGAAGAGAGCGATAGAAAATAAATACGTGTAAATTCTAGATTCTACAATTTTACAGGGGAGTGATCGTCAGCTCGGTTACTGAAGGGCTTCGTCTATGTACAGCAGCACAACAGGACGACGAGAAGAGTGGCTGAAAGCTTGCATATAGCACTCGCTGCTTGTGTTACCAAATCATACAGGGAGCTGGAGAGGCAGACCTCGGCAGGCTTGCGGGATGACCTACGGATAGTCCTGTAGGTACCTAATGTAGGTATGTAAGTAAAAGTAGGTAACGAGTGGGATGTGGAAGGGAAATCAGAAACGAGCACAGTTTAGCAGGGAAATGCACGACATGCCGTAAACAGCATCGTTCGATTTTAGGTCTTGGCTTGTAGGTTAATTTTCCCTCTTTTCTTTACTCGCTAGGAATACAGAGACGTTGAATCCTACATGGTAAACCTTTGTAGGTAAATCGAAGTTATTATTAGTTTGATGGAAGGGGGTGTTGCGCCTCTTAGTCGTGCGCAAAGGAAACACATACAGAATATATTCCGTACTCACATACCTTTAATCCGTTCCAACACGATGGGCCGATGTACACCTGGATGTATCAGTGGGGGATACGTTACAGGTCCTGCTTCGACGTGCCTTGACGATGTACCTCATAGTAGTGGACGGTAATGCCGTGCAGTTGTGCTAACATTAGAATTGGAATTCCTACCTGTTATTGCGGAAGGATTTTCGATCGGTGCCATTTTACCCCCCATTCCCCCCCATTCGACCCCCTAAAACGCTATGATCAGGGGATGGTCTTCCTCCCTCAAAGGTACACGATCAATGCTTTTCGCTCGCCGGAACTTTTATTACGTAGGTGGGCATAGCCTATTCTCGATCTATTATATTAGATCGGTCATCCCTGAAAGTGAATTCTTATCAAGGATTTTCGAAGCGGATAGTTTCAGAGAGGCGCGAAGCCACTCTACTCTACCACGGTAAGCTTAAAATCAGCCATATGTTATATACCTACCTACCTAGCATACCTAGGTAGGTATGGTAAGGTCAGTTAATTATCTACCTGAGCAGGTACCTAGTATCATAATACGGTTGTCTGTTAGCGTCCACATAATCCTTACAACATGGATGCCCAGGTGGATATACGTATAACTACCTAGGTACAGAGTGTAGGTATAAAATATACTGGATTTACCAGGTACCATAGTATATCCAAAGATCGACTGAGTCCCCTTCTCTACTCCGCTGCTCCGTACTCAAACGGAGTTCCAAATCCATAATCAACCTCAAATTCCAAACTACACATAGTTTCCGACTGGTTCTCTCGAATTGCTGTAAATGCTTTCCGATACGCCCGGCCGTAGCCAACAAGCTTTACAAGTCTTGGCGTGCTCATGGTTGCTTACTGTATGTAACCCATAGAAACGGGCGAGGTAATGTGACGACTCCAAATCCTCAGTAATTCGAGCTACCTATGCGACGTCTTGTCTCAGATGATGATGTTTAGAGAATTATTACCAAGCAGCTCCCTTACCTAACATCTAACCAGGTTATTCAAGATCTGCCGGGGTCCACTTCTTGGTCGCTTAATCTGGGGTTTTGTATGTTACCGCCGATGACTGTTACTATTGTTACGCTTGTAACTTACAATCACCTCGTCTTGCTTTATACTATTCGACCGCTTTCTTGGGTACCAACGTAGTACAGCAGCTCGATGTTCGGACTGGAGGAGCGCGATGGCTCGGAGAGAAATTCACGACAGACGGCTAACCTAAAAACCAGACAAGATGGTTATGCGGGTTGCTCTACAGTTGGACAGAATCTAACTCGAGAAATAAATGAACGAACCAGACTTTCTATTACTATGAGTAATAAGTGGTCCCCCCTTCGCCTGCAACGGGCCCCCCTTGATTTGACGTCTTTGTTAACTTCAGGGTGGTATTACCGATCGAGCCTGAGGGCTTTTCTTCCTAAGACGTATCATATATCTGCAGTGGAAGATATCATTTGAATAGAGAGTGTCTGGCAATTACCTTTAGCCTTTCAGCTGACCTCCCAAGTGGCTGCATTATTACGTATGAACACGGCTTTGCTTTGAACTTGTTTGCTGTTAATTTAGGAGATAATCCTATAGAAGTTTAGATTGGCTGTCGGGGAGATATAGCTCTTATTGAAGTCGGACTAAGGGTAAGGCTACGGCGCTACTGCACATGATAGGTAGGGAACAGACCGCGCCGGACATCATCATGTGTAAGTTATAATAATAATCCGAGGTGTGAAGTTCATTTTCACGTAAACAAAGATGAATGGCCGAGGATTAATCAAATATAGCTACGTGCAACCCATATCACACAGGATTACGAGAGACAGGGCAAGCCCTTCGAAGTGCTAGACTTAATAATGTGGTTGTAATTATGGGGTCCGTGTCTCTCGTACCACAAGACTATACCATGGCCTTGTCGTATCCAAAGCGTTCGCCATAGGGGACAATCATCACGAGATAGGTACCCCGATTCTCGATGCGGGCTCAACTCCTCCAATGTCTCGCGCTTTCAGTTGGAGACAACTTTGTCGAGAAGACCGAGTGGCCGGGCTACCAATCTGGCGTTGTCACGTACTAAGAAGTATGAGGCCAAGAAATCATGCCTCCAAGAATGTGCCTCTCTTTTTTTTTTGAAGTTATCTATCGTCATGTTTAACCACCTGATGAGTACTACGGTAGGTAGTAGTATAGGCGGGAATCAACTTACATACCAGCATACCAGCACCTAGCTAGGTAGTCTACCAAGGTACTTTACCTTCTTACCTACCTAGGTAGGCCTATATGATGATGATGATGATGTATGTGGCTGCGAGTTCTGCTTGGGCTGGTTAGCCTCGACCTTGGGTCATTGGTCACTTTCTTTGCTATACTACCTACATACCTAGGTAATATGTAACTTAGTGGATCGTGTAGCGGCTACGAATTAGTGTTTGGTCTAAGACGACGCCGAGACTTTGGTAACATGCCCCGGTGGGTTTCTATCCCACCGTGTCTTCTTCTCTTGTTTCCATCGAGCTTCTATCGTTATCTCGAAACCCCCGCCATTTTGTTCTTTGCAGCTCCCCCTTTTGGACCGCACCGATCAATTCTGTTGAGATGACTTTTGCTATGCAGCTACCTATTAGCTACCTACCTAGGTAACCTATTAGCCACCTATTATCTACACGTAGTGTAGATATGCACACACGTTGCTAGGTCGATATCTAACTCGGAATCTAACTCGGAAAGGAACACGTTCGATTTACTGTATGATATCTACCTAGGTAGGTAATATCTAATATACAATCGTATCTAATCGCAAATCATCATCGGCATCGTCATCGCTGCGCTGCCGTCTTATGAACCGCTTTAGGGATTGGAAAGTATCGGGCCCGGATGCCGCTTTGCGATTAGGTATGTAGAGTCGGCCGAAAGAGACTTGGGAATTCAGGGCAGTGAGGGATACGGGACGGACCCCTCCAATGATGAGCAACAGGGGGGAGAGGATCTTCAAGATCCTTGGAATATATGCCCGCCTACCTATATACATATGAACTGAATGATGTTTGTTCCTGGGTGCATTTCGAGTGCCAAGCATGAGATATCGTAATAGATCTCATTCAGTCTATAGGCAATCGTCCTTGCGACCCAAAAAGCGCAATCTGCTCCATCACGAGCTTACTGTGGGCATGTTTGCGCCGGTCTACCAACTCCCTAGCATGTATGTACATACATTATGGACACTAGGTATGTAACGACTTAGACTGCATCTGCCCCACGGATGATGCTAGTACAATCGAGCTTGGCAAAACCCATCAACAGGTAGCTTGCTTATCAGTTAGTTATACCTACGCATGCGAAATTTCGATTCACCAGCATGGTTGGAGACGGCCGCTTTCTTGCCTAACTATTCCAGTAGGACTTAAGTGGTTTGCTATACTTGACATGTCGTCCTAGATCAAGTTGCTAACGGACGGATTCAGATCCATAGCCCCCAACACTTGACGATCGTATGGTGCGGCGTAGACTAGGTATAAAATAGCTAGATAATAACCAGTTAGTAACTCCTCCTTTGGATGTTACCTAATGTTACCCTGGTAAGGGTAACTATCGGAAAAGAACACTACATATTAGTCCCTTACATTACTTACCTCTAGGTAGGTATTTAGCTTTTCTCCTTACTATACTACGTAATAATTGTAGGTAAATTAATTAGCTACCTAGGTATGTACGTATAGGAGTAGAATAATTATCTATCTAGGTACGTACCTAGTAAATATGATAAATTCTTATATTTTACTAATCACAACCAATGGTCGGATGCAACGGGCATAGCTGGGTAGATACCTGCGAGGTAATTATCACCTACCGACTTCCAACTGCCACTACTCTACTCCATTAAGAAGCTTCGTTAAGCTTCTCTCCCTCTTTCTCTCTTGTTCTCGTCTCGGTACTGCATGACACTACGCTACAGCAGACGCGATGCCAGTGCCAAGATAGACCGTTGCACGATTGGCACCTAGGTCTGCCGACGTAGTTGACAATTCACACAGATCAGTCTTGGCGGCTTTCGTACTCCGTGTCTGCTTCGCTGTAGGGCGTCTCGATGCAGGTCAAGCAACGCGTCTCTTTAAGGTACTGTAACCAGCAGAGCAGACTGCAGTGTGACTTCAGCATACTACGACTGAAGTTCTCGAAGCCTTCCAATTCGGGGACTCTTCGCCGTTAAATCGACCATCCGGTCAGCATTTTTAAAATATTTCTTCTTTCTCACCATTCCCGCTACCCCCTCCCAAGACTCGATGGGTCCCGAACGCTAAAGATACCCGCTCGAGGCCTAGGTATGCGCCTAGCAATTACCACTCTTTCAGTGACATCATCTCTGCCCCTGCAGACATAATTGAATGGGTTTTTGGGGGGTTTGTTTTTTTTGGCTCTAGCCTTGCTAATGGCCATTGGTGGACTTGAGAGAGACTTCAACCCGGCACCGAGTATCACGCCTCTTAAGTGCGACGGCAGCAGTTCCAAATCCAGACATTCATTCATCTAAGCAATAGCTCTCGGGTTCGAATCAAAGTCGGTATTAAGGTAGCGAGAATTACATATGACGGTGTGCAGTCTCTTTAAATTGAGTGCGCGCCTTACTGATTTCGACGTCGGTCTGTCAGTGTGTATCATCATGTAGGTAGGCTGGTAGGGTACCGAGGGACTTGGGTAGTCAATTTCTCTTATCTTACTCTACTGGCTTCATTGACTTCATTGGTTCTTTTCCTTGGAAATAATAAGTATTGGATTGTTCAGGACACCAATGACACCAATAGAAACCCGAGCGGGACAATTTGTTAGAGGCTTGACTAAAGATTTAAGCTAGGCGCTAGAATGGCCGAGGAACCCTTGGAACCCTTAGAAGCCTGCAAAGAAGGTCACTAGACGTTATCTAGCTTAGTCGGCAGGAACCTTAACCCTAACGTAAGTACAGCCTATGTACAACCTCATATGCTATAAGAATGACACTAGTAACGTAGCTACTTTAGGTACATGTATGTACCGACAAGTATCTATATCAAACTCAGTGTTATGGATGAATTAGCGAGGTAAGTATTAAGGAACTTGGAAGCTACTATCTTGAAGCCCAACACCTGCTAGCTGCCAACTGCCAACTTTAAGTCTTTCCCGTCAAGCCGCGGAAGCTTAGTCAGAAGTTAGAACTTATCCCTTGTGAAAATGAAGAGCTTACCTTTCTCTACTCTATTTTATTTTATTTTTTATTGAATTACCTAGCAGCCTACCTAAGGTTAGGTAGAAGCCGGTCGAATTTGCCCAAATCCATTTCTGTCCTTACCTTTTCAGTCACCGACGACCACCATACTATGTATGTAGTGTAGAGCCGACCTGGTCTCCCCACAATTGACTTAACTAAATTATATCAGCGGGCTAGTGCATGATTGGTGCGCACTATATCCTTGCAAAGGAAAAAGGGAGAGAAGAACGAAAAGAATACATCTACGATGTAGGTACTAGGCAGAAATGAAGAAAGGAAAAAAAAAGCCCCGGTCTGCACTTCGGTTTGTTCAATGGCCGAAAAATGTCACAGCGCAAGGTCAACAGGGCCGGCCCAATCATCGCCGACTCAATGCTTGACATGGTCTTGAGAAGGGCATGAACCGAAACACCTAATCTTATAATATTCTCGTCTAGTGTCAAGCTGGCCGTGGCGAAGAGGAATCGCTGGATGGCAGCAAAAGACCGCTTGACAAATAACCCTGAATTTATCTTGGTTTGAAATACCGGAATTCGCCAGACGCCGACGCTCCAAATCACTCATATTACATCGCCTCGGAGACGCTTAATCTAGTCTCCAATATCTTAGGCACTTATCATTTATCGACACCGCCGACTACTTTCACGGGTGTATGTTCCAAAACGCCGGGTCATGATCGCTAGTTCAACGCCGGGCTAACCCCGTGGAGCATTGGACTTCGGTTCGCTTGGTCAACTATATAGGTAGACCTTAGCCTTAGTACATATACCAGTACTATGTAGGTACCTACCTAGGTAGATTACTTAGTACTATGTACCTAGGTACCTAGGTATGTAAGTAATCTTGGTTGGAACTTGCTAACCTTGCCGGCTTAGTCCCATGAAGGTGACTGCAGATTTGCTGATAAAGAAAAGCACAACGGTCTTTTACTTCTTGACATCTGATCCCCCCGAATACCTGCCTAGGTACACTACACTATATATTCACATTTGCTCTAAGTGCATTCGGAAATTTGAAAGGGGTGCCGAGTAGCCGCCGTCTTTTTGAGCCGCTGCTGGACTAACCTACCTACTTTCTGCACTGGACTTAAGAGTGTGTACATCCGAGTACAAACTTATGACATCTCCTGATCCATCTCGCAAGCATGGTTGCGCGCTAGGGTTGCTTGAGCTTAAACCCCCTCCCCCTACTGGTTCATTCTCGTGTTTACCAACACGTTATCTAGTGTACATAGTATCAACCTTACAAGAACTTCGTGTTGATTCCATGCCGTGGCACAATCGCCTGGGAGCCACTACTATAGTATATCGCTCCCACATAACCTTAGGTATTTAGCGGCGGGTATCCATTGTTAGTAAAGTGGCAGACATCAAGCGCCCAGGCTTGCAAGACGGTCGTTTTCAGCAGCGATTTCTAGCAGACACCCTTAAATGGTTAGCTACCCGTCCATCGTGAAGGCCCCTTTCTGATTGGTGGAGAACCAATCATAGTCAACACGCAACGTTGCATCTCATCCAACCCCCAATCATGCTTTCTCGTTGCTTTCTTCTACTTAGCACGAGCTGCAGCTAGTTAGCAAGTGTGGAGGTATGTTCATGAATGCCGACCGCCTATAGTATTTGCACGCCCTAACCAAGATGTGGCTGTCAGGTAGGTATGTCAACAGTATCTTTCCTTGCGCGGGAGCTGATAATGTGTATGCCCCCAGGTCCACGCATGCGGCACATAAAACCGCTACTCCAGGTGAGAAGGGTTCAATTCCATACATCGTACTAGATCAGACGAAGTTGAGGCTAAAATGCTACCGTCCCATCATTAATCGAAAGCACGATTATTCGTGCCTCATCTTATCCAAGAGCGTTCAGTAGATTGAGTTCTAGATGAGGCTCGATTCCGCGTCCCTGTCACGATTCTATTCATAGAACGCCATGGACCCTTGTGTCGGTCAAGTTTTAATCACAGACCTTCATGCGCGCCGTGGTCCGAATGAAATTCCACCGAGCTCTTTCGAGTTGGCAATAATATGCGGGTGGTTCACACAAGAGCAACAACACAGTAACATAGACGCGATATACTTGGTGTGTCCTTGTCTATTATTCATATTCTCCCACTATGATAAGTTATTGTCTGTGGTCTATGAAGTAAACAGGCAGTCGATCAATGTCTAGCTTAATAGGCCATCACCTGATGAATCCGACTGGTCCGTTCTCATCCTACCATACAATGAGTGGTTCAACTGGATTGAGTGGACCAATCCTACGACCCTGTCGTTTGTTGCCTGCATGGTGGCTTGACCTTTCACTCTGCAGGCAGCGATTTCCAATATTCTCCTTTCGGCGGCTCAGGTGTCAGAATCGGCCGCGCGCAAGTCATGGCTAGCAATAAGCACCTTGTCGCGTGCCGTTCCCCGAGCAAATGAGAAGCAGACAACTCGGATATTTCATAAGTATTTCTAGGACCATGCCAATCCGCGGAGCACTTGAACGAACCGGCCAGTCCAAGGCCAAGACAAACGCGGGGGTAAAGCTGTCAAATGCTGCAAGTGATGGTCCCGAACCCAGACGACGACCAGGGCCGGACATCAAGAACAAAAGGTTACGGTAGATGGAGTATTATGTAGATTGACTGGATCCTAGGCATTTATTTTTATATTTATCATCCTGAAGACACCACCGATGTCATTACATTGCAAAACCCGCATGCGCCGTACCCGGCGGTCCACTTCAGGGATTACAATAAGGTCCTTCTTTCGATGTTTCGACTACATAGCTGTCTAAGTTACGGCTTTCTCCCCGAGGTCCAAGAGGATCATTAATATCGTGTTTGGTGTGCAACACATGACTTGCTAGGCCTTTATTTCGGCGCCATCATTCAACCCTAATCATCTCGGAAGGCCGGGCGTGGCTGAACATGTTTTACCATTCCGAACGCCCTGTCCTACACACTACGATGTGCGTCGGCCAACAAGACTCGGATATACACTGTTCATACATGCAGAGACACATTCATCAGATCTCCATGAATACCAAAATCCGGGAAAGGACCGAAGCGCAAGGCGCCGAATCCTTTTCTGTACGTTATGCATACGATCATACCGTAGACAAGCTAAAATAAGCTCTCCGCTTCACAAATGCCAGCCGAGGCAGAGGAGCTGAGAGCCCCAGGTCAGACTTACAAGTACTCCATTTTCAGCGTCAGCCTCATTACTGTGCACTGAACCCTAGCTCAAATTCAGGGTTTCGACGATCTTTACTCCTATCAAGCACCGAGCGGTCCGTCCTGTCCGCGGAACGACTATAGGCGGTTCTTTTCTTCATATATCCATCATCGCATGGTGCACTTAGAATTGCACTACGGTATCTCCGTCTCTATTCAAGTATCGAAGATTTGGATAGCATCAAGTCGATGTTCTTGGCCTCATCGTCATCGTCGGTAAGCTGCGAGATGACTGACGGCCTCGCCACTTCAAGCCAATTCTCATTTACCCCTAACTCCTTCGTGCCTTTGATATATGTTTTGTTTCCTCCACGTATTCGGCCCGGCCTCTGGTTCCTGGGGTAATACAAGGATCATGCATCGTTCAGAGGTTATTCGATAACTTTAGATACTGGCGATAATGGATATAGCAAGGTATCACGCATGTCAAGGCACGTCAAGTTGTAAGAAGACCACCCTGTGGGGATAATCTCCGCTTCATAAACAAAGCTTAATTTAGTCGGCCTTCACATGCAACCTCGCGGCTGTTGATGCCCCTCCATTGATCCTCTCAAGGGTCGAACGACTGTAACGTATTCATTGCTGGTACAAGCAACCACATAGCTAGCTCATGTAGCCGCGGACGACTCCAGGTTCGAATTCGGGGGCCGGACAGACGATCTAGAGAGCCCCTTCCGGAAAGGTATGTTTCCGGCTCACGGGATACAACGTACAATAAGTGTGTAGATATCTTCGGTCCAGCTTACTAGACGTAGCCTTTGTCATGCTTGTGAATGCCCATGAAGCTTGGGGAGCTGGCAAAGCATCTTCGCCTCGGCAGATTTCTTCATGCCCTCCTACCATCCACCACATCGTGGGGTTCGATCTGCACGAACCCCGGCATCGAGGTTCGTCCAGACCGGGTATGCCAATAGGTACTTTGCTATAATATGCAATAGGGATGATGCCAGCATCTATCCCCAGTCAGACGCCGCATATCTGCCTAGCCAGAGCAACAGGGGGGCTCTGAGACATGGATTGGTGGCGAAGTATGGCCCAGAAGCTGTCCAACCCCCTGACAGACATTTGAATATATCTCCCCTAAGTCCATACCTACCTACTAAACCGTACGACCGCAGAGGACCAGCGTTCAACCCCTCATGTATAGGTGAAGTACCTCTGCCCTTATTTGGGAGAGCTTGCATATTCCATGTAGACGTCGGAGAATACACGGATTGGGATACAACCCGGCAGTATCCAGATTTCACCTCTGGGCGGGCGTAGACTCATTAGAAATCATCTCTTATGAGATCCACCATGAAGACGTCAGGTGAACTCGTCCGATTCGATATGGCGAATGTTTGGTATTTCCGCTGGGCTCGGCGAGGAAATCGGAGTCATCTCTAGGCATATCTCCAATACGTTACTTCAGGGGCCTTAAACTTAGGATCTTCTAAGCATGCTCTAGGCATGTTGCCAACACACCGCGAAGCTACCAGCAGTCTACCTAGGTAATTACTCGGTGACAAAGATAATCCAGGGCAGGGAAGTATGTGTACCTAGGTAGCCAACACCATCCTCCTACCTAACACTAAAGACCAACCTATCGTTACGTGGGTACTATGGATGCGTGTACCTATGTTGCCATAACGAATAGGAATTCGGTGACGTAGACAGCCAGGTTTCCAAGTGCCGAACTCTATCTGGACAAAAGCCGTAGGATCGATATACTTAGGGTTTAACGATAGATGTGATATCTATTATTAACACCGTCCTTGGCTCATTGTGTTGACCTGGTAGCCTAGGACCCCCCCTTGACTGACAACGGCATATTACCCTTAATGGGGTCGATTAGGCCTTGCCGTCAGTCACTGAAGTTGTAGCAAGTGATTCATAGTAACCTTGAATCCTTAGGTAGCTGATGCTGTACGAAGCTTCCAGTGACGAGGACTTCTCCGTCAACGTGCCCCTGCCAAGGCTTTCGGCGATTGTCGGCCGCTGCCAGGCAAAGGAGAGACCGTGCTAAATAAGGCTCCTACGATGAGACTCAACGAAGCAGCGATTCGATAACTGCGGACTGGCATGGCTAGATAGAGACAAATGCAGAAACGTAAAATTCACTAGCGAAGATTCAGATCCTTCGCGTTCCCTCGGTGCAACTCCGCTTGTTGATCCTTTCAGAGCGTGGTGACCATACATTGTTTTAAAGACATCAATAGAGGATCTAAATGGTCTTGGCAGGCTGGTGAAACCAACGCCGATGAAATAAAACTACCTACTCCATTGCTTGCGTTTCCTCCTTATCTTCTCGGAGATTTAGAGAGTCGTAGGCTCTCGTGCGGCTTGACCGCTAGACGGGGCCCGCGAAGGCTAAAATGAGATCAAGCCAACGGATGTGCTCGGTCACCACTTCAGCATAGGATATTCCGTTAAACCCCCACGCGTGACGGCGACGATGAAATGAGCGACCCGCATAGTGAGCGATTCCGTTTCTAACAGCAGAATTATTAAACAAGTCGGTGAAACCGGGGTTTGGGACCAGATGGGAATTGACCCCATCGTCGATACTGCTCCTCCTCTCGTCTAAAGCCGAGTTTAGGTTGGAGGATGGATTTGAGGCTCATCGGGGTTTCGAGTGTAGTCTAAATTGCATGCTGCAAGACATTGCAGTCCATCGCGTGGCAGATGGCCGGTTAATGATCCTAAAATAGCATCATCTGTACCTGCGTTGGTCTTTCGTGTGCCATACTGCAGGGGTTCTTGATCCGGTCGTGATTAAGGATTGAAGCTAGAACGATAAACGATTGTGATTTATTTGCCATGGCCTGTATATATCTTTATCGATATAGCTAGGGTAGCGAGAGCTATGTCTTCATGCTTCGCTAACGTCGTCCGAGATCCTCCTCGCGCCTACTTAAGTCCGAACCAGAGATTGGCGGAATTGTGTCGTGATAATGACTTTCTGCTTTTGTTAATTATGTTCCTTTGATCTCCCTTATGAATTATCTCCACCCTCTTTGTCGCGTAAAGTTATTTTGGATAGGAGATGAGATCTCAGCAAGGCGATATTGTTTCAGTCTCCGACGTGAATCCACTAGAAACCCGGTTTGGAGGTTCGTATATACATCCTTCTCTAGACGAGGTCGTCGAGTTAAGTCTTTTGTAACAGAAAGGGTCTCTATGAGATGCGGGTTTCCTAATATGATGAGACTACTGGAAGTATGCATGGGTAACAAGGTAGGTATCAAAACGAGATAGAACCAAACCACCTTTAACTTGGTTATCGAGACGAATATGACGAAGTCAGTGATTCCCCCAAAAATATATCAAAAAATAATTTGTGTAGGCCATATAGGCAGAGAAACCCTATTATTGTCACTGGACTAATAAATGGCTTGAGACGTGCGTGACCTATCGGCAGTGAGAATGCATACCATGATGAGCTCGATCTACTAAATGGGCACAATTAACTTGCCCTAGTCTGTCACGTTAGTGTTGATAGAATATTAGACATAGATAGCTAATGTTGTAAAGTGACTGATAATCCAGCATAATGAAAGCATGAGTCGCTAAAGCCAGATGGCCTGTGGTCCGTAGAGCTAACTGTCTGAAATATGATCTCATAGGTAGATAGGTAGAGCGTAGAGCAGTCGACGTTCTTTATGATCGTATAGAACGATGACCCCGCCCCCTTTATCGTGCTGTTCCTCGCTATGGTAAATGGCTGAGTAGATATAAGCCCAAACCATGAGAGCATGATATGATGACGGCCATGAACATGCTGATTATAACGATTGGTCTTGTAGCGCTCGGTATCGATCGGCTTCGTCGAGGTCTAGATATATGGCGAAGATGGAGACATTCTGATATCTAGAATGACCTTCTTGGGAAGAATAAAGCTGAGCCCATTAAACCGTCGACATAAGCAGTACATCTACCTGGGTAGATGGTAACAACAAGATCGTGAACATCGCCCCCATAATATCGGAAGAGGAGCACCGCCCGCGCGCGATTAGTGTGGTAATAGAAAGCATACCCCTTTCCCAAGAAAAACCTCGAGGTAACCATCGAAACCTATGCTCGACAAATCGCGAACATAGTAGCTGTATCACGGTAGACCTGAATTCGATGCTCGCTAGATCGTAAGTAGAGACAGCTAGGATGGCCATGCAAGAACGCTTGTCTATGATGACTTCAATATATCTATATCTAGGCTTCTAGTATACTCGTCCCATCGTCACACTAGATTTAAAACTCTAGCGTGTATTCAGCTTCGTAGAGGGTATTCAATCACAAACTATGTCGAGTTAGAGATGTTTCGAAGGTATTGGTTTCATTCCTCTTATTCCCTCCATTTATCAATATCAGGGAATTGAAGCATTATATCATCCCCAGGATGAGGCTGTATTAGGCTCCTAAGATTGCTTAGACTAGACATTGCTTCGGGAACTAATCGATCCCTAAGTATACAAGGACATCAAAGAAGTACAGGTACTTGAAATGGAGATTGGTCTCCCACGAGGAACTACCCCGAATATTCTGTTGACATGAGAAAAGATCGCTAATATATCGAGATATTGTCATCGAGACATATGTTTGCACCACATGTATATGCCATGAAACAAGGTAGAAAGATCGTTACTCAGCGGACAACTATGGTCGGTTATATTTTGGCCACCCTATGGGCATTTGTCAACGTGTACTTACGATGCAGCAGCAATACGTAAAGCAAACTTCAGGGTCCCATGTAACAAGCAGGGACTTACGCCTTCTTTTCCAGTTCCTCTAGGATAGTCTTCTCCAAGCTCTCCGGCTTCGTTGTGCTAGCCCATCGTTCCCTAACCCTGCCGTCCCTTCCGATCAGGAACTTCTCGAAGTTCCACTTGACGCGCTTCATGCCCAGGAGGCCAGGCTTCTCGGCTTTCATCCACTCGAACACGGGCTCAGCCTTTTCGCCATTCACATCGGTCTTGCCCATGATGGTGAAGGTGACGCCATAGTTGACCTGGCAAAAGCTCTGGATGTCGTCGTCGGTGCCGGGCTCCTGACCACCGAACTGGTTGCATGGGAAGCCGAGGATGACAAAGTCGTCCGGGTGCGTGGCGGTGATGTCCTTGTACAGCTTCTCGAGCCCTGCGTACTGCGGCGTGAACCCACACTTAGACGCCGTGTTGACGACTAGCACGACCTTGCCCTGGTAGTCGGCGAGGGGCTTTTCGACGCCCTTCTCTGTTGGCGGGAGTGTTAGCAATTGGTTGGCATCCTCATCATGATGGGGTAGGGTTCTGTGCTACGTACTGTCCTTAGGCTTGAAGTCGTAGAATGTTGTAGCGGAAGCCATCGTAGTGATTGTATTGTTGCTGGTGGATATATAATGTTTCGGAAACGGCGGGGTATTTGCTGACGAGAGCGAAGTCGAGATAGCAGAACTCGTGATAATGCTCTTGGTTTTGTTGGCGGGGTATCTAAAACTTGCTAATCGGCTATTGGATGATAAAGGTCGTGTTTGTAGTCCAAATGAGGTCACTTTGCAGATATGATTATGATTACCAAAGATTGAATGCGTGTGATGCCAGCTCCTTATGATTATTCCGCTCATAAATATCGATGGATTATATTGTTCTGAACAATGGATCTTTTTCTTTCTTTAATGTTCTTGTGAAGAATTTAAGGTAGCTTCCAGGTTTTAGTCTCCCGAGGTATTACGATAAATAATGACGATAAAAATCATACTTCGTACACTTAACGTATCAGGTCTAGAGCCTCGGCAAGGTTGTGATCCGAACTTCTCGAACTCTATGCATGCGGGTCTTAATGGGTCTTAATGGGTCTTTCCGGTCTGTCTGCCAATGACGTTTGATTACATACCTCAGGTACCTACCGGTAGCAAGTTAATAGCGGTATGTACCTAGGTTAAGTGCTACCAGAAGCTTGGGCCTCGGGTTCGGAGCCGCGATTACCCCGATTCGTGATTTGTTACCTGTAGCTGCCTAGCAGCACTGGAGTCCACCTAAGTAGCTGTCCGATAAGATCTCATGTCGTGCCATCCTAAACTTTGGAATGGTAGGTACCTAGCTATCTTATTAATCATCCACATCACATGTTTACTACCTAGAGTAGTGTAGATAGAGCAGAGCACAGACGAAAACTACTTACAATACATTCATCATCATACAACACATGCGTAATTGTTTCTCAAAATGATCCCTGCCCCTTTGTTGAAAACATCTGATTTCTAATGCATGTCGTCAATGGCTTGATCATCGTTGATTTGGATGTTTCTAATTCGAGTAGCAGGTGTTGCCAATCGAAGGGCAGTAAATCCGAATGAGCTTCGAAGCCTCCCACAGTTTGGAGTAACGCTCCAACTTCGAATCGGCATTACAGCCACTTGAGGTCGTTAGCCAAGCTAAGCATGTGAATCCTAACCAACAAGAAGAAAAAAAGGTCAATTCCAAATTTAGTTTGGTGTACTGTACGGTCATGCCAAATACACTACATTAGTATGGACGCTCGGATGCCTAAACCACGACATATCGTGATCATAGGTGAGTTTGTCTTGCTCTTTTCATATTCTGTACCTGTAATATTCTATACCTGTAACATTCTATACCTATGCAAACGCTAGATACATGTGTATCCTACCTTTTTTTTTTTTCTTTTTATAAATTACTATCCATGTCCTCGGGTCCTCTCACACGCACGTCAGCCTCTTAGCTCCATTAGCTTAGGATCACCGTTGGAGAACATGCTGCTACTATGAATGTATGGTAACACCTAGTGAGGGATAACAGATCCACTAACGCGCAGTTCCCAGGGGGTGGTGTTATCGGCACAACAACAGCATACTACCTAACTCGACATCCCTCCTACAGCACATCGCTCCACCATATCACCATTCTCGAGGCCACGTCTATAGCTGCCGCCGCATCGGGGAAAGCCGGAGGTCTCCTCGGTCTTTGGGCCTATCCGTCATGTCTAGTACCGCTCTCCTATCGCCTTCATGCCGAATTGGCAGCTGAGCACGGCGGCGCCGACAGATGGGGATACAGACGACTCGGGTGCGGCCAACTCACAGCTTCAGTTGGGAAAAGGAAGCCGCCAAGCAATTTAGCCAATACGAGAAAGAAGAGTAGTCTTAGCCTTTCCAAGGGCGAACCGGAAGAACAGGTAGAATGGCAAAAGTTACCTAAGCAAGACGAGAAGGCAAGCTCCTTACTTCACGACTCTGTCCTACCCGCGGACCTCGACTGGATCAATGCTAGCTTGGTGCGCGAATACGCTGAGATGGGGCTCCCGGGCTTCACCGAGACGGCGCAGGTGCATCCCTACCAGTTCACCACGTCGATAGCGGCTCTGGCGCGCGAACGTGGCGCTGAAGTACGTGTCAACGCCAAGGTCACGAGCATCGGCCTTAACAAATCTGAGACGGCCGTCTCGAGCGTCGAGTACCTCGACCGCGTTACAGGCGAGACAATGACGGTAGAAGGCGTGACCGACGTCGTGATAGCCGCCGGCCCGTGGACAGGGCAGCTCTGGCCGAAGACTAAGGTTGAGGGCCTAAGAGCGCATAGTGTCGTGTTCGCGGCGGACGTCAGCCCCTACGCCGTCTTCACCGACATCTCGCTGCCCACCGACTGGGTACCGGCACATCGGGCGGCGCGCGGCGAGAGGCGGAAGCACCGAGGCAATGTAGATCCGGAGATCTACGCGCGCCCCGGCGGCGAGGTGTACGCGTGCGGCGAGCCGGACTCGACAATACCGCTTCCGGAGACGGCCGACCAGGTCGAATGCGACGAGTCCCAGTGCGACGACCTCATCTCGTACATCGCCACCGTGAGCCCCGTCCTGGGCTCCGCACCCATCGCCGCCAAGCAGGCGTGCTACCTACCGCGGCATATGCGCTTCGGCAAGGAGACCACCCCGCTGATCGGCGGCACGTCCGTAGGCCGCCTGTGGATAGCCGCGGGCCACACGTGCTGGGGCATCCAGAACGGCCCCGCGACCGGCAAGCTGATGAGCGAGTTCATCTTCGAGGGCGAGGCCAAGAGCGCCGACATCGCCGACCTGGATCCCAGAAAGTTCAAGGTATGAACGGAAAGAGGAGGGAAGGGGGTTTGCTCAAAAGGGCACTTGGCTCAAAAAGGAGGGGCCTGAAGCGCTATGACGACAGAGCGTGTGGGATGATGACATCCAGGGTCTAGAGAGGGAGGGGTCTGCGTGTCCCCAATGACTAGCCCCTTGGCTCGTGCGTGGAGAAGTAGGTTTGTACTACATACCTATGTGTATAGGGACCGGCCAGAAGCCAAGGGGGAAAGAGGGGGGGGGGTCAGCATCGGTACGTGCCGCATGGTACGTCGAACCTACATGTACCTACCTAGGAAGAGGCTGAACGGTTCGGGGACGTACATCATACTTGCATGTGTGGAGTGCGTAGGGGGAAAGGGAGAAGGGGAGGCATGTGCTCCCGACCTGATTCTACCCATGTACATCCGCAGGTTACGAAAGGGTCTCGTGCGTATTATTGTACGTATCTAGGTATTCTTATAACTTACCTCTAGACACGCATGTGTCTCCTACGGCGCTGCGATATATTAAAACAAGAGCTATTAACGTCGTTCTTTGCCGCCGTCGCCGCCAAGCCCACAAAAAAACCACCCCAGGGCAGGTGATCGATCTTATCTTGACACGAAGGGACGGCCCGAGCCGCGAAACGGGGGTAACGGTAGTGAGAGGGGGGACGGGGACTGTATGGAGATGGACATGGAGGGGGAAAAGCCTCGTGGGGTGGCGTTTCCTCTCCAGGGATTGATACCTAAATCTCTTACGTTGATCGCCGCGACTATATTGGCCGTACCAAAGAATACCTACCTAAACCCCCGGCGGACCCTAGGCACATGGGCGAAATGGAGCCCAAGACCAAAATAGATTTCTCAAGCTAGAGGTGTTGTTTCTTCTTTATTTTATTTATGTTCTTCCGGTGCGTAGCTCGAAAGATGAAAATGACATTTGGGTAGGTATCTAATATACACGATACGCGCGTAGGTACATGTCAAAAATAAGAGAGAGAAAAAAAGTTCCTAGCGAGGATGCCGACGATCTGCAGATTTGCATCCTCCGTGGGTAATAGATGATGGGTGGGTGGATGATATCTGCAGGGACCTATGGAAGTCGGAAAACGAGACATGTGAGCTTCTGTCGCCTTCAGGCAGTTGCCGGTGCTCTTTTTAGCATACACTACATATTTAAAATGTCCTCTGTTATTGAAGATATTGGCGGTGATGACAGTTTAGTGATCTAACGGGGAAGTTTACTATGCTGGTGAAGATATAGAAGAGACGGAGACATTTTCTTGTGGTTATACTTCTAGCGAGATCGACCTATTAAAGGGGAAACAGTAGCCAGAGAACATGTCAAATGCAAGTTCTCTCCTCTCACAGTTCGTGATAGGGCAAAATTTTCTAAGTTGTAAATATTTGGAGCTAATGATTCTTTATCATGTCCCGAGTATCGTAGGACCAACGAACGTTCCTGGGGTTTGCCCATTGTCCGAAAAGGAGCAAGGAGAGGCGTCAAGTTCCGTGAAACGTATTGTGCGTGTTTGTATGTATTTGTATGAATATTTGTGTCCGTTTTGTGCAGCCACTTACGTCAAGTGGCTTTATGCGGTCGATAAATTGGGAACTTGGTATTTCCACCACCTTCCAAGAGCCTCATCCGTCACGCCGGATTCAACCCCGCACTTTCCAAGAATAGGGGAAATCAACGGCCAGGCGGCTAATATCGATCGTATATAGCCAGTCCCCGTGGGTTTCACGAACCAGTTCCCGGTAACCAGTTTTCCTATCATCATAGTGACTTCTCAACTTCCATCGCTTCCCGAATCCCCTCTGCGATGGCCTCGATCCTGGCCTTCTCAAGGCGCTTGAGTGGGCGCCGAGGGTAGCCGCCGT
Source organism: Jackrogersella multiformis (assembly GCA_902806575.1). NCBI lineage: Eukaryota > Fungi > Ascomycota > Sordariomycetes > Xylariales > Hypoxylaceae > Jackrogersella > Jackrogersella multiformis. Next base: position 2,633,810 of record CADCXD010000005.1, on the reverse strand, counting down.
ACCCGTAGTAAGTCTGAATTGCTTGCTTGGTGCCCGCGATCGCTGCCTTGGTCAAAAACCAGTCACCTCGTGAGAGCACCTTTTGCAGTGCAATCGATTCCTCCGTCTTTCCCTCGGCGTATAGGTTCCATACCTTGACGCAAAGCTTGGGCATGACATTCGCACCGCCCGCGATGATTCCGCTTCCCCCCGACACCAGTGTTTGGACTGTAAAGTCGCATATGCCGCCGAAAGCCATATAGCCACTGCCTTCGGAAGAAGGTGTCTTTGCGTTTGTAGCTAGTGCTACGCGAGTAAGTTTACCGGTGCTGCCACATGTAAATTTGGTTCCGACAATGTTGGGGTGTTCGGCAAGCTTTATGATGAGATCCGAGTCCATGTCGATACCGGCAACTGCGCCAGGGTAGTTGTATAAAACGATTGGCAGTGGGCTCTCGTCTGCAACGGCGGTATAATAGCCCGCTATAGCCTCTTCGTCCATCTGAGGACGGAAGTAGCTTGGAGGCAGTAGCAATACGTAATCTCCACCAGCCGCTGCAGACTGTTTGCTAAGTTCAATAGTCCCCTTAACGCTCCCCTCTGTAGCCCCAACGATGATGGGCGTGGTAGTGAAACCAGCGGCATCAAGAGCCTCTCTGGTAGCACTGGTTACTGCTACCTTTTCTTCTCGTGTGCAGTGAATGGCTTCTCCGTTGGAACCCATAGTAACTAGGCCAGCAAGTCCGGCTCTAGCCAAGCGCTCGGCATGCTTCTTGATAATAGGAATATCAAGCTCTTCGGTTTCAGGGTCGAAAAATGTCATGGTGGGGGCATAGATACCACATGGCAGGGGCCGTCTTGAGGTCGCGTGGCCATTGACGGCACTGCTGTTCGAGACAGTCATGGTTTCTGACTGAATAGCGATAAGACAAAAGTTGAGGTTGATGAGGATGCCACTTTTCGACCCACGGGTCGATATACACCGAAGGATAGATAATTAGGTCAAGGAGATAAGCATGGAAGGGGGCGTCGAGAAAAAGAAAACTGCGGTAAGCAAAAGGGGAGCTGTAGCTATACTTATAAGATTCAAGACATAGTAATTGTATTCAGTAGACAGCAGCATAATGCTGCCTTTCTATAACCTAATGGCTTCTGTCCTCTGAGTTGCATACAGTACCTTGTGGGGTGTGGGTCAGCGGCATAGAGAATATCTTACCTAGTGTTTTGCTCGTTAGGACATTGGTCCGAAAGAGGCGACATTGGTTACGTTCTGAACCCGAAATACCCCTAATAAAAAGGAGCTAAGAGAGGCGACTAGTACATGGCAGCATGGGTGCCAGGGGCTCTTCCTCTGCCGGGTCAAAAAGTTACCAAGCTGATTTTGGACTTACTAGACTTACTAGATCCTTTAATGGCCTTAGGAAAAACGGGTCATTTGCATCTCGGGTTTATACCAAAGTAATATATCGTAAATAGATTCAGAAAGTCACGCTAATAATCTACAATCCTGGAGTTTGCAGATTAATGCAGAATAATTGTCGGGCTGTTATCGAGGTACCCAACGCGTTTCGGCCATATGATTAACAAGCTGCAACTAGGAGCTTGAGGGAAAACAAGGGCCCGGAGGCGGTTGAATGCTCCTTTGAAGAAAGAGTGTACCTTATTCGGCAGCTGCTCATGCAAAGAATAGGTTGAGATGCCTGTAAGTTCACGTTGAGCTACACCAGATTGGCTGTGGTGACATTTGCAACAGCATCATGATTGGCTAGGCCAAAGTCGCATCTCCGGGTGAGACCAGAACTGGGCTGATGGAAATCGGGAGGATCTGCAGTAGAGTCGATCAGGACCCGGGTGAAATTGAGGATGGTTGATGAAGGCACTCTGTCGTCACCGGAACAAATAAGCTAGTTAAGAGAGCCGAGCGGAGAAGCCGTGTCTTGCGCGCTGAAAAGATTTATGGCGGTTGATGAGCTGTCGAGGTCGTTGTGGCTATGGTGGGAGAGACGGATGAAGTTGATGAAGACGTCATTAATATCGACCAAGTTGTCTTATGACCCTCATAAGGGATCCATCGAGAAAGAAAGTTGGGAAAGGGGTTTTCTCTCTTCCCTTCTTCCCCCTTGGTTGGAGACAATATCGAGTGGAAGACGGTCGGTCGAGGTATGCCGTCCACTTGACAGGGCCGAGGGTTATTGGAGGGTGGCCTTTGGCGGGGATGACAGGGCTACAGTTGGTTGCCGCATTGTGTGGAGCAGACGAAACTATCTCCAGATCCAGGACATAAGCGGATTTGGATAGGTTCCTGAGAGAGGTACTTTCATACGGGGCCCTCGGGCTAAGGGCAATTGGGCCTCGCTGAACATACCATGGTCCATGGATGTGGTATGAGGGACGTGGTATGAGATATGTGGTAGGTAGTAGGTAGTAGGTAGTACATCTTGCTGGTGGGTGGTAGTAATATGTAATACCATGTTTACACGTAGACGAACTAGTAGCATTCGTTCATGGATGCTATACGCATATAATGAACTGCTGATTCTCTACCTCCCTAGGCAGCCTGGTAGATTGCTGGCCGTCTGGGGTAGCGGCCTACATGTACTCAGTCGAGTTCGCTTGGTCTGCAGCCCAGGCTAGATGAGGCATAAACCCCACGGAAGAATTCAAGTAGAAGTTTTTCCTCCAGTGAAAAGGCGGGAGAAGGCTTCGATATAGCCAAGACCGACGCTAGAAGTCTTTATATCCTTCCGTAGGTACCCCAGGTAAGTATGTATGTACTCGGTGCAGCGTTCGGGCAATATGTATTCCACGTTTGCTATCGTTCGTGATCCCATGTACCCAAGGGTGATGTAACGCTCCTCATAAGGTACCTTAGAGAGCCTTGCGCATACTGCATACCTAGGCACCTTTAATAGCTGTCGTTGGGCTGTTCGTTTTAGAAATATGTGCTCCGTAGCATTTAACCGGACGACGTTGCGGTGATACCTTTTGGTTTCTTGACCTTCCTATTTGTGACAATGCTTGGTTGGTTTCATTCTATATCATTATCATGTTTCAACCGTTGAAAAAGGTTGATGACTCGGGAGTTTGTGAGGTGGCCTACCTAGGCTAGGTACCTAATAACATTTCACTTCACTGAATCAATCCAATGATAGTCCGATGCCGGCTCTCCTTCATAGTAGGTAAGGAACAGTGGCCTCCAGCTACTAAACGCGGGGCAGTCCATCAATCCATGCTAAGAGGTACAGTGGTTGGGGGCGGGGTAGGTACCTAATTATAGGTACTTAATTAAACCCGACAAATATGGTGACCAGCACGAAACCGGGGCTTATCGGATTAGAATAGGAGTGCGGGGTGAAGTTGCCTTAACTTTGAGAAATAAAAATAAGAAAAGCTTAGCTTCTATTGTTCAGCCCCTTTTCTTTCATCAAGTCACGATTCTAAGCAAGAAGCAATAAACAATAAACTACCGAACTAATATAGGTAGGTACATATTATATATGCTACCAATTTTGGTGTCTGCTTAAAGCTCTAAGGTTATTTATATTATTTTGATTATCTCTAGTTACATTATGCATACCTACCCATTGTCATTGGAAAACTTTTGGAAATATTGGAGATTTTCAATGAATGTTTGCCGATAGCACTACATCAATAAGTGTGACGACTTAGTACCTGGAGATTTCCCCAACTGCCCCTCAATTTTTCCGTCTATGAAGATGAAGATTAAATCCCCCAAGAGGAAAGTACCTACCCTACGTAGGTAATGCCTTCCGGTTTATAAGGGTACATGTGGCCTGGAGCCGGAGGTAGAAAATACAAATACAGAAATTTATTTATGGTTCTCTGGTCCTTATTTTATTTTTCTCGTTCTTTTATATTTGACTCTTCATAATTTGATTCCCTGTCGAGGGATCCCAAGCAGACTTTCCCCCTTTTCGAATCCATATCGCTCGTATCCATAAGACAAAATACGTCAAAATGGCAGCAGAAACAATCAAGTCGGTTATTGTCCCGACGAGCTCCCCCTCCCCACTGAATGTGCTGATGGTACGTACTGACTTGGTATGCATTTAATAGTTCGTTGCTTAGAAGCTGACATTGTCAAAGGTTGGGACGGGCGAGTATACCACCGGGTTTGTGGGAGGCGGTGCTTCGGGGTCGGATAAGAAGGTAGGAGTCGTTGGTCTGACTCTCTTCGACCTTCGGAGGAGAGGAAAGGTGGCTAAGCTGGGCATGGTCGGCACAAATGGGACTAAATTCCCAGCTATCAGTGGGCTCACACCTGAATCCTAGACTAAGGATGAGCATTGACATGAGTAGGGCAACATCTTGATAGCAACATCTCCAAGGTCTACAATGGCCTAGATTGCTCCTTCGACTCCTTTCCGGCGAACGATACCAAGGACCCTGACTCATATAAAGCTGCCATTAATGCCTTAAAGCCAGGTGACGCTATCACCATCTTCACTCCAGACACAACCCATTACCCAATAGCTCTGTACGCAATTGAGCGTGGAATACACGTCATGATCACCAAACCCGCTGTGAAAACCCTGGAGCACCACCAAGCTCTTATCGAAGCCGCAAAAAAACACAACGTTTACGTCTACATCGAGCACCACAAACGCTATGACCCCGCCTATGCTGATGCCAGATTCAAGGCCCAGAAGCTAGGTGACTTCAACTATTTCTATAGCTACATGTCGCAGCCAAAGTTTCAGTTGGAGACGTTTAAAGCCTGGGCTGGTGTTGACTCCGATATCTCATACTATCTAAACAGTCACCATATAGACATTTGCGACTCGAGTACGTAACATCGAGAGATTCTTCTTCCCCTTCTTGGCTTGTCTTGAAAGCCAGAATTTCCTAATCGGGCCGACTGAGGAGTCGTTGCTCTCGAAGCATATCTCAAGCCCCTGAACTCCTTATATACCTACCTAGGTACCTAAGAAGCAACTGCTAACGACCGTTGTTAAAGTGGTCTCCCAGTTGGGCTTCATCCCCGTAAAAGTCTCCGCCTCAGCGGCGAAAGGTATTGCTACTAGCCTTGGATGCAACGAAGCGACGGAGGACACTATCACAGTCATGGTCACCTGGCAAAAGCAAGGTGACCCAAGTAAACTAGCTACGGGTGTATATACTGCATCGTGGACGGCCCCCCAGAAAGCCGGTGTGCACTCCAACCAGTACTTCCACTATTTAGCATCAGGGGGCGAGGTCCGTGTCAACCAGGCCAAGCGTGGATATGACGTTGCAGACGATACTGCAGGCCAGCTCGTGTGGTACAACCCATTCTACATGAAATACGCACCAGACGAAGAAGGAAACTTCAACGGTCAAACCGGATACGGTTATATCTCGTTCGAGAAATTCGTCGACGGGTGCCGAGCAGTTAACTCAGGGGCGCTCAAGCCTGCCGATCTAGACGCGAGAGGGCTCCCTACACTGAACAATACGATAGCGACAACGGCTATCCTTGAGGCTGGTCGACGAAGTATAGACGAGAGTAGGGAGATTAGGATCGAAATCACGGATGGGTCTTGGAAGCTAGTATAATATGTAATTCCTTGAATGGGATTGTCACCCAGAATATCCCAACCCTTAACTGTGGCCTTGTTGTAGTCATACCTCCCTCGGTTGCCGGTGTGTAGTCTCAGGGTTGCGGGCAGAGTCTATGAACCTTCCGAGTTAAGAAAGTATGCCTTTAAGTCCCTAGTGGCCATTATTTCATGATTTCTCAGACTCTAATGGGTAGTTTAACTACTGTGAGAATTTAAAGAGAATCAGGTTATCTGCTTAAGTATATCTAGATGCCAGGGAAGAATCCTACGGTGATTCGAAGAGGCACTCTGTACTTGTTAGACGCAAGGCAGTATTAATGGACGTATTATAAAGGCCGGGCAATATCCGTTATTTTGTTCGATGATACCGTAGCTTCTTACCCCTATATAATCTGACCTACTAAAGTACCTAGGTACCTAGGTTAGTAATTATTAATTATCTACCTAGGTAATAGATGTAAATTCTGCCTAGTTTTTATAAATATTGGGACTGAGGTAATTGGGCCTAGAGTTCCACTTACAAGTAGTATTTACCGTAGTCTGTCTCAAGTAAGTATCGAAAAGAAAAAGAAAGGGGCACCAAATCACATGTCTACTGAGCTCTGAACAGCGAGACTTTCGAATACCAGTTTATGCATGGTATAGTAGGTGTTATCTATCGAATTAACCTAATAGGCTCTGTAACAATGTCGTCGAATCGTACCACTTCGACCTTGATCCTACCTAAAGTACCTATATAACCCCTCGTCGGTTATAGGTTAGTCTGTCGAATCTCTAGATTTTATGAGGGCAAGTCAACTCGTTGGCAAAACGCGGCCCGATTAATGATGTGTGAGATTGGTATGCGCCATCATGGATGTCTACATACATACATATATGTAGGTAGGTATGTAACATATGTATGTCCTGTGCCGAGATTTCCTGGTGATCGTATGTACATCATGTGCAAAACATGCATGTCTGTAAGAGCCGGGGGCCAAATTGTTGTATTTTGCCGAGGGCATTCGGAGTCACCCGCCAAGACTATTATGACAAGTAACTTAAGAGCTTTGATATATATTTGAACCGAGAACCGATCGCATAACATTAAATAGAGAGAGTTCCTCCAGAATATATCTTTGCAAGTTTCAACAACAAGTCGTGAGTTCTTAAGACCTATGCTGCGGCTAGATTTAGATTCTGTCGCGGCGGGATCGTTTCTTAAGATAGATCGGATATCCGGCCGTGTGTCTTACTATTTCCCTAATAGTGCGAACACACGTGATACATTATATATCATCTCCATGGTCTGAGAGAACACATGGGGACTCTTTTCGAAGTTTGTTCCGAGGCCGACAAGGCTCTTCTTCTCATTTCGTATCTTTTCTCTGTATTTAATCAGATGATTGAAGTCCAATGATCATGATGCCGACGACGTGTGTAATTGGGTTAGGAATATAATGTTGTAAGTGCTAACACTTGACAGATCCTTGTGGCGTCGGACCTTGAATCCAACTATACTTGAAGGACCACCAACCCGAAGCCATCGATAGACGTAGATGTTCGATTCGGGCGATGCATTAGACCAGGAGTACGATTGAAGATTCTGGGGAACTACCTACCTAGGTATCCTTAGAGGTCGGCTATACTTACCTACTTAGGTAGGGATGATCGTCAGGGACGAAACTCTGCCGGCAGCATGGGTTGTGAAAGCTGGGGGACTTGGGGATTTTCCTGGGCGGCCAGGCCCCTATGCTGCCTAGCAAATCTAACAGGGCTTAGCGTCAAGCTATGACATAATAGCGTCCGAGGGGTTAGCACAAGACACTACGATAAGAGATAGTGGATGTGATATCGGCCGGATGAATGATCACGCGAAAGGATTTACCAACAGTAGCAATCCGAACCAGTCAGGGACACCCGCCCACCCGACAACCCATTGAGTTTAGGAGGCATGGATGCGAGTCATGCTGGGCAGGTGCTACCGCTACCGCCTTGGTTACCAACGAACAACTTTTGGCTGCCGTTTAGAAAATTTTAATCACTCTGCGACTTTTTTTCTTCTTCCTCCTTCGACGGCTTCACAGCGTTTACTTTCCTGCGGTAAAACGCTCGTTCCCCTCCTTGCCGATCATCCATTTTCTTTCTCGTTTATGTTTACATCATCCTTGGCCCTTTCTTTCAACCTTGTTGTTTTTCTCTAGTAACCCTGTCGACACAATCCCGAGGTCCTCCGAGTTCACGCGCTATTCACTCCTGCATCGGCGGTTTATAACCGAACAATCGTGAAAATTCCTCTAAATTGGTTCAATTCGGTGCGCTAATCGATAAGCCGACTTCTCCCTACCCAATTTCTTTAGCCGATATCCGTACCCTTACCATCGTTACCGAGACGTCCACCTTTGAAAGTCCAACGTCGCAACCCGACTAGCCAGGTACGCAGAAATGTCGACCTCTACAACTGTGAAGGCGGCCGTCAAGGAGAGCCTCCTCGGCTCCTCGGAGCCGTCCAACTTGTCTTCTTCCCATCGCGCATCGTTCTTGAACAATGCAAGGAAGGATGAACAGTCAGGAGAGCTGTACATGGGACCCGAGGAATTCATCGAGGCTATCGCGCCGCCTAATGAAGACTACGTAAGCTCTCGATTTGCATACCAGCTGCCGAGGAAAATATTGTCGCTAACTTATAATCGTTCTCTGTAGCACAAGATTAGCCGTGACCAGTACGGCCTCCTTTTCCGCGTAGCCGACCGTCGAGGCGCTGGCAGGATAACCATTGGTGACTGGGCAGCTTTTGAGAACCTCTTGATGAAACCTGACGCCGAATACGAGATCGCATTCCGTCTCTTCGATGTTGGCCGTATTGGAATTGTCAAGTACGATGACTTCAGACAACTTTATGAGCGCAACAAGGGACCTGATAGTATTCCCTTTGACTGGGACTGTGAGTGGGCGAAGCTTTACATTGGTGACAAGTACAAGAGACATACCCTGTCCTATCCCGAGTTTTCGCAGATGCTCCGTGGTCTTCAAGGAGAGCGAATTCGACAGGCGTTTCAGCGCTTCGACAAGGATCGCGATGGGTACATCGAGCCCGAGGATTTTGCCCGAATTATCCTTGAGACGGCCAAGCACAAACTCTCGGATCACCTCCTAGACAACCTTACCTCACTCTGTAACATATCTACCAGCAGTAGGATTTCATATGCCAACGTCCGAGCCTTCCAGAATATGATAATGGAGATGGACTTGGTGGAGCTTATTATCCGTAAGGCTTGCCAGAAGAGCACCGACGGAAAGATCACAAGAACCGAGTTCCTGAATGAGGCCGCCAAGGTCACCCGATTCTCTCTGTTCACACCGATGGAAGCAGACATTCTGTTCCACTTCGCTAGCTTGGACGAACCATCAGGCCGACTAAGTCTAACGGACTTTGCTAAGGTCCTTGATCCTTCATGGAGATACCGTGGTGCCTCGGAAGAATCCGAACAACGCCAGGGTTCCGTGAAGGGTAAGACTACTGCGCAAAGTTTCTTCCTGCGAGCTCTTGAGTCTGCTTATAACTTTGTGTTGGGGAGCGGGGCTGGTGCATTTGGTGCATTCATGGTGTATCCTATCGACTTAGTGAAGACGCGAATACAGAACCAGCGTGGTGCCGACCCGGGACAGCGACTTTACAAGAACTCGGTCGATTGTTTCAGGAAGGTAATCGCGAACGAGGGAGCTCGCGGTCTGTACTCTGGAGTCTTGCCTCAGCTGGTTGGCGTTGCCCCGGAAAAAGCTATCAAGCTTACGGTGAATGACTTTGTCCGCGGCTTCTTTACGGACCACAAGACAGGCAGCATTCCGTTGGAATACGAAATATTAGCCGGTGGTAGTGCTGGTGCTTGCCAAGTTGTGAGTTTATCATCTGATTGCTTTTTCTCGAAGATTGTATATCGGGGTTTGCTAATTTCATACTTGTAGGTCTTTACCAATCCTCTTGAGATTGTCAAGATTCGACTGCAGGTTCAGGGAGAAGTTGCAAAAGCTACCGAAGGTGCCCAGAAGCGCTCTGCTATGTGGATTGTTAAGAACTTGGGTCTGGCGGGCCTCTATAAGGGCGCCTCAGCGTGCCTACTTCGCGACGTTCCTTTCTCGGCAATCTATTTCCCCACGTACAACCACCTCAAGAGGGACCTCTTCGGAGAATCAAAAACCAAGAAGCTAGGAATTCTCCAGCTTCTCACAGCCGGTGCCATAGCCGGCATGCCTGCCGCCTATTTAACCACTCCGTGTGATGTGATCAAGACACGGTTGCAGGTCGAAGCACGTAAGGGTGATACGAACTACACCGGTCTACGACATGCGGCGAAAACGATTATGAAGGAAGAAGGGTTCCGAGCCTTTTTCAAGGGTGGCCCAGCTCGTATTCTTCGATCATCCCCTCAGTTCGGCTTCACACTTGCGGCATACGAAGTTCTTCAGAGCGTCTTGCCTTTCCCTGGCAAGTCAAAGCAAGAGCAGGTTCACACTGGCGTCGCGGACGTCGTCGATACGATCAAGGAGAAAGATGTAGCCTCGCCCCACGCTCGCAGCCGAAATGCCCTGAAGATGATTCTTGATCTTGATGAGGACTTCGGCCGTGTCAAGCTTCCAGAGCACCAGACCTGGAAAACGTTGCCTAAGTTCCTTGGTGGTGGAAAAGACTAATGATAAACTAGAGAGAACACTTCCCGGTTCTCACCCTCTCTTGCTCCGATGTTTTTTTATAAGAAACTATTGCATAAAATGGCGTTCGCGACCCATGGCTTTGGGGATATTTTGCTTGCGTTTTACTTTTTTCTATGAATGGCCAACAAAGTCAACGGTCGTAGCCAGATATGGCATCTTGTGTAACCTAGGTAGCTTAGACCAAAGGATCGCGACTGAGTCATCTTCAGATAGTCATCTTGAAGAGAGCTGAAGAGGGAAGATATAACCCTCGGGTTTTGAACATCGTTCATACCCCATAAACTGTTAATAAAATGAGTCTTGCATTGAGCAGAATCTTATGTAGTCAAATCACCGCTTAACTTGTGGTAAATGGTTCGAGACCAATATTATTATATGCAGTGTTAGCTAAACTTGCTGACGCCGTGAATATTCGTCGAACAATGCCTACCTAGGTACCTATAGTCTACCGACCTTCGTTCTAGGACGAACAAGGCGTCAATATCACCACTTCGTGTTCCTACTGATCCCTCTAGGTCAATAAGATAGGTTAGATATTAGCGGGCAATTCACGAGAAAACCGGCATTAATAGTGGCGGTAAGAAGAATGGAAAGGAGGAAAGCATTCGTGAAGGTAAAGAATCCTAAGACGTAGAAACGGCGTATGAGGTGTACTTGGCGACCCAATTAGGAAAGCGGTAAAGGAGGAAATAGTCTATGGATAAACCCCACGTCGAAATTCTGCCTTCTAAAAAGTGGAATAATGGGATAGTGGGGTAATAAGACTCGACAGGGACTTGCAGAGTCGTTCTTTTTAAGGTTCGTTAGTTGAAATCAAATATCGCCTAGCAAATTTAGCTCCTGCCATATTCAGAGAAAAAGAATAGAAGCCTCTTTTATTTCTATTCTGTGGTTAAACTTCGTAATATTAGACACACCTGACTTAGAATTTCGACATCGTTAGTGGACGGCCTCAAGATTCGCGCCCAGAGTGCGCCGATTGAAACCCCGGAGCTGAGATAAGTTAAGTTGAAGTCGTCAAGATGGTGAATATTACGGAAAAGATCAAGGAGTGAGTTTTGTGCTGCCCCTTCTCGGTAGTAATTTTTCATATATACTTATCATATCTAGGATTGAGGATGAGATGAAGAGGACGCAGAGTAAGTTTGCGTAATCGATTTTGTCGGATGGTCAATGTTCTAACTCTCTGTTCGGCGTATAGAGAATAAGGCGACTGGTGAGACTCCTTATAACTAGTGAGAAAAACGTAATACTGATTTTGATTACAGAATATCATCTCGGACTTCTGAAGGGGTACGGTTCTTATTCGAGCACAATGGAGAACTCGTCTAACCTTTTAACTTGTGTAGAAAACTCGCACGTTTACGAGCGCAACTCCTGGAGCCTGGTCCCGGTGCTGGTGGAGGAGGTGGCGCCGGTTTCGACGTTAGTAAGAGTGGCGACGCGCGAATAGCGCTTGTCGGGTTCCCGTCCGTCGGCAAATCGACATTTTTATCTAAGGTGACTAAGACGAAATCCGAGGTTGCTTCGTATGCCTTCACTACCCTGACTGCCATTCCCGGCGTGCTTGAGTACGGCGGCGCGGAAATCCAGCTGCTCGATCTGCCTGGTATCATCGAGGGTGCCGCGGAAGGCAAAGGCAGAGGGCGGCAGGTCATCTCGGCTGCTAAGACGAGTGATCTCATCCTCATGGTCCTCGATGCAACAAAGAGGGCGGAACAGAGAGCTCTGCTGGAGGCCGAGCTGGAATCTGTCGGCATCCGGCTGAATAGGGAGCCACCGTAAGCTGAATATCCCACAAAAACCCGGGTAGGGGGTCCAAACGCTGTCTAGGGACACCCTGTTGGTGCAAAGGGATGATGCTCATCAGGGAGTGTTAAGACCTGTGCCCTGGTTCCCGCGGAATAGGATGACTCCTACCCCCTTAATTCAGGAGACTAACTTGAACCAGGAACATCTATCTGAAAGTCAAGAAGGCTGGCGGCATGAAGATCACCTTCCAGTCGCCACCAAAAAACATAGACGAGAAGATGGTGTTCAACATCTTGCGCGATTACAAGATGCTGAACTGCGATGTCCTAGTTCGAGATGACGAAGCAACGGTAGACGACCTGATTGACATCATCATGAAAGATCATCGCAAGTACATCAAGTGCCTGTACGTCTACAACAAGATCGACAGCGTCTCGCTCGATTTCCTAGACAAGCTAGCGCGCGAGCCGCAGACCGTCGTCATGAGTTGCGAGCTGGACCTAGGCATCCAAGATGTGGTAGATCGGTGCTGGAAGGAACTGCAGCTGATTAGAATTTACACGAAGAGGAAAGGCGTGGACCCTGAGTTCCACGAGGCATTGATCGTGCGGAGCAACGCTACCATCGAGGATGTCTGCGACCGAATCCACCGGACTCTAAAGGACACTTACAAGTATGCCTTAGTCTGGGGAGCGAGTGCTAGGCATATCCCACAGAGGGTTGGCCTGGGACATGTCGTGGCGGACGAGGACGTAGTCTACGTAGTTAGCGGATACAAGGCATAGTAGCAAAGTCAATCATATGGGATGTCACGGTAGCTCTCAAGAGCATCTAAAGGAAAATAAAGCAGATTTATTATCGTGAATCATCCATGATGCCTATTTACCAAAGCATGCATGCCGTCGTGTGATTTCATCCCGAGGATGGTACCCTATTCACCATGACCCTTGAGTCCCCTTCCACCAACGCCATTGCAAAGGTCACTGTGCCTTCATAACGCAAGAGAACCTGTTCGCCGGAAGAGAAGAATCCATAACACCGTCCAGGAAACCGAGGATACCAGGGTAGCAGCAACAGCGTGCAGCTAGTTGCTCGGTCGGGAATCATCCTCTGGCTGTCGAGACTTCTCCTCGGACGAGGTGCTCTTGGAGCCGAAGACGTCGTTGCCGTCGAACTTCTTAGCAGACGTCTGAGCGAAGAGGGACTTCGGCTTCGCACTATATAGAGAGAAAGGAATTAATATAAACAAGCTTGTAATATGACAAGGGAAAGGTCTGATAATAGGAAACTTACCGGCTGGCAACTCGGCCCTTCAGAGCGGTCAACTTGGCAGTGCAAGGACTCATGATGGTATCGGACGGGGAGATGTACTGCTGTTGTCTAGTAGCACAGGGAGCGCCAACGTTAGCAAGGAAGTGACTCTTGGGGTTCTTAGCAGTAGGAGCCACGTCGGTGCTAGTGATGTTGATAGTGCTGATAGTGTTGGTGTTGATGGAGCTGGTGAAGGTGGCATTGGCACAGTACTTCTCTTCGGCCATCTTCGATTGCAGCATCTGACGATGGTATTCCAAGGTCTTGGCTCCGGTCGGCTTGCCGTTGTTGGCGGCAGCAGCTCCAGCATCCTGGGTCTGGACGGGGGCATTGGCGTCCTTCTCAGACAGAGGGGAACCCATTGTGTCGAGATGAAAGATTTTGTCGAACTAACTAAGTTTTGTGTTGCAAGACAATGAGGACCGTAAGGGTAGGCGTGCCGAAGGATGGGCTAAAAGGATGCAGGACAAGATAGTTGTATGGTGGTCGAGCAAGTGGACGATGAGATGGACAGGACTCAATGTTGTAGAAGTGAATATTGAAGACGGTATTTGCAATTGAGTGAGAATGAACTCTGGAGATGCAAGCTTGGTCTATCCAATGTATGCGACAAAAGGTCTTCTTTATTGTGCATGTGAAGAGATCAACTAAGAGTGATGTGTGGAGTATTTTTATGTCGTTGAGAGGGAAATGTAAGTCGATGTGCAGGACAGGAAAGAAAATACCATGTATAAGTAGCTTATGCTGGTTGACCCGGTGACGGATTCGCACGCTAAACCCTGTTCCCAACCTTTAGCGGGTAGTTGCTATGCCGTTAGGCTACTTTGGTACTTTCTATAGTGGTTGCAGCGTGCCGAAATCCCTAAGGTTAGTACTAGCACGTGTAGCCAGTGCTAGTACCTAGTGTATTTTAGTGTAGTTACCCCACATAAACAGGACGTTTAAGCTCCCCGTAGTGTGGTGCAACATTTTTATGATGTACATACCTACCTACCTAGGTAGGTAGGTACCTAGCCTAATAGTACCTAGGTACTGGTGGGGTGGTAATATTTAGGCCCCCACAGCTATTCCAAACAACATCCCCATCAACAACTCTTCACGCCAAATCATTCGAATTCATTATCCTAGCAACGAAGCATTCCCACCCCTCTTCTAGAGTCCTTGTTCTATGACTCACTCTTTTGGTTTCAGATCTACCTACCTAGCAGCCTAGCTAGCTACCTACGTGATGTCCTTGCATCATCCTCGTCAAATCAACAACCCTCCTAGCCAAGCTTGACTGGCATAGATATCTTGCCAACACGACAATCCAAGTCGATCCCGGTCTCTATATGCATGATCCCGTGCATATATTTACAAAGGTGTCTTCATCATCGTCATCCCTACTTCAGTTCGTACACCATTCAGCCCTTACATCCCTACCTCGACATGATCCTGTCCCTGGGGCTCCAAAGGTACGTTTTACATATCAGTTGACGATTCCGACCCAGAAGAGGACAGAATCATTATGTTAGACGCATCATATAAGCTAACGTTTGCAGTGAGATTACCATCAGCATGGTCAACATACGAGGCCATCAGCATTTATGCTCAACTGTGCTTCACCTAGGACAGATGGTAGCCACTGTCCGGTGAAGAGGGGATTAGTTGTACCAAGATGAAAGGATAGGGTTAATTCGAACTCCTCAGCGAGTCCGCCCTATCAGAACATTATTGCAAGAGGCGAACAACTTCTCCTTTTTGGATACTCGCTATCTTTACAATTCAACAATTCCATCTAAGACACTAAATTGTTGTGTCGAACTGGATCCTACATCCAGAAGGACTCGAGGGATTTTCAATGGACTCAATGAGCACGTGAAGGTAAGCCTTGTTCTTGGTCACCCATTGTTTATTCTTGCTTTCTGTAGCATTAGCTAACTTCTTTAGTAACCTTTCTGCAGCGACTCCAGGTATCTAGTAACCTAGGTAGATGCTACATCACTCAAGATTAGGCGCTTGGCGTCTGATGGGGGACGGCCGTGACAACTTCCTAGACAGAAGGACATCATCGGCCGAAGAAAGGGGTAAATTAAGTCGAACCACGTATAAACAATAGTGACATCAAAGTTCTCTACATTATAAGATTGAACAAAGAGTTACGAAAGATACAGACTATCAAGAACGTGGGTAAAATATGGTGATATCTAAGAAGAAGGAACTTGGACCTAGTTTGAGGCCGACATACATTAAACGACGCAAGTATACAGAAGAGCCTGAGAACACATCAGCTTCTATCTTTCATAGGGACGGTTCCCTAGAGTTGGAGAGCAACGAATTTCATGTAATGGGTTCTGTTCACTTTTGTATACAATCGTCCCTTCAACCTATTCGCTTCCTCCAAGACACCACTGTACATCCCTTGCTACCTAAATGGAGATTCAATGCTCATATTTTATGATAGAGACTAGTCGCCCACAGCAAAACGGAGGAAGAGGAGAAGAATATAAGGAGAAGGAGCTAAGTCTTTATCAACCGAACTGCTGTTACCCCCTAGCACCATCCTAACATTAAGCCTACTGGGCTTGTGACATTGCAGTGCTGATCCAGATATTCCTAGTTTCGGATTATTCGTCACTACGCTTCGATAAGGCGCGAATATACAGTAGACATTATGATGAGCTGAACCTCGAACCTGCGATTGACCCAGATGAGAAACCGGATGTGGAGGCAGTTGATGACCCGGCCGTTGTGCCCTGCATAACATTTTCAAATAACCGATCCAGTCCGTCAAGACGTTCCTGTCTCTCAGCATTAGCTTTGGCTGTATTGTTCTGTAAGCGCCTATTCCGGTACTCGTCTTCTGCTTTCTTTTGTTTGTCTCTGAGCCTCTTAAACCATACGAGGTTTAGCTGTTTCGGAAGATTGATGACTGTCTTAGCGATACTCCATACTTCTGGGTGGTTTCTCGTGAAGTCGTGTGATAGAAGCATCGAATGGGTTAGCCCGTACACAACGAAAACCCACATCCTTGTGCCGAACCGCTTCCTTTCATTATCTCTCCACCGTAGATTCAAGTAGGCTTGACCTCCTACAGGCAATTCCTGATTTAGCACAGCGGTTTTGACTACTGTCTCACTGGTCTCCTGGATGCTCAGGTTTAGTCGGAGAGCTACACTGATCGAAATCGCGCAGGCTGTGGCGCCGGTGTCGAGCAAGGCATATTCCTTGATGTTGCTTTTCGGTTCATTGACCGCTTCTAGCGATAACGACAAATAACTAAGGCCTGGCCCTTCGTTTTGGGCCTTATTATTGATTTGTTAGCGATATCTGGACTGGAGCTTTAGCCACAACTTACTTCAGACTCCACACTATAAACGCTTCGAGCATCATTGTTGGCGTCTGGCGTGATGCCATCCGCGCCAGTTACGATATCCTCCACATTCTGAGCCACCTGTCGCATCTCTTAGAGTTTGTCAGCAGTTTTATTCATATTCGTGCTTGCCCGCAATAATCCACGGGTATTTCTACGGGGGTTCCATCGGTTTTCGATCGAGAAATTGAATCAAGATCCCCCAAATTCTTCTTCCGTCCATCGATATTATGTAGATTTTCACGGTTTGTGACTATAGTAGTCGCCCTTCTTAGAGCAGGTTGAGAGATGAACCGATTAAATACCAACTGTAAGGTATGTTGCAGCGACCTCTCCAAGGAACAGACTCTCAAATAGTCCCGTAAGTTCATCTGTTAATGAACCATATTTATCATCGCTAAACCATTGCCTCAGGACTGTTTCGATTTCTCTGTTTTGCCACTTGGCGCTTGCAGGATCCGATAGAAGTTCGCGAATTTCTGACTCTGGCAATGCTTTATGTAATAAGACTTCAGATTCTTCTTGGAAGAGAACTAGCAGATATCTAATTTCGTCTTCGACTGGCACAAGATATGGTCTTAGTATTGCGTATTGGTCCAATGTAGCGATTATCAAATGTAGCGCTCCCAACATGAGGCCGGTTAATTCGAAGGCGGACATAGTAAGATCTCGCCAGCAATTTGGCACAGCTCAGTCTATGAGTATAGTTTTATTTGAATAGACAATTCTAGCCTCAGAGATAGGAGCGGCCACGGTATATATCACCCATCGAGAAAAAATGTTGTAATTGTTAAGAGGAAGAAGGCGGCTACAAGTGCGGCTGAGCTGCCCCCTTACCAACTCCCTTGCTAAGTACTCATCTCATTCTCGTCCTATCACCTAGCGAAATATGATATATGAGATACCAACCTAGGGTAGGTGAAAGTCTAGGATCTAGAAGTTGAAAGAAAAACTACCTCCCTCGTCCACTCGATACCTATTGTTGTGCCATGTTTTGACATCCTAGATATTCGAGCAAGAGCACGAACTCACATCTTTCTCTCTACTCTACCTAGGTACTGCAATCATGGCTACGGAAAAGGTCAACTACACAGCTTTCGCAAGCTTTTTGAGCTCATTCCCGGATATGTTGGCTGTGAACAGATTTCGGGATTTACAAATCAGAAACTTACTATTCTACCATGCTGAGCTCAGTCGTGTTGTTGATAATTGATTAAGCTAATCTTACGAAGTATATACAGACAACCCAAAAGGGATGAAGATGATATCTCATTCTGCCTACATTTATCCTATAACCGAGGCTTGATGTTCGTCCCAGGTTGGAAAAGCTTCACCTTGTGCTGTTTCAGTAACTGCTCCGTTTTCTCGTTCTGCCAGTGGATCTTCTGCGTGACCTCTTTGCCCTTTTTGTTCTCATTGCGGCCCATTTGTTGTAGATGAACCTCGTCTGGGCCGTCGGCTAGTCGGAGTGTTCGGATTTGGGCCCACATGTTCGCGAGTGGTGTGTCCTGGCTGACACCGGCTCCGCCGAACGCCTGGACGGCGCGGTCGATGACGGTCAAGGCCGTCTGCGGGACGAGGACCTTTGCTTGGGCGATTTCTTTCAGCGTTGCCTTCGGGCCTAGGTCGTCCATCCTCACGGCGGCGTTAAGAACGATCAGTCGTGCCGCGTCGATTTCTATACGCGACTTGGCGACCCATTCGAGGATCACGCCATGTTCTCTCAACTGCTTTCCGAAGGGGGTCTTCTTGGGGTCATTGATCCTCATTAGCATCCACTCGAGCGCACGCTCAGCAGCGCCGATACTACGCATAGCGTGGTGAATACGACCCGGTCCTAGCCGGCCTTGGATGATCTCGAAGCCTCGGCCCTCGCCAAGGACCAAGTTGCTTGCTGGGACTCGAACATTGTCGAAGGATATATGACCGTGGCCGTGTGGCGCGTCGTCATATCCATATACGCTGAGCATGCGGTGGATAGTGATGCCCTCTGTGCCAGCAGGGACGAGGATGACGGACTGCTGCTGGTAGGGGTCTTTGTGGGCTGAGTCCGTCTTACCCATGACGATGTATATCTTACATCGTGGATCGCCGGCACCGCTTGACCACCATTTCTTAGGGATGTTAGCGAAAAATATATAAGTATTCAAGGGGGGAGAACCTACAGAGCCATTCAGGACATAATCGTTTCCGTCTTTCTTTATGCTAAGCTGGATATTTGTCGCATCGGACGAGGCAACGTCCGGCTCGGTCATGAGAAAGGCGGACCTGATCTCGCCGTCCATCAACGGTTTCAGCCACTGAGCCTTTTGAGCGTCGTTCCCGTACTTGGCCAGAACCTCCATATTTCCCGTGTCCGGGGCTGCGCAGTTGGTAGCTTCGGATGCTGACCTTGACTTGCCCAGCCATTCAGCCATTAAACCATATTCCAGGTTCGTGTAGCCCGGTGATTCCTTATAATGACCCTTAGGGAAGAACATATTCCACAGCCCCAATTGTTTCGCTTTTACCTTCAAGTCTTCGATGATAGGAGGGTGGTTGTCCCATCGTGAGGAACCTTCGCCGATCTGGGCTTCGAGAACAGGGTCTGCTCTGCATAATTGGATGGACGGTCAGTAATGCTCGTGATACCTAAGTAAGTTAGGGGCTTTGTAGCTCACGGTATGCATTCCTCCTCTACAAATTTGGCGACAATATCTAAGGTCTTCTTCGCCTTCTCGCTGACGCGATGTTTCACCTAGGAGCTTTGTAAGCCGGGGTTATCGCTTTTAATATATAATACCTAGCTATTCGTCTTACAATATCTGGGATCTTAGAAGACATGTTGGGGACAATTCAATTTGGCTTAAATTAATGAATTATAACAGGCTCTGAAATTGAGATGGGTATATCGTATCCTAGGCTAAGTACCTAAGGTATGTAAAAAGATGAAAACAATAAACAATTGAGTTCCAGGAAGTTTATAGAAGTAACCTGGTGTACCTACACTAGTGTAGGGAAGTAACAGCTATTAATAAAGGGTCCGAGGCAATGGCATGATGAAAAGGAACATCGACTGGGTCTCTCCGTCCTCTCCGTCCTCAAACCGAGGTCCACTCCCTGTTTAGCGGGGTACATGCAGTAATGCAGGTGCCAAGAGCTGAGCTAACAAGGCTAGCGCTGGAAATAATCTGGGGAAATAACCTAGATCCTTTTGGTACATAAATGTCATCCTTTGCATAAATTTAGAATTCATTATCTAATTATCAGAAATGCTATTAACCAATAAATCAATCTTCCTAAAAACATTTCAATACATTTTTTAGCCTCGCATCATCAAACATACAACATCTTCAGCCTGATTACGGTTTATCAATTTCTCGACGAACCACACCGCTCATCATGTCCGAGGAAAGAGAACTCGACCAAGTGCAGTCATCCACAGAGGTGGCCGCCCCGGTACCCAAGAAGGTCAAAAAGATCATCCGAAAGAAACGTCCAGCGCGCCCTCAAGTCGACTCGTCCTTCATAACCTCCGAGCCGCCACCCCAGACCGGTACCATCTTCAACATATGGTACAACAAGTGGTCCGGCGGCGACCGCGAAGACAAGTACTTGTCCAAGACGCACGCTAAGGGCCGCTGCAACATCGCCAAGGACAGCGGGTACACGCGCGCCGACAAGGTGCCCGGCTCCTACTTCTGCCTCTTCTTCGCGCGCGGCATCTGCCCCAAGGGCCAGGACTGCGAGTACCTGCACCGCCTGCCCGGCATCCACGACCTGTTCAACCCCAACGTCGATTGCTTCGGCCGCGACAAGCACTCCGACTACCGTGACGACATGGGCGGCGTCGGCAGCTTCCTGCGCCAGAACCGGACCGTCTACGTCGGCAGGATACACGTCACCGACGACATCGAGGAGGTCGTCGCGCGCCACTTCGCCGAGTGGGGCCAGGTTGAGCGCATACGCGTGCTGAACACCCGCGGCGTGGCTTTCATAACCTACTCCAACGAGGCCAACGCCCAGTTCGCCAAGGAGGCCATGGCACACCAGTCCCTCGACCACGAGGAGATCCTGAACGTGCGGTGGGCGACGGCAGACCCGAACCCGATGGCCCAGGCGAGGGAGGCGCGCCGTATCGAGGAGCAGGCTGCCGAGGCCATCAGAAGAGCACTGCCGGAGGAGTTCATAGCGGAGATCGAAGGTCGCGATCCCGAGGCGAGGAAGAGGCGGAAGATCGAGAGCAGCTTCGGCTTGGAGGGATACGAGGCACCAGATGACATCTATTTTGCCCGCGGTGCGCAGGCGGTCAATCCGGCGGGGAGGCAAGGCCACGAGTTGGAACACGAACAAAGGCTGATGATTGAAGCACCGCAACAGAGTGCGGAACAGGACGGAGGTATCTTTTCGAGCAGCACGTTAGCATCGCTGAGGACCGCGAAGGTCTCAACGGCGCCTAGAGCCAAAGCAGTGGCATCGTCCGGGCCGTTAGTGGCGTACGGTAGTGATAGCGAAGATGATGAATAGGGCTTGGGACATCATGCACCGATAGAATATTCCATCTCTTAATGACGGGGATGAGATAATTGTATATACAAACACTACCCATAACAAACCCCATAGATACCATTGCTCAGCGCACCAAATTGACTGACATCGCCTTCACCCTCACTCACTCACTGCGCTGCACTCACGACCAGTGCATCCCATCCCATCCCCATCCCAACTCATCCTCAACCTAACGTAGTCAGACTTCAACTATTGAAGATCCTAGAATACAGCAACTCATGCCTGCCAACCCACAAGTCCATAACCGGCACGCTCTGCCCCGCCTCCTCGACCGGCGTGTGCCAGTGGCGCTCGATCGCCGCCTGGAGGTAGGCCTGGACGTCGGCGCCGGCCAGGATGCGCTGGGCCTGGTAGGGGCCGAACAGGCCGGCCCGGACCGCGGCCGACACCAGCGCCTTCACGTGGCTCAGCATGAACACGTAGCTCGCCTGCCGCAGCGTCAGCCCGCACAGCCTTGCCACGGCCCCGAACAGCGGCGCCAGGTGCGCCGACACCAACGCCGGCTGCTCCCCATCATCATCTCCATCCCCTCCTATTTGCCCGCCGCCCCCGCCCGCGCGCAGCATCCGCGCGTACGGCGCCAGCAGCGCGGCGGCGGGCCCCCCCGCGAGGCTCTTCTCCCAGATGGACAGCAGGGCGCGGCCCTGGGCGACGGAGGCGCGGCGTCCGACGGCGCACACGACGGCGGCGTCGAGCGCGTCGTCGAGGCGCGCCACGCTCGCCGCGCCCGGGTCGCGGTGCGCGGCCAGCACGAACGGCAGGGTGGTGCTGGCGTACGAGGACAGCGACAGCGGGAGGAAGGACGAGAACGAAGCCGCGGACGACGAGGATGAAGGGTATCCGGCCCGGCCCCGCCGCGTGTGTGCCAGGTACGATTCCAGCCCGGAGCTGAAGGCGAACGACCCCAGCGGCAGCGCGGAGTCCGAGAGCAGGAGGAGGTAATGGTGCGCGGATTGCGCCGAGGGGGGGCTGCCTAGGTCATGAGGTGGACTGCTGGGATTCGCAGTCTTCGATTCCGCTAGGCGATCTTTGGCTCTTTGGAGGCGGAGTTCTAGGTCCGTTATCTCGTTTTCGAGCGCCTTATGGAACTCGTCGTCTGTGATCGAATTCATCATGTCATTATTAAAAGGTAGTATCAAGTTATTGTCAATTAGGCAGTCAGCGAGAAAAACATGTTCAGTAGTGCAATTCGCGTCGGCCGCGACGGTTTAAAAACAACGTTTTTAGTCTTACAAAATTCCAACAAGGAATGAATCTCGACAAGTATCTCCACATGGTATCGTTTGGTGGGAATCCCTTTCAACCACCTAACCCCAACTCAGGTCATAGACTCGCCAACGCCAGATGGATACGCAATCCAGCGATGCCAATGATGCCAATCGAATAGGAAAAAAAGAAACAAACAAGACGAAAAATTAATAGAGAACTCCGATGCAATGCAACGCCATTGATGTCATGATGCCGATCCCGTCCTCAACTATGCCCGTTCGTATGATACATCCCATCCATGAAAGCCTCAAGGCTTGAAGTTTTCCTTATCGCGGCTACGACCACCACTCCTATGTCTTTCCATCCTCTTCTGCTCTAGGCGAGCTTGGGCTGCAGCCTTGCGTTCTGCGGACAGTGTAGATCGAGAAGTGTTCATCGAGCCACTGCGCTCGGGCTCGAGACCACCGACTCGTGCGAACTTATCTTGCACAAGATCGAAGCCAACTGCCTCGCTACTGGAGGATAGGGGACGGCTCGCATGGTTGCGATTTCTGTCTAGACGTGGCGCTAGCTCCTGAAGGGCGCCATGCATCTCAGCACCTTTGTTTGCGCGAATCTCGTTGCGTGCTTCGGCGAGCTTCTGTTTGAGTAGCTCTTTTCCGGCATCGGCATTCTTGGGATCCGCATTGTAGGCACGACGGGCTAAAGCACGATCACGAAATTGTCGATCTTCGCTGTTTAGTCGGTCCTGGATGACACTAGGCATGACTCTACCGGAGTCCTGGGGCAACAACGATGCCTTTGTCTTTATGGCAGATCGAGGCGGAGGGGTATCATCTGCCATGATCGAGTCCATCTCTCGCTTGTTAGCCGCCAACTGCGCATTCTTCTCTTCCCTCAACTGGCTCTTAATTTCCTTATAACTATCCGACCAAGTTGGGGGCAAGAAAGAATTCGAGATCTTTCTTTCGAAGCTGCTGTTGATGTCCGGCTCTGCAGCCAGATGCATTATAGTCGAGTCGAGAGTAAAGTCGTCAGCTGAAACCGAACGTCTGTGGCGGCGTGCAGATTTGGCTCCCTCGTATCTAGAGGGCTTGCCAAGAGACTCGATGTTCGACACTAAATCTCGAGTTTGTTTACCCCATGGGCTCGATGCTTCAAGTGCCTTGATGGTCTCCTCTAACTTGGCAATCTTGTTGTTCTTCTCTTGCAATACTTGCATAGCTTCAGCTGTTCGTTGTTTAGCATCTTTCTTCAGAGACTCGTAGTCCTTCTTGAGCTTCTCGTTATCACGATCTTTCATCTTTAGTACCCGGACGAAATCTACTTTCTCCTTGGTATCCTGCTGCTTGGCTCTTCCTTCTGCTACGAGCGTTTGCTCCTCTGCCACAAGCAACTTTTCCTGTGCCGCGTGCACTCGTTCCTCTGCCTTACTCAGATCGGCCTTGAGTTTCTTATTTTCTTCTCTGAGTCTGTCCATATGCTTCAACTCAGATCGCGCCAGTCTAAGTTCTCGGTGGGCCTCGATAAGAGTCTCCTTAGTCTTTGGCGAAGTATCAATCTGGCGAGAATTGGAAGAGTTGGGCTTCTTTAGGAGAGCTGCAAGGTCCTTCACTTGCTCTCGGTAATGAGCTGTGAGCTCGCTCTGCTTGTTTAGATCTTTGATCAGAGCGGCTTCCTCTTTATCGCTGCCACGTCTGGTCTTGTTTGTAATCTGAGCCTTCATGTCACGAACTTGGGCTTCCATCTCAGCTACTCTTACTTGCTCCTCCTTAAGTCTCTGGGCGAGCTCAATAGCCTCAACGTCCTTCTTCTTAGCATAGGATTTAGCTAGTGCCTTGAACTTCACCATCCGTTCAATATCCGTGATTGCGTCGTCGCGGTATCTGTGGAACTCCGCTTTCCAATACTTGCCTGACTCTGAGTGGGGCTCGTTAAGATCTACCGTTGAGTCATGGTCATGGTCATGGTCATGATCATGATCGGGATCATAATCATCCTCCCACTCGTCGTCAGATTTTTCGTCAGCAGCCTTTGAGGAGTGGGCCTGCTTCTCTAGTTTCTCAACTGACTTCTTGGATCTGCGTGAGTTCTCGGAAGGGTGCTGGAGATTCGAAATCCTTCTCTGCCTAGCCGACGCCAAAGGACTAGAGTCTAAGCTACTACCAGCTTTAACATCATGGTTGAATGACACGCGCTTTCTACGCGCAGTTCCGGTCCCCGGTGTTAGCAGGATGCTTTTGCTTGGTGATGCGTAATTGCTTGCAGGAAAAAGGTTTGCTTTAGATAGACGGTCATCGTTCTCGGTCTCATTCTTCGTAGGCTTGACATGTTTCTGCTCGGTGGTCTTGGTAGTTTTGCTGGTCTTGTTATTCTTAGCAGACTTGGTGGTTTCCGACGCGTTGGACTCTCCAAATATGGCGTTCTTGATGGCACGGGCGGCGAAGACTGGGGCCGGGGTATCTGGGGCCTCGAACTGGGTGGTGTCTCCTACGAAGAATTAACAGATGCAAGTGAGACTATAATTAGGAAATGTCTTACCTATATCATCGGACGCGTCATTCTTGTCGTTCTTGCCAGTCGCGCCTTGGAACCCTTTCTTAAGAGCCCACCCGAGCATTGTGCTCGGTGTGAAGGAATTGAATTATTGACGTCAACAACTAGTCGTGAAAATGATCATGCACATATGTATGTGTACACATATGTGCATGTGCGGAGAAATCGGGAATCGGGTAGGAAAAGGGTAAAGGTGAGGTGAATTGACGGTTGTTAAGTTGTTTGTTCAAGAATGAAATGGTGGGACGAATGTTTACTTTGAAAAGGGAAGTAAAGAAATCCAGGGCAACATCAAAAGACTGCCGCCATCAATTTCTTATCGATAACCGATGCAGATCCGTAACCGTGCAGCTATTGTGGGGTCATACGCCACTACCTACACTACACTAACCTAATGTAGTGTACTACGTAGTGTAGGTACCTGTGTACAATTTACATACAAGTGGTACCTACCTTGCTCGGTACAGGTACCAGAGTGTGTAATGTGGGGCGCTTAGGCCTAGAATCGCACCCCACCATTAATGAATCACAGCCCTATAGCAGTCCTCTCTAATGTACACTACATACTTCACTCACTCATTCAATGACTCCTTTCACCGCTACCTAACCAGGTACCTAGGTAATCATCTTTGATTTACCTACCTATAATCTGTAATTGTATACCACATACCTCCATATATTATATTTGCTGCAAGATGGCCACAGCTCAGTAGATCGATCACATACAGCTCCGGCTGTATGAGTCTATCTTCGTTCACTCTCCCTCCCCGAACGATACACTGAGAGAAGAGAAACCAAAATGGCTTGGAAACCAACTGGGCCATGGAAAGGGTCAAAGCAGCTCAACACCAAAACCGATGACTCAAGCTATCCCGGGCTGACGCATGCTAGCCCGGAAGTAGGTCCCAAGACACAATACACTGATGTCCAGAATGAAGAAATTATGGTCCTCCAAGCCATCTACGGCGATGACTACGTTGAGCATAAAGCTGCCAACTCTGCGTGGAAAAAATCCGAACCGTCCTTTGACATCCGTGTCAAAGCCTTGTCGGACGAAGAAGTAGCTGTTACGCTTGGTGTTGTCTTTACAGCGACGTACCCCAAGTCCGCACCTTTGCTCAGTCTGAAGGATGAAGAAAACCTAAAGGAGTCTACAGTATTCAAGCTACAGAAGTTTATTGAGACGAAGCCCAAGGCTTTAGTTGCGCTGGAACAGTCGGAACCTATGATCCACGAGCTAGCCCAAGGCCTCCAAGATATCCTTGAAGATGCTGCCCAAGCTAAGGCTCAAGGGTTAGATCTGCCCTCGTTGGAAGAGGAGAGAGCGGCTCATGAAGCCGAATTAGCTAAACAGGCTCGAGAGCAGCGAGAGGAGGAGGAGCGTAAGAGGCAAGATGTAGTGAAAGAAGAGGAAAGAGTCATGCAAGATATGATACAAAAAGAAGTCGACCGGCAACGGACAAGAGTCAAGGAATCAAAGAAAAAGAATAAGACGCTTACGACCTCGAGCAATCATACTCATGACTCCCGTATCTCAGAAGCTAGAAGGGTCGAGTTCGACCAGACATGCCAAGTCATCGACTCTACCGGCAATGCGTTTGTGTTCAACGTTGTTACAGGGAAAAGCGAATTTCGCAAGGGACAAGTAGCGACCACGTACTGCGTCTGGCCGGAGATATCTGCGGAGAGAAGCGGACCAGCCCTAGCTCTCAAGGAATTCGAATTGCGATCGACTTCTGAAGAATATACTCAGTTCAAGAAACAATTACAAGCTCTGGAGGGACAATTGGAGTCCGTTAAGAAGATATCGCACCGCAACATCCTTGAACTTTTAAATTTTCGTATTGATCGAGATCATGGAGAGACCGATTCGGCTTCGATGAGTTGGACCGCCCGGATTTTAACTCCACTGGCAGACAAGGGTCCGCTTGAGGAACTACTTGATCTTGCAGGACAGCTCGACGTTGGAAAGGTTCGTTCATGGACCACAGATCTTCTCAACGCCTTGGGTCATTTGCATAGTCATGGCATTACCCACCAAGACATTCATCCAGGAAACGTGCTTCTTTTCAGAGAATCAACTGGTGATGTCATTCCGAAGCTTTCAGATGTGACATATCAGAGAGAGATGCATAATATCTGCCGTAGATCTCAGAAAAACTCATCTGCAAACTCTGCAAGGTCTACCTACTGGTTGCCACCAGAGATCGCTGCCAGTTCACGACCACAATTTACCCCCAAAACCGATGTCTGGGATCTGGGAGTTGTTTTCTTACAAATGATATTTGGTCTTGATGTATTTCAGAGGTATCAATCACCAGCTACTCTAATGGACTCTCTCTCTTTGTCCAGGCCATTGCACGAATTGGTGGCAAGGTTTTTCAAACTTGACCCCAAGAAGCGCCCTAGAGCATTCGAGTTAAGCTCCAGTGAGTTTCTAGCTACAGACGCACCTGTCATCGTCGATGAAACTCCTGCCGTTTTCTCTCCTTCCCAGTCTCTAAGCTCGTTGACGCAAGCGTTTCCTACGCGGCTGAGACATGACTCTTCTACGCGCGGGCCCACATCCTCTAGATATAAAGAAGACTTTGTCGAAGAGGCGCGACTGGGTAAGGGTGGCTTTGGCGAAGTTGTCAAGGCTCGAAAGAAGCTCGATGGCCAAATTTACGCGATCAAGAAGATAACCCAGCGCTCTCAAGCAAGTCTTACCGAAATATTGAAAGAAGTGAGGCTACTTTCTCAGCTAAGTCACCCTGCAGTCGTGAGATATTTCAACACTTGGCTGGAGGAAATACCCGACTTCTCGGACTCGGAAGAGGACGTTTCAACTGAAGATCTTACCAACGAATCTAAAGGCACCGCTTCTCGAGGCATCGATGTTCAATTCGCCACTAGTACTGGAGGATTGGACTTTATTTCTTCGAGTCACCACAATATCGAGTTTGGCTATGATGAATCTGATATTGAAGAAGAAGAAGAAGAGGATGACTATAATGAGGATGAAGATGAGGATGAAGAGGAATCAGAAATTGAGTCAGTCGTGAACGATTACATGCCTTCACCTACTAGAGCCAGGGGTAATCAAAGACATTACAGAACTGTGATGTATATATCTATGGAGTACTGCGATAAGAGGGTAAGTTAATATAATCCGACTTTAAACTGGTATTCATGAGACAAGCTGCTAACTCTGAGGACGAGACATTGCGAGATCTTATTCAAAGAAATCTTTGGAAAGACGCCGAGGAGGTTTGGCGGTTGTTTCGCCAGATCTTGGAAGGCCTAGTACATATCCATGGACTAAATATAGTTCATCGTGATCTTAAACCGGAAAACGTCTTCATCGGTCTCGGCCCTGACGGGGTGAATAATGTTAAGATTGGCGACTTTGGATTGGCTACCACTGGCCACTTCGCTGCTGACAAATCTATCGCTGCTAGTTTAGATGCTAGCGATTTGACGAGAAGTATTGGGACATCCTATTATGTTGCTCCTGAAGTCCGAAGGACTGGCGCAGGATCATATACATCGAAAGTTGATGTGAGTTACTATATTAATCTATTGTATATTGTTCCTAGCTGACTTCGTTCAAGATGTATTCGCTTGGGATCATATTCTTCGAGATGTGCTATCATCCTATAATGGGCATGGAGAGAGCGGATAAGTTAGGAAAACTTGGAAATTCATCTCTCCTCCCCGATGATTTTCAACCCGGTGAAAAGGTAAAATCGGATATTGTGCTCTCTTTAATCACACATGACGTAAAAGAACGTCCCAGTAGTATTGAGTTACTGCGAAGCGGAAAGCTACCCATCCAAATGGAAAATGAAACAACACGTAGGGCACTCGCAAGTCTTACGAGCTCCGCCTCGCCCTACTACCCAAAGGTCGTTTCGGCCCTATTCTCGACACCCGTGGAGCCTACAAAGGATTACGCTTGGGATTTGACAGCGCCTAATCCCAATGCCACGGAATTATTGTACCAAAGCGCAGTAAAGGAAGAGTTGATATCGGTCTTCCGCCGTCACGGTGCAGTGGAGGCACCTCGCAGTTCAATCTATCCCCGATCTTCCCATTACTCTCCAAATCAAGATATCGCCCAATTGCTGGATCAAAATGGCACCGTATTGCAGTTGCCGTTTGACCTCATGCTCGGAAACGCTAGAGTACTGGCGAAACAGACCAATTGCTCGACGGTTCGAAAGTCTTTCACTTTTGGTAACGTTTACCGCGACAGACGAAGCGGCGGCCAACCACTCATGATCGGCGAGGTTGATTTTGACATTGTCTCTACAGATACTTTAGATCTAGCTTTGAAAGAAGCCGAAGTTATCAAAGTTCTGGACGAGATCATAGACACATTCCCTTCGACGTCACCAATGTGCTTTCATCTTGGTCATTCGGATCTATTGCAGCTGATATTCGACTTTTGTAATGTGGATCTAAGCGCAAGACAGCAGACCGCCGAGTCTCTGAGCAAGCTCAACATCCACTCCTATACTTTCCAAAAGATTCGAGCGGAGCTTCGATCACCCATGATCGGAATATCAGCTACGAGTATTGAAGATCTTCAACGGTTTGATTTCCGAGGTACGCATTCGACTTCCATTTTCGACGAGAACTCAAGCAGGCAACTAATTAAGAACTAGATACCCCGGCGAAAGCGTTCGCTAAACTCAAAGGAATCTTCGAAGGAAGCCGGATGTACGAAAAATTGCAACCGACTCTGGCTCATTTAAAGGATGTGGTCGAGTATACGAAACGACTCGGTGTCCACGCGAAGATATACATCAACCCCCTAAGCAGCATCAAGGAGAATTTCTTCTCTGGCGGAATGTTATTCCAATGCCTCTATGATAAGAAATTCAAGGATGTCTTCGCGGCTGGCGGTCGCTATGACAGTTTAATTAAAGCCCACCAACCGAAGATAGGCGAAGGACCTCATGCGGTCGGGTTTAGCTTGGCGTGGGAAAAATTGGCACGATTGCCAAAAACTGGCGGCAAAGCCTTCTTGAAGAAACCCGAGGAAGAGATTTCAGGCATCTTTAACATCAAACGAGTGAGTGAACCTGTAATAACTCTGTTACATCTTGTGACCAGGTCTAATTACCCCTTAGTGTGATGTCCTGATTGCTAGTTTCGACGCGCATACTCTCCGTACAGCCGGCATTGAAATCGTTTCGATGTTGTGGTCTCACGACATCAGCGCCGAGCTAGCCCGCGACTCTCGATCTCAGGAAGAACTTACATCTAGGAATCGCGATGAGACTTATTCCTGGATCGTCATCATAAAGCAGGACAGCGTGCTGAAGATCAGGACGATGGACCGCAAAGACGTTCCTGATACGGAGATCTCCACTTCGCAACTGCTTCCCTGGCTACGTGCCGCGCTACGCGAGCGCGGCACCGCAAAGCAGTCCGAGGCTGCCAGCAGCGCGGCGCCCGTCACCCAGAGCGGAGCGTTGTCCCCGAACCCGGACCAGGAAGTGCGCGTGCTGGTGGCGGGGACGAGGTCCAAGAAGTTCAACCGGCTAGTGGTCATAGAGCAAGCACAGGCCAACGCCGCGGGGCTCCTGCAGACCTTCCTAGACGGGCCGATCGCCGCGGTCGAGACCTCGGACGTGGTGCTGGACCTGATCCAGGACACCGCCCTGTCCGAAGCCGAGAGCTGGCGCCGGGCCGAGCAGTCCGTCGACAAGAACGAGAGGAGGTACGTCCGCGAGATCCACGACATGCTGCAGGCGTGGCGCTCCTCCTGGGAGAACAAGGACGGCGGCCGCCACGCTTTCGTCTACAATTTCAGGACCACCAAGTGCATCTGCTACGACCTCGGAGCGTGAGCTTGCCTACTACGCGGTTTAGGAGTAACGGGGGTGATGGGCGCGCGGGTAGCAGGATGGCTCCTGGCTACAGGTTGGGCGGGTGATATATACATAGGCTCGGTAGATACCCTGAATAGTGATTTCCACTCTTCGTAATTATCTCGAGATCGTATCGAGTATCATTCTGTCTGTCCTGGTTGATTAGGGCAGAGCGCTTCGCCGAATTCTGTACGCCAGTATCTAACCATTCGATCGAAATATGTTTGTGGCCCTCTAGTTCGGAAATATACAGGAATAATTCGAAAAGCGCAGTGGTGCTTTTGAGTCGTGGATAAGAGTGGCTTAGCAAGCTCTTCTATGTGTTGATATAAAGATCTAGACACGTTTGAATCTGAATCTTGGCCTACCTACTAGACATTTATACAATCACGATAGCTAAGCACCAGGCACGTCCATGTATAGGGGAAACCAGGGTATAGATAAGTAGAGAGAGAATCAACGTATAACATTACAACCTCTTCGGCAGTCGACGGATTGTCCAATGAATGGTCTATATATACAGCGCGAAATGTTACAGAGTCGAGACGTCCCGCTTCTAGCAAGCAAGCAAGCAAGCAATGTTTTTTCCCCCCCCGCAAACCGGCGACGACTGGAGACAGGACAATGTTTCCGAGGTCTTCCCACCCTGCGAACCTGAATCCTCATGCCCAATCCCCACCGGCGTGTGGGTATTACACCGCCGCAAGCTAGATGTTGTAGCAGCCGGGTAGATACGACATGACATTCAACCGACGGAGATGAATTCGTAACCTTTTACAACCTTAACCTTTTTTTCGGGACTACCTCAACCCCATTCTCATTTATACAGTATCGATGTTGTCATCTCCCGGCTCCTTCTGCTTCTTTCCGTTTTTCTTTCCAAACACGTCCTCCCACTGCAGAGGCTCGTGCCGGCCCACCACGTGGACTGGATAATTCTTCGCCTTTTCGAGTTCGCTCGCCCTGAACTTGCGGCCGGACTGCGTATAATCATCGAGTTTCCCGCGGAACATATTGTACCACTCCGTCTCTCTGTCGCCGGTATCCTCGAACACTTTGCGGCGTCTGGCCTGGCATTGATTGTAGATCACCTGGGCCCGCTTGCCCGCAATATCTTCGATATTGTACTCTACGGTCCAATTATCGTCCCGGGTCAGCAGTCTGGGCCTGGGTACGTATTTGCCGTTGACCTTATTCTTGATTGTCAGGATCATGCCTAGCAGATTCGGATCACCTTCGTCTGTAGTTTGCGATGGCTCGTTTGAGGCATTTTCCGAGGGCGGTTTTTGAGTAGAATCCTGTACACCATCTACATCCTGCGTCTTAGACTCTGTCGACTCCGCCTCATCTTGCGATGCTGAGTTTGCCTGAGGGTCCGGAGTGTGACTTGTGTTGGTATCCGCTTGAGGAGGAATCTGCTCGTCTTTAGAGCGAGAAATAAGCGCACCAAGAATTCGTTCAAACTCTTTAAGTTTAGACGAATCGTCTATCGAATTGGCAGATTCATCTGAGAGAGCTTTTTCGTCAATCCTTTGGGCCATTCTCACAATGAGGTCTTTCAACGGCGACATGGTTGAAGTAGGGTCGAGATCTTTCTTGGACTCTTCTGCTTCTAATTCATCGTCCGCATCGTCGGTCTCGTCATCTTCATCCTCCTCTCTTTCCTCTTCAACCGCTTTACTACCCTCTTCCGCCGATTGCTCCGCCGCCAACCCAGCAGATTCACTGAGTTGTTCTTCAACATGCGACTGGATAGCAGGTACTTCCTCCGGTATAGGATTGTCTGCAGTCTCTTCAACCTTATCGAGCTGGCCTACCGAGGAGCCCGAGGTCATCAGAGGCTCCCCGTCTTGGCTAACTACGGATTCCGGCTGCGCCGCTAATTTGTCATCAACGTGTTCATCGGCCTCCGTTAGTTGATTATCCGTATTCTGAGCTTCGGCAGACTTTTCGTTAGGTTGGGATTGGAAATCATCGGACTCAATATTAGGGGCTGATTGCTCGTCACTGGATGCTTCTAATTCCGGCTCTGCTTTCTCCTGAACTGGGGACAAGGAACCATCCTCTTCCGCGACCATGCCCTCCTCCACCGTCGCACTTGACGATGGATCTGTTGGCTTGGAAGGCATGGTACCAGTGATAGCAGCGAGCAAGGCATCAACATACCCTCGCGCTTCGCTAGAGGACTTAGCATGAAGGAGCCCACTTTGTTCCAAAGCATCTTCGATAGCTTCCCTTACGGCACCAACACCCACCTCATCATCATCCACGGCATCCTCGACCATCTGGCGTACTTCCTTCCAAGCGGCTAGACTCGACATCTCCTGAGCTGCGGGTGATTCTGCGGGTGATTCTTCGGATGATTCTTCGGTTGGTTCTTCTGTCTCCACAATGGCTATATCATCATTCTCTGAGATAATTTTTGTTTCAGCCTCAACGTCCTCTTTTACTAGACCAAGTATTTCCTGTTCAAATAGTTCAATAGATGCCTTGCGAGCATTCTGAACCTCGTCTATGTCACTTTGGGTTACAGGCTTCGCGAAGATATACATGAATGGCGCGTCCACCGATGTCCTAGTTTCGAAATGTAATCGCAGAGACTGCTGCGGAAACCTCTTAGTGGCCCGGTCTAGGACATCATTGAGTAGCGCGAGACTGATTTTGTACTCCGAGTGGCCAAGAGTGAGATCAGACGTCCCATGCAATGCGAAATCCATCTCACTCAGAGGAATGTATTGAAACCCAAAAATGCGTTGAGTATTGTGAAATGCGACAAATATGCCATCCATGCGACCCATGCGGACTTGGAGAGAGTACTTCAAGAATGCAGAGCGAATCATATCGAAGTATTCTCGTTCGAACGACTCCCACTGGCCGATTCGGTTGCGAATCTCGTATCCAAGACCCTTGTGGAAGCCTTTCGCATCCATACGAATAGAGATAACCGCGCGGGTTTTAAGGTCGAACATACCGGTTCCGGGAATCCTTGGATCATAGGCATCTAGTTGCGAGCGCATCATGAAGTCACGGAAGCTGGTATAATGAAAGGCTTCTTCGGCGTTTCGTTCTTCCTCGGTAATCTGATCTGAATTGATGTGTCTGTACCTCTCGTACTCTTCCTTGGTGAGCGTAAGGAGTTTCTCCATTGACTTCCCAAGCATGCTCAGGATATTTGCCGTATCAAATTCTTTATCGGCGTCGATTGCATAAGTACCATCTTTCCAGTGCAGGAACACTGCTGCCGGTCCTCTCATGATTCTTGTAAACTGAACAGATTCCGGGTTGAATGACCTTGACATCATGCTTGTATTGACTTCTCGCCAGGACGACAGGAGAAAGTGGAAGTGGGATAGCATAGATGTCATACTTGAAGTCGAGCCCGTGTACTTTTTGCCGTTCTCTTTTGCAATCCGAATCAGGTTCGAATCTTTAGAAGACGTCACATACTGCTTCAACGCGTTGAAATCGAATTCCTGAATCGGCATGATCTCTGAGAGATACGGGTCGAAATTGTAAACCCGAGACCGAGGATCTTGGAGGCAATACACGCCAGGGTTGAACAGAACCCTATCAAGCCCGTAGGACACCGAGGGAACCTGGGGATGTTCCGTCTTGATGGGATATATCTTTAGGTCATCACTATTGATGGTGTTGATACCTTCAGGGGCGGTTTTCTGCGATTTCGATCCCTTTTTTGGTCTTACATCTGCCGGTGGGGATTCGCCAGTGAATGGTCGGCCAATGACGTTATAGTTACCCCGAACCTCGTCCGAAGGAAGATTAGTGGCATCAAGTAATAACATATCATCAATATTGGTGCCCTCGGGAGCTGTCAGGATTTTTTTAGGAGAATGAGGTGACGCCTTGGGCACGGGTTTTGGTGGTCTTTTCGATTTGCCTTTGGTCTTTCGAAGCAGGGCATTCGGAGCCGCCGCTACACCCTTGCTATCCGAGAATTTTCGTTTCTGGCGGGGTTTCGAGCCCTTTTTATCGGAAGTAGCTTGAGACCCTTGGACTTCTTCCTTGCCGGCCTTTGCATTTTTCGGACCAGACTTAGCCTTAGTTGCGGGTTGCTCCAAGACTTTCTGGTCAGTCTGCTTAGTGATTTGGTCAACGCTGATGTTCTTGGCGGCGAGAACATTCTTGAGTGCTTGGAGTGCGCCTTCAAGGACCTGTAATTGGCGTTCATTTTCTGCGTCGGAGGGCTTCTTCGACAATGAAGGGACATCGGTCTTTTTAGAAGGCTTATTCTTGGCCTTCTTCTTGCTTGATTTCTTTGAGGGAATCTCTACATTATCGGGACCCTTCGTAGGACCCGATGAGATCTCGGGCGCCGGCGCATTTCGGCAGGATGTGCTTGATAGAGGTCGACAGCCATGATGAATTGGGATCAAGGTGGGACGGCGGGCCAACAATCTTGTCGACCGGGTAGCCGCAAAACATGAGGCGCATACGTAGGACGTTCCAATACGGTGTGCGCGCCGACTGCTCAATTGAAGCATTGCAAACGCTATGCGTGGGCGACTCGTCTAGTAGTATGGTGTGGTGATTGGTATACCAGGAACTTTTTTTTGTTGGAGCTTCAGAAAATTTCTGGATCGTGGATATAAGTGCTAAATTTATCGCGGTTATCGATAAGAGGCCCTAGCGATGAAAAAATAAAATAATACCTTAGGTACCTAGGTAGGTAGGATAAGAGGAAGGTACCTACCTAAGGTATCATTATCGATACTCTAGGTACGTAGGTAGGTACTTACATAAACATGCTTATGTAATCCACCAAGATTAAACCACCAAATCATCCATCCACCAAATGCGACCACTCAATCTCATTAAATCTACCCAAGTTACCAAAAATAATGAATTCTCTCTATTAATTCATACCTAATCCCTAAAGATTGCATATTCTCATTTAAGCTTCCTCCTAGCCAGAAAGAAAGAAGAACAACAAGCTTGGTGTAGTAAGACTTGGATAGGTAACTCCCACCATGCCGAGGTGGCATACCTCCATCTCCTACGTATAATCAGTACCTACCACTACCTACCTGTCCAGGTCATGGATACCGATGTGATACTAGAACATGGCTTTTCCTGACAAGCCAGTTGCTCACTTATTGGGTTCTAATGGTAAGTCCTATTCATCTCTCCAAAGCTCTGCCCCTTTTTTATTTTTTATTCTTTTATTCTTTTTATTGCTTTATTGCTTTCTTGGGTCGATTTTCACTCACACTACTAAACACGCCTAGGCCCCGTCCACGCGCTCGCGTACTCCGCGTCGCCGGGGACGTACATCCTCGCCGGGTCGGCGGACCGGTCCATCAGGCTGTATAACCCGCAGCCCAGCACGTCCATCCACCCGGGCTCCTCGCACATAACCAAGAAGAACAGCACCGCCACCACCACCGCCGCCGCCACACTCCCTGCAGTCCCGGAAGGCCGGCTGATCCAGACGTACTCGGCGCACGGGTACGAGGTGCTCTCGCTCAGCGTGGCGGCGGACAACGCGCGGTTCGCGTCGTCGGGCGGCGACCGCTCGGTGTTCCTGTGGGACGTGGCGGCGGCGCAGACGCTGCGGCGCTTCGGCGGCACCCCGCAGGGCCACAGCGCGCGCGTCAACTGCGTGGCCTTCGGCGGCGAGGACGACTCCCTGCTCGTCAGCGGCAGCCTCGACGCCAGCGTGCGCGTCTGGGACGTCAAGAGCGGCTCCCCCAAGCCCGTCCAGGTCCTGAGCGAGGCCCGCGACTCCGTGTCCGCCGTCGTCGTCCGCGGCCCCGAGGTCGTCGCCGCCAGCGTCGACGGCCGCGTCAGGACCTACGACGTGCGCATGGGCCGGTGCCTTACCGACGTCATCGGCCCCAGCGTCACGAGCCTGTGCCTGACCATGGACGGAAAGGCGATTCTGGTCGGCGGCCTGGATAGCAAGGTGAGGCTGATGGACAGGGAGAAAGGAAGCTGTCTGAAGACGTACTCCGATCCGGGGTGGAAAAACGAAGACCTACGCGTTCAGTCTATCCTGGGCGGCAAGGAGCAGTACGTCCTAGCGGGCGACGAGATGACGGGTACGCCGGGCCGCAACGGGGAAGGGAGGATATGGGCTTGGGATATTCTGACCGGGGAGTTGAAGGCCAATGTGACGGTTCCCTGGGGGCCTGCTGGCTACGAGCCTAAGAAGTTCGTCGGCAAGGACGGCAAGCCGAAAGAGCGTAGTAATGTCATCAGCTGTCTTGCCTGGAGGGAGGGCGGATTCGGAGACCAATACTGCGTCAGTGGCACATCTGGTATTGTCACCGTATTTGGATATCATTGATACGGAAGCAAACCCTCCCTAATTTAGACGGGAGTCCTAGGAGTCTTACAGTATCACAGGATATCCGGAAA
This sequence comes from Jackrogersella multiformis, assembly GCA_902806575.1. Lineage (NCBI taxonomy): Eukaryota > Fungi > Ascomycota > Sordariomycetes > Xylariales > Hypoxylaceae > Jackrogersella > Jackrogersella multiformis. The sequence goes on along the minus strand of CADCXD010000005.1, from coordinate 2,596,611 downwards.
TGCTAGACGTCAAAATGGACATATAATATCAACATTGGATCCGTACAGAAATAATTGGTCAATTATACCATGCCAGCTTGAGAAAACAGCCCCCGTTTCTATCAAGTGCCCCTATCATACGCCAAGAACACCGCATGCCGATATGCTAACCTTATCCATTATGGGATTTCCCAGACATTAGTACAGCATCGGACGATATCGTGCAGCCATTGTATTTCGCCTCCTCCAGAACCCCCATAGCAGTGTCACGCTTAGTACATTCCTGCATATTTGAACCAGTTAGGCCGACAGTCTTCCTTATTTAACCAGGCCTCGCCGTCGGTGAAACGGCCTGTCACGCAACCTCTGCACTTCGGCGAGTTAGGACAGTTAAAGAATGGTATGTGCTGATATCCGATATCGCGGAACCTAGTTTGTAAGGATTAGTATGTAAACATCAATACAACAACACAGGTTTACTAACCAGTGAATCTTGGTCTTGTCCTCAAAAAGACCTAGTGCTATGCTGTGTACCGGCGCATCGCCCCATCTTTCGTAGAAGAAGCCACCGGCACGGTCTAGGTGGTTGAAATAGTCTTCATATGCCTGGCTTCTCCAGAAGTTCATATCCGCAATCTCAAAGTTGGTCCAGAAATGGCATGTCGAATAACCATTTGCTTCGTCCCAGTGAACGGGTCGGCGTTCCTTGTCGGTCAACCAACCCTCGGCTCTGTTCTCGTGCAAATAGTCCGGGTGTTGAGCAATAAACTTACTCGTCTCAGGCCATAAAGTCGGGATCGATTTCGGGGCATCGTAAAGGCTGATGGTGAAGCCGTAGGTCTTGTTGTGGTCCTGCATGTAGCGGAACACATCGTAGTCGATGTCGCAGAAGAAGTGAACCTTGGGTTCGACACGCCAGTAGAATTGCATGTCTGCTAGTGCTGGGTGCTTATAGAAGAGCCCGCTGTTCCATCGACACATCTTGTGGTACGAAATTTTATCAGCGTATTGGATTTCGTTCTCCTCGAGGATCTTCACGGATTCCTTGTACAAGTCGTCGTTGATCCAGGACGGGGTATCCCAGTGCTCGTTCGGAATAACCTCTATAGCGTTAAGTCAGTAAACTGTTAGAGCGGAAGGCCTATATACCAGCTTACCATAACGGGTTTCCGCGTTAGTTGCTGCTCGCGTTCTTCGCTTGAATTCTTCAGTGAAGGGGACATCGTTAAAGAATGTCCAGGGATAGTTGAATTTCGAGTTCCATGTTCGCTCCAAATCCTGCATCGACTGTAGCATCCCACTTAGCTCCTCGTTCCGTACTAAAGCTAGGATCGTCGCATTGATCCTTGAGGTGCCGGCGATACCGGGAGCATACCCCTCCGTCGCGCGCACCAGGTTGCCCTCGGGTTCCCCTGTGACTAGTGGACGGTTAGACTTAGACTTGGTATTAGGGGGTGGTGGAGGGTAGAGAAAACTCACGATCTAGATTAGGATCCCTTTCGATGGTACCTTTGAAGTCGGCATTGATCGACATGCCGTCATCAGGGCGCCATATTGTGTATAGTAAGAAACAGCAGACTACGAAAACAGCGAGCGCAAGAGCGCGGACGGGCCTCGCGATGGCCATCGTGGTAGTTATCGTTGCCTGGTCATTAACTTTGTCGACGTCGTGGGATACTGAGGGTTCGATTCGATTCGGGGTCGAGAAAGCGATGACGAGAAATAGACAAATTCGCAGTTGGAGTCGCGATCGCAATAGGAAAACAATCAATTAGGTTGTGGAGAATGTACAGATGAATGGAAAGGTTTTGTGTAGACTTTTGCCCTGGCGATGGCACCTATGTATTTTGACAACCTACACCACATTAAATCAAGAGTCGTTTCATTGGAAGAAAACAGGAGGCATCGGAAAATCTTACAGCGCAATACGGAATACTTGTTTTACTTTAGCAGCTTAGGTACCGACGTACCGATGTACCTCCTAATGTAGCAGAAAACTGGGGTGTGTCAAGCAAGTGGAAAGGGGCAATCACAGTGCTAAAATCACGTAATAGGTCATGAGTCACGTCACCTCACACTGTACCCGCCTAATACCTACTTACGTACATGGCCTAATATATCCCTACCATTAGGACGCGTCAACGCGATGGACAAATCAGATTCGATAAGCCTTTATTAGATAGGTAGGATAGGTACCTAGATTAGATAAACCATCTGGATAATGGCATAAAGAAGTAGCAGATGCATAAATATCTACCTACCTACCTCCCTATCAATCTATCTCATCATACCTATTATATGTACCTAGTCATAGCTAACGCCTTGTCGCAGACGTCGGTTTGATGCTGAAAGGCCAACAAGTATGGCGTTCGCCGCGATATTAAGCGCGCTAACCGAAGAATTAGTTGAGGTTATCACCTCAACATCAAGTCAGGTATGTAGGTAGAAATAAATAAACTTACCTAGGTAGCCATACGATCTCAGTCAAGCACTTACACATGGCAATAGTCAGATCGAGGGCGTTTTAATCTTCTTAAGGAGTCAAGCCTGCGAAGAATTCGGCATAACAACTTTCTACGCACAAATCAGTTCGAGGTTGAGGAAAAACTCAATGGCTTCGAGGAGCATTTTCGTGTCGTCAATCGAGATGAGTTAGCTGACGCGCTACGGGAGCGTTTAGATGCTCTCGCACACATCTCTAACAAATGGACCCCCGACGCTCTTAACCTATTGTTACAACTAGAGGACCAGCCTATCAAAAAATCTAAGCTTGCTGACCTCGACCTTCTCAAAGAGCTAGAAGAGGATCATATCCCACCCCTGAAATGGGAAGATATCGCCAAAGAAGAAGGCTGGGACCAAGATCGTGATCTGTGGAAAAATGTCAACTTCGACCAAGGCAGCTCTGAAGATGAATATTTTGAGAACGTATCTGATCGATCTGCCGAAGATGAGCTCACTTCAATTTCGTCCAACGAGGCACAGTATCAAAAGTCCCCCGCGGATTTTCTTGCCGACTCTCAGGATCAGAGCGGATTAGACCAGGTTCGAGAAACTCAGCTTTGGAGTAATACTATGCCATCAAAGGATGCAACGAGTAGGCCACAGAAGATTATCATATCAGAATTCCAGGCGTTACGCGAGGTGCTTTTCATGCTGAATGGTTTGGGTAACTCCTTATTCGACGCACAAGGAGTCCCTTCACTCCAATTTCAACTGAGGCATACTTCGTGGGAAGTTTACAAAGCACTGCTAGGTTCACTCAGCGAAGCTAACCGGCAACTGTCTGCTCTCCGCGAGTTTGTAAAGCAGCTCCAACACATACCACTATTGCAAGTATTCCAAGAGGCCGTCGAAAAACGTCTTCGGTCGTTCAGTGGCGAAGTATCTAAATTAGAAAGTCGATACGTAAATATTCAGCAAGATGTCGTTGTTAACATAGCGAGAGTTCTAGATGATATAAAACCTCATCTACGGCCTCTCGCTTGCCTTTCGGACATTATTCAAGAGCTCCAACGATCAAAGTACCCTCGGCCGTTTCATTACTTGGAACTCCTTTTTGATGCTGCCGAAGTCGCTCAGTTAGAAGGAAGCGATATGGTATATGAGTTCATTGCCACTATGTTCTTCGAATGTTTCCAGGTTTACCTTCGATCCATTCGGCTTTGGATGGATGCTGGAGAGCTGATTGATGGAGATAAAACCTTCTTTATTTCTAGCTCACCAAGCCGAGTTACCATGAGCCAAGTCTGGGCAGATCAGTTCACACTGCGAAAGACTGCCGACGGCACCTTGTATGCGCCACGGTTTTTACAACCAGCAGCATCCAAGATACTCACTACTGGGAAGAGTGTTGTCATTCTCAAACTCCTTGGGAAATACCAGTCAACCGGTATACAAATGCTGGAGCCGCCTCTAGAAGTCAATGGAGATTTTGCATCTGCCTATGGCGTTTTTGCGCCATTCTCTGAAGTCTTTAACGATGCTTTCGAGAAGTGGATGGAGAGTAAGCATCACGCCGCTTCTAAAACTCTCCAGCGAACACTTTTTGAGTCTTGTAGTCTCTGGTCAGTCCTGGGTGCCATTCAACAAATATATCTTATGTCCGACGGGTCACGATCAGAAACATTCGCATTTGCAATATTCAACAATCTTGATCTCCTCAATGCAAATTGGCATGATCGTTTCAATTTGACATCTCTGGCACACGAAGCGTTCGGTGCTCTTGCCAGTGCCCATCAGATATCTGTTAGTGTATCTAAAGATGGTCTCACGAATGATGTGAACGACATTCGGAGATCAGTTTGCATAGGTCTACCATCGATTAGGATAATCTATCGTCTGTCTTGGCCACTTCGGATTGTCTTGTCGGATGAGAGTCTTGCCCAGTATCAAGCTGCCTTCACCTTCCTACTACAGCTCCGACGGGCTACTCATGTCCTTCATAAATATCGCTTGATATCTGACAGCATGGCGGGTACAGAAAATATGTCGTCAGATCAAGAAGTTTACTATGGACTTAGGGCGAAGCTCCTTTGGTTCTGTAATATTCTTCACACCTACCTTAGCACATTAGTCCTTGGGCCACTTACGGCCCAGCTTCACGAGACACTCCGGCAGACAGAAGATGTAGCTGCCATGATCGCCTCACACAGTGCATTTACAAAGCAGATGATTGGCGGAATGTGCCTGAGCGGTAAACTCGACCCTATCCGGCAATGCATGCTAGACATGTTCGATCTTGCTATTAGGCTTCAGGACGCACGCCAGTTAGAATCTGAAAGGGAGCAAGATGAAGATCAAGAACTCTCGCGATTATCGGTCATGTCTTCACCCATAAGACACAACAGCCGAAAATATCTCAAGAGCAGCGAGGAGGAAGACGACACATTTCTCTTTGAGCAAGACAAAAGTTCGATGATGCAAGATAAGGAAATGACCTTCGCCGAAGTTCTTAATGAGATACGAGCCGACTTCGATCGACACCTAAAATTTGTTTCCAGCGGTTTGAGGGGGGTAGCTAGAGCTAGTGGAGACACTTCTGCGGGAAAATGGGACACGCTGGCGGAAATGCTCGAGGTTGGGATTCGGGATCGTAGATAGCTTTACTATTATTACCAGTAAGCCAACTGCCCCGGAACAGTGATGGGGCAGCCTATAACATCCACATATATTTATCTTTACCGAGCGTAGACCGCATCGAGATGCGTCCCAAAGTTCTAATACGCTTTAACCAACTCTATCTCAGTCACATTAAGGTCTCCAATGACATCCCCCCTAGTGTATACGACCTGTTTCGGATGAGGATCCAAAAAGTTGAAATTAACTCTTTTTGATATCTCTGAAGAGATTAAACATAATCCCTTAGCTAATTGGCGTAGCAGGTATATAGTTATCATCGTCGACCATAAGGCCATTCTTTAGACCTTCACAGCAAACAGTAAACAGTAAATATGGTTGGATATGATTGAATATGACGAGGCCATCCCTATCTATCCACCTAGTTCATTAACAAAGGGTTGTTTGTTACAACCTTGGAAGTTTATTGAACGGACGCTAGGGATGACAACCAAGAGAAGGAACCGTGACTATTCCCAAAGTTTGAGCTCTGAACCTAGGTACCTAAGTACATTGGCGGTCTCCATTGTAAAACTTCTTGGCATGCATCATTCCATGGGGAAGTGGACCATATCGAAAACTGGAGACAGGGGACAGCCGATACCTAGGTACATTGGTACCTACACACTGCAGGTGGACGAATAAGGCAAGTGAGGCTGAATCGTACACGTGACTAACGCCACGTACCCACTTCATTTTTTAGTTCTAGACCTTGTCACTAACATGTTAGCAATTAACAATTAGCAACTAGCAACTCGACATCAACGCCTTATCACATCACGACCATTCTCATCGTCCATACATCAACACAGAACACCTTTAAGTGTTCATTTCCGACAAGTAAAACTACTTCCTCTCATCTAATAACGCATTATGTCTGAACGAAAGGTCCTCAGTAAGTTTTCTTAACAGATAGTTCTCCTGAAAAACTATAAGAACCTAGGTCGTAGTTGTTACGATACTGACTACATGCAGCCAAATACTACCCTCCGGACTTCGATCCGAGCCAGATCAAGAGGGTCAAAGGACCCAAAACCGCTGGTCCAAAAGTTCAAACTGTCCGCCTGGCAGCCCCATTGGTATGTGAAGTACTCTAAGCCGCTACTCTGCGCCCTCTCATCCTTTAAACACTACCATCTACAAATACTAACATCTTCGCAGTATGTTATATAAATCGTATAAATACCATCCTTAAGTGATATTAATACTAACTAAAGCCTTCCAGTTCGATGAAATGCACAACATGTGGAGAATACATCTACAAGGGTAGAAAAGTATGAACTTCACACTAAGATCCTTCATATCCAATAATAATTTCATGCTAACACGATATCAGTTCAATGCACGAAAGGAAACTCCGTTAGATGAGAAGTATTTGGGTATCCAGATCTTCAGATTTTATATCCGTTGTACAAGATGCAGCGGCCAGATCACATTCAAGACGGATCCCAAGAATCAGGACTATGTATGTTCCAGCCCTAACCTCAGCCTCCTCGTTCATATTACGCTTCGAGTTACACTCCCCCCACTAACCCTAACCACAGGCCTGCGAGAGCGGTGCGAAACGTAGCACGGAGCCGTGGCGCGTGGGCCGCGATGAGACGGACGAAGAGCGGCTCGACAGGCTAGAGCGGGAGGAGGAAGAGCGCAACGCCATGGTGGAACTCGAGGCTAAGACCGTGGACGCGAAGCGCGAGATGGCCGTCGCGGACGCGCTCGACGAGATCCGCACTCGCAACGCCAGGCTCGAGCGCGCCAACCAGGACGGTGTGGAGGCCGGAGTCGCGACGATGCCCGCCGACGACGATTCCGAGCGCCAGGAAAGAGAGGACGCCGAGGCGGCAAAGAGGGCTTTCGAGTTCGCGAGACGGGTCGATATGATGACGGATGAAGTGGTGGATGGCAGTAGTTATGACGATGCGGCTTCAGCTTCGAGCTCGGCGATTACGCCCGAGACTAGCGGCAGTGACAGCCCCAAGCCGCAGCCAACGCTAGCAGCGGCACCAGCGCTAGCCCCAGCAACTACGTCATCCAGGGACATGCCGCCCCCGTCATTCAAGCGTGTGGTTAAAAAGAAGAAAGACCATGCGGCGCTCCTCGGTATCAAGAAGAAGCCGTCCCTCGTGTAAGCTGATCAGAATTCCGATCAGTCCTGCAGACTACAACTACTACGATCCATAGCATAGCGGACGGTACTGGGCTGGCGCAAGAAAGCATATTCACTGGTTCTGCTTTTGTCAACTATTAATGATACTTTGGTCATGATTCCCGACCCTTTCTAAACAAACAAACAAATTCATTTATTTTGGGTAAAAGTGCTGCGGTTATGGCTTAGACGATCATGTGATGCGTTTCGGTAGCATTGCCGATGACGTTGTGCCCCGTTTGTTGCCGGGGATTCCTGCGGCCAAGGTAGGGCTGACATAAGGCATCCATCTTACAAGGTACACGTTCCTAGAAGCCCGTGCTTACGTATTCACTTATGGTTTAACCGCCGGGTTTGAGCGGTACGACCGGGCAGATCTCTTATTATTTTGTTCCTACATCCCACAAGGCTTCCTAGATACGTAGGCTGTCGTCATGTCTACAGCGGAAGACGGTCGGACAGGGCAGAGCCGTACCCGACGAAGCGCAAGAATGTCTCATGGAGTGTCTTCCGTGTTGTCAGTATGAGAATGGCCAATTGAAATCAAGGAAAATAGATCATTTAGACCTTGATTGGCTAATGCCAAATAGGCTGATGTGCGGAACCCTCTCACAGCCCGTCGACGGCATATGATTCTTGATATTAGAGGTGCAACAGCATATGTTTGTTACATGGACATAGCATCACAGCCAAGTTTTAGCTGTTAGTGGAACATTATGTATCAAGGCATCGAAAAGTTATGGGCATGGGCATGGGCAACGAAAACACCATAGGCCAAAAGTACTGGAAAGATGATGTGAAGTTATGTTGATAGTTCATGGATCGTCCCACTGACGCGGAACTGTCGTCAGATTCGTATTCTCATACGACGCACCTAAGGCAGTCGTCTATTGGCTCCTGTGTGTTGCTTTGATAATCGCCATCTTCTTGCCTGATGGCCTGGCCCAATTTTGCTAATATGTAGTTCCTCATGTTCTCCTCCCATCCTTTAAACGCTAGCTGTCCTGGCCCCCATTCGCCAAAATCGCGGATGGGCCATAACGACCCTTCTTGGTCTTGTGAGGAAACCCTCATGCATGTACAATCGCTTTCCTCGGAATGTCCGGAACGCCTTACGTAGTAGTAGTAATAGTAGTAGTAATAGTAATAATAATTGTGGTGATGTGTATGGCTGCCAAGCTCGTCCGAGCTGAGCCGTTGTTTTTTTCGGTTTTGCTTGCCGTTTACACTAAACGGCCGTTATTTGCGTTGTGTGCGTATGCGTTATCAGGCGACAACTTGTATTTGTAGATCCCTCTTTAAAATACTCGGGTGTACTGTCTGCCTCAATCATGATACTCGACTTCGTTTGGACTACTCCTTGACGACGAAGAACCAGCTGAGGCGCCGTTCGGCAGGTTGATGATTTGAGAGCGTGTCGTCCGATTACTTCGCCGACCTGTGGGCATATTTGCTGCCTCCATTTGCCTCTTGGTATGTTGATGCATTGATCGAGCGTAACTTGCCAGGTCTACTGGCGGGGGGATGGATGATGGCATGGCGAAAGAGTAGCTGTTTCGAGATGACATTTCGAAGGAGTGGTGATATACTGTCTGGCAGAACAACGTGGTGTCAAGCCGGCTTGATTCTTGAAACTGTTGGAAACTATAAAATATTGGACACCTAGAAGAGCGAGACTAGTGGGTAATAAACGATATCTCAAGATGGATAAGATAGCTTATGTTGTGAGTAACGGGAGGAGAGAACGTGAAATGCTAAGGATTTATAGTAAGGACGAGTGAGAAAAGAGGAGACGGGAAAGTCAAGGGAGGAATTCCGGCTGGACTTCAAAGAACATGTTGGGTGTAGGGTGGCTTTGATAGACCGGCCACGGAGGGTCTAGCTAGTACTGTACAAGCGATTGACTCCTACGGCCTACTGCAGACAAACGTACTAAGAGTTACTAGGAGTGCTTTAGAAGTAAGATATGCGGTGATCGACATGTAGAGACACCGCTTTAGTGCCTGGATGGGAAAGCAGGCCTGCAGGCTATGGCGTAAGTGAGAGACGACAGGCCAATGACCGGGCCGGGGCCATTAGACTTTCGCCACGAGCAAGGCTGATGATGCATTGTGCTCTAAACCTGCAGAGATTCACTACTACGTAGTTGATTACCCATGCTGCCATGCTACCACACCATCAAATTGGAAAGGCGCAAAAGGGGTAGTGCTTAGAATTGGGCATGTCATGCTGCATTCGGACATGGCTAGCGGGTGAGGACATAAAGGAAGCGGAGGGCCAGAGGGCTTAGGGCTTTGGGGTCGGAGCCCTGGCCCTGGAGTCGTCTTCAAAGGGAGGGGAGATTCATGGATGTCTTCCCCGTAAAAGACTCCACCCTGTGACGATTGGGAAAGACCCTGGCGATCTTGTCGAGACCTCTTGAGTCTTGGGCCTTTGAAGTCATAGCATATGTCATTCTATTGGCCACGGTTTTGACTCTTGTACCGAGACATAGTGGAGGCTTGGTGGAAAGGACCAATATTAGGCTACTAGCACGGCGATGTAGTATACACAGTACATATCTACTATGTAGGTATACCTATCCTAGGCATGTATGCAGCCGTCCCATCTGACCGTGTCTGCGTGTTTGGAGTTTGCCTGTTGACGGCAGAATTCAGTTCCCATCGAGATGCAAAATCTCGCGAGGTGGTTGAAAGTTGGATCGAATTTCGTCGATGGACTCGATACGATAATAACGAACAAACCGGATAAACCCGGTACTTTGTACCTGATTACCAGGTTCCAGGTTCATAGGTTTATGTAAACTCATAAACACTTGAGAAATTAAGAGTTATGTAAGTGACGTCATAGGACCGCTGTAATAAGATTAGATTTTAGCGAGGAATAGACATGTGCAGGGGTTACAGTATCGTACTTAACCCGTAAGTTTCCAAGAACAAACTCATAGTACTTTAAGAGGTACATATGTACCTAAGTAGGTATGTATGAAGGTAAGAATATTTCAAGGTATTTTATAATTACTGCTTAAACTTACATACTTAGATATTGCTTAACCAAAGTAAAATAATCACAAGTTGCAATTATATGATGTATTATGTATGTACCTAAGTAAGTAAATGCCGAAAGATATGTACCGGTAGGTAAGTTAAAAAGAACCTTGGAAGTCAATAAAAGAGGCTTGTCTTAGCATCTTAAGGGGGATAAAAATAAAAATAAATAAAAAGGCTGTGTGACCTTTGTTTCCCATAAAAAATGATGCGGCCTGCATCAAGCAGGAACGAAGCGGCTAGCTCCTTCGCTCCGAGGACCCCTAAAGTCCGGAGGATATTAGACTTACCGGTAGAGGTAGGTAGGTACTAAACCCTCGAGAGGTAATTAACTCAGGTATTTTATTGTTGACCCGATATTAAGTTTTGACATGACTGATGGCAATCGAGGACGAACAATACCCAGGTACCTACAGACTAAATACATACCTACATATGTACCTAAGGTATGTACCTAAGTACTGGTAGGTATTTGATCATGGTATACCCACCGCAATTAGCAATTGGCAATGCATGTTTCATGCATGTCTGCTGCTCGAAATATCTAGTGTACCTAGGTACCTAGGTTATTGTAAGGCGCGCACAGGCGAAACGGCACATGATGAATTTGCGTAGTATACCGTTATACACCGCAAATGCAAATCGGGGTTCATTTCAGCAATGCACTGCGATGCTGGGGATTGGATCCGGGTCAAGCGGGATGCACGTCAGTGAAGAGCAGGCAAGCAAGCCAGCCGGTACACGAGATGGGTTAGAAATTCATTAGCCGCAAGCAAAATAGGGGTCCAACGGGTCCAACAGGTACATCCATCCATCGAAAAAACATGGGTTGAGGAGGTATCTGGCATTTGGCTGTCTGGCAAACAAGAGTGGCTGAGTGGTAACGCCGCTACTTAATCCGGTAACGCTTCCAGTACGTACCTACCTCCTAGGCTGCTAGGTACCTACATAGGTATGTACATATCCGCAAGGGCTGCCTATCCCTGTGTGGTCAGGCTTGGCATGTGCTTAAGCCGTCTCTTAAATAATGATCGGAATGATGTCAGCTGTAAACTCAGCTGAAGTTATCTTCCTGTCTTCCAAGGTTCTCATTCTACACTACCTAGGTAGCTGTCTACCTACACTACCTAGGTAGGTAGCTGACCTGGCAGACTTAAGCTTGTCTTCCCGTTCCTTTATTTTGAAACACATCGGTAGATCGGGTACATCTAACCTAGCTGACAATTTTATTGGAAGATGCTCTGCCTAACACATATCGATCCCCATAAATCTTACCACTAGGTACACAGGCAGTAGGTAGACAGCCTCCTACACTAGCTGACTAGGTAGTGTAGACTGCTAGAATGACATCGGGAGGAAGGCTGCATCCGCCGTCGTGCTAGAGGCTCGATTTGAGCTCTCGCCACTAACTAAGCCCTCTCAAACCTTCACTACCAAGGCTGACCTCACTCGTCTCCAGCGATCCCACGTGATGACGAAACACGGGGCGAATCACGACGTCGGTGGCCCCCAGTAGTCCGGTTGTTTTAATCGAACGATAACCTCCCTTTCCGAATCACAAACCGAGCAGAATAGCATCTGACTAAGTGCAGACGATGCGTGAGCCGTTAATACTGGCTTACACCGTACGCTTCTACCCCTTGAGCCACTTATATAGGTAATTTATACGCCTTATAGCTGATAATAGGAGCCGATTAAGTAATTGATGGATAACTAGCAGCACAGTCTAGTACAGTATCGCTATTACTGTCTGTCCTTAGTTTGACGCTATTCCACTAAGGAGGTTATCCATTGTTGGTCACGTTGCTCTTTTTGGATACGATGAGCTCAATGCGGAAAGCATACGTCACAGATTAAGCTAGCAAACCCTTGCACTGGGGAGTGATCTCATACCATTTCTACACTATTGCAATCGCTATCCAAATCGAGCTACTTCGTATTGGCGTAATGGACAGGGGGGTCAGATGATAAACGATCATACAATAACGAGCTTATCGACAGAGGTCATTAAGGTCGTTGTTTTGGTGTATCTACTTTCACAGAGGCGAGAGGTTACGCACTCCTCAAAACTGTCCTCGGTCACCGATACACACATACCCGAAATCTTGCCATGACGTATCGGGTTGTTTTTGCGGTAACACGCAAATACGCATTGGCTCAATCTCACCTAAAGGCATTGATGAATCGTCGATTGGACGACCTTATGAAAGAGACAGTCAAACCCTTGCACAACCACTTAGATCTTTGAGGGATCACATCGTAAGCCATGGGCCATTGGCAGTAAGTCAAAATAACATACATATCCAAATACGAATCCTTTGTGGGCCACTACCTTTCAAGTTTCGACAGACAGCTTGCTAGTGTAGAGATCGAAAGCTATTGCCTGGATACCTAGGTACTTGTAGGTCACCGCAATAAACCTGGCGGGATCCGCATCGTATGACACTTTGCCGGTTCGGTTTGCAATATGTACTCCACTCATCAATATTATGACATTAGCAAAGCTAGTCGCTCAAACACGGCCCGTAGACGGCTATCTAGATATTAGGTCAATGCTAGTTTTGGAATCAAGAATCTTGATTTCTATCTCGAACATTAGTCATGATACATACCTAGGTACCCTGGTCAGGCATTTGAGAGGGCTTGATTAACTCTACGATGTGCCTACCTGATTTAATAGCGAAACCTCTTTGTCTTATGTCCAAAAACTCTAGTTATATCTTATGTTTCATTTCCTTCGAAGAATATCTGTAACTCTTTCAGCAGGCAATTTAATGGACTGCAGATGTGATTTGCGATTTCTTACATACAGCAGGAGTGTTTATGCTGACTCATCGCGGAGATGCAGCGACCCACCTCCCGCTCCGGCTTCCGCCTTCTCCACCCTCTGTGTCATAAGCCGTTATCCTCCGTTTATAGCGGGGCCGAATCAACGATGCAACGGCCTCCTCGAACGGACCCTCATTTTCCTATCCAAGGCATACTTCGTCATTATTTAAGGACCTCTACGATATATCAAACGTATTAGTTAAGATCTAACATATTTACTGCAGTAGTGAAATATCTTTTGCATTACCGCAAAGCTACCCAAATATCTATTAGGTATATATTCCTAAGCAGCATCCCTATTTTCCTATATAATCATATTGAGAAAATTGGGAAGTCCCTGGTTATCTTCTACTAGACCAATTCTACTTCAATGACACCGTCTCGAGCTGCAGGGCTTTTCCAGATTTTGATAATTTTCAACCCAGCACCAGCAATAAGGTCGTGCCATTCCTTCTCGGATCTCTCTGCCGCAGATCCAACTGTCAACATCGTTAAGTCAGTTGTAGTGGTACGTAGAGATGGCTTTATACTCTCTATGATGGATTCGTGGACCAACAACTTGGAATAACCCTTTTCCATAGCATCTGCAGTGTTCTTCAAGATCTTCATCGCCATGTCGTCTGGCCAATCGTGGAGGACGACATGCAGGTAGTAAGCGCGGGCACCTCTCACGGGTTGTGGATTGAAGAAGTCATGTGGAAGTTTCGAAATGAACTTGGACGTGACTTCAACTTCCTGAAGCACTTTGGGAAGGTCCTGTAATATAAGGCTTCCATGCGGAATTTCCATATGTTTAAGTCGAAACTTCTCCAGATCGTGACCTTTGCTTCCACCAATATCGACAATCAGAGCTCGATCCGTCTTGGCGTCTTTCAGCAAAGTCTCTGTTGGATACACTTCCGTCCAGGGCGTCATATTTCCTCTTGAATGGCACTCCATCGCATGGCCGAACTCCTTGTTGCGGGTTGGATCGGATACGACATACCCAAAAAAGGATGCGTCAGGACCTTGCAGATGTTGCATAACGCCATTCCTCAACTCGGTAGGATTCTTGAAGCCTGTTTTCTTCACTACAGCATAGTAGTGGTAAGTAAGTATGATCACAAACGGGCCCCCTATCTTAACCCCTATACTATTGCCACACCCAGGCTTCCTTTCGTGAACTCATATAGCAAACGTAGACCTGGTACGATATTACAAATAAATTGAAAATAACTTTAGAAAGACGTACGAAACGATGGCATCGCGCCAAACAACAGCAAGTTTATATCATGGTACAACGACCCGTACAGTGCCGGAAATAACGGATCGCTCCCTAAAGTCGTTGCCCAAGAGGTAGGCGCATAGGTATGTTCTGCGACTTCTTCAAGAAGATGTCGCGCAGCAAGGTGCCTTAAGAGACGTTCTTTCAGTTGGTAGAAATTAGCGAAGGTAGATTACCCTACGGCGAGATATATACTAACTAATAAGCGTGGGATCCGTGCCTGTAAGGTTGGCGAGCTCCGTACTCGTCTGTGGTTTACTTCCACTCTCTACCCATTTCTTGAAGACTCCAGCATCGATAAGGGTCTTGATAGCACCGTTGGTAGCAGGATTCACCCAATTGTGGTTCCATGCAAGATCCCAGGGTGTTCTAACTCTTTCTAAGGTACTGGCAATCAAATCTTCCGCGCGTGACCTGTCGTCATCGTTGGCGAAGGAGTCAAAGTCGATGTCCTGAAGAACAGCGGATAGGCGGTCAAGGGCAGACATGCCTTGAGTTCAAAGGGTACAATAGTATCCAAGGGCTGTAGTCACAAGGTAGAGAATTCCTAGAACGGCCGTCGTTCGAAAGTCTACGGGTGGAATCGTAAAGACACAGAAAGGAGACACCCTGCTAATGGAAAGTTAATTTTTTTGTTGTAGGTTTGAAGGAAACCTCCTAGAATATATGAAAACAGGCACAAACCCTCCTCTTAAAAACGGTAGGTGTGGGTCTTTAAGGTGGATATAATAGGGAGCGAGCTGGCGAGTAGCGTTTCTGACAACACGTGTTCTATCCAAAAACACGACTGTAGTATGGGTTGAATAGCTGTTATATTATGAAGGTTCTAAGCTTCAATGCAAAACACAGGATTTCACTTTATCCTCTTGATTACATAATCGCCATACATTCGGCCAGACAAATCCCGAGGCACGCCAAACAACGAGCCCTCGGACCCACCCTTGAAGCTATTCCCATCCTTCTTGTCCTCCTCTCTCCTCATCGAATTCTTCATACAGGGCTGCAGTCCATCGTCTTAGCCACCAAACTGAATTATCACCCTTGACCTCTATCCACCCCCCCAATCGCTACGTCCCGCAGGCACCAGGAACAACAGCCGCCACACAATACACTACTGACCAACCCCCCTGGCGATTAGGAGTAAACGTAGCGATGTTTTTGATTCAAATCGTATAATCTCTTACTAAATGTAGAGTAAGTAGGTATGTAAAAGGATAAGAGGTTATAAAATTCGGGTTATTGTGGTGCCCCGGGGGGTTCCCTCCTATATATGTTCTTACCAGGCTAAAATATGCCGTACAAAAGGGATCCGGTACCGATTGGCTATGGAAATCTACTACACGTGGCCGTTTACTTTCCCCGAGTCATGACATTTAGGTTACTAGATCAAATCTTGAGCTGGTGTTTAGGTAGGGAGACTACGGAATATCGTCATAGTCTATGCATATTGGAAGCTTATTATGACGTTGATATGCTCATATTTCGCGAGAAGAAAGGTTTATTTAACTGCAGTATGTGTAATTATATGTAGCTACTAGATCTGCTATCGGGTTTACAACGAGGGAGTCAATTCTGCCCTCCTTTGGTATGCCAAACCCACTTGCAGCGATGCTCCCCTACTTGGACATGAATTGAGTATCCGACACCTACTCTTTCATCGAGTAGTAGGATTCTATTAACAATTAAGTGAGAATTTTTCTGGCCCAGCATCATAATTAATAGAAACTCGGCATCTACGGTTGCGATACATCAATTTCCCGATGGCCAGATTGTGGCAAGCAGAAGACTATAGTACCATGGCTAAAAGAAGCTATTGGGCCATAGAAGCCGTTCTAATTAGTAAGCCTCAGACAGCTCTCCCCATCGTGATTATAGAAGCCAAGTCCTCACATAATCTATGCTTTCAAGTTGTGGTCGGGATCCGAATATACTGTCGAGTGGCGTTTGGCCGAAAGATGATGGGCGCCGATGACTGGATCGTTATACTATGCACCATAATCTCTCTCCTCGACTGCATATTCATCACGATTGCTATGGGGTATGGCCTCGGGAAACATTACAACACGTTAGACCCAGCCGACGTTGTCCAGGCTATCAAGTGGTCTGTTATCGCTTCTACCGTCCACGTTTGGGTGTTTTCGTTGCCGAAGTTCGCGATCGTCGCGATCCTCAAGCGTATTTTAGACTTTGGTACCAGAACGGCCATCTTGTTCTGGGGTTTATGCATCACTTCCCAGGCCGGTATTCTCGTGACATCCGTCTGGTGGGTCCATCAATGCTCGCCTCCTGCGTATGGGTGGGATAAGTCCATTAAGGGGAAATGCGCTCCTGTCAGCGTGTTACGGAATCTCGGATATTCTACCTCGGCGTACTCGGCGTTCCTCGATATGTTCTTTGCCCTGTACCCAGTACCAGCTATTATGAGGTTGAACATGCCATTGAAGAACCGCATTGCTATCTCGATGGCTTTGAGTCTTAGCGTCTTGGCTTCCGCGGTGTCAATATATAAGATAGCCATCTTCAAGCAGGTCTTCCAAACACTAGAGAAAGATCCCACCTGTGAGTTCCCTTTATACCAGTAGAAATAATTTTTTACTCACACGGGACCAGATCCCATACCCTATTTATTCTTGTTAGGTTTTGCCGAGGGCTTTGTCTTGATCCTGGGCTCTTCCTTCCCAACGATGGGGCCCCTTTTCCGTGCAGCCAAGCGAAAGATTTCTTCGACAGTAGCGAGCGCAAGTGAGGCAAGCAACTCACATTTAGAGTCCAGGGATCCTCAGGTTAGCAGTTCAAGTAAGAAGTGGAAGAAGTTCAGGGGACACAAGCCCGAGGACCATCAGGCGACATTAGCTAGTATCGACGCTATACCGCTGTATCCGGAAATACCTGTAACTACAGGGGATGACGAGAGCATTTTTAGGGTCGTGGATATGCATTAATATTAGGGTATATTTACTTCTATGGCTCGATATATACGTGTCGAACAGACACCACCTAGGCGCAAAGCCAATAAGGAGCCGAAACTTAGCTATTAAGGTGTATTGTTAATACGAACTAATATACAATAGGTTAAAACAGTGCTGACTATCCCAGGAGGTTCTCGTTTATGAATGCTTGAACTTTTCGAAAGGTCTTGAAGGCTTCTGTCCTTAGGAATATACTAAATACCTCTTCCCTTACTAATTTATCTACCTAGGTACATAGGCACTCGAGGTCTTTTGTATAACTAGCCGTTTTATACATGGAGGGATATTATATTATAGGCGTCTCTCATGTAGTATTGGGGGAAACCTAAGAAATATGTAGTGGTCATCGTCACCGTGAGTGATAATACAAATAAACCCATCCGGATTTCCGACGCAACGGGAGCCAGAACCATGCTCTCTGGCTGTGCCGGTGGGGTCTTGAGCAAGCATCACAGAAGTTCCACGGCGAAGGATGTTAATTTTAGCGCTAAGCGCGATGCCTGCCGAGTGCGAGATGGTCCCTGCGTATTCCGGCGGAAAACAACGTGTTCGGATTACACTGTATACATATACACTGTGCTCTGGATCTCGCCGTAACATTACTCCACAATCACGCCAACGGGGGAAAAATCGCCCTACATATGACGGCCTCTTCTTCTCCTATCACCTACACTAGTGTGCCTAGTGTATGTACATATTCAACAACCATATCTCGCCAACCCCATTCATACCTTGTCTGTCCCATTCCAAATTCCAAATCCGAGATAGGGAGAACATGGCGCCCCCGGAGGTCACCGTGAAGGACCTGACGTACACGTTCCCCGACTACCGGACGGGCATCCGCAACGTGTCGCTTCAGGTGCCGCCACGCAGCCGCACGCTGCTCATCGGGGCCAACGGCGCGGGCAAGACCACGCTGCTGCGGCTGCTGGCCGGGAAGCGCCTCGCGCCCGGCGGCACCATCAGCGTGTCGGGGGTGGACCCCTTCAAGGACGGGCTCGAGGGCGTCACGTACCTCGGCCTGGAGTGGGTGCTGAACCCCATCGTGCGCACCGACATCGGCGTGGCCGAGCTGCTGCGCTCCGTCGGCGGCGACGCCTACCCCGCGCGCCGCGACGAGCTCATCGGCGTGCTGGACATCGACGTCCAGTGGCGCATGCACGCGGTCAGCGACGGCGAGCGCCGCCGCGTGCAGCTGGCCATGGGCCTCGTGCGGCCCTGGACCGTGCTGCTGCTCGACGAGATCACCGTGGACCTGGACGTGCTGAGCCGCGCCGAGTTCCTGGGCTGGCTGAAGCGCGAGACCGAGATCCGCGAGTGCACCATCGTGTACGCCACGCACATCCTGGACAACCTGGCCGGCTGGCCCACGCACCTGGTGCACATGCACCTGGGCACGGTGCGGGAGTGGGGGCCGACGGAGCACTTCCTGGGCCGCCAGACCGCGGGCCTGAGCTCGGGGAACAGCCGCCTGGGCGAGCTGGTGCTGGAGTGGCTGCGGGAGGACCTGAAGGACCGCGGCCCGCGGAACCAGCAGAAGATGGGGACGGAGGGGCTGACGTACTCGCAGGGCGGGCTCGGCGGCTACGGGTTGGAGAGCAGCGAGGCGAAGCAGAAGATCAGCTTCGGGGGGAGCTGAGGGATGGACTACATACATAGGTAGAGACGAGTCTGGCTAGGGAGGCGATGGATGCACTTAACTTGCATGGTACGGCGCTTTTTTTCAACATGAAGAAGATAAGGGGCGATGCGTGGGCTCAACGGGTGTTCGCGGTGGGGGTGAGGCGTTCCGGAATGAAATGGAATAAGTTAACTAGCATCAGAGATGAAGGCCCTCCCGACTATTATGGAAGGCGACGTGTTGTTTAGGAGATGCCCTTTCAACAGGATGGTCCTAGATCATCTCTACGAGAATGAATCGAATCGAACAAAATACTTGATTCACATGATAATGCTTGGCCTGCTCGTTGAACTTATCGTGTGATTATGGGGGCTTTGAGAGCAGATCAATACCAGCCGAGTATTGTATAATTGACATTGTCGAATTCTTTCTCATGCAGCGTCTGTTATCATGGACCTCCTTCTCATCACATTCGTCATCGTGTTGTACATCAATTCCCCAATGCCGGCCATGCCCTGTCGCTCTAGATAACTCAGCACGCCGAGGCGATAATCGTCCCAACCTACTCTTAGCCCACCCCTATTAGCCAGTTGGTTGAGACTGGCCCGAGTCACAGGTCCGGCATGCCTGGTGCTAAGCTCGCCTGCGCTATCCGCCAGCTCTTTGTCTTCCAACTCACGGAAGTGCGAGATCGCTGCGAGGCCCAAGACCGGCGAATAGGAGAGGGAAAATAGCGAAGAAAGGGAAGCGCCCATACTGAGGCTACCGATGTAAAACGTGAGATCTTCAGTGAGTGGCCTAGGCACCAAGCAGCCGTGGGAGTTGACATCGTTGTTGTTGAAGGCACGCGATCTCCAGAGACAGTTGCAGATGTCCATAAGGAATCCGTTGAATTCGTTGATGTAATCCGAGGTATATTCGGATCGGGACGTCCGCATGGCCATCTGAAATCCTGCCTTATATTTTGACAGTATTGAACAGAGCCGCGACGAAGTAGTCGGAGCAAAACTGAAGTGCAGAATATATACCAACGGAGAAGGCGGTATCATTATCCGAGTATGAAGTAGCAACTTTGGATCCGAAGCTAGAGCCGAGGTCTGTTCGTAGAAATCCAAGATCCTGGAGTGCGTAGAAGTGGTGGGCGATGTCTGAACAAGGGTAAGACAGAGATCATTGACATGAGCTACTAGACCAGCAACGATATTTGGCGCATGCGCTGATTTCTGCTCGAGGGATGCTAGCAAGATAGTCCAACGCCGAAGCAAAGTCGTATAAAACTCAAGTAGCTGTGATTGGGAATCTGCAGTGTTGTCGAGGATCCTAGCTTCAAGCGGCTGGAAAATGCCAGTGGATAGTTCTGGGTTGAATTAGTCTTGGACAATCATATTTTGGAGTATGTTTCAAACCTGAAAAGGTGAGCAATGGTAAGTATGACAGTATTGCTAGTACTAAGTCTCGTCCATCATGACCGTTCCAAATTTTGAGATACTCGCTAAAGAAGGCGAAAAATATGGGGGGGAAGGTCTAGAATAAGGCCTGGTCAGTACCAAGTTCAATATAAGGCTATTTTATCACATACCTTCGTGCTGGAAGCATAGGCCTTCAACATTTCTAAGCAATCGCTAGGGTCCACACCAGCCTCCCCTGTCATGAGATCTTGTCCGTATGAAGCTAACCAACTACTTGCCCTTTGATGAGCTTCACCTTGTGGCTTCAGAATTAGCAGCTTCTGTAGTAATGGATCTCCAAGGACCGCTATCAACTGGTTCGGTAACTCGATTCTTTCTAAATTATTTACGAAGCCATCAACGTTCTCGATTTCCTCGAGTGTGATAGATTTCTGTTTATGGTTTAGTTCACGGCTGATCTCCAAAAGGCACGGGCAAGTCATACCTCTGTAGCGTTTGAAGTATGCACCTCGGGGAGTAGGGTAGAACTCTTGCCATTTGCCCTGTTTCGAGCTACTCTGAAGGCCTCTAAGGGTCGTTCCGACCTATTTGTTATCCGCGCCGCATGGGCCTGTTGGATTTCATCTAGTCTCTCGCGCCATTGCGGATCTGGGTGCTGTAAAAACAATAAGCAACTGGAAATCCCGATCCAAACGACAATAGATGACGTACCTTGAATGCAGACGCCTTAGCACGAGTTGCTTCTCCCACAATGATCTCAGGATAATAGTCTTTGAACACCCGTAGTAGTCCGGTCACTGCGGGATCATTTCCCGTTTGCCTGGATAGGGATAGACTTGAGAAACGTTAGCACGAAAAAGTGATGCTTTGGCTTCACTCGAAGTGACTCACAGGCTTTGGATTCGGTAAGGCCGTACATGTCGGCGTCGGGTGACGAGAGCTAGCAGATGACACAATTGCTTCCTGTGACTATTAGCGGGTTACATTGAAGCAGAGTAGTTAATAAGCAAACCTAATGGCGGCCGTATCAAGTAAATTAAATAGAACCGAATAAGAGCGAGACAGGATGGCTTGATTGTTTATAATATGGTATATCATAACAAGCCATTTTAAGAGTGCCCCCTGAATGGCAAGAGACGGTTTCAATTTTCCATGTCCAAGAGAGCCAATTACTCTGACGACGAAATCGACGCTCACGGTAGTGGCTGGATATAGGTTTCTGATAATGTTCCCGAGACTTGCTTGGTCAAGAAAAGTTGGACTGGTAACCAGATCTATGAGTTGCCCTAGGTCCTCTGGGAGGAGACCCTGGTCATAGGACAACGAAGCCAGTTTTTCTACAGTCGGTTTCACATTACTTCCACGTTGCTTCGCCGTTAGTTTAGAGGCTTCGAGGAATTAGTAAATTTTCCATTACTTTAGTGATAAGTGACGAAGTAGTGAGCACTTACCTTCAACCACATCAGTGAGCGCTTCCCGAAGGTCTAGCGCCCCCTGAAGCTCATCATCTTCTTGGTATCCTGACATAATAACTCAGTTGCGATATCGATATGAAATATAGTCGGCCATTCGAGTAACGGGTCTATCGAAACAGGCGATATGAAAATCCCGAATCCCTGGTGCCGTGTATCAGCCTTGCGTAGCTTCGTACTATACTGACGTACCTGACGCGTTGTTAGAAGGCTCAGACGCGCCGGACAAAAATAAATAGATTGATTGGATAGAGGGTCCCCGAAGTCAAAGCGGACCGCAGAAAGGACGCTAGCGGTAAGTCCTGTACCAAGGTACCTAGAATATCCATTAGCGCCCTGGAGCCCGTAGATAATGTAACCTCCACCATACAAATACTTGCATAGGTACCTACCTACCTAGAAGGTACCTAGGTAGGTATGTAAGAACGCGCCACGTCTCCAACGACGTCTTGTCTTAATTATTATACGCTATTTTACGAGTCTTTCTAAATCGGGATCTTCGAGTAGCTATGATTGGATCAACTGTACGGAATATTTGTTGTCGGGTCTCTTACATGTAACCTGTAACTGTGCCTTCAAGCTTGTCGTATGGACATGCCAGTACGAGTCCACTTCATTGCTGCTACTAAACGCAAAGCAGCTACAAGAAGCGAAATACCTGGCTCTATATTTTACGAAGTCTATGATAAGCCTTAAGGGTCTTACATACCTAGGTACCTAGGTAGGTAGGTATTCTCCTCATGAGTGAGAAAATATGAAAGTTGTCAACTCAGCTTGGCTCAAGGTATAACAAAACGATAAGCTGCACTCCCCACTTTAGATTATAAGCATAATATCGTTATGGTACCTACTTCCCTTCCTTCCCACTTCTATATTCATACACTCAAAGTTAAAACATTATTTGATTGCATATACCAGATATAGTTTTGTTACTGTTACATTGTTCTTCTTCTTTTCTCTTAATTGTTTCATTGGAATATTTGCACCAAGGAAACTTATACATTATACCGGTAGTTTAAGTAGTAATAGGGTTGAAATGTTGGTACCGGTGGGTCTAGTCTACAGTGTCGCGAATAGGGATAATTCCGGGGGGGTTAAACATAACTGCAGCAACATTTGCTTTTTTTTAAGGAGCCTCAAAAACTCAGGTCAATTTATAAAACAACACATGGCAACCCAATGAAGTAACTGTATGAAATAAAAGGTTATGGTATAACATCGCTGTTAAGCATTAAACATAGCCGCTGAAAGATATCTAACTTCTTGCCCCTACTTAAGTCAGCTAGGTGTTCCTAAGTAGACAGGTAGAGTAACACAAGCGAAGTTAGTGGAACTAATCAGGAAATACCATGACGCCGTATCTTCCCGCGGTTACTATTAAGTGGAAGCTAAAGTGGGGTTTATTAACTGTTACTTGCATACGTAGATCACTACGTCGTTAACAAAAATCAACGGTGGTTTCATAGGAGCTGCGATGGATAATAATGGACGAATCAATATCATTAAACGGACATTAAGACCTGAGACGGCAACTCCATAGATAGATGACCATAAATGCGACGTCGTATATGTATTGTTCTTTAAAGAGAGAAAAAGAAGGTTTCGGTTTAAGGAGAGATCAAGTTTGTAGCAAATTGGGGTGTTTTAACGTTTGTTGAAGAAACTATAGGTGTGATCAATGTAGCCCTAAAGCGTGAGGGGAATGCGATTAAACTTATGATATAGCTGGGTAGGTACTTACCTACAAAGACTTTAAGATAATGGAACCCTTGGAACCTTGCTGCCTTGGAAGTTTCTGGAGTTCCTGGAAAAGGTTATCTACCTATCTTCTATCTACCTACATACACTACCTAGGTAGTACACCACCCACCGTAAGTTCCTAGGATACGGAATCATGGAATCATGTATCCTGTGTTACTTACCTCTACTTACCTCTACTTACTAGGTACCTAGAGTCTATCCTTGGCAGGTACCACCTGCACATGGCATTGTAAAGCCGGACGGTAGGAACCTTGGAACTTTCTCCGGCTCTGGGCTTCTCCCTTGCCTAGTACCTACCTAGGTACTCAGGTACCTAAGGCGAGGAACGTCAAGATTCTTTAGCAACCCAATTTTCAACCATTTTCAACCCCCTCCCCCCTGGGAACTCCAACACTGCATTGCATACCATGTGCCACCAACTCACAGGTTTTTCTTCGATTAGGCTGTCTTGTATCCAGAGGTTCCAATCATTCACCATGCTGAGAGGTCACGCTTCCACTTTGCAGGTATAGATGTAATCTTCGGCGAACTGATACCCGTAATACTCGCTCTCGCGCTCGAGGTTATTATCGAAGGCTATAGTTGTTACACATATCCATGAATGAGTCCGCTTGTACGACTTGAATAGTGTTAACAGTCGACAGTCAACATGATGTCCCTGACTCCCTGAAAGATTAACAGACACTTATACATGCGTATATCATGGGTCATGGCATGCACACACGATACATGCCCTGCACGTTAACCTTAACCACCTATACAAGGTATTGGATATTACCCAATGCTACCCCCCACACGACCGACCTGCCGCGAGTCGCTCGCTCTGTGTGCATCACTACCTAGACCTAAGCAGTGCCCATAGGTGAATTTTCTGAGCTCCCGGCCCTCTTGTAAGATAGAGGAATGGATACCGCACCCGCCATAAACAGTACACCTGCGCGTGCGAGCCTAGGGGCCTGCGATTGGATTCTGGACGAGCACCTATATCCATACCTACATACCTAAGAGGTAGAGACGTGAGCGACATATGTCGTGCTATCTTGGGGCTGGGTCTTTAAGCCCAGTCTCCAGTCTCCTGTC
Organism: Jackrogersella multiformis; assembly: GCA_902806575.1. Lineage (NCBI taxonomy): Eukaryota > Fungi > Ascomycota > Sordariomycetes > Xylariales > Hypoxylaceae > Jackrogersella > Jackrogersella multiformis. Next base: position 2,571,916 of record CADCXD010000005.1, on the reverse strand, counting down.
CAGTCTCCTGTCTACCTGTACACATATTGTACCTGCTACGCTTTTGCGTAACCATTCGCAACGGGACAGGCAGTGTTTTAATTCATTCGAATTTAATCCAACATTTATTCATTTTATTTTTTTAGTATTTATTACTTCCTACCTCTTATTACCACTTAAGATACTTCTGGGCAGGTATTTACCATTGACTATTGACCATTTACCATCTACCATCTATAGATAAAGCTAGTGGGTGTCCTGGTCAGTAAGCATCTCTGCTCACCTACGCCTTTTCACATTACTGCTGTTGCATGTGTCTCACGCTGATGATGATATTCTTCGATAGTGAGTAAACTCGACGTACAACCACCCGATACTGTACTTGAAGAAAGCCTTTATATTGTCAGCTTCCTTTTGTCCTCTCAATCAAGAACAGCGGATATTGGTGAAACTCGAAGACTTCACCGCCGGTCGCTCTTTATCCGGACATTGGCTTTTCCTTTCATTTATTGGTTCCGAGTAGGTAATTTATAAGAATTTGTGGTGGCGCCTGTATAGGTATGTAATGTTAAGGAACACATACACGCACGCGCATGCGCACGCATAATGTCTACATACCTTGGTTGCGACAGAAGATGGAGCTCTGCTCTGCTCTGCTCTACTGCTTACCTATCCAGGGTACTTATCGCATGATCCTGCAGGAGACTCACCGTCGTTGTGTCCTACCTAACCCTAATTACCGTACTTATACTAAAATGACATACAACCAGTCCCTACATATACCAGCGCGACTACTAGGTATTCCATTACTATCCCCGGCCCTGGTCCGCTATTGACTACCTACCTCCTAGCTGAAAGATCCCAACTTAACCCCGGTACATCGGAGCAGCGCCACATCCTTCTTATTCTTACAATCGGGCCAGTGTGAAACGTTCCATCCGCCACAAGCCTCAAGCTGTCTTCTAGAACCTAGTATATAAACCGCCTGGCGACTTGCTTGATGATGCTTATGACATAAGCATTTCACATTCGGTGAGACTGGTGAGTAATTTCGGAGCAGCATGCTGACAACGCTGGGCGGATACCCCTTCCCCTTGTGGGTTTAACCTTCTGACCTGTGCTAATATATAGCCAAGGAATACCCAACATTCATGGGGGGCGAAGTGTATAATCACCATCTGGCAGTTCTAAGAAATGCTTCCTGGTCATCCTGCCGCTACGTCCGGACACCGAGGAGGCTCACGTCGGTCTCAGGTGACTCTCATTAGGGATCACCAGGTTAGTGGCTGTAATATATTGTTGCGACTTATAGCTCAAATGGGGAAATGGGCTATCTCTGAAAGACGACTTTTGTCATTGTGTCGTCTCAGTTTACCCTTAGTGATCCCTGAAAACTGCCTCATAGAGCATTACTGACTCGAGTGCAATATTAGGCTTGCATCCCCCTTACTAGGATACTCGGCGACGGCGATATTGTCGTTCTTCTCACGCCGGTCGTTGCACCTGTTCAACCGGATGTTAGCAACGGCAACGACCCATTTGAGCCATTAGGCCGAGCCTTGGCCGCGAGACACCCGTGGATTCGACATGTTCCGTACACCTCTCGGAACGGGATGACAAGTACGCATGTTGGTTTCATCAAGCGAGCTAAAACTGTTATCTTTGTCATCTCCGGGCTGCCGAGCCCCGGTCAACCCTCGCAAGTTGAGATCGGCCTGATGACACGGATGGTAGGGGAGCAACGGCCTCAAATCATCGTAGCGTGCCAGAATGTGCACGACCTTGGTCTCATGGAAGCGAACTTTCCTACGATTTTTCAACTGCCTAGCTATGCTCCCTCCGACTTACAGGTTGCGGCCGCTGCTCTGTTCGGTGAAGTCCCAGCTACGGCTACGGGCACTACCGGGTTGGACGTGCAATCACTAATGATGGAGCCGAAATTCTGGCCCCCAGAAAATTTGGACGGTCTCAATGTGGCACCTGTGCATGAGCTTTGGAACCAGTGTCTACCAGATCAATTTCACCTGGAGAAATTCCCCCTACAGTCTTTACTTCAACGGGATGGCTACGCCATGCATTTTGTAGTGAGACTTCCCGAAAACCGCGAAGTCGTTGGGTTCTGTGCGACTTATACTACTTTTGTGGACAGAGAAGGGGAGAGGCTAATTGGGTCACTGGCTATGATCATCGTCAAGCCAGCATATCGCCGGCGGGGGATCGGACTTAGTCTATATGAGCACGCTCTGAAACAGCTTAAGAGGATACGTGGAGTAGACCGAATTCAATTGGGCTCTACGTTCCCCCGCCTCTTGAGCGGAATACCTGCGGCATCTGCGTCCGAAGGCTGGTTTCGGAGGCGGGGCTGGCAAATGGACGGCCAGGCTCCAGGCTGTGGTCAAGATATTTGTGACTGGATATTAAATATTGATGATTGGCCGAGCGGCGGCCTGTCAGCAGCATCCGCTGGGATGTCTTTCCGGCAAGGCACATTCGACGATTTTACCCTGATCGCAGACTTTATAGAAAAGGAATCTGCTCGTAAAGATCATACTGGTTGGTATGACCAGTATATGAATCTGGCGAACGATGGTCGCATCAGTGATATTATTCTGGGATTGGAGCAATCAGAGATTGTTGCCTCCGCGTTAATATATACGCCGAACGAAGCAAGCACATTGGCACAAGACCTTCCTTGGGCGCGGACCATTGGATCTGACGTGGGGGGCGTAGCATGCATCTGCATCGCAGGTTGGTAACAGCCCGAGCCGCCAAAAACCGTTTGGGTATTCTGAACTAACCCAAAGTTAAGATGGCAATTCCGCAATGACAACTAGCAAGGACACTGTTATGATCCGGTTACTCGACGCTTGCGTTACCGTACTCAAAGACCAAGGAATGAGACGTGTGTTCCTCGACGCGGTGAAAGGCGGCTATGAAGGATTCCAGGCGATGGGTAAGCTTTAATATCATATTTGATATCCTAATCTCGATTAATTTCAATCTTAACATTATCTCATCAAAGGGTTCCAGAAATGGGCGATATATAAAGATCTATGGCAGCCGATGAAATAATTACAACCCAGGCCATCCTCCCCAATCGGCGGAATATACTTACAACAGATACACCACTTATTCGGTAAATTGCAGACTCTAGTTACATCTCAGCTCAGTCGCACTATAAGGCTGCTTCGACTACTTTTAAAGTAGGATGTCACCCTACTTATTTTTGAACGGGGTTGCGAGATCAAGGCAGAATGAGAGCAAGATGACTCCCCATTATCGTGAGGTACTACAAGTCGAAACCTGATTTTACTTAATAGGAAAACCGGAACAGGCAGTACGTTGCTCTAACTTGGCTGCTATATGGCGCTCAAGATTATGAGGCCCCTACTATTCGATTAAGACTTGACATCGGAATGGACATATACATACATACCTACATACAGTGTTTGGGATGGGTCGCACGAAGTTGATGTTGGATCGACTTCGACCATGTTACCTCTCAAGTCGTTCTCGACCTGGAGGTGCAATATACCACCGTCAACATTACACCGAATATCAACCCAATTCAATCCACCGCTTGAACACATTTATGACGAAAGAAGAAGACAAACTTCGGCAATCTGACTAGTGGTGAATGACGCTCACAGACAGTGCCTCTTTTATTGGCTTGCCTGATGCTGAGTAACGGCTCGAGTGCGTATGAGAATTAGCGGTCAAGTGGTTCGAATTGGAGTTGAAGATTGCTGCCATCGGTTCATACCCAAGATCAAATATTTGCTATGGCCTTTCCAGGTCGAAAGCTCGAGCACTCAAGCAGAATCACAAGCATGTCCACTTTCAACAATCCGGAGACTCCATCGCCGTGCAATGTAATCAGAGGAGGCTCCATAATGCCTTCAGACTCCAAATGACAAGATTTAGCTGTAGCCTCCAGCTGTTCCATATCGCAATAATCGAGTTTAAAACGTCCTGTAGCCGTGCCCTATGGTGTTCTTTCGGTGTCCTTGATCACACCTCAAAGACGAGCGGGGATTGTGGGGGCGGAATCCTTCACAATCGCTGCCCAACTTAACAGAGATTGGTCCAGCAATAACCTCAGGGGCTTCGAAGTCCCAAGCGTGAATGACTATACTATGCAATTCACTAGCTTATGTGGGAGGTACAATATTGAAAGGAGGGTGGGAGGGGGCCAAGATGCGGGGGTCATAAGCGAGTAAGATGAAGTTCAGAATACAGCTCATGAAGAAGGACCGTCGCTTTTTAGATGCCTCCTGTGGCATTCTGGGACCTGTTCCAAGAAGAAGCTTTCCATGACAAGTACACCACCGTACGGATTTTTCATTTTAACCGAATACCCTCTTAAGCCCTCCCCCTTTCCCCCGTCACACCTTCATACCTCGTACCAAATCACTCCATGATATAGAACTTATGGTCGTCAACAGTTGAGACCATGGTATCAAGAACGGACGCGCAGGTCAATGATGCCACCCTACAAGATCCGATAGTCTGTGATTCCCGTGTAACATCGAGGGTGGCCAACTCACTATGCAGTCTTGGTGCGCGCAGAATGCATCCACACTGCTTCGATCAGCACGTTATGGTGAGCCGGGAGGGTGTCACAACGGCTTACCAGGGCACCACATAGGGTATAGAAGGGCGCAGTTTTTCTTTGCCGCGACTCATTCCCGCGCCAATAACGCAGCTGCTGATGGTCGCACAAATGCTGCTGGGCGTTACAATGCATTGGATGGATCATACCTATGCAATCATCGTCTCACCTGCGTGTACAGGTTAACAGCCCGCGAGGCCTGAGTTTGTCCATCTGACACAGACTATAAGCGCAACAAACCCGGACCCATAGACCCTTTTGGCCTTACAGGGCTGGACTCATACATACATGCCTCCGAGGTAGGTATTAAAGTGTGAAATTCTCGTCAGCCGTCTAACAAAAAGGCGTAGGTCTTGTGCTGCTCCCGCGTTTGCGCGCACAGGGACGAGATGTCGTCAGCATCTTTTGGGAATATTGTTATAAAATCTGAGCACCGATCCTTTTCCCATTCCAGCTGCGCCGGCGTTCTTAGAGCCGAGCCGCCACGCGAGACATGCGTGTCTCATTCCACTGCCGAAGTGCGAGCTAGCCGTAAGCAGTAACCTCTTACCGTATTGAAATCTACCACATAGTGTAGGTACGCGTCATTGGCGAAAGCTCTTTCGCTGAAGCCAGCAGCGAGCTTTGTTCTGAGCTCTCTTACATACAGTACATACATACATGCTGAGCGTTACCGCTGCCCTGAACCTTGCTCGTCGCTAGGCAGAGCCTACCATAGTAAGCACTGGAGCGAGGCGTTCCCCAAGCTGTGCTCGATCGTGTGGCTACATACCTGCTGACCTTCGAACGTTCACGGCAGCCAGGCCAACCTGGCTCACAGGAAAGGTAAGACAATCAGACAACTAGAACGCCTAAGTAGCTACTTTAATACGACGCCCTAGCGGCTATCTCGATCCTACCACTAGGTGCCGCTACCTAATATCATCATACGAGAAACTCTCGACGGTTACAGCCGGATTAAAAAGCGAAAAAAGGCGAAAAACCCAAAAACCAAAAGGTTTACAAGCACCTACGACGTTCCAAGGCTGCCGGGACACACTTCCCTTTTTATCTTACCGACTCTCGCACGAAACGACGGGGGGCACGTACGTATGCGGCACGTCGTCGGCAACGTCATTGCGACCTGCCTCTGGCAAGTGCTCTGCTTCCTCTTATTTCCGCACGGCGCCGCCAAGTCGAGCTGCTCCTACACAAGACTGTTTTGGAAGATGTCCTCCTATTGGGCGGCGCGCACTCCAAGCCCGCGTGGAGCTCTGTGTCTACATACATACATACATGCCTCCTTAACCCCTACCTACCTACCTAGGTACCTACCTATCTTCCTACACGTTGTCCTACGTCAATATTTTATGCGGTGTCTGGTTGGACAATGCGCCCACGAGGTAATAATTTTTTTTTTCTCTCTTTTTCTCTCTTCGCTCTTCTGTTTGGTCGCGGGCCGAGAGACGCATAGTAAGCTGGCCATATTCTGTATTGTTATACAAGGCCCAAGACGAATCTAGTTTCCTGTGTTGAGAAGCACGCCGTGGTCAGCTGTTTCTCTATTAGGTCGACGTGATGTCTATAGCACCTCATGCCTACCAACCTATCTACCTACATACATGAGTCCGTCGTAGGTGGTAGCATTATACCTCGACGGGGCGACAGAAAATCCTGCGGCGGCATACGCACATACAACATACCATGCATGTATGTACATATATCAGCGAGCGACAGTATACGCGCAGCAACCAGTCTCGCAACGGACCACTCTGGCGAACGGAATGGAACGAAACGAAACCATGTGACCTATTTTGCCGCTTGCCGCTGCCGCCATTCACACCGGTTTACTGATCTCCTATCCTCAATCTATCCATCTACCCACCCATGGTAACTCAAGTATCGCATGTAGACGTTCTACATATGGCTGCACACGTTGTGTGTTTCTTGTGTAACCACCCTCCTTTGGAACCAAATCGCCTTCATAATTTTTCTTTTCTCCCCTTGTTTGCCTTGTGATCTGTACTCACAACTATCTAGTAGGTAGGCAGGTATTTCCAACAGGCTTTTCTTTATTTATTTTTAATAATAAAAAATGAAAACTTGTTATATACTTTCCACGGCATCATCCCTCGTTCCCATGTCCTACCTTGGGCGGTTTTGCCCGTATCACATACCTACCTCGCTCGTGGTAGATCCGTCCGCCCACCCGCTCGGATATGCAGCCCTCGGTAACTCTTTACAGCGATTCTCGCGAGCGCGTCGTGACGGCGTGAGCGAGAGAAGTCGATCGAAAGAGGTATATCGAGAGGCTTAGTAGTAGTAGTAGTAGTAGTACATACACGCTGCGAGCCTTCGTCTAATGCCTGTCGACACACATACCCCTGCCACGGTCCGGGGTTATTTCAACATATATATATCCACAATAGTGTATGTGCAATAGATATCATACCCACAGGTAACCGTTGCTCATCGACTACTATTCTCCCTTGTGCTCGACTATACGCCGTACTATACACCCGGCTGTCGTACAAGTTTAAATGTATGTGTTACCTCTGGAACAAGTCTAGTCTTGTGCTCCAGACATCCAAGGCGTTTGGTTGGTCTTTGAAGTTTAGAATGGAAGCTTAGAGCTTTACTACTAGGCGGGTAACCCTAGACTACCTGGGTACCTACCTACCTAGGTAGGTAACCCACGTACGGTGCACAAGGCAGAGTTCGGAAACACCCCGGACCTTGAAACCCATGCGCGTACCCTTTAAGCCCTACCGGGGATCCTAGCGGCAGATCGTAGCCTAGGAGAACGTGTACGTACTGTGTACCTAAGTAGTTTATAGTGTCCATATTATTATCCGTCGCTTCCGCTCTTGGGTTTCCGACCGGCTTCCACGGCTCTCACCTAAGATCATTCCCGTCGCTTTCTCCCATCCTAGGCCGAAACCGCCGAAAGCGACATCTATTAATCCTCTCCTCCATACTCTGTGTAACTTGAAATACAAACTTACCTATCCAGGAAGAGAATAGGAGGGTTGAGTCACAGTTGTGCGACATGGGATACGTGCAAGAGGTTATTCTTTACACTGCCATCTTATTAAGAGGAGACAACACGGGAATGAAATAGTAGCAATAATAATAAATAAGTGGCGGCGTGCCTAGATTCTCTTTATAGTAAGATGCAAAAGCAATGAATCAACTTTTTTATTTCACCCGGACCCCCCCTTTCCGTCCATCCATCCCTTTTCCTTTTCGTCACGAGGACTGAGTCACCGTCAGAGCCACCGCTGACGTTCGCGCAGCAGCTTTCCGCTCGCGGATGACAGAGGACCCCTTAACAATGTACAGTTGGGCGTTCCCGGTAATATGTCCAGTCAGAAGTAAAGTGAAACAAGAATAAACAAATAACTTCAGTGGTATCCTCCCTGCCAAGACGCCAAGCTTTTTTCTTCTTCTCAAAACCCCTAAACCATAACCTTTCGTAGACGATAATGATCGTGTATGCATGACCTCCTGAACGAACCCTCCTGAATGTTTGAAGCTAAAACGGCGCGAGCGTTATGCCGACCATTTAGAAAAGTCGATACTCTCGACCAGTGAATCCAACCCGCTACCCGCCATAACCTCCGTATTATCCGTCGTTGCGGTAGACAGCATTGATGAGCGGTGAGAGTTCTGTTCGCTAGAAGCGGAGAAGAACGTGGCAACAGAGGATCGTCGGAGACTGCTGAAGCTATCTCGAACAGTGTTACCCGACCTAGCTGCTTCCAATTGTGCGGCGGTACCCGTTGCGGGAGTAGGACCATGACCTAGAGAAGTACCCGGTGGGGAGGGTGTAGGCCCTTGAGGCGCCCCCTTCGGGCCGTACTTTTCTCGGAGTCTCTTGATTTCTCTTAATCTATTACGCCATGGTGAGATGTGCTCGCCGCCTTCCCGGTGAGCCCAGACCAGTGAGAACACCGACGCATTTAACGCTAGAAGCCGGATGAAGTCAGGTAAGGCTCTTAGGCTTAGGATCTTGGTCTCGGAAGCTGGCGAAATCTCGGGGAAGCCAGGTTTGCTCATCAAGCTGACTTTGTAAAACGACTCTTCGACATCTTTCGGCGTCCTCTGCCTAGTAGCGACGAACGAAGCACGTGATTCCGGGGTGATCACGATGTTGACGAAATTGAATTCCGATGGGAACGTGTCGAACCTGAAAGGGAGACCAGAATCGTTGAAAATGATGTTGACAAAGTCATTCCCAATATGGCGCTTCTTCAGGGTACACTGAGGATCGTGATCTAAATTCGTTGGCATTTGCGTGGTGACGTGGAACACAATTTCTGTCACCCGATCTCTCCAGCAGAATGTATACTGCCCGTCAGTGTCATACTGCCGATCTAAGCCCTGGGTGTTGAACGTAGCACCATTAAGTTTAGTCAACGTACCGAGGCCATTGAGAAATTCGAGATAATCCCCGCTCCCGGTTAAGTTGGCCAGAATCTCCGGCTCGGTTGTTTGGTTCTCCCCAATGTATATCACACCCACCTTGTGGCCATCAACCGTCGAATTGTGATCAAACATCCTGATAGCCCTATTGACTACCTCGTCGTCAGGCAGCGGGATAGGGCGCGAAAGATCACTTCCTTGAGGCAAGGAGGACAGGAGCTGCACAAGCAGATGGTTCGGCAAAACACTATTCGCGGATAGCGCGTAGCCGTCCCTCGCGTAATCATTCGCGGGGCGCTGATGTGATTGAGGTGGTCGGAAGAGCTCTCGGATTGTGTAAGACGACGTTCCAGACGGCTGTCGTTTTGTGATTTGAGCCCAGCCAGTAGCGATGGCTTGCTCGATTGTAACAATGCTATTTCCAATCAACCATCTCTTCTTAAGTATTTCCCCGAACCTGTCGGCGGTGAACAAAGGGTCCGCCGCGGATTCATCGACATCAGCATATGCAACTCTCTGCATAAAATCCATCGTGAGCTGCGCTTGCTCCTCCGAGACCTGAGACCCATCAACATCCGTAAACAGGTTCTTCGCAATCCAACCAACATGGTTTGCGCGATCTGGGAGCTTGAGGGCTAAGAACCAGAACACGATGACGTGGTATGCTAGTGTGTACACATATTGAGGAAGATCATCTGATACGTTGGGGTTGAACTGATTCTCGCCTATCGCGGGAGCTGACGAGTCGCTGGTCGAACTCATCCTGTACGTTTGTTTTCTCCCTCGTACATATTGTAGATATCGGAAGCAAATCCCAAAGACAATTCGGTACTCGTCCTCTCGGAAATTGGCATATAGAGAAGGTAATCTGCTAAGGCAAGCTAGGAACTCCAGGATATGCATTGCGACGTAGGGCTGAGTGATGATTTGCGCCATCTTTTGCAGAATTGTGACTAAAGCCTTGCCCGTTGACGACGGGAGTTCGTGACAGCATATCGTGAGTGCGTGAATGCAACACTTTGCGCTTCGCTCCCACGTTGCTATGCCATGCACGAACGTCCGAACGATCTCATCTTCCTCCGCCTTCTGGAAGTATTGATGATAGCTGAGGATCATGGTTAAAGTGTGGAAGAGACAGATGGCAACATCTGCCCGGCGCAGCCCATGAATATTTGGAGGCTCCTGAAAATTGTTCATTTTAATCTGCTCGCAAATAGTTCGCCTTAATTCCTGCAGTTGAGGCACAGCATTCCGGAAAATAGCGTGGTTGCTCAACTGCGAAGGTAGGTGAACGAGGATGAAGCTATAAACCTCCCAGTCACAACCCTGTCGCAGCAGGTTTAGTACTGTTTCCAGCCATATCCCGCTCTGAAGGACTATGGTTCGTATCGAGCTATCTGCTTCAGTAGTGTCGTTGGAGGCAGCACAATAAAGCACCGTACTTGCAGCTTGACACGGAGCTTCCGGCAAAGCATGAGCATCGGATGCCATCCATAGCTGCTGATATGTACCTGTAGCTAACTTGCTGCCGCTAGCTGATCTAAACGGATACCCCCGATCTTGTATTTGACCCTGCCCAAGGGATATACCGCGGGATGAGCGGGCAGACCCAGCGGTGTCATTCCTCACATTTCTACCAGTATACGACGCTTCTTCGGCAATTTTGCGTGCTACTGATTCTTCGGTTCGGTATAAAGAGGTGGCTAGATTACTCGTTTCGGTATGTGCGGTAACAAAAATACGGTTAGCCCAATCGGCTCTTAGACGAATTAGTAGCTGCATCGCTGTGATACGAGCGTCTGTCTCGCTGAGGTTCGACTCGGCTATGGATACAAGAGTACTGAATAGCCGTATTGACTTAGTAGCATCGTAGTTCAGTACACGTAGAAATATCTGCACATAGCCACGTGTAACTACGTTGGACGGGGTTTGAATAACCGATTTTGATTGCTGAGAGGTTGACGGCGGCTCAGGAGCAAGAGACAACGAGGAAGACAGGGGCGAACGTGATCGATTAGTTCCTATGACACCTCGCAGCGTCTCGATAATATAATAGAAAAGAGCGTGGTTCGCGATGCTAGCAACGGCGGTAGTAAATGACACCACCTCCTGCAATAATACAATATCTGTTTCGGCTGCCACATTTGCTAACAGGCGTTTCATCAATTCCGGTATGAAGTCGGGCTCAAACTGATCATTGAGGAGCTCGATCATGTCGTAAACCTCCGTAAAGGCTTGCAGAGCACGCACTCGAACATCCGTCGATCGTTTTCTATCCGCCAAGAACGCATCCAATACCAAACTCAAGTTCGTCTCCCAAAATGGATCTGACGGAGAACAGCATCGGAACTTCTTGAAATATTCGAGAACCAGAGTGGCTGCCGAGTCGGGAAGTGCGAGATGTATCTTAGCAAAGAAGATGATACAATCTTGCCTTTGGACGAGAGGATTAAGTTGCTCCGTATGAGCACCCTCCGGCTTTTGCTCGATGAAATCCCCTTGGTCTAGAGGCGAACCTTCTTGTTTCTGCGAGATAGTGCTAGATTCGTCTAAGAGTATGCTCTCGAGTCGACGTATCAGTTTCATCAATTCCCGAGCTAACATACTCTCAGCAGAGTCGGCCTCTTCTGGAGCTAAGAGCGACTCGACAGAACTCTCGGCTTTAGTAAGCGACGTGACGACAGCGGCAGCACACGTGACCGCCACATCGAAGACAGGTGTCCAGTCTTCGTCAGCCAACATGTTATTAACATTGCCCTGGCTGTCGCAGAATAATGCATTAGCTAACCGCAATATATCGAGATGTATTTTCCAAGCAGATGTAGCCTTGACCACTGTGGATAGACCATCGACCAAAAGGGCATACGGAACTGGAGGATATCCTTTCTCGGAACTCTTCGATACAAGCTTGGTGAGTACCGACAATGCGCCTCTGACTTCACGAACGACCTCCTTCTTCTTATCTGCATTTTCCGGAAGACTTGCTAGAACATCAAGAAGCAGCCTCACAGTGGTGTGTCCATTGTGCGACCGACACAGGATGCTGATGGTATGCCACGCATCCTTCTGAAGACTAGGGACGAGGCAATGGATAGAGCAAAGAACGTGGACGCAGCTCTTCAGCTTGTCTCCAGGAATCGCCCCAAAGGTCACTATAGCATCCATAACGCTGATACATGCTTGTAGATCCTCTTCCACGCTCGTGTTCATGCATATATCTAGCAGTTTGTCGATCAGAACTTCGGCTGCATCGTCATCAGCCACATTGAAATTGAACTTGATTACGTCGGTAATGAAGCCGAATAGATCGGTAAAGTTCCTGTCTTCCCCAGTAACCAATCCCTTCCCTTTCATCCGCGACCCGTGCTTCTTCGCGGCCCCCCGTGCGGCTCGTACTGCATCAAATGCTTCTTCAAGCCATCTGGAAAGAAGTGGAAATACATCGTAATCGAAGCCAGACAGATTTCGGGCGTGGCTCGTGAGATCAACAAGAGCAGCTAGTTGCAAATGGAAGTCTTCCGGGTGGGCATCGGTAGATATTGTCTGGAAGTACTCGTTGCGCTCTAGGTCAGTGGAAGAAACATGCTTAACACATTCCCGCAGAAGTTCCCAACCGGAATATCGAGTTGCCCTGGGATTAGTAGGATCGACCAAATCTTTAGCAGCGTACCAAATATCCAAGACGGGGTTGAGAGGGTAGTCAGTGACGGTACGGCGCAACGCATTGGCTGCATGAACTCTCTCGTTCATCGACCCGTTCTTTAATAACTCGAAAGTCCCGGCATGCTGGGCTGGTAACCCGCGGAGGATATTTGGCGTAGCATGGAGGCGTTCGGTAATATGAGCATTGATCGAGGAGCCGGACGATTGTACGGGAGCGGGAGGGGATTTGGTTAACTTGGCAGCACCGGCGAGGCCCTTGAAGACACTGGCAAGGCCGCTGGTGTTCTTGGAATCCTGGGGTGACGAAGCATCATCTCCAGGTGATGGTGACATATCTTGTATCTGCCGTTCTTCACCGGCCCTCCGGCCCAGAGAAACTAAGCGACGAAACATATTAGTACTTGCCGAACCATATTCACCATTGCTTAGATGATGTCTTCTTTATATGATATCGCCGAGATAGAAAATAGTATCGAATTCAGAAGCATGAAGCAGGGAGCAGCAAAGAAGCGATAACAGAAGATGACATAGTACATATGTGGTAAGTGGTAAGCAGCCCTGCAATAAAAAAAATAAAAAAAGAGAGGGTGGACTTACAAGCAAATGGGGTCTTGCATAAGGGTGGGAATGGTCAAAAGAATAAAAAATAAAAGGGTGATAGGTGATACAAAAGGCCAAGGTAAAATTTCAAGCATCCATCAAGTGCAAAAGGTCGGCATACACTACATGAGACGCGTGACACTCTTCTTCCAAAAATTGGACCAACTAGGTACGGTACTGGCGGTATTACAGGCTTAATTCCTCATACACCACTACACCCTCTTCTCTCGACCACTACCTAGTGTACCCAGGTAGGTACGGTACAATCAGTGACGACAACGATGGTAGGCGTATGGATGTATGTATGGATGTATGTATGTATTAGCGGCGGCGGCGGCGGCGGCGGTGTCGGGAATGAACGATTAATATGGGCTCGATTTAGATTTGTATTGGATCGTGGAACGTGGTAGTACATTGAGAGACTATTAGGTCGGAAGCTTTTTCGATGGTATTCCGTAGATTCAGGAGAGATGCAATTCGGTTCAGTTGAACAAACTAAACTACTAAGGAGAGATCTTGGTAGGCAAGATTTGGGGGGACCTTGCGGATTGGGACTTGGGAAGATGTTCGCAAAACACTTCTCCACAATGACCATTTCGGTACACCTGCAGCTTTCCGCGCCGTCTCTTTCTCCGTTTTGGCCAATAGATATCCCTGTTTCTCCTTAACTTTATTCGGGTCATGCCAGCTGAGGTGTGCTGATTCTCTCACCTTCTAATTCCACTCCCTATCGTTGTAAGGTAATGACGGGTACAAGCTTATCAAAGAAGGGAGAAGCTGCTTTAAAGCATATCTAACCCCACTATTCCCCTCTCTACCATGTACCTAGGTATGTAATGTCCCCCACTACCTACCTGGTATGTACCCAAGGTACAAGCTTCAATAAGTGCCCAGGTGCCGTTGCCTAGGGTCATCGTCCAAACGCCCTATCAAAACAGGCAACAACGCCCAGGGCCCCAGTGAGGGATGAATCCATGGATATCAATAAATAAAATAAAAATTGGAACCGCTACGCAACCCAAGAACTTCCAAAAAAGAACTTCCAAGCATCCAAACATACAAACATCTACATTACCACCTAAAGTACTTTCCTAACCGCATACTTCAACTTCTAGGATCTTATTTCGTAACAACGACCAGCAGCCATCATGGCTTCAGATTTAAGCCAGATCGCCCAGCTGCTGGATGCGACCCTTGATCCTATCAAGCATAAGAAAGGTACGTTAAAAGAGAGCTCCTCTGCTGCCCCACCTTGCGATGGTGATGGTGGTGGTGTTGTTTGTCACCACTCCCGGATTTCACATTCCCATTCCCCTTCCCCTTCTCATTTTAATTCCCATCTCCTCGTTGCCATGATACGTAGGAATACCATGCCTAACTCACAATATCAGCCGAGGCCGCACTTAAGCTTGAAGAGAAGAAGCCTCAGTTTTCGCTTCAGTTGCTCAAGATCGTCGCAACCGAAAATCTTGAACCCAAGATCCGCCTCTCGGGAGCACTTTGCTTCAAAAACTTCATCCGACACAACTACGTGGTATGGTCCTACCCCAGACATAGTTCGCCGCCGCAGGATGTTCCATGCTGATATTGGTCTCATAGGACGAAGAAGGACAGTACAAGCTTCCCCTCGATGAGGTCAACACGATAAAGCAAGAGCTTATTGGGCTCATGATCGCCTGCCCCGCCACCATTCAGACACAGCTAGGAGATGCCATCAGCATAATTGCCGACTCAGACTTTTGGAATCGATGGGATACCCTCGTTGCCGACCTTGTGTCGCGTTTTACACCTGACAACTTCAAGGTCAACAATGGAGTGCTGGAAGTTGCCCATTCCATCTTCGTCAGATGGCGGCCCCTGTACCGCTCTGATGATCTGTACACTGAGATCAACCACGTACTCAGCACCTTTGCCGTGCCATTCATTAATCTTCTGAGCGTAAATAAAGCTCCCTAGCACCTCTCTCCTGGGCCTCTCGAACTAATATCGTTGTAGGCTACGGATCATCAGATCGCCGCTCATGCCAACGATAAAGTGGCATTGAAAGGCTATTTCGATACGATGAGTCTACTGATCAAAGTATTCTACGATTTGTCTTGCCAGGACATGCCACCGCAATTCGAATCAAATCTAGAACACGTCTCGACTCTACTCCACAAGTACTTGACCTACGAGAACCCGCTACTGGCGACGGACGACGATTCAGAAGCTGGTGTGATCGAGATAGTCAAGGCTGACATATGCGAGGTCTTAGAGCTTTATGTCACCAAGTTTGACGACGATTTTGGTCGTTACACGCAGGTTTTCGTTAGTAGTGCATGGAACCTGCTTTCCACGATCGGGCCTGAGACCAAGTATGATAACCTCGTCAGCAAAGCATTGCATTTCCTGAAAGCGATTGCTGCCTCCCCCAAGCACTCGGCTACATTCAATAGTGAAAATGTTTTGAACGAGGTTGTAGAAAAGGTGGTGCTACCTAATGTTGCGCTAAGAGAATCTGATATCGAGTTATTCGAGGATGAGCCTATTGAGTTTATTCGGCGTGACCTTGAAGGATCGGATACAGATTCTCGACGAAGAGCTGCCACCGACTTCTTGAGACAGCTTCAAGGCAACTTCGAGGCATTAGTCACTAATGTTGCAGGGAGGTATATCAATCACTACCTAGAGCAAGGCAAGACGAACTGGAAGGATAAGGACACAGCCATCTCGCTGTTCCTCTCTATCGCCGCCAAAGGTGCCGTGACCGCGGCGCATGGCGTTAGAACTGTCAATCCTCTTGTCAATGTGGTCGATTTCTTCCAGCAGCACATCGCGAATGACCTGGTTTCGGATGCGGGCGTCGAACCGATCTCGAAAGTCGACGCTATCAAATACTTGTACACCTTCCGAAGTCAATTGACAAAAGAACAATGGCAGGCGGCGTTCCAGCCCCTGATTCAAAACATGGGCTCATCGAACTACGTTGTTTACACCTATGCTGCCATATGTGTTGAGAGACTATTGTTCTTAACCGACGATTCTGGTGTCCGCTTTTTCGGTAGAGCTGACATTGAGCCTTTCGCGAAAGATCTCCTCGACCATCTCTTTAAGTTGGTAGAAAAGGAAACCTCCCCGGCAAAAATGCAAGAAAACGAATTTCTAATGCGTTGTATCATGCGCGTGCTCATTGTTATGAACACCGGCATCCTTGGTTTTGTTGACATGATTCTTGACCATCTGGTGGGAATCACAAATGTCATCAAAGCCAATCCGAGCAACCCCCGCTTCTACTATTATCACTTTGAAGCTTTAGGTGCTGTTGTAAGGTATGTTCCATCCTCGAGTTGCTTAGTCTTCGGGGTCCCATCTAAACGGAAATAGTAACGGCTCATCTGGCGGAACGTCAAAGCTCGAAACTCGATTATGGGAGTCTTTCAATCAAATAATCACAGAGGAGGTGAATGGTACGTACGATCCTCCCTCGCATCGAGGCATCCGGCATTGACAATTTGCTTTCCAGAGTTCATGCCATATGTGTTTCAGCTCTTAGCCAAGCTGCTAGAGCTTGATCCATCTGCAGCCCTCTCTGGTCACTTCCAAGCACTGGTACCTCCCTTGATGATGCCAACGTTTTGGGAAACCAGAGGAAACGTCCCTGCCCTTACAAGATTACTGGTCGCTATAATACCTAAGGCGTCCCGTTCTATAGTGGCAGAAAACCAAGTCCAGCCGATTCTTGGCATCTTCCAAACCCTCCTTCGCGGCAAGAGGACAGAGCAGAATGCGTTTGACCTACTAGAATCGATTGTTTTATCAATCGATAGGTATGTGGCGCTCAACAATATGAACAGCTTGTCCCCGCGACTAACCTTATTACCAGGAACGCCCTCGAGCCCTATTTTAAGGAGATCTTAGCTCTTCTCTTCACAAAACTCCAAGGCACTCCTTCCGAATCGTTCAAGCTACGATTTGTGCGATTCTACCATCTAGTATCAGCCAGATTAGAGCCTGGCCTAGGTACTGATTTCTTCGTCAGCCAAGTAGACCTGGTTCAAAATAACCTCTTCACTCAGATCTACTTAAGCATCATTCTTCCAACTTCGGATTTGCTGAACCGCCCAGTCGACCGCAAGCTCGCCGTCATATCCTTCGCGAAGTCGGTAGGAGACAGCGCTGCTTTCTCCCAACGTTATCAAAAGGGCTGGCGGTTTACATGTGAAGCGATGTTGAAGTTGCTATTAAACCCGCCCAAGGTATCGAGCGGCGTAGGTGATGATGTGGTCAATGAGGCAGACGTGGACGATATCGGGTTCGGCCTAGGTTTCACTGCCCTTAACACATGCAAGAAATCTGCTCAGGATGTCTACCCCGAGATACAGGATATATCGGTTTGGGTGCGCCAGTATTTGACTGATGCCAATTCCCGACACAATGGGGCCATTGCGAAGTACATCGTGGAGAGACTTACGGATGAGGGAAA
The DNA here is from genome assembly GCA_902806575.1 of Jackrogersella multiformis. NCBI lineage: Eukaryota > Fungi > Ascomycota > Sordariomycetes > Xylariales > Hypoxylaceae > Jackrogersella > Jackrogersella multiformis. The sequence continues at coordinate 2,554,196 of CADCXD010000005.1, read as the reverse complement.
ACAGGCGATGGCGATCTACGTAGGTTAGGTTTGGAAACCGGGGTTAGGTAGACCAAAAGTTCGTGGCATAATCAATTGATGGATGGCCGGGTAAGAAATGAGCGTCTCCGGGGCCTTTTCAGCACGGTTTGGAAGATTTTGCCAAAAAATCTCGTTCATCGACTTCGTTAAAAGATACACTCTGGGGTGCTATTGAAAAGGTCTGAGTTTGAACTACCTAGGTAGCCAATTCCAAAATTTAGCTTCAGGGCAAACACATGTTCATTCTAACCCTAGATACCTAGGTAAATAAAGGACAGAAGCAGTGAGAATCATTACGCGGTTCCTTATCGAATTGCAATTAACTCCAAGTGCTTCGTACCTACATTTCCGGACAATCGAATTGTATTGTTCTTTACTCAATGATTATCATAGGTTGTTAGAGTAGGATTAAAGTTAAGCCAGTTATCAAGTCCAAGCCCCTTGATGTGAACATGTCGGCGGGAGAGAGGAGACAAGATGCAAGTAACAATAACCATGCCCCTGTGGGATATCTATTAAGGCTCAGTCTTATTAGCATGACTAGTAGCATCGCCTCGCAGATGAGACTATGTTCTATGAAGCTGAGGATATCCTCTACTACATTTCATTCGGCTAATCTTTGAAATCCCCATTCTAACTTACCACAATTCGAACTAAGTGCTGCGACACTAACCTCAGAAGGGAGGCCCGCTTGAATATCCACGGAACGCCAACTCAAAATCTTCTCCGTTTTGAAGTGATTCCGCTTGCTTAATTCGAGCAGTTTTGGCTATACCAAGCGTCTCGTTTTTAGAAGTAGGCATGGTTATATCCACAACATCATCTGACAGTCCCTATAGCCAGGACGAATACCTGGAACATCGGCCACAATAGGGGTGCCCGTGAGCTTCGAGACGTTGGATCTTTCAACAATAAGTGAGGTGTTAACGGTCCTGTAACTCACGACCATGACAGGATGGTATCGGAATCCAATAGTATTACGCACTCACAGGAGTATGAAATATATAGGATGTCCAACGTATTACGATTGCATTATCAATATGAGGATTAATACAATACGTAGCCTAGTGATATTCGTTATGACTTAAACTACACTGTTCTTCAGGCTTCGACATATATAAGTGCTTCAGTATTATCAATATTACGTGTCATTAAGTTACCTAGGGGTAGGTAGTCATCAATACCCAAGATAGACTGGGAGTTGATAAGGAGGCTTATCCGGTATCCAAACTGCCAGACTGCCAGATAGGTACGTAAGACTATGACGATACATGATGAGTCTCACGTCGGCTCGTCAGCAAGCTGCTACTCCTGAGTTAATTAAGAAGTTCACGGAGAAGCTGATCGGGTACCTGATTTAGCGACTTGGGCTAGCGAGACGGAGCCCGAGAGAGAGCGCGTCTCGTCAAGCCCCCTCCGTTAATGCATTAAGTATGGTAATTCTTAGTAAGCCTGTCAGCGCTATTTAATAAAAATGCATGATAGATGCGAGATATTATGATCTGATCGGACTTCCAAGAATCTTCGAAGATAGAGGCCCGATGTGGTCAATGGGTCCTGTAAATAATTGCCTCGTACTTACCTATAGGTACCGTATATGTAGGTATGTTATAGGTACATACCTATGTATGTCTAGGTTATAGGTTACTAAGTAATCTTCGGGAGGTGGTTGCTGTTGGCATCCCAATATCTTCCCCGCCTTCCGTATACTTGACAAGTATTCCTCGGTCCCGGCCAGTTGCTCGATTCAGCCCAATCCCGACTTCACATCCAATCAGAACCCTTGAATATTGACTGTTGTAACGTAATCAGAAAGATCGACCTGTCGCAGTAGGTACTTGCAGGTTTGTCATGCACCATAAATAAAAAAGTCTCCGACGTTTCCGCCTCGTCGTCTTATACCCCCATTCCTCTCTGCGGTTCCCCACAGAGATTGGTCATCTTTTTGCTTCTCCTATTTACAAAAAACAAAATAGTCGTCGCAATCGGTCGGTGATGGTTCTCTTTATAGGTTCGAGGCTCGGCCCCGGCAACGGACTTGACAACCCCGAAGAGGCGAGCATGACATATCATATACTCCGGAGTTCCATCTTAATTACAGGGCTATGGTGTCTTTCATATCGAGTGCCTACATAAGGACACGGGGGGCCGCCATGGCCGCCATGGGGGACACGACATCTGCGAGACTCGACGGGCTGCATATGTTAGATTATTAAAACCTGCCTGACTTTTTACGAAAAAAAAAAGAAGTTGCATCTAAAACGTACCTAATCTCTGCCTAAGGAGTTACCTACCTAGGTATCTAAAGAGTTATACGAAACGTGAAAGAAAAGGGAAGAAATATGGCTTCCAAATCAGTCGCTCTCATCACCATGAGCACCCGCGGCGCCCGCGTGGGGCCGACTGTAGCCGCCTTCGTCGAGAAGGTCATCGAGCAGCCCCTGGCCTCTGCCGGGATATCCCTCGCGAGCGTCGACATCGTGAAGTTCAACCTCCCCGTCTATAACGAACCGGTAGCCCCGGCCAGTACGTATCCCTCTACCTAACCACCCTACCCTTCCATACCCCTTTCCCCTCCCCTCCCCCCTCGCAGTAATTTAGTAAGCATATCTAACGAGCCGCCCAGTGGTCCCGGAGAAGGCGCAGTTCAAGCACGAGCACTCGCGGGCGTGGAGCGCGGAGATCGCCAAGCACGACGGGTACGTGCTGGTGATCCCGGAGTACAACTACGGGGTGGCGGGCGGGACCAAAAACGCGATCGACTACCTGCTGAACGAGTGGAAGGGCAAGCCGGCCGCGATCGTCAGCTACGGGGTGCAGGGCGGCGGCAACGCCTCGGAGCAGGTCCGGGGCTCCCTCGCCGGCATGGGCCTGCGCGTCGCCGCCACCCGCCCCGCCCTGCCCTTCAGCCCGCCCGACATCGGCGGCGCCGTCGGCGCCGGCCGCCTCGGGGACGCCACCCTGAAGACCTGGGAGGCTGAGAAGACCGGCGCCGTGCTGCAGGCCGCTGAGGACCTGAAGACCTTGCTGCTGCAGCCGAACGCCGAGGCGAATGCTCCCGAGCCGTAGGTAGTTGAATAGACTGCTAGTATCAGTTGATGAAGGAAAGAGGGATGGAAGGAAGGATACCCGTGGTGGTAGACTTTGCGATCCGAGGCGTCGATATTCGCGAGGAGCCCTGGTTCGGGCCTGTTTCTGCAGCGATACATGGATAGACATTTACTACAGCTCGTTTAACAATATACTTACTTCGTTTAAAGAATGTCCTGGTGGGACATCCGCGACGGTGAATTCGATGTGGGCGTGAAGTAAGGGACTAGGAACGCGGTGTTGGGAAAAGATCACGTCGTTGGACCCCAAACCTATGTTATCCTAAGCAGAGGCGCGGAGTTGAGTTTCTGTGCATCCATCCTTCTCGACCAAGTAGATCATACCTACATGTCCACCTAAATCAAGCACTGATATCAAGTCAATGTTAGGCTACCACTGTAGTATAATAGATGCCTATTCTCCGTATCCAACTATTTAGACATATCCTGTTTGGAGGTGGAGAAGAGAGGATGAGTGATCTAGCTAATACATATAATTTAGCTGAATGCTGGACCTCTATGGCTTAGCTACAAATCGAAGAAAACATCAACTAGCGGGACCTATATAGCTCTGACATAGTGGAATCATATCCCAATGGGTTCAAGAACGATAACATGAATTGGTGTAATGCAAAAGGAAAACAACTTAAATGACCAACTCGTCGGTAATTAAGCGATGGGACAGGTTTAACAGATTTCACATAGGCCATGCAATATACCCAGCGGAAGAAAGGTCCCGTATTTCATATATAAATCATAAATTCATTATGCGTGAGCATTAGATGCCCTTTTTCTATCTTCCATCTTCCTTGGCGCAACCTGTTCCCACGTCCGTCTCTATATTTTGTATGACGCCCTCATAGGAAAGGGGACTATCATCTTACATGACAGCACACAGGTTGGTACTGCTATTGGGGTTGCTAAAGGTGAGGCCAACCTCGTCGCGGTTTCGGGTCTGTTGAGTCTTTCCCATCATTCTTGCGAGCTTTAATTTTGATGGTAATATGAGGTGAGGTAATATGTAGCGTGTGGGTTACGTTAATAGGTAGTTTTGATTTGAGTTACAATTAGCGGGTGTTTTAGCAAGATCGAGGAGTGCCGGAAGCTTTATAGGGACTCCTTATAAGTGCCTGCTTAATTCGCCACAGTGGCCCCTTTGATTTAAAAGGGATCTTTCTGTCCTCATGAATACGCCGACTTAGCTCAACATCTTTTGTTAGGCTCTTACATAGGGATTTAACATCCTGGATTCTTTGTCTCATTAAATGATGCATTGCACTTCTTATAAAGAACGGGAATCAGTTGGCCAATAGCATGATTAAGATCCTACATAGGAATCTAGCCTGCCATCGGCAAGTGTAACCCTCACAGGTTTGGTATTCATTGTCCCGTAAAGCCCATCCTCCATTGCATGATCTCGTCATCTCGTAACCAGTGTCATACTCATGGCGCACTAGCTTATTTGAAGACCTTACCGTCGGCGTGCTTGTACTCCTTGCCATTGTGGACAACGGGTTTGTCCCATGTCCACATAGATTGGACAAAGGCCTTGTCATCATCGTTGGTAGGGTCCAGCTTGGCGAACTCGTAACTCTCGTAGTCGGGAGCGACGTCAAAGACGGGAAGGAACTCGTCACCTCGGATGACAAAGGCACCCTCGATGACCGAGTCGTTGTTCTCGCCATACACGGAGGCACAGCCGAATAGGTACTTGCGAGAACCCTCGAGACGGGTGTTGAATCCACCAATGAGGTTGTTAGACATGAAAGTCAAGGTTAACTCGTCGTTATACTTGTACTTGCACTTCCAGATGGAATAGTCCTTGAAAGGAACGTTCTCCCAGAACCACTTCAAGGAGTCAGCCTCGTCGTGGTTCGAGTAGTAACGCTTCCAGTCGTCAAGAGCGAACTCTGATCGCGGTAGCGAATCAAGGGGGTGCTTGGGCTTGGGCTCGGGAGCAGGTTCATCATCTTCGGCGGGCTTAGGAGCAGCCTTAGGGGCGGCCTTGGGCTTAGGCTGTTCAGCCTTCTTCGGCGCGACATTGGTCAACTTGGGGGCGTCGAGGAGTTCAAAAGGCTGGGCAACATCGCTGTAGATAGGCTGGTTGTAGACAGTCTCGTACCATCGAGTGACGTTGGGGTGCTCGGAGCGCCACTCCTTTCCGTAGAAGAACTGGAAGCCGCGGGAGATAATGCCGGCGGCAAACAGATCAGCGAGGGTAATGCGCTCGCCGACGAGGTAGGTGTTGTGGAGAAGGTGCTCCTCGACGACGGAGACAGCCTGAGCAGCGCCCTTGGCGGCCTCATCCACGCCCTTCTTGTTGTATTGGTCCCAGCCCAGGAGAGGGCGGTACCAAGCACCGAGCTTGGGGAGAACCTCGGTGTTGAAGTACGATACCCACTTCAGGATAGACGCATAGCTATGCAACATTAGTGCCTGACTCTATACGTAATTCTGGATTGTAACATACTCTTGCTTGGTCTTGCCGAGTAGGGTCGTCTTCTCGTTCTGTGATGTGACTGGTGGTAAAATGTTAGCGGAATTCCCGGATCATTTTGGCCATAATGTGAGATAGTGAGAGGCAATATGATCAGAAAGTAGAACCATGATCAACAGAGATGTTTCAGATAGGGATAACTGTTAGAATAATGTCTAGGTCATCATAAAGACGCCAAGGGCAATAGTATTAGTACCGTATTGGTACCGTATTGGTAGTGAAATACAAGTCTAGGTAGCAAAAACACACTTACTGTAGATGGCGATAGCCATGCACTCGGTCAGGACGTATCCATCGCTACCAACGAAGGCGGGAACCTTGCTAAGAGGGTTCACCTTGAGGAACTCGGGAGTCGGTTTGGTTGTGTCAACCTCTACGACGTCCAAGTCCAGCCCGTTGGCCTTCGCAACCGCGAGGATCGCGGTGGTGCGGGGGTTGAGCTGGGCGATAAATCCACGTCAGTGTCGGAAGAAATACTAAGAAATGAGGAATGATAGAAGATTATGTTATTATGCTTACTTACCTCCTTAGTATAGATCTTTCCGAACGGCGCCATGGTTGCTCTGAAATCTGGTGCTGGTCGAGTTGAAAGAAAAAGAAGAGGAATGGTCGAGAAATCGAGATTGACTCACGAATTTATTTTTTTACTTTTCTTACGGCTCGCAAAAGAGGAGGCGGGGCAGTTGCGCTGTGGCTCAATTCAATTAGGCACTGACCATCGCCCCACCTGTAGAGTCTGATCGAAAATCCCTTCCACCTTCCATCACTAGGGGTCCGGGCGCTGACATCAGACCCATTTAAAACTCGGCAATCGGAAGATCTAATATACCGACCAATTGAATTCTAAGGTCCCAGTGGGGAATTCTAGCTCCAATTCCCAATGCCCGCGAAACTTTGAAAAAGTGCTTCATGTAATAAATTACACAGATTACATAAATTACATACCTGCGCAGTCTCGTCGGCCGTCACAACCACCGAGCTCAACATATAAACCTACCTAGCAATCGATAGAATAGGTGGAGGCGCAAGGCCATGAAGAGGATACGATAGACACAATGTCCTCTCTAAGATATGGCTTTCGCTGTCTTAGAGATCTTCGAGCGACGACATCTCGAAAATCGCGACTTTCACCCTCACCCGCCATAAGAGGAACGGCGAGCTCGAAAGCGCGCCGAACATTCGTAACGACCGCGGCTCGCCAAAATGGAGGATTAGACGATACTGATTGGCTTCATCTGACCCTTGAAGCAAACGCTGACGCAGAAGCGCTGCAGATCCCTCACAGACGTGCTATGCCGGTGTCTCCATCCTACTTCTCGAGGCAGCCAACATTCAACGACAGCTTCGTCGAAGTCCAGGAACTTACACGGAAATTTGGGCGGCTTCCCATTATCGCTCCGGGTCAAGTACAAAGGGTAGCATGGAAGACGAAGGAGCAGTACCGGTTGGGAGTTGGTGAAGCAGTGAAAGCACGAGACTATGCGACCTGTATTGGCCTGGTTAAGAAATTAAATCAAATCCACCCTGATTTGATGCCGGAGGAGGTCCGGGAAGGCATTCAGCCATTCAAGCGAGACATCAACGTCTACCTCAACACCCCGAAACCCATTCCGATCGATAAGTTTGGTAGATCGCACGCCGTGGGCAGGCGGAAATCTTCAACTGCGCGGGCCTGGCTTGTAGAGGGAACAGGAGAAGTCCTCATCAATGGGAAGACTCTGAATGACGCCTTCGGGAGAGTCCACGACCGAGAAAGTGCTGTTTGGGGATTGAAAACAATGGACAGAATGGACAAATACAATGTCTGGGCGCTCGTGGAGGGCGGTGGAACCACCGGACAAGCTGAAGCACTTGCAATGGCTATTGCCAAAGCCTTGGTCGTCCACGAACCAGGGTTGAAGACACCGCTCAGGAAAGGTAAGTTGATACAAGAGTCCTGCAGATTCTCGCTTGGTACATTTCTAATCTGGACCGTGAAGCCGGTTGCCTCACTCGTGATTCGAGGAAAGTCGAAAGGAAGAAGCCCGGTCACGTCAAGGCAAGGAAGATGCCCGCATGGGTTAAGAGATAGAACGAGCGAGTCCTTGGATCTTGTAATGGGGTTCATGAATCAATGTCCTGTGCGTTCTTCAGGGACGTCAGCATCATCATCGGTCTTAATGATAAAGGCCTGGGCTATTATGTGGTCCATCTATACTGATCACACAGCGGATCACATGTATAAAGGTTATGTATCATTATATACCCGCTTCATATTCTGGAATGCATATAAGATGCTAATAGTGACGCCGAAACTTTGAGCTACCTGTAATGTCCTTTGCAACATGGATTGAAGTTGATTTAGTCACCACTTAGCATAAATGAACTTTGCCAATTGAGACTCCCCTGGGTCTACCTAACCCACCAATCAGATCGAGCAGATACAGAGGTGTAGACTAGGCACGGATCGATCAACCGGGAATCTGGGTTGTGTTGTATCATGTATGACGGGCGGCTGTAGGACAGGACCGCACGACGCGAAGTAACTCAGCCCAATGTCGTGTCTCCACGCCCTACCACACTGGGGAGGGCAGTGAATCAGATCGCCAGCCATCGACAACCCCTGGGTAAATAAAACAGCCTTAAAAAATCGACCTAACACAAAATTTATGCGATAGCCCTAGTGGCTAGGTCCCAGAAGGGCGAAGATGGGCGGCATTATTGAGCAAGCACGGGCATACCAGCTACCTCCGCATTAAGTGATACCTTTTATCAGTAACAGAGAAGTAAAGCTATAGGTATGCCGGATATCGACTAGCTTCAGACGATGGCGGATACAGAATCCTTCTAGAAGGAATTTACCTAGTTTAGGGAGCCCTTTAGAGAGATGGGAACACTTGGGCACTATTTGTCAGCCTCTAACGAATGCCGCCTGTCGCTTAGAAATGGGAGGAAGAGACTATAGGTAATTTCCTCCTAGACCACCAAGCACCCTGAGCACTCACCGCCTCCGTCGATCCGAAGTATAGAGTTAGGCTAGGATTGTGTGCTTGAATTGTCGGTCTCCTTGTTCGCGAATAACGAGGTGAGAATTAGCTAGGCCTACTACTAATTGATACCATAGGCGGAGAGAGTACATATGCCTAAGACACCAATCGAATACTGGTGTTATATCGCGGGATTTCAACCCAATCGACAAAGCTGATCCTAGAGCAATAAGTGTAACACATCTTGGCCATCGGGCTGCGTCGTTGGGGATTTAGCTAAGGCGGATTATGAATCAACTTGACCTGACTCTGAACGTAGCCCGACACGAAGAATGGTGTTTCTAGATGAGCTACATCCAACAGCTGCGAAGAAACGGTGCAAGCCTCATCCGGGTTGAATGAGGCTGAGAGTGATAATCCACACAGCAGCCAATACTGTAACGTTGGTTACTTTATATCGCAGATCCTTCCTTTTCAGATGTCCTATATATACTTGCTTGTGTCGCGTGCACTTTAAGCTGTACTCTGGGGAGCTTTCGTACCCGGTCTTGAGGAGATAGCCTAGGCCCTAGCCGAACTAGTTGGTTTTATAGTTATAGATATCGAGTCTGGAAAAGCCGGGCACAGCATCATGCAGATCGTCCAGTCGGAGAAGCATCCAGCAAATAGGCTAGCACAGAAGGATCAATACCTAAGGTAGGTATCACCGCTGTTCGAAGAAACCGAATCTACCCCCACGAGGCCGCCTGATACATACTTGTTGCTCCATGAAATCTACCAAGGGGCTACTTGGCAATGATAATTCATAGAGCTCCATAGATAAACCATGCTTGTGTGGATCTATCAGCGCTCAGTGTCTATTTTTTGTTCAAATCTCGGGGACCTGCACTAGTCAAGAGAGTCCATAAAAATGGGGTGATTTCTCGCGACGAAGAGCACCAAGACTGCCGCCAGACTGCCGCCAGTACCAGTACCAGCGCCAGCACCAGCACCTACCTAGGTACTTTGAAGACAAAAAGACAAGAAGACAAAAAGGTAGGTAAGTACAAGATATGTTTACGTACATATCTTTGGTTACGGTAAGCCTATCATTTGCCTTATGTATCGCATGCGGGGGATACTCATTCGAAAATATCCCGTACCTATCATCTACCGCGGTGATACTCCGACCTGACCGACCTAACAGATATATCAAATACCTGGATCGCCCTGCGCATGCACGTGTACAAGAACGTGCTGATCAGCAATCCCGCCAAGGGTCCTTGCCAAATGGATGGAACCCGGTTTGCCGAGAACGTGAGCCAAGACATCTGACCTCTTAAAGAATCGTCTGCGAGCGGTTGCTGCAATACTGATGCCTTCCGTGTGAGTTAGGTATGCCGAAATAGTGTAGACTCGCCACCGACGCTGTGAGGTAGCCATTAGGAAGTCCCTAATCCAAGTGTCTCGTAGATACTAGTGTAGACAGATCTGAGGATTGATCAGTGTACCAAGGTAGATTAGGTTGACGCAACCACCCCGGCTGACTCCGGGACAATGTCAGACGCACCCTTGTCTTTCTTTGACGACATCTCAACGCCTTGTCTCCAGCATGGTTCAAGGATCTTATTTAGACGACCAAACATCCACCAGTTCTTATTAGAGGGGCTTCTTACGGCCTAATAAGGTACACAGAACTGCTGTACTCGGTCCTCGGTCGGTGAGGATGTAAATACTCCAGGAGGATGTACCTCGCAGATAATGGGATAATGGGATAATGGGATTCAGTTAGAGACCCTGCTCGTAATTATCGATAAGCTGCCAGGTGCTCAGATCATGCCACGAGGAGTATCACAAGCCAGTGCAGTAAATGATTAGGCATCAATCGGCCTGGTCAATTTGCTATGGTGTTCTACCTAGACAAGTAGGCTGCTGGATGGGTCAACGTCGGCGCTAGTCACCCAATTCTGCCATGAAGAACTGAGTGAGCTAATTGAGTATTCCTCGGTAGTCTTACATACTTACCTAGGTATTCTATACCTATCGACCAATGAGCATCAGCATCAATGATTCACACAACTTAGCAGGGGGGGAAATCTTCGTCTGCTTCCTTGGCCTGTGTCGGTGTATGATCCGACTAACACTTAACCGGGTTCTTTTCCCCAGATCGAATCGTCATGAGCTCAAGGGGGCTGACGGCAATTGACTCGCCTAGTAACAAATTGTTGTTTGCTAACCAGACACGCAGAACACAGCAATGCGATGAGAGTACCACAAAGTCTGAGTAGGGCGAGCGATGTTTATGAAATGGTTGGCTGAGAAAAGTATAGACCAGAGGCGTGCAAGCCTTTTTAACCTTTATGCTCTTCCAGAATTGATATTAACAAGTTATACTCGTTAACAATTTGAGAGATAAGAACATTAAATGGATCAGGAGGTACGTAGCATGAAAATGTTTATTAAATGATGCAGTCAAATGCCAATGGTGTGTATCAAGATGTGTAAGTCAGCAGGCGAGGTAGGTGCATGCATGTAATGGGTATTAAGACCTTGTTAGTAGGATTTTAGAAGTAAGTAAGAGCAACCTTGGAACTTCGAAACGTCTGGACCGTACCTATGTATGTACGAGGAAACAGCAAACCCCGGATTTTACAAATAGCGCCTTCCTAGGCTTGAATACCAAACCACCTCCCTTTATTTGGGGGCCAGTTGCCATAGTTATCTCGATACACCATATGTACCTAGGTAGGCACCGAGGTAGGCACACATCAGATAACTCCGGGTATACATACCTATTTTATAGGTCCGCCATGATATTATAATACTTATATTGTATAGGTATAGTCTCATACTTCCAAGGTATCTACCTATTCCTACCTTACCTAATCGACTTAGTCCATATGTACCTTAAATTATCTTAGACTTTTTATATGAATTTGGAACTTTAAGTTTAAACTCCCATCCCTGCTCGTTATCCATAAACATGCACAGGTACTCCTACGAAATTCGAGAACGTGAAATATACCTAGGTACCTACATGTAGGTATATTAATATCTGCGCAACAGAATGACTATTGCTTATTTACGAATCTTCAACATATCTAGATAGTAGGCTTTACACATCATGGCATTGCTTCAGGTTCTAAATTTGACCGATCGATGCATAATAAAACAGATTTCTCAATCAGTATCAGCCACACGACAGAAAACTCTGCACACAAATAAGAAAAGCAAAATACCGTGTACTACCCATACCTACCTAGGTACCTAAGGTACCATGTCAGTCCCGGTATCATTAGACGATAGGCTACCAAGGACTTGTCTTTTTTCCCCTCCTCCTGTCCCCTTTCTTTTCAATGTGAGCGAGCTCGTTCGAAGTTGTCTCATAGGCGGTTTTGCAATAAGAGCTAATATTCATTAGAAAATATTGCATACGGCTAATAGTGCCCAGTTATAGCTTCATATGAGTGAGCCGCAGCAGCATTAGTAGGTATCCAGCTGACCAAGGATCTGGTAGTCGTTTTTGGGTAGGCCGATCCGCGCCAGGAGGAACATGCGTTGTGACCCGTAACACCCTTCGAGTCAAATATCTCTAATTATTTTTCCTTTCTCTTTGAGGCTGGAAAGGTTTGTCTTATATGCCCCTGACCAATATACTTATTCCGTACCACCCAATGATCGGTCTATTCCCCGGGGCTCTGCACTCTCGTCACCCTATCACCAAGGCATCTATCTACCTAGGTAGGTAGGTAGGTATACATCTAGAAAGTAGCCCTGGAGCCTTTAGAGTCTAGATAGATCACTTCGTCATGTTCCTCCCGTAGAGGCACACCCTTGGGGTATCGGTAAAGGGGGGGAAATCATTCGGACCCGCTCTCGATTATCTGTGCGCACTGCGCAGATCTTGTTCACCCTGTCGCAGCCAGACAAGCCCTGCCTAGGAGGCCTAGGAGGCCAGCAGGCCCCAGCTACTTTCCGCACGGCGCAAGTTAAGGCGTTGTTGTCGTTAATATGTTTTTGGAGGGTTTTTTTGGTTAAAGTTATGCTCTATTCCATTTTCATTGGAAGGTACTGTCGCCTGATCTCGTGTATTACATACCCACAGCTCTAATGGAGTACATGCGAAAAAGGGATCGCAACCTCCATTCTATCTACTCTAGAGTCTCTAGAGTCTAATTGGGTCTCCACTCCCACCTACCACTGGTTCCTCTGACCTTACCTCTCGACCTTCACCTAATAATATATCATGAGGCAAGTACCTACCGGTCCATTAACTAACTCCTCACCGTTCTGAAATCTTGTTGTCCACTAGAGAATAAGAAGAGGAAAATTCCCCGGACGTCTTAAAATCCTCCGATGTCAACAACTCTATTCACTTACACCCGCAGACAACACCTTACCCGACATATAAAAGAGAGAGCCCTTCTTATCATTGCATACCTACTTGAGCCACCTTTATTGCACTTCTAACATCCCGTACGGCTTATATATAACACCACTTCTTTGATGCCACCGAATTATTTCATTCTGGTTTATTTTTCTCGTGGATCAACCAGATCACGTCTAACCCTATTTTCCTTCACTTGAACCATTGGACCATACGAAAGCCTGTATACCTAGGTGGTCGGCTCGGTACTGATCAAGCTAACCAGGAAGCTCAGTTACGTCCCGACGAAGCTGGCCTCCCCTCCCAAAAAAGCAAAAAAAAATCGTTGGAGAACTGGAGGCTTCTAGACTTCTAGACTTGGCCCTAGCACGGCTTGCTACTCAATTGACTTCGACAAGGTCACTACTTGTTGGTTTAGCAGTTAGCTGCAAAAAGTACTGGGATCCTCCCAGTAGGTGTAGTGACGCCCGTTGACAAGTCACTTATATTCTCTAACCTACTCGGGATTTTTGTGGACAAACCCTTTCCAAATTCCTACGTAGTAGGCATCTAAGAGCAAAGTCAAAAATCTGGGACTTCGGAGGCATCGTCATCCCTACTCTCCATACAGTAAGGGTCTGGGGTTATGAACACCTGACATATAGCTGGCCGGTGTTTGCATCAGAAAGTTTTTTTTTTTTTTTTCGAATCAAACTTAACATCTCGTTCATAGTTGGCCTTCCCTGTCAATCTCTGGCTTTCGTCTTGTCGAATTTACCACCGTTAAACGCACCGTTTCGAGACGCGTCTCCGGGGAAACGCGTGGGTTCATGCCTGAATCACATACATCTCCATTTAACTAGTTGCTCCCAATAGGGTTTTCGTCCGAAAGCAAGAGAAAGCTTCTTAATCTAGGACATCCTTTCTCTATTGTGGTTGGAGGTCCCCCTTGCTTGGCAAATCCCGACCAAAATTTCATCCGACCTCGCGTATTTTACTGCCAGCGGAAAGAATTGTTGTCGACCGCCGACTGCTACTTATAGTATTTATTTCGACGCTCATACTACGCGCCGCCTTCCCGCGGAGAGGTTTCCGGATTCTCGGACGACGTTAACGGGCCGGTTGTGGCACGGCCTAAAACGACGCAAGGTGGCACTCTCTTAACTTCTCTCCGTTGCCGGAGGCGCATCGGTTAGACTCGCCCTTTTGAGCGTCTCGCGAAGCGTTCCCCGTGGCATGGATGACCACGGGCGGCGGAGGAGGCCGAACGAACCGCCCATCAATGCGCCTTCTAATAATGCTAGATACCCGGTTCACGATCCTAATGCGCAGGGAAGGTCATACGGCGCAAGCGGGTCTGACAGGTATCGGCCCGCGCCTCTTAACACGTCGCCTACGGCAGCTCGAGGCATAGGGGGTACGGCTACCTACAGTGGGTATTATCAAGAGCCGGCAGCAGCGTTCTCCACCGCCATGCAGCCGAATACAATGCCATACCAGCCTGAGTATGGACAGGATACTCGACAGGCGCAGAGCTTCAGCACATATAACACGCCTATGATGTACAACGTGCCGCAAGCGAGTGCACAAAGTGCCGTGTACGATACGACCCAGCAGTTCCCGTCGCGGCAGCCTGCAGCTCTGCAGATGATACAAACGGATGTAGCCACCCCCTATTTCCCGAGCGAACCGACCAATGCTGCAGCAGCATCTAGTCTGCAGCCACAAGCGACATCTTCGAGTACATCAGCAGTATATCAACAGAGTCCAGCTGGCCAGCGTACAATGCTCCAGAATTATTCGAGTGGAATGGCACCGATGAGCGGCATGGCACAAACGAGCACGCCAGAGCAGGCCATGGAGGAACCAGACTATTCACAAACCACAGAGATGACCGAAGCTTATGAGCACTACCAGGCCGCTTTGAGGGAGGTCTTCACCAACATTCGGAGCGGGGTGCTGCAAGCTGCAAGCGAGTCGCTTTTGAACATTTCCGAGTGGCTGCTCTCGAAAGTTGTGGAACTAGGTGAGTCTCTCCCCAATAACACTAGGAAAGTCGTGACGTTTAACTGTTCAAGGCCTCGCAGCGGACGATGAAGGTCTATATAGGGATCGAATCAAGATGTGGCAAGACTTCAATCATGCATGGCTCTCATTATTCCAGAAGCAAAAGGATATGATGGAATCTAACCTACAGCTGCAACGAGGTCAAACGTTAATCAGCGAAGACGGGTTGAGGAAAATGGGAAAAGAGATAGTGAGACTTTGCGATGGCATTGATCGACACGGCCTAGTAGACTACGAGTATGGCGTCTGGGAGGAGAATATTGTTGCCAGTATGTTTCGAGCGGTAGCAGCCCGCGATCTCTCTGCACTACGTATTTACAACTTACTAACTTGTTGAAAATAGTTATCGAGGAGTGCCTCGATCTCTACGAGACTGAAGAAGAGGTCGAACCTAGTAATTCCTCTGCCGCGAATCCCGCGGGGGCGACTCACCACGGGCATCATACCTCTCGATAGGGGTTGTGAGCCTTCCACCAGAGGAAGATGTGGCAGGACATCTCCGGGGGGCGTCGATCGGTTTGTGATTTGAGACATACGGGGTGTTCAATTTGGTCGTGACGAATGTTTGCATATCAGGTTGTGATACCCATCGATCCCGCGCATGGCGCGGAAGCCCCTGTCAGTCCATCTCTCGCACCAGTACGGATGGCGACCAGAGGTTAGGGAGTTCGACGGATCACGATGTGTCATCAAGTTACTATGTTTGATTAAACGGATGAGATAGAAAGTCTGCCTCGGTTGGTCGTGGATCGTATGTTTTGTTGCGCCCGAGATTTAATGGATTTAATGTGGCAAGCTGAGTGAGGGCTCTAGGGTCCAGGACGGGCTGAAAGGAAGGGGCAAATACTGCGACATGAATGGTGACCTTGGTAACGGGGGTAACTTACGGATGGCAAGGCAGGCAAAAGAAAAATAGGGGCATGGATTTACTAGAGCAGAGGGGTATGGTTGTACGATGATGTTTGCGGATACCCTTGGAAACCGGCGGGCATGAAGAAACGGTTAAAAGAAAGATATAGAGTAGAAAGGTATCATTGCTCTCGCGAGCTTAGGTATTCACTTGGTTTTCGTTGATAATGTACAGATTACTAAATTACTCAATGTACATACATTAGTACCTACATGGTATATGTCTTAAACTTAGTATTAGGTTTGGCAGCATTGCACTTGGATATTCAGTTACATTAAAAGCTTGATTTTTAATGCTTCAGCTGCTTCCTTCGTTAGGTATTAAGAAGTAAACTAAAACCCCCCACCAATGATTTAAGTACCTACCTAGGTAAGTAGTCAAAAAATTCCTTACATAATCCAAAATACGCAGTCTGTAACTTCTTCTAATACCTAGGCTGACCTTTAAGGTTTAAAGGTTGCTTTTATATTTCTCCTCCGTCGCAATCCTTCCAAGGTTATTTATACTTTCTTTCTTTATTTGCCCTTTTCACCCTTCTCTGATTTTGCTACCTCTTCTCCTTCTAGGTCTACCGGATTGCTGCTCTGTGCAGACCAATCATTTTCTCCATATATCATCAACGGCATTATAATATACCCCCCTACCCACACAGCGATCCTCTGAGCCTCTTTTTACCCCTCCGTACGCCTTACGCATTGCTCCTCAGAAAAACATGGGTTGACTAGGACCAAGATGATGACAAGAAGCAACGTGGAAAAGCCTCCAGGCTTAAGAAATGCCTTAAAATTACCATTTGCGGTCAGAAGCTAATATTGATTGGCCGGTCGCAAAAGCCGCAATGATGCAAGTCAATTCCGGAGGATTTCCGATTCAGCTGGGCATCCAGTGTCTCTGACATGTAGCCGGCGAAGATCATTTAGCTGCGATCTTCCTTGGATGTCTTGTCAGACGGTCACGGCAGCCATTGACATGATCGGACCCGACACCATGGAAGAGCAAGAGGTGGCTCCGCGTCGCAAGAAACCCCCTTGTTCAGCCTCTCTGATAGGTCGGCCGTGCTAGCCCCCCCCCAGTGCAACGGACCTGACCTAGGCTTAAGCAAACATGGGCCAGGAAAAGAGATACCGTGCCGCGAAGTTTTCATAACGTGACTTATCACATTTTATTAGATCCGCACCCTCTCTACTATATGTAGTAGTGTACATACTACATTGTACTTCCGACAAGGATCCCGCGTTCCGCTTTGGTCGAGCGACAAGGGTCCATGTTTTATTTTTTTCCTAATAAGCAAATTACTCTTCCTTCCAAGGTTCCGAGGTTCCAAGATTCCTCTGTGCTTCGTCGGTCACGTAACACGGAGACACGTATATACGGATAGGGTCCTGGTTGTGTTTGCAGCTGAACCCGCTGAAACAACCTCAGCAAACAAAGCAGGCTTGTTTATTGCTCGTTTCTAAAGACATTAGAGGGGTTAAAGGCTTAGGGGATCGATATATTTGTACGACGTCTAAGGTCCCTGCTCATGTCTCATCAACCGACATCCATCAAACCCCTACCCACTCTTGAGGCCGCCAGAAACCTGAGAGACAAGTGGAAGGATAGCAGGTAGGGCTGGATTAAGTACTCAGGTACTGCAAGCTCAGTGCTACCCCATCCCAGACTATTGGAAAAGAGGCTGAGAGACCCTGACGTCGCATCAGCAATTGTTCCGCGGGGAGCTGAGCCTGAACTACAGGATCTGCAGCTCCCGTTACCAGCACTTACATCGTACATACCTAGATCTGAGAGTCCGGTTTCATCCCGGCGTCACTTCTGATAGCTCATCATTCACATTGGAGATCAGGTGACATTTCCATCTCGAATGGCCGTCGTCTACATATACCTACTAGAAACAAAATATCCCCGCCAATGCAGTTACCCGCATTGCTCATTCTAAAAATGCAAAAGCCGTAACAGCCGTGATCAAACCCCTTTTCTATCCAAATTATCTAATTAAATCACAGGAACCAGAACTTTGGCAACCAATCTACCGTTGCAGTATTAGTTTGCGTCGTTTACGCACGAATACCTACCCCCTACTAAAGTCTCAATGCTTTTTAAGACGATTTTATCCCACCATCGCGGGCGGCCTCCACGCCATTTGGCGTAAAGCCTCAAGTCACAGCGATTCGATGAGGCGTCCACTGACCTGACCGTAGAACGATCTGGAGCCCCGTCAATGGGTTCTTCTTTAGCGAGCTAGGGCGGACAGTCTCAATCGTTACGCAATATGCATGCAGGGCTCATCTTGCATGCGTAATTAAATAGATGCGAGTTCGTCATAAGTGGCATCTGGCGGGACGCTCCCGCACCGCCATCTACAAGGAGATCGACTGTTTCATTACCGAGTGCGGAGCCGGTAACTCCGACCCTGCCGGTGCAATCGCGGTTTATGGAAGGATTTGATAGCTAGCAATCCCTAGGGAGTATGGCGCCGGCAGGCTCTCGACCCACTTGGGACCTCCTTCGCGAGTGTTTCCCGTTTACGTCACAGTGTGCAGAATCTCGCATTAATCTTGCTGCAACGGCTGCTTCTGCAACCAGCCGTGAGACAAAGTGGCTGTCCTAGAAGAAATGTCGCATCGGTATCTAGGTATAGGAGAGCGAAGAGGATGGAGAAGAGGGAAGCGAAACTCCTCATCGAAGTGATTGCGTTAGACACTCGGCCATTCCGAGTCTAGTTTCAATGGAGGTGATGACATGAGTAGCCTACTTCTATCTATCATAGCAAGGTAATTCCCCTAGTCGAACCTTTGGACGAATGCTCAACAACTTCACTTTTAGATCGTTATCCTGATCATAGCATCCGTACACTTTTCTGGTATTCCGTGTTTTTCTTTCAGGCGCTGTCACTGGTTACTCTAGATCCCAGACGAGGAATTAAGAATACAATCTGTGAAATACTAGGTTGCCTCCATATCCTCGATATTCAACCAGTTACAAGCTCTCTATATATTAAATATCTGTATTGGCCTCACCGCTGCAATACTAGTCTCGACTTTGTGTTTAAGGGAGTAAATATATATAGGTTAATTTATTGCCTAAGTATTATCCCACGACCGGAATTGATGGTAACAATGTTTATCGTCTATTTACCTAGGTCTTGAGAATAGGTAGTTGTCTGCAGAACATACGGCTGCTCCTCTCAATAGGCAACTTTATTTCATATATTATTTAGATAGCGTATGTAGTTCTTCTAATCTAGTGCCTGCGTGAATATGAGACTGGATTTGAGGACTTCCTCGGGATTTCTAATCCATCAATAACCTCCCTCGTTGCTATACTTGAGAAGCAAGATAAACTATAGCCCCTCCTGTTTCCCTTTGCTTGAGGTTTATTTTATTATCCATAGTCGTACCCCTTCTATGTACTATTGCCGTGAGAGTTGGCCTGGATGATTACTAGGGATTGTATGTCTTGAGGCTCAAGAGTATTATATTTATCGTCACAGCTTTTATGTACGAATTATGACCCAGATGGAGTAATTAAAATTTCCTACTGCTCCCTCGTATCCAATTATGGCTAGAGACAAGTCGTTATTGGCTTCTATAGTTGTGCTTGGAAACCGGAACTCTTACGTTTATCCAGAGACTAGTAGAACTGCCGCTGTAATATGAAAGTAGTTGGATACTTGTTCACCATTATGACGCTGTTAAATCATCGTGGATTCGAAAAAAGCCTTTTCATCTCTACCTAGGTACCCAACTTATAATGCTTCCTGTGTGATAACATCTTACTGAAGCCTACCCATTCAGGTAGTTCCTGGATATTATTTCCTCACGTCTACCTACCTGATGCACGTCGTACTATAATGTAAACGCTCTTACCCACCTAAGTAAAAGAGTCACGGCTTTCCCCAGTTAGAGGTACCGGGCTCCGGAGTTCTCGCTATCGAAGGTTGTAAGTGGTTGTCCAACGGCGATATCTCAACTTGAATCGACGGTGCCTCGAACGAGAAGACGTCGAGAGCAGTGTTGAGATCGATTCCGAGATGATCCCATAGCTCAGTTGGTTAGAGCATCGCGCCGCGGTGCGAAGGTCGAGGGTTCAATCCCCTCTGGGGTCGGTCATTCCGCCGACCTTTTTTTTGCCCTTTGGTACCCAGAATGGAAATTTTGACTTGCTTCGTGAACCTCGATGAATCTCTTAACTCCTTTTTTTTTCTTTTTTTCTTTTTTACACTTCTTTCCTTGCCCTGCCTTGCTTTTGCACTTCTTGCGCAATGCTGACTAGTAATCAATACGCTACATCGATCATCGCGTACAAGTATAATCTTACAACCATCCACACCTAGGTGTTTATAACCTTTAGAGGCGATTAAACACGCTTGCCACGTGCATAGCTATCATAAAGACGAGTTTGTGATCGTGCCCTTTATAGAGTACTTCTCGTATTTATGCTCGTGCGTATGCTTGAGAGTATACTGCCCTAACCCCGCTAACCCCCCTATACTCTGACCTCCTATTCCTGTCGAGAACAAGAGAATATATGATCTAATAGGTATACGATGAATGAATTATAAATAGCGGGTAGCGAAATTGGGGATTTAGCATCGATGGTCTTCATACAGAGGCGCTATGATAGGAATAGGCACTAAGAGATGTTCCTTATTGGATTCTATGATTTCTCTGGCGAAGATAAGGAGATATCGATATACTGGAGTGAAGTGATATCCATGAAGTCCTCGAAAGCCAATATGTGGAGTGCAGGAACTGGTTACCACAGAACCATTGCCACTGAGCTAGCTCGTTCTCTATATAACAAACCTCTCATCTGCTCGTTCTGTGAGCTTATACCACAAATCCTCCACGACCCCCAGTCTCTTTCTCCCGCACATGTTCGTAATGGTACGCAACATGTAAAACAAGACAACAATACACTCCTGAGCATCTGAGCCAACATATTTGCTTCATACCGCATGTCGGTCTTCCAATTTTGTAGACGTTGACAGCGGAGAGTTTGCCTGGGTATGTTCTACGTCCTAGTTGCGTATACGACGTCAAACTCATGTATACTTCGAAATGGAATACTGGTTCGGTATTAGGCCGAAGCCGCGAAGTGACACCAATTGGACGGGTTCGTACGTACAAGCCAACATATTTCCGACTCCTCTACCTACGTCTCGGACGGGGTATCCCCTCTCAGTAGAAGACGAGCATCGATACTGGAGATCCAACCTGCGTCCTCTTCCTCGTAAGCTGTCTACCAGCGTGATAATTTTAAACTATATCGTCCTTGATCCCTTGCTAATAGGAACTCGGTAGAATTTGCTCTAGGCCACTATAGCATACCGGATCGCCCCCTCTACATGCAAGAGTATATAGGGCTAAATGCAGGATAAGAAACATTCAAACTTACGCGGTTTTGAAAATACCACTAATCTCTCGATGTAGAGAGATCGTATTTGGTCAGAGTCTAGATGAGATTAAGATATGCCGAGTAGATTAGAGGAAATAGATATATATCGTACTTGAGTTACATAGGATAGGGTACCTGCATATTTGGAGTTTTCAACGGGAGATACGATAGTGAGTACGAGATTCAACCTGGTTATTGTAATTTCGACTTACACTCACTCATGCAACTACCCCTCTACCTCGATCATGTGAATCAAGTCTGAATGATCAATAGTCTTCACACATGTCACAATTCTTATTTCCCGAGTAGAACAAGATGTCGTCTAAACAGACAGCGCCATAAGCCTCATGATTCATTACTACGGCTGCATCCTGGTATAGCTAGGTATCTAGAACTGATCTGTACCATTTCGTTAGCAATCCAAGCCCAAGTATCTTCGATATTCCCAGGGGAGGGGGAGCAACTCACCTAAAGTCATGCTCATGCTGACGTCGGTAGTTTCGACCATCTTGGTGAACTCCTCGAAGCTGATCTTGCCGTCCTTGTCCAGGTCGGCCTCCATGATCGTCTTGTCCACGATCTGCTGCAGCTGCTGGTCCTTCAAGTTGCTTCCGACCATCATCTTCAGCACGATGAACAGCTCCCCGTTGGAGATGTATCCGTCTCGGTCGATGTCGTAGACCTTGAACGCGAACCGCAATTTCTGCTCCTTGTTGCCCTTGCTGCTAAACGCGCTCAGTCCCGACACGAACTCCTGGAAGTCCACATCGCCTCCGCCGTCTTCGTCGAAGATTGCTATCATTCTATTTGTGTGAAAATACCCAAGTCAGTCACGTGTCTGTCTATGGGGGTATATTTTGGTGGAGGCAATATAAGGCTTCACAGAAGGTGTGGGTAGAAGAGAAGCTGTACCTCGTGGCTAGTGGGTTTGATGATATTTGGGGTAAGCTAAGGAACTCTTCTCGTTCAATCGTGCCCGAGTTATCCTGTAGTTCGGAAGATACTTATTAGCAGGAGGGTCGGCGAATACGATGGGGAAAGGGGCTGGACGGGTTGCTGTATACTTTATCGAGTTTCATGAACCTCTTCCTGAGCCTGTCGACCTCATCCCGGTCGACTATACCATGTAATTAGAACTGTACTCGACTATATCCCAAGTAGAGCTTAATACATACAGTTCGACCCCTGGACGATGTTATCGAGCACGGCGCTCGTTGTATTACCCATGTTGCTAGACACTCCTTGACGGAGGCGGATACAGGCTGGCGACTAGGGAAGGATAGGTACGATGAGTGGTATGATTAGGATACCACCTTCGTCCCTTGAACAAAAAAGACTAC
The DNA here is from genome assembly GCA_902806575.1 of Jackrogersella multiformis. Lineage (NCBI taxonomy): Eukaryota > Fungi > Ascomycota > Sordariomycetes > Xylariales > Hypoxylaceae > Jackrogersella > Jackrogersella multiformis. The sequence continues at coordinate 2,531,564 of CADCXD010000005.1, read as the reverse complement.
TCGGTATATACTCGTACTCGTAGCAAGACAATAATATTGGTGGTATTATTGGTCGGTTGGAAAGATGTTTGCTATGTTGAGGTTCGTCGATGAATGATGGATAATGAATAATGAATAATGAATGATGATGAGGCTGATAGGGAGTGATAGGAGAGTTGGGTGGGAACGTGGGTTGGTGGGGCCTTGACAAGGCAAGGCGACCAAGATCTGACCTTAATTGCCTTAAGGTTCTATTATGTAAGGTTTTATGTGACATTTTACGTAGTAGGTACCTAGGTATCCAGGTAGTGGGAGAGCACAGCCGCATCTCTTCGTGGAAGCCACAAATTACACAGCTATGATGAGCCGAGGAAGTCATATTTTATTAATATGAGTGCGACAACCATATAATATCGTAAAAAATAGTTTGTAATATTACGATTTGTATTCAGATATTAAATTGAATATATATATTAAATAGCAAAACATTTTAGTGATTTTCAATTCTTAGATAGAGATTAATTAAGAGCACCTTATAAGTATCACTATGCATAAAGTGGAAAGCCTAGTTGATGAAGTAAATGGATGAATTCCGATTGATTTATATCTGTTCGTATCCATTCTTATCTTATCAGTATCGTGGCTGCTGTGTTGTGGCTGAATAAGACCTTCCTTGTTGACATACAAATTGGATAATTTAGGTACTTAGGGATAGTACAAAAGCTTAAGATACGGTTACAATTCGAAGGAGTCAATTGTCGCATCCGATTAAATTGCCTCGTCGCAAAGGAAGATAATAGAAGATTTCCACGAAACGCATCATACGGCGATGTTATTGGTAGATTGTCGCAGGTAGTCGCCTCCTTTTACTCATTTCGTTGTTGTTGCCTTATCGATGATGTAAATAGGTACCTGACTTGTGCAAGCGGGAGGGAGCCTTGGAACCTTGGAAAATAGGGGGAATGCGAAGTTAGGTTGCCTGGGTGGTAGCTGGAGGTACATATTCGCCCGGAGCACAGCAGTAAAGTACCCACCTAGGTACCTAAAAGTACGGGCTCTTTCGTTTCTAGCGTGTTGGCGGACGTTATCAGGCCCCGGTCCCCCTTTCCCCTCCCCCAAAGTCGTTGCCCAAAATTGCACGATACGCCCCTGCAGCCAATCAGCAACCGGCAGACCCAGATAGTTACAGGCCAGAACTTAGGAAAACTTAGGAAAAGGCGCTCGAGACTTTTGGACTTCCAAGGTTTTGGTGGGGCGCGCTTTCAACCCCTCGGCCACCCTCTGCACAATCTGCACAAACCACTATTCTGACTTTGTTGTTACTGCCTTAGGCTGTCTGCTGCGGCGACCAAGCAGAAAATTTGCGCCCCAAACAATTCAACGTCACCTCATCCAACGGCGACACTTCAACCATCAAAACAACCGCCAAAACGCCATTATTACCTCTCATAAAATTCGGTTTTCATCGTCGCATGACCTAAACTTTTAGATCCCCGATTTTTTTCGGGATTTTTCCGACTACTTTCGCGACTTTTACCCTACCATCCCTCTACACCGCCGACCGCCATGTCGACCCGGAAAGTGCGATACAAGAAGCTTAACACAAAGACGCCTCTGCCCGTACTCCGCGAAGACCAAATCGACCCCAACGAATATGAATCCCTCACAACTGAATCTCAAATAGCCACCGGCGTCGAACAGGCAGAGGAAAATGTGAGTTATCAATACATATCTTACCTTGAATATGCACGTCACGTGATTGACCACGTGACTCCACACGGACTCCCTTATACACGTTTTGATATTGACTTATACCGACCACATATCAACACCCACCACTTACTACTTACCACTTACCACTTACCGTATCTACGCTGACACCTTTGCCAATAGGAATACCATCTGCAAGCTGCCCTCAAGGGGGTTGGCGCGAGTACGGACAATGAGATCCCAGTCCCGCCGCCTCAGAAGAGCGAGGTTAGCTATGACGAGCTATATCCCAACCCATATGTAGAACCCAGAAATTACATCAAGTTCTCCGAAACTGTCGAGGAGACGCTCGGCAGCCTTCATGACATGACCACGGAGGATGAGGAGTATCTGAAGAACTACAACTCCAAGTGGACTGGAAATACTCAGCTTTCCGAGGACGACTTCGAGCGCGTAATGGAAGTGTTCGAGGATACCGCCGCGGAGCATGCTCCCTTTGCTGCGGTCGATAACACGGTAGTGCCGTTTGAGATCATGGTCCAGGCTATGAACCACGTGGTCTCTACCAAGCTCATCCAAGCCCATGCCAAGAATGTCTACGAGTATTGGAAGACTCAACGACAGGCAAGCGGCAACAAGACCCTGCATCCCGCGCTCAAGTTCGAAACTCACCAAGAGCATGACGACATGGACCCTTACGTCTGCTTCCGAAGGCGTGAGGTTCGACAGACGAGAAAGACGAGGGCGCGCGATGCGCAGGTGAGCGACAAACTAAAGAAATTGCGTAAAGAACTGGAAGAGGGACGCCAGCTCGTTCTCCTCTCGGGCCAACGAGAAGTATTGAAGAGAGAGCTTCTGAAGAGCGATAAATTGGTGCTGAATCAGCGGGCTGGCATTAAGGAAACTAAACTCCGACTCGGTATCAAGGCTGATGACGAGGACTTGTTCAACGCTAGGCCACAGAAACGACCGCGGACGGAGGCGCAACAACCAGCGCGTCCTGCTCCTCACGGTCAGCTTCGTCTTATTGTCCGCCCCGATGGTGGAAGATCTGTGGAGCCCGCTGATCTCGTTGTCTTGGCTGATAAACTTGCCGAAAAAGAGAACGAGTTGCGTAATGATGTCGAGACCAAGGTCCAGAACCACAGAAGGTGGAATCACAGTTATGTCGACTTGACCGCTGACCCGCTACCTCCTATCCGAGAGGAGAAGGAGCCAAGCTTCAGGCCCGCAAAGACCACATACCTAATGACCCCACCAGCATCTGCGTCGGATTCCATGGAAATAGACGAAACACCACCAGTAGATGCGAACGAATCTCTCGTGCGATCTGGCTTCAACGGATTCAACTTAAGCGGCGCGGATCATGAGGAGATGTCTTCGTACCGTCGTCGTATAGGCCGACTTAACCGCTTATTCATCGACCGTCGACCGCCCAAACTGAATGGGCAAAAGAGCCCTCCACTCGAGATAGACTATACTCAGAGTGATCGTTGGAAATATGACCAGGATGATGACGATGATGAACAACCGGTGTATGACGTTGACCCCAACAGCTCTCGTCAAATGAGATTCAGGTCGACGATACCGCCGTCGCCCTTCCTGTTTCGAAGACAAGGGGTGGATCCTATTGCTCTCCAGGCAGGAGCAAACCGGCAGGCTCTCCCGCAGGCTCAAGTAGCTCCAGCCCAGCCCCCGGCGCCACAATCCCAGACACCATCTTAACACACCTCAAGTAATGCTGGTAAATCTCGAGAGTCGACTTCGAGCATCGATCAGATGCATAGTACTCGGGGGGCAACGATCCTTGGCTGATAAAAGATTCGAATGGCCAAATAATCAGTCCTGGCATTAGCTTCAGATCCCCGAATGCTCCGTGATCCTTGCCAACGAGATCAGAAGATCCAGTGATATATCAATATCACTCAGTTAGTTTACTCGAGTTCGCGCCACACAATACCTGTATATACATACCGCGAAAATATGGGGTTCGTTTCGAAGACGGCAAATCAGGAGACGGAACAGCGACAGTTTTGCTGTAAAAATAGTGTTCAGAGCCATATGCATAGCCGGCGGAGTTAGGGAACCAGTCATGGTTATCAAGGCTTCAGAGGAGTGGAGGGAATCAATATATGTTCCTCGCTTTCTCTTCAAGTCCGTCTTCGAAGTTTGATTTGCGCAACGTGATGACTGTATGTTTGGTGCTTGTGTTGATGTTCCTTCTAATGGCGATTGTTTCCTTATGAAAGCCGCCGTGTTGAAAGGGTTGATGGTGATGATGACGACAGCAAGCTTGTATTCCTCGAGACTCGAAGGCCAGTCATACCTTGTCGAGTAATGAGTAGGGGGTGTTGGCTCCTCTTAGGGACTAACAAGGAGTTGCACCTTGGGATATTGCCAGATACCATTCTTTCCTCAGTGCTGGCAAATCCCAAAAAGTCTCCAATTCCTGACTCCCCCTTTCACCAGGCAAAGGAAACATTGGAAAGCTTCGGATTTGGGTACGAATTACCCCACGGCGGTACTGTCTTGTATGCTTATTAGCTTCTGGTTTTCCTCAACCTTCAGTGCTTACAAAGATAAACAGGGTAGTGAGATCACTGTACTTTAGCTTGTTCAAACAATGACAACGAGAATGGAAATAAAAGAGCCCAACTTGGAATTTGAAGGTGAATATTGTTTAAAGGTGGAAGGATGTTGAGTGTAGCAACTAATGCTAAACACACTGTGCGAATATGGTGTAAGAACACTGTAAGCGCTGCGATCCAAGATGAGGTGATGGGGTGCAAATCGCTCCATGATGAGGATAAAAAAGGGGTGTAGGTCAGGTCTACAAGACACGGTGCCTCATAGAAATATAGAAATAGCTGTCGCAAGACATATGATGTGTCGAAGCGCGAGCTTCTGAGGCACTCACCATCACACCGAGGTCACACCTCTCGGTTAGGCTGGTCTGCTCAAGCCTACCCCATGTCGAGAGCATGGTGAGGAGCCGGAGCTCTGACCTCCGCCGGATATAGCTGTAGGTTTATCTGTCTGCTGCAGGTATTAGCAGTTTTCTTGTCGGCGATGCGCGATGCAAGCATAGGTCTGCTACGATCGATGGCATCCGGCATAATCGTACAGGCACTGGCGTAATCTGCTTATTTGCGGCGAAGCTCGCGAGACTTGGAAGATGAAAAAAAAAATACGGCTATTCTGGAGAATCGCGGGGAAGCAACGGAAAGGTCGACGAAAGGGGGAGAAGACAAATAAAAACATCGGGAGCGTACGTCTGAAGGAAGATCAGGTCAGCGACAGTCAGAAGGCGGTGCTATTCTCGGATTGCCGACAATAATAAATCAAGGTCGATACTCACATTTTCGAGACACCTTTTGCATGCCGATTTCCTTCTTTCTTTATAGGGATATACCTAGGTAGCTAGGTAAGAAGAGTGTAGAAAGAAGAGAAAGAATTTGACGAGAGGAGAAAAATAGCACTAAGGAAGATTGTAAGTTTGTGGGAGGATGACAAGTGAGGAGTGACGAGGTTGGAAAAGTAGCAAGCGATTTGGTAATATGGAATATGGATATGGGTTAGGATTTATTTCCTCCCTGGTGCTTAGGACTGAGAAGGTGAATAAGTGCGGTGCCCCACTCTGGCGCAACTCGATGGCCAGCTGGTACCTAAACCTTAAGGCGACCGAGGGACCACCACGTAGATCCACCACGTAGGTGTACACTAGCCATATTGGGCTATATTGGGCAGAACGCTTTATCGATAAGGGTCATCAAGTCACTGATCAGTCGTCATTGGAGGGGTCTTCTGCACATGCAGATACACTCCCGCTCTTACATACCTAGGTACCTAAGTAGGTACCTACGAGAACCCCACAACGAGAGACCCTCACATGAATTCGTTTTTATAACGATAGACAGACAGACCTCAATGCTCGCAGCAGAAGACTAATTAAAGTATAAAAACGGTGCTATCGTGATCGCGAACTTCGGGAGGTCAGAATGGTGGGAGCTAGCCATTAGCCTAAGATCGCTGCACTAATAGATTCGCCGCATCGCATCTAAATAGTCGGCGCTTAATTAACAGTTCCATCCAATCCATTAGACAAGTAAGTACCCAAGTACCTACGTACCTAGGTATAGGTCGACTATTAACTGCCAGGTATCGGCCCCACTTCATCCATCATCACCAATATCAACCTGACCCGACATTAAAACACATTAAAACAGACTAAAGAAAGAAAAAGGAACCCCCTCCCCCCCTTTTTCCCCCTCCAAAATGGCAAATGCCAGCACCACCAGCAGCACCAAAGGCCCCCTCCTAGCCATCGGCTGCGAGGGCAGCGCCAACAAGCTCGGCATCGGCATCATCTCGCACGACCCGGCCACGGGGGAGTCCGCCATCCTGGCCAACGTGCGGCACACGTTTGTGTCGCCGCCGGGGACGGGGTTCCTGCCCAAGGACACGGCGCGGCACCACCGGGCGTTCTTCGCGCGTCTGGCGCGGGCCGCGCTCGCCGCCGCCGGCGTCTCCGACCCCGCCTCCCAGCTGTGCTGCGTGTGCTACACGCGGGGCCCGGGCATGGGCGCGCCGCTGCAGTCGGTGGCCGTGGCGGCGCGCGCCCTGGCCCTGCTGTGGCGGCTGCCGCTCGTCGGCGTCAACCACTGCGTGGGCCACATTGAGATGGGCCGCGAGATCACCGGCGCCGCCGATCCCGTCGTCCTCTACGTCTCCGGCGGCAACACCCAGGTCATCGCCTACGCCGAGCGCCGCTACCGCATCTTCGGCGAGACCCTCGACATCGCCGTCGGCAACTGCCTCGACCGCTTCGCCCGCACCCTGGCCATCAGCAACGACCCCGCCCCCGGCTACAACATCGAGGTGCTGGCGCGGTCGTCCGGAGGCCGCGTGCTGCTGGACCTGCCCTACGCCGTCAAGGGCATGGACTGCAGCTTCAGCGGCATCCTGACGGCGGCGGACCAGCTGGCGGCGCAGATGAGGGAGCAGCAGGAGAAGATGGCGCGGGGCGAGGAGGTAAGAGAAGAAGACAGGTTTACGCCTGCGGACCTGTGTTTCAGCCTGCAGGAGACGGTGTTCGCGATGCTCGTGGAGATCACCGAGCGCGCCATGGCCCACGTGGGGAGCAACCAGGTGCTCATCGTGGGTGGCGTGGGCTGCAACGAGCGCCTGCAGGAGATGATGGGGCAGATGGCCAAAGAAAGGGGCGGGAGCGTCTATGCGACTGATGAGCGCTTCTGCATCGACAACGGCATAATGATTGCCCATGCCGGCCTGCTAGCATACGAGACGGGATTCCGTACGCCATTGGAGGAGAGTACTTGTACGCAGCGATTCAGAACAGACGAAGTATACGTCAAATGGAGAGACTAAATAAAATAAATTGGAATCTAATGTGCTTAATTGTGATTGCATTGATTATTTTTATTCGTTATTAATGTCTTCTAAATAGACTTAATATACCTTCCTCCAAGCAGCGTGACTATAGGCTTGCGTCGCATTCATCCTTCTATAATTTCAATGTCTTGAATGTCTTCATATTACTCTCATAGCAGCCCGTTTTCTACTACGCGTACCGGCGCATTGTACCCTAAACAACCTATTGCCAAATATCGATTTGCTGTCGAGATAGCGCAAGATACATAGCACTAGCCAGTGCTCAATTACAAAACACAGTGGTCCTATTTGAGGGGGGGAGATAGGACCTTTTCCTTACCCTAATTGCAAACACTCGAGGGACTTCATGCCTCTCGGAATAAACTCCAACACAAAATGAAATATAGTGCCCTCCATGCATTCGACGCGATTAAACGCCATTAATATACAAGCCTCGCAGGATGCTACTCGTTTTTCGTAGCCTTGTAAATGATTGTAGTCACGTACTTTGTCACCGTTAGCGTCAACAGTCGGAAAAGAATAATTGACAGAGATAACCTACTTTGTTTTGGTATCGAGTGGTGGCTGATACGGCAAGAACATTGTTTTTAATACTACAAGTTGCCAGATGGTTGAGCACAGTGTGATTCGGCATGTTCAGCACACTGTTGTCGTCTTTAATCAGTGTGGTGTTGTTCATGATCGGCTTGCTCAAGAAACCAGGCAAGCTAGGTGGCGGCGGGAGTCGTTCTAAAGCTAGAGCGGAAAGTCTATACGAGGAAGTCTCTTCGGGCTGGTCGAAATCGTCTAGATACTGAGGAATCTTTGAAGAGAACCTCTCGACAGGATCTATGATCTTTGGTTGTGGACCCCTGACCGAATCGTCGTGCGAAGGTTGCCTAGAGGGAAGAGAAAGGGCGGCCTCGTTCGACTTGGGGACGCCAACATCTAGGGGGATGTTTCTCGAGCTAGCATCATCACCACTCACTTCAATGTAGTTTACCAGGTTGTTTCCAAAATCGACCGTCGTGGGAAGGTCTGGTGACGTCTGCATATTCCCGTCGACCAAGAATTTAATGTGATGTGTACCTGGGAAAACGGGTATGATCGTCTGCAATACACCCTCTTTATCCTTGCTATATCCGAAAAATGTTAGCAGTCAACGACGGTAATTCTTCTCACTCGCTTCGCCAACTTTGCTTAACACACACAAAACACAATTGCATAGCTATATCGGACTTCTGAGGCCGGATTGAAAATTGCAAGATGGGGAGAGCTCACGCTGGAACTAATCTCTGCTTCCGACTCCACTGAAACGGTGTTCCTGTGACGTAAACTTTTTGGCCACCACGCGACCACTCGATACGGGTTGGTATAGTCGGCCTTGTCTTATCAACCCGAAGCTCTTCGGTATCATCTTCGTCGGTGGCATTGCTGAGTCCCGATGCACGACGTGGTATGCTACTCGAATCGTCGAGAGATGCGAGGTCGTCGACGGGTTTCATGTCAGCGTCGCTCGGCGCGAATATAGGCGAGCCAGGAGTATGGACTTCTTCCTCGATTGGGAGTGGTAGCCTCGGCGGGCGAGACATATGATACGACATATCTTGGATACTGCTAGAGGTGGGGCCTGATATGAGGCTCTCCTCGTACTGGGAACCGTGTGCGAAAGACGAGTCCTGTTCCGAGTGAGAATAGGAGAAAGGAACAGCTACGGGTTTGGAGTGTTCATCCTTAAACTCGGGGGGAGGTTTCGGCCTGGGAACAGCGGAAGAGTTATTGGAGCTGGTGGAGGGAGAAGACGAGTTAAGGATAGAGAGTGGTCTCGATTGGGAGTTCTTGTTAATAATGGATGTACCCGTTGCCTGGACGGCCGAGGCTTCGGGGGAGGCTGGTGAGGCTGGTGACCTTATGTGTTGGTTGTGTATTGATACCAGGTTCTTGGGTTCCTTCTTGGAAGCTCGTGGGGAGTCGTGCGACGAAGCTGTAGTGGGGGTTGACGGCTTCGAGGTTGACGAAGGGTTATTACCCATTGTTTGACGTGGGGGAAGGGGAGGGAACAGGATTTCCCCCCTCTGAATCACGTTGGGCCTTTAATTTTTAATTTTTTCCCTTTTCTTGGACTTTTGAACTTTGGGCTTTTGCTTTGTTCACTAACGGTATATCGACTGAAATGGGCAAGACGGTTTCGGTCAATGGCGGGGAAGTCGGGAGCTGACGGGCGGGATGCGGTACGTCGTGCGTCGTGGACCGTGGGCGGATGGTCGGGTGGTTCTCAAGGCAAGGCGGTGTGACCGAGGGATATTGGGTATTGGGTATTGGGTATCGGGTATCGGGTATCGGAGATTTGATTTGATTTCGAGTGAATCAAGCTGATGTATACTTGACGTGGATCATGGGAGGTCATGAGACCCTTTTTTGGCGTAGTCTGGGGATTGGGGATGAGACAGCGAGAGATGAATGGGGGAATGGGGAGAGCGATTGGATAGATTCTGGGGGAAGATCTAAACGAGGAAGGACGAGGCAACGAAGGTTTAGTTCAGGTCAAGTCAAGTCTCTCTTACAAGTTCCATGATAACGAACTAACGAGCTAACGAACTAACGAAACTAACGACAAAGCCAATCAATCCATAACCCTGGTTCCCTGCCCGCCATTATTCCCCCGCTGCCCTGGTCAAGGCGACGCACTGACCATGATACCCGAATATCACCACAAGGGTCCAGCAGTTAAAGTTATCTTTATGTATACATTAATACCTAGGTAGGTATACATTCATACACATAGGTATGTACATCGTGTACCTATTCATACTGATATTCATCTACACTATATTCAGATGAAAATAAATAAAATATGAGTCATCCTACATTCTATCTTAAATGCCACGTTTTTATTTAATGTAGTAAGATCTATTTAATCTATACATGCATCAAATGCAAGCTAATATTTCCTTATTCTTGTTGAGGTCAGCGGTGAGCGCACATAGCGCGCTTCAAATGTAAGTAAGTCTAAACAACACTTGAGATTATTGCGCACCTGCATATATGGACCAAGCATCAAATACATAGTTCAAACCTTGGAACCTAAAGCCGATCGAGTCGCTTTGTTGTACGTGGATTTTCAGTTACATACGGGACCGGTAACAGCCTTGAGTCTTTGGTTTTTGAACCTTCGACCCCAGAAATTCCAGTACATTTCCATAAGCCAAGCTTTACCTGATGTTCTAAATACCTACCCAGGTAGGTACCTAGGTACTACGTAGTCTTCGATGACCCCACCGGATCGGACAAACGAATTCACCTTCCACCCGTATCGGGTTCCTCTAATGTTTCAGTCCGGCAACGGCAACGGCAACAGCAACGGTGGTCCAGCAATCCATCAGTCTAACAAATGTAAGGCACATTCCCAGGTAACCGGCAGCTACTACTAGGTACTACTACCTACTGCATACCAAAGAGCCAAAGAGAGGGAGGGTACGTACGCAGTGGTTGTCCGTGGTACCTACCTAGGTAATTAGGCACATCCTATGATCATCTGAATCAGATGCCAAGACTGAACCACCATCTTCGTCATACCTTAACCTATTGCTCATAATATTCGGTCAAGCCAAAGGGGGGGGCGGGGGTAACTTGCTACTATACAAAAAAAAAAGACACACCAAGAAAACTATCCCGCAAACTCCAACTCGAGTTCTTGACCGGTCAAGTTACGACTCGCCAGTTAAACAAAAGAAAGAGAATCTACCCACGCCATCGCTTATAGTCATCAGGCCACGAGGCCAGTCCGTGAATATGGATTGGTTGGCACCCTTGCAGACCTTTGGCACGTCATTCCTGTATCCCGCGCTCATATTGTTACTGAAGCTGTGTTACGTCGTCACCATACCTCTGCACTATCCCATCTACTACCTCCTATACTATCTCCTTGCTCTGGTCTTGTTTCTCCTGTCTCCTATCTGGTACATATTTCATTCCATCTCGAGAGCCGCCTTGGCTGCTGTGGGTTTGGTCACTAAGCTCAAGGTATTATCATTCACTCTTATAGTTTCTTCTCGTTCTTCTCTTCCTATAGCAACCCTTGTAACTTATATAGGTATATATCTAATTGTAATATAGTACCTGTATATATACGTAAGGATCCATTATCCGTTTGAATTCGCTTGACACTCGGGAACGACTCTGTCGTACTGACACTAACACGAAATGCAGCTCGCCTGCGCAGCTATTATAGGTATATGTGCCGGCTGCGTGTTGCATGGGACGTCGAACTTCATTTTTGTCATGCTAGGAATCGATATGTCGCAGAACCAGGATCTAGACCACCCGAGGTCTAAGTCACTACCTTTTGACGAGGAGGAGGATTATCTTGGTGGGCTAGAGTCTATAACACAGTCAGAGGGTAGTTCTAGCAGGCCATCTGCGTCTAGCGTATCCTCGCGGCGCCCGATATTAAAGCAGGAACCGAAGGATGACACGTCCGAGATGTTTGAAAAGCAATGGAAGCAGCTGAGGTCCTCTGGCAAGTCCAAGAGACGACGTAGGGGGCTGCTCTCTCAAACGATACACGAGGAGAGTAGTAGCGGCTTCTCCTGATGGGTAACGTGAGCGAACGGCCCCCAAGCTAGTGTTCTAGGTTATTTCTTGTACCTAGGTCGTACAGAATGACCAAATATTGGAACCACATATTAACCCACGGCACACCTTATCATGTCGCCATTGATTGAATATATAGCAGAAACTCACGGCTACACTTAGTTAGCCCGCAATACCGGGTCGGACAGCAGTCGAGGAGCTCGAATCTCAGATGACGACTTTACTAATGATTAGTATTGATTAAGGATGTCAAAACCAGGCTCATTTTTGGATAGTACGCCCACTCTATGTAACGAGCCTCGACTCTATACGTACTAGTTAGTGGTATCACAATGCCATATGAACTTAACTGTTTTATGGCAATTCCAGAAAACCCTCGACTAGAAAACTGTATTAAGCTTGATTCTTATTTAACAGGCATAATTACTTAATCTATACATTCCAGTATATTGCTAATAAGGTGTGAATGATAAGATGACCTCCCTAGAATACTGATTGTGAATCCGGTCTATGAAACATCGCTATCCCCAAGGTTACCCTAACTTAACTCTTATAATAATTCAAACGGCTATCAATATGCCCATACCCAGACCGTTCTTACCAATATTCCAATACCCCTCAGCACCTGTAGCACCAACCCCCTTGACAAACAGCTCGCCGAGCTAGTCGTACTAGTAGACGCCGTACTCAGCCCTCCCACCGCTATACTCAAAGCCAATTCCACACTAACGCTCGATTCACAAATTTGGGTTTCCCGCGTAAGATCACTACCTCTCGATGGTGCTATTGAGACCGGATTAGACTTAGGCGGAACCGTAGCCATGGGGCTAGAGGTCGGTCTGTGAAAGCTGCCGCACCACGCCGCTGAGCAGCTTAAAAAAACACACATAAGAAAGAAAATACAAACGAGGAGAGACGAGACCAGCGCGGTAAGGGTGGGATTCGAGTTCCTAGGTCTATATGTGCATTTGCCCGGCTACGGATATGTACATACCTGTTTCGCAGGGGATGTTTTGTCGACTATAAGAAAATGCTAGAGATGGATAATGAGATATACCTACATGTACATATGCATACGTGATGTTTACACTATTATTATACCAATCCTTACCAGTGGCCGAGTCCGAACCCGGATCGCCAGCCCACTCAGCTGCGGCGTGATACGTACAGAGCTACTAACGTGATTATCTCATCTCCTACGTCCCAAAGCTTCAAAATACCAACCGGCCAGTCACTAGAGCTGATTCCTTAGTAAGGCACGACTCCCACATACATCGCAAGATTCACGTTTACTATTCCGCAGCATGCAAGATGACTCCGAAGCCATATCAAATATCCATGCCCTATTCTTAACCTAGTAAGTTCACACACAACGTAAGCCACAACGTAAACCAGCCACTGTCAAATTGAAGTCAATCCTCGTACCGGAGCCCATGCTAGAAGCCAAGTACATTGCACGCCCTATCGTGCCAAAGCCGTAGAACCATCAAGCCGCAGAACGCCCAAGATCGTATGCCGCAAACCCTATCATGAGCCTGCCGCGTTCCATTATCCCCACACAAGCCGCGAAGTAGCCATTAGAACTATATGCGCCGAGATCGAAATATACCCTTTGGGGCGCGGGAAGGGGGTTTTGGAGGTAAAGAAGGGCGCGGAGAATCCAAAGCTGTCCTCTGCTGAGGTCCGTAGCGATCCTATCGCCGATACACATCTCGGTCCCTGTCCCGAGTAGGAGAACGGCTGCGGCTGCGAGTTTGACTTGCTCGACTGCGGTCGTCGTAATCTCGATCACGGCGATCCCAGTCATGTCGCCTATCATCTCGATCGTCCCTTCTTCGACGATCCTCTCTCGGAGCTCTGTCTTCTCTTGACGGCCTGTCCTCCCTAGGAAGCCTGTCCTCTCGAGGTGGCCGATCCTCCCTAGGCGGCCTATCGTCCCGTCCACCAGCACGATAACTCGGAATGTAAGTATCGACATCTGGCCGATTACCTCCGCGGGTTCTAGGCGCTCGGTCTCTAAACGATTCATGGTGCTCGGCGGGATTATCCCATCCATTACCTGGGTATTCGGGCGGGGGCGGACGTGGCGGTAGTCGGTGGTCCATGTGAGTCTGGTCCCGGGCCCAGGCAGGTCTACGTGGGTCTTCGCCGTTCCGATATGCACCGCCGTGATGTTTCGGATACCTGCCGCCCATCCTATTGCCATAGCCGTCACCACTACCAAATCCTGCATTGGGGCCTTCAAACGCGCCAACCCCGACAGTGCCGCCCTTAGGGGCAGGGGGAAGAGCAGCTTTGCGGTCATGAAACTTCCTACGGTCCAATTCGTGGCTGTCCTCGAAAGTAGGGATGTCTTCTGGCCTTGCCGGGTGGGGAGAGGTCTTGAAGTAAGGGTGTTCTAGCGCATCGATTGCGTTGATGCGGGTTCGCCAATCAAGCGTTAGGAGTTCTTTTAGTAAAGATATAGCGCTTGAGCCATGTTCGCGGAATCGCTGTGACAATGTTGAAGGTTTTGGTCGCGGATTGAGGCCCTCGGCACCAGGCAATTGCTTCCATCCTGGCATGGTCTGATCTGTTGGAGTCCCGACAAGGTCGAAGATGATTTCGAGCTGGTGTACGTCGCTCTCACCGGCCAAGATTGGTTTACCGACAAGCATTTCACCGAAGACGCAACTAGGAAAGATGTTAGCAGATTATTCCATAATAGAAGACCTGGTGAATCTTACCCTACACCCCACATGTCAATGGCAGAGGTGTATTTCTTCAGGTGCAACAATAGCTCAGGAGGCCGGTACCATCGTGTGACAACGAGACTTGTGTATTCTCTTCGTCCCTCGCCACCACCCTTTCCACGTTCCGGGACCGGGCCATCATAGTGTCTCGCAAGTCCAAAATCAGCAATCTGAAGTATACCCTTATTGCTAATGAGCAAATTGGCCGCCTTCATATCTCGGTGAAGAATCTTGCTGTCGTGCAGGTAACGGAGACCCTCGAGGAGTTGGAGGAGGTAGCATTTGATTTGAGGGATTGTAAATTGGACCGATGGATTATCGAGGAGTCCAGACAAGTCGTGATCCATGTACAGCATCACCATATACATAATAGGGCGTTTTCGCTTGTCGGCTTGGTGATGTCAGTCTAATAGAGATCACAGCATACGATAAAGAATAACTCACTCGTTTTACTATGATGTTCAACAGCCATATCCTCCAGGCGCAAGACATTCTTATGTGATAGTAACTTGAGAAGCTTGATCTCGCGAAGTGCCGTGATGGGGAATCCATCCTTCTCATTGTGCATAATAATCTTCTTCAGAGCAACTAGAGTTCCAAGTTTTCGCGACTTCGCCTTGTAAACTTCGCTAGAGGAATAGTAAGCATCACCAGCACAGCGACAGCAGGTTCAAGAGAAGCTCACCCAAAGGTACCCTCGCCTAATTTACCAAGGAGCTCGTAGTCTGTAATCCTAGAACAGCCTGTAAAGCTATCTCTAGGTCGCTGATGCTGGGTCGCGAAATCTCGCGGCGAAGGCGCCACGGTTTGCGCCATCTTGGGAGTTGAGGCGACGGTGATATTGGTTGAAAGTAGTGGTTAATGGTTAATATATCTCTACCTACCCTAGGTAGGTAGGGTAGAAAGACTGGTCGAAATATTGGTCGGAACAATGGTCGAATACTAAAGAGGCCTCAGACTCAGACTCGATAATAAACTCGACATCGCAAAGCAGCAATTCGCAATTCGCTGGCTTGCGATTAAAATGGATGAATTATGTAAAACCTGATTGCATTGTGGAAGATTGGTAGAGACGACGTTGGTTCTTAATAAAACAATCTAGAGAATGTGAAGAAACATAAAAAGGTACAGCAGGTAGGTACCTTAAGGACGTGATCGATTTCCCTGGGTCATGGGAAGCTAGGTACCTAGGTACCTGGGTAGGTTCCAAGGTTCTAGGTTGTTTGTCACCCGCCACATCAAGCCTCAAAGATAAGGAAATCTAGGTCACGATAATAACATACCTACATATGTACCTAGGTAGGTACCTACTGATACCTACTAGGTCCAGATAATTACATCATCAAGTACCTAGGTACCTACCTTAGTTAACGGCTAATATCCGGCTTCCAAGGGGCTCTAAGGCTTCACTCCCAAGCTCTTGGATGCGCCTTACGGAGAGTTTCCAATTGACCCATCACGAATCACGACATCACTTCGGACTAGACCTCCAAGGCCGTCTACCATTGACAAGCTCAATACCAAATTCATACCAACACCACGTATGGCCCCCGGAAGACAAGTCATATTGTCCATAGCGCAACTAACAGCCGCTAGATTCGAGCGACGATGAAGATCGGTCTCTCCGGCCCCCCCCTCTACAGATTCACTGGCACGGCTCTCGGCGCGAGCATGTGGTTCTTTGTAAGGCACTATCCTTTTTTTTGTTTTGTATCTACGCCAGGTCCTCTAGCTAATCTCTTGGGCAGTTGATGTACCGCGCGAAAAAAGATGGTGATTGACCCCGAATCCGCGCCATGATGAGCTATTACTTACCCGATACCTAGGCGCCGTCCTGATGGGCTGGAAGCACCCGTGGGACCATTAGATCGACAACTCCACGTGACGACGAACTGAACTAAGGTTGAGCATGAGATACAATGGCCGGAAGATACCACGACTTAAGGGGACTCAAGATGCATATACACGATAGCCGCCCACCGCTAGCAGCATTGGATCAATAGAAGGGAAGAAGCACCTGGAGTCAAATGGTCTATACATCGTATTCATGTACTATGGTGTTGCTATTGTAATTATTTCTGCTTCTCAAACAGATAGTGGGCAACCCCCCAGGTCTCCCCGCCCTCATAGGCAAACAACTCCGAGCAAGCCAGATAGAAGATCTGCCATCTGTTGTACCACATGTTTGCATTCTGTTCGCCGTAGGTCTCAATCAAATGAGGCCGAATATCCTTCGAGTTTGCTATCATGTTGGAAAGCCAATGCTTGAGCTAAGTCAGCATATATCCCAGACTCAAGTATCGCCTGTTGACTAGGGGCGTACTCACCTCGCACGTCTTCGAGTAGTTGGTTCCATTGACCCACCATTGCTTCTTAATTTGAAGGTCTTTCTGAAAGTATAGGAGCAGATCCGCCGATGGCACTATACGGAATTGCAAATCAGTTACCTCATTCTCCAGGCAGTTTCGAAGGGGGTAAGTCTAGTCTCGGATACATACTGGTGCCGCCAGTGAAAAAGTTCTCGGTCATCCATCCCTCTTCGAAGTCATAAGGGGTAGACCTGTGGGCGAAGATGTGCACGAATAACTTGCCGCCGGGCTTCAAGGCCCTCGATATTTTAGCCATTAGCAGCTCGTAGTTCTTCATGTGCTCAAACAGCTTTAAACCCAAATATTAGCAACGCGCTTATCCCGTAGCAAAGGAGCATTAGTAGTAGTATATAATACCTCTATAGAGACCACTCGATCAAAGCTCTGCTTCTTGAACTCGTAGTCGACCACGTTGCCGGTGATGACCGTCAAGTTCGTCAGGCCCTTCTCCTTAGCCTTAGAGTCGATGTACTCCTTCTGCGTCCTCGAGTTCGAGAACGCGGTGATCTTGGACTTGGGGAACTTCTCCGCGAAGTACAAGGCGGCGGAGCCCCAGCCGCATCTACGTAGGGGTTAACTAACGCCTTAGGAGCTTGGGCTTGGAGATAGAGATGGATAGACCATTCGACTCACCCTAGGTCTAGGATGCTCAGGCCGTCGCGCAGCTTCGCCCTCTGGACGTATAAGTCTAGCATGGCGATCTCGGCTTGGGCGAGTGTCTCGACGCCCTTGGGGTACAGACAGCTAGAATACTTCATGCGGGGTCCGAGCATCCCTACCAAGACCCCCGTGCCGACCTCGTAGTGCTGGGTGTTGGCAGTGGCGGTCTCGATGGCGATAGGCCGGGTGCGCAGCAGCTCGATGTATTTCATCTTGCGCTCGTAGTCGGCCGTCAGCGTCGACGACTTGATCTCGGTGAGCCGCTGGGCCAGCTGCCGCCGGATGCCTAGCCGGATGACGCCGTGCGGCAGGTATCCACCGTCGAGGAGCCAGTCTATGCCGCAGATAAGTGTCTTATTACATACCTATGCATATTATGAGACAGTGGTTACATGTAACTTACCAATATTCATGGTGTATAACTCGAAGCTTATTCAATAGGACAATTATATGACAGATGATGAATAGATGTTGTGTACCTAGGTAGGTAGATAGATAGTTGGCAATTCTGAGTGTCGGAGCACGGCGCACGGTTATCGAGTGCCTCACCGTCTCATGCAACATGCAAGTAGCAAGATAGCATCCATCCAGGATTACTAGGTATGTACATCCTAGTCCCTAGTCCCTAGTCCCTAGTCCCTATCCGAGAAAGATTGTGTGAAACACCGAGCAATGCATACGTCAAAAGTGGGCCCGATCCGGATAGCATACACTAGTATAAATGCCACCGCTATAAAAAGCATGAATATCTCTTTCATAAAATTAAGTTACACGAGGAGATAAGATCTTTCACTTGGTGCAATCCAATTTAGAATGCTTACCTAGGGTGAAGATGGACAGCATCAATGGCTCGAGTTGACGGAACAAGGTAGGGATATATTCACGGTAAGACTAGGTAGACAATCCAACTCAGACCAGACTATCAGAAATGTGACCATTTCTTCATCACGTTTTCCGCTTGCCTTTTGGATCTCGCCTCCTTTCCCAAATTTGCAGATACGATTCGCCAAGATACAACAGTTCCTTCTGTGTCTGCTCTACGAACAGATCCTGGCATATCACCCACTCGTCTCTTCCCTTATCCTTAAGCTGAACTTTCCACGTCTTCCGTTCCTCTCCCGAGTCAGCCACATCTTCCTTTGCTCTGATAGCCTCGTGCGTGACGTTGGCGACTAGGTCATACCAGATCGCCTCCCCTGGTGGATGTTCCGCCGGGCTCGGCTCTACGTAAGGTGATATGTCGAGACCGACGCGCGCGTCGAAGGTGACAATCGTAGGATTGCGCTCCGATACAAATTTGTTTGTAGAGAAGCGCTTGATATGGAAAGTGAGGAAAGGCGGTAATGGGTGCATCAGTCGGTATCGTTTCCTCTGCGCCAGGTGTTCCTGTGCCTTCACCCCATCATACTTGGATAATATGGTAGTCAGGGGCACTTGAGGAATGATGTTTCTCTCTAGCTCATCCTGGAACAGGGGTGCCGGTGGTAGGTCGAGCGTCAAGAGTAAGAAACGATTGACATCCGCTTTGACTTCAGCTGCCTCCTCGAATCGCAAGCGATCATTAGCATCTGCCTTGGCTGTGATGGCTTGCGACTCCACCTTCAGCTTCCCCTGGAATATTCTTTGTATGATACTGCTTCCTGGCTTTGTCTTGCTTCCACCCAGCCCCAGATGTAAATTGTTGAGAAACCACGACAGAAACTCGACAGGGTCGGACTGCGTTGTCAGGGTAAATCTCTTGTTAGATTTTAACGAGATTTCCTGTAGCAATTCGTGAGGCGATACGTGATTCTTGAAAGCTCGAGGGTTCCAGATCTTCCGAAATAAGATAGCGCAGCGCTTGACAAGCTCGGCGCGTGACGAGAGGTCTTCTAGGAGGAAGAAGTTTCGAAGCGGCGAAACGTGGGATAGAGCCTGAACTACGACGTTCAGGTAGTCGTTCTCCTTGATGTTATTCATTCCCACCAACCCAGGAGTATATTTCTTCCCATCAAGTGTCCATGCAGTTCGGGCCTTGCGATCTAACTCCATCACTTCCTGCTTGGTGTATCTCGGATCGGAAACATATTTTATGTCGTCCAAGGATTTGCTCTTCACCTCGTAGCCTTCCGGCAAGACGTACACTTTTTGTGTCTCCATATTGATAAACACATGGTGTCCGACTTCGAGAGAGTGAAAGTATGCATGCGATTTGGGTCCTCGACCTTGGAAGTATTTACCACATACCAGACAAGCATAGACATTTATGTTGGACAAGCTTATGGAGCATAATTTTTCGAAGTCGAAGTCGAGCACGTTGCGATCGATGGTATCTAGGTAGAGGTCATCATACCCTGCTGTAGGAGCAGACTGTCGTATTGGCGCTTTTGAGGGCTCATCATCGAACTCGTCATCGCCAATATCGTCGTTGCTAATGCTGGTATCGCGGAGTCTCTCATCTAAATTAGATACGCCATCGCCATTCCGTTGAGGGCTATCATCGAGCCGCGACCGTTTTGATACGGGGGTGTCAATACCCTGAAGATCTTCTAAAGCTTCGGAGGCCTGTCTTTTTGGCATATCGCATAAATTCGGATGACCTTCTAGATTCTTATAGTGTAAGCGAAAAAATGTCGAGATTATCGAGGTGCGAGGACGAGGACTAATGTTTAATAAGGTACAAGACTAGTGTGGTGTAAAAAGATGCGAGTCGCGGTTTGAAGCTATCGAAGCTCAAATTTACCCTGGTCTGGGTCTGGGTCTGGTACGTACCTGCTGCACCTAAATTTCTTTGGTAAAGTCTCCGGAGTCCCGGCACCCCATAAATCTTAGAACCAATCAAAATATAGTAATTTATTTCATAAAAGTCGCATAACGTATGAATAGTAGAATCTCAACATGGTAGAAATCCGATAGAAACACATGATGGTAAATAAAACAGTGTCAGCTACAATCATGGCCCCGGTCACAGAAAGTACCCATAGGTAGATGAGGCAGCCAAGTGTTCTAATAGCATATTGTATATTATATTGTATATTGTATATTATGCTGAGTCATATATGACTGACTGTACATACTTTCTATTGGGGGGTATCATATTCCTATCATAACTTCATATATAAATTCTCGTGTCACTTGAAGACTTGCTTCAGCTTGGAGCTTCTTCCTCTCATCGGCGTACTCTGGCCAAATGGCGTTCGGGGTGTATTCCCACCGCTTCCCCCAATCTTGCTCCAAAGCCGCTGAGCTACCGGTGTCAACCCGCCCGTAACACGAGGACTACTTGGGAATCTGGGGACAGGAGTATTTTCAACTCTTCCAGTCAGACCGATCTTGGATGACGTTCTCTTCGACTGCGAAATCCGGTCGACCATACGATGGTGAAGAGCCTCCCTCCTGCTTTGCTCCTTGATAGTAAAAGGATTCGGATTTGAGTCACCAGGACCAAGATCAATTTTTGGTGCTGTCGGCTGCTCATATTCTGGTTCCTCGTCGTCCACGAATGCATAACCGTTCACTCTCGGCGTTTCGCTTCCTGCGGTGGTCGAGTCAAAATCGCTTGTTCCTCGCTTCCCCGCGATGGCATCTCGGATGGCGGACAACGATGGCGATGGCGGTACAGATTCGGCATCGCTAACCTTCGGCCCAGGCAACCTAGTATTTTCGTAGTTGACACCTTTTGGCGCAGCTCGAGACTCGGCTTCCGCCTTTTGTACTCTGGTCTCCATCGAATCTTCTATGCTCTCGGGGACGAACATTAATGAGTTATTCGGTAACGACTTCCACGTGTCAGGCCGAGCGGGTTTCTCCTCTTGGTCCTTAATGGCTAAACGGTCCTTCTCGAATCCATCATCCGTCAAACTTCGCGTCTCCATCAGCTTTGCTTCGATTTGTTTTTGTTTCAGCTGCATATTAGAAGGCAGCTTATTTCCTGACCATAACCATGCGTATTTCTCGGCCTTTTTTGAATTTTGCTTATCCAAGAGTTTGTAAAAACTCTCATTGTCCTCGCTCGTGTATTTGGATTGGAATGCGCCCAAGCTCATGTTCGTGTCGATCTCGTCCTTCTCCCTCAAGAGCGAGGTCGAAGCTTCGGATGATATAGATATTGGTGTATCTCCGACGAAACTCTTAGGTGTTTGCGCGCCTGGTGCGAGTGATGATGCTAGTGATGTTCCCCTCCTTGTTTTTCTGCGCCCTGGGGTCATGACTTGTTGAAGACGTCGACTTGCGCTCGAGATCCATGCTTCGTCCTTAGAATCTACGGCATCCAAGTACTCCTGTTGGGTTTCGCTCTCGAGAAGTCCTGGGAAGAAATCTCGGGCGATGATTTGAGAGAGGGCATCTGTGTAGCTATCTTCATCGAGGATTTTCTTTGGCCTCTTTATTCGCTTCGGGGGTGGAGGCGGAGGCATCAACTCCATGTCATTTCTCTTGCGAATGAGAGTCGTAGATGTGTTCGAATTGTGATCCATAGCTACCTGTTGTTTGACGTTTTGCGCGAAGACGATTCTTCGTGATGGGAAGTTCAAGTGTAAAAGATTAGGTAGAAGTGTAAGTTTAATCAGCCCTCTGAAGCCTACACTAGGTACCTAGTACTTGTATGTCGATCGGCTGTGCTTATCGATACCAGGGTAGT
Organism: Jackrogersella multiformis; assembly: GCA_902806575.1. Lineage (NCBI taxonomy): Eukaryota > Fungi > Ascomycota > Sordariomycetes > Xylariales > Hypoxylaceae > Jackrogersella > Jackrogersella multiformis. The sequence goes on along the minus strand of CADCXD010000005.1, from coordinate 2,509,512 downwards.
TCTACAGTGTGTCCACATTTTGTATTACGCAGTTTGTAAGGTGCGGGGCACTGTGTGGTGTACTACGTATATCACGGGTCTTCGGAAACCATAGAGCTCTTTCATCTTTCTAACATCATCCAATATCAACATGCACCAAGTTTTCATCTCTTCCCGGAGACGATCAACCCCATCGATCACTACAAATCTGGGACAGTTACAGTTTATATCCCTATATTATGAGTTCCCTAGACGGTAAGGGCTGAAACTGTCAGGCATAAATAGTGATTCAGGTGTTCGATCGCCTGTGACGACGATAAGTAACATTGGTAACGCCTAGTTTGACTAGGGATGGCATTGAAACATCCTCCAGAGCTCGCGAAAGCATTGAAGTGTATATTGACATTTTATATATAGACAAAGGGGGTATATAGTGTCTTTCATGTAATGAGACACCTAGCAGGTATATGGGGAATAATGAACAACAAGGAAACCCTTCTCTAGAGCTAGTCCTTAGCTACTTTGATCAACAATGATCCGACTCCCTTCGAACTGCCCCATTCCCGATGCGCCACCTTGATATCATCCAAGTCCCACACCTTCTTGATCGGCACGGCAATTAGTCCCGTCTTTAACATATCTAGAAGCGCCTCCAAGGTTCCTACGTATGTCGACGAGTCGCGCGACAGCCCGAAGAAAGTAGTCCGTTTATCGCACAGGGGCCCGAGGCCGCGTACCATCAACTTCACGATCGAATACATCCCGTTTTTGGGTTGTCCGTCGCCTAGTGAGTTTTTGTTGGTACCGAAACCAACGACGATGCCGTCCGCGGTAAGAATGGACCAGCTCTCGTCGAAGCTTTCAAACCCTAGGGGGTCGAAGACGGCGTGGGCGCCGCCGAGATCTTTCATGGCCTTGATCCAGTCTTTATTCGTGTACACAAACGGATGAGCGCCGTAGCCGCGTATCTCGTCGTGGTTGCGTTCGCTCGCCGTGCCGTATACCACCGCGCCTTGTAGCTGGCACAGCTTCGTCACAGCGTAGCCCACCGCGCCGCTCAGGCCGTGGACGAAGACTCGTTGGTTTCTAGTTATCTTGGCCGAGTGCATCACCATTTCATATGCTGTGCTCCAGTCGCACACTAGGGCCGTCGCTTGCTGGTGATCGACGCCGTCGGGGACCCGGACGCAGTACTTCTCCGGCTGGTTGACGAGCTCGGCCTCCGAGTCGTATTTGGTGAGCACGGCGACAGTATCGCCGGTTCTAAAGGCACTGCTACCCTGGCCTAGGGATGTGACTTTGCCGACGAGGCAGTATCCCGGCGTAAGCGGGGCTTTCTTCATAAATGGGTAGATGCCCTTGCGCATGTTCACGTCCGCACCCGAGAACCCGGAGTATGTGACGGCGATCTGGACTTGGCCCGGGGGTGGTGGAGGGCAGACATCAGTGACGACTTGAATGACGTCAATGTCGTCACTGAACTCGGTTATTACGACTTTGCGAATTGTAGTCATTGTTTAGTTTGAATATTGAGGAGACTGATATGATGGTGAAATGCTTGGAAAATGCTTGGTAGATGCTTAACTCACCTAAACTTTCAGATGAGAGTTCTGATACTTTTACTTTATAGACAAACCCCCGAAAACGGAACGAGGAGAAGGCGACCAGCTGAGAGATAGTTCGGTCTAATTATAACCTAGGATGCAAGTATGAACCGTTGCAGTGTAGCCGACGGCGTGTAGTGAGGCCGACGGATTGAATCCACCTCAGCCCTGCCTGCAGCTGCGCCTCTACACTGCATTTAAGGCGAATCCATAACTGGTCGATAATAATATCTGAAATTGAATTCTAATCAGAATTAAATATTATAGTTGCATCACTTACTAGGTACGTCAAGCCTACCCCTAAAACAAAAAAACGCGTTGCCCAACAGGGCTATACCAAATTCCTACCCAAGCATCTCGAGGTCTCTAGCGTTGGTTTATGTTGACTTCAAATAGACTTACCCACAGACTTATCCACAGTCAGCACTAGAGGATTCATTACTAGATATCACAAGCATCACGCAGAAAGACATATAGTTGCAAGTGAAACCCATTGGGTCGTAGGTCTTTATTGACCTAGGTTATGTGACAAGAAAAGAAAATGTATGTACACTGAAAAGCTATTGTTACAGGTGCCTGTGGCCGACCACGGAGCAGCAAAGACCGAAGAGAAAAATGCATTCCGTAATGCCCCCCCAAAATCATATCGCTATCCCAACCCCCTTTTCAATTCCCCATTCATCGTAACAACGTCGTGTCTCTCAGAGAGCGTGTGGTTTAGGCGCGGAAGAAACGGAACAATCGCTTGCCCGCGGCAGCGATGCTGAGGTTGGTGCTCTGTCCGCCCGTGCAGGTGGTTCCGGCGGCCATCTGCATCACCACGGACCAGGCGCCCGAGGCGCACTGCTGGTAGCTGGAGCCCATGCAGTTGAACATGCCCTCGGTGGTGCAAGCTCCCGTCAAGGCGGAACCCGAGCTCGAGCCCGAACCTGAACCTGAACCTGAACCGGATCCGGAGCCAGAGCCTGAGGTGGCAGTCGGCTGAGCAGCCTCGCTGGTAGGGTCGGCAGCTGCAGAGGTCGCAGGAGCGGCAGTGCTCGTAGGAGCTGCGGCAGAAGAGGGGGCTTGGGTGATGAAAACACCACCAGCACCACCGGTGGCAGCAGCAGACGAGGCCGGAGCCGCAGAGCTGGGGGCAGCGCTGTAGACGGCGCTGGAGGCACCTGAATCGGAACCCGATCCGGAGTCCGAGCCTGAACCTGAACCGGATCCGGCGCTGTTGCCCGGGGTGCAGCCGCTGGTGCCGCAAGTAGCGACTTGCGAACCAGAGGTGTTGTCCTCAACAGAAGATCCGGCATTCTCGAAAACGTAATCGTACGACTCGAGAGTGCTAGGCCTGCCACCGATGTTCAGCACAAGCATGTCCGGGAGCTTGTCGAAGTTGGCCTGGTCACCGCCGGTGCCAGTGAGCTCTAGGGGACCACAGTTCATGTACCTTTAACGACAAGTTAGCGCGGATACTCCTCAAAATAAATGAATAAAGTTTGGGAGCTATAAAAATAAAGAATAAAAATAAAAAGGGGCTCGATATTACATACATCTCACGGTTGCCGACCTTGTTGAACCAAGTCCAGGCAATGGTGGCTTTACCGGCGGGGATGTCGCTCGGGATAGTGTAGGGGTAGGTAAATGGGTCCTCAGCATCGGCGCTGTCACCCATGTTACCACTGACACCCTTAGCGGGACAGCCACCCTGGATAGAGTGAATCGTCTTCCATTTGCTGTCCGCGGTAGGGACCGTGTCGTAAGTAATCGAAACTTGGCAGGATCCTCCTCCGTGGGTCGCTTGGCCGATGAAGGCGAGCTTCTGTTCAGATCCGAGAGCGTAGGTGTTGGTAGTACCACCAGTGGCAGAATATCCATTGCCGAACTTGCAAGGGAAATCGCTACCGCTTGCGTCGAGGGGGCTGTTGTTGAGAGATGAAGGGTCGAAAGGAGACGGGCTCGTCATCTCCATGTGGCCAAAAACCAGGGCGGCGAGCCCGGTCAGGCAGAAAACCTTTGAGAACAGCATTTTGCGTAAAGTGATGAGACGTATCTAGGTCCAGCCAATAATATCTCTAAAGAAAGTTTATGCAGTAATGAAGTAAAAGATCGATGGGTATCAAGACTGAAGAGTCTGTATGTCTTATCTGGTATCAATTCGAGTCAGTCTAAGTCATTTATACAATACTTTTGTTCCTTTGCTCGAGGCTGCACAAAGACTTAAAGACGTGAATCGAGTAGATAAATCTCGAAGAGGCTCCCTTTTGTTCGAAAGAGGCTTCTTGGACGAGGCCCAATCACACGTCGAATAAGGCTATTCGGCAGCCTTTACGATTAGGAATCGAAAGACAATGGGTTACCAACCTGGATAAAGCCTTGTTCTGATAAGGGAGAACAGAGCGAGTATCAGCAATAATGAAAGAGTGAGATCGATCGAGATGTTTCTTCGCGAGGCTAGTCTCGAAGGAAAGTTGATGCTCCTGGCGGTTGAAAATGAAGAAACAAGTTGAAAAATTTGAGGCCTGGCCTGTAAATGGTAAAGGAAAGAAAGACTTCTAAAAAGATGTCGTGAAGACTGATGATGCCTCTGGCTTGATGAAAGAAGAAACGAAACGATCGACTTTAGAGGACTTGAAGAGAGTGTCTTATAGCCTTGAAGGATGGCAAAAAGAATGGAAGGCGGCAACTGAAGATGCACGATGATGGCGAAAAAGGAATGTGACTAGCCTGGCGTGAGCTGCAGGAACAGGATAAGAAGCGAGAATGATTGGGTGTGGGAGGAATGGAATAGAACACTTACACACGCCCATTAAGGAACTTATTACTTACTACGCAGTACGAGATCCACTCAGAGGGCAGAGACCATAGTTGATCGCAGACCCCACACGTCTATTCGGATGGAACGTAGCCAGTAGAGCTCAGCCATCTTGATCGCTCTCGTGGGTTTCGAAGCATGATGTTGACGAATGCGGGCAGGGGTAAGGAGTGGGGAGGTCTCCAAGGTTAGACGACAGGCTGAACAAGGAATGCAAATGGGAAAACCCGTTCTGCTATACTACGTAACGATAGGCTGAACTACTTTAGTAGACTCGCTTTTGGTTTGTTTCGTCTTGGCTCGACATGCGACCAAACATCGGTCTAAGTGGTCTAAATGGTTGAAGTGAACAGAATATGTGGTGTACTAGTAGATTGGCATACTAAGGAATTGTTTGCACAGTATATCACTTCTTTGTTAATAGGTACCTATTTCCTTTCTCTTGTTCAGACCACCAGACCACCTATGGCTATTGTTCAAACTTCACCCCCAATTGTATGGAGCGTATGGAGAAGGGCTTTGACTCCTCAAACCACACAAATCAACTCTGATTGCTCCCCTCGTAACTCAGTCATGAGCCTGTGAAGGAAGACGTACATGCACTCGCATGCTTACGGCCTGTTCCAGGAAAATTAATTAATTTGGTATAATTAGGTACAATTAGACAGCAGTTAGATCGAAGGACGATTACAATTAACAGAAGAGGAGTGGAGAGAGAGGAATTCTTGACAGCATAAACCTCGGGCGTTCAAGTTTCAGAGTTTACATAGGTAGCTCAGGGGGTTTTTTAGGCTCAGTTAGCTTCTACACTACGAGCCAATGAAATCACAGAATGGCTAAATTCACTTGCCCAATTAGGACGTCTCCGGTAGCCAATCAGGTCACCACATGCCACCAATCAAGCTGTCAAGTTGCCACAATGAAGAACTTTACTTGATGCTCGGGAATCCTTCCCGCATTTTTTAGAATGGTCGCGCAAATTTTCTTTAACGATAAAAATTCGAAGAGTAAGGTACCTAGATACCTTAGGTAGAGTTGAGAAATCGAGGGGTACCTAAATACGACCCATTCAAGCTAATGCTAGAGAATATTTCCTAAAAAAATTGGATGAGATCGTCAGGAGGGGGAAGACGAGAAACTTTCCGTTTACGATACCGTATACTCGGCTCACAATGGGCAAGGGTAATAGGAGAATTATTTTTTCGTCGTACAAATGTCCAAAAATGACAAAAGCTAAAAACCCCTGGAGGCTTTCAGCCTCTAGAATTCCAGCCGGCCTAGGGCTGCGGGCGTGGAGAGCAAGGTTCAGCCACTCATGGCTCAAAGACAGGGGATAGGTCGATCCCCTAAATTGGAAAGTCTGTTGAGCCTGCGATACTACCCCCAACCCCTGACAAGGGGCAGATGCCAAGGGGGTTCTTGTGGCTTCAACTGGGCGCTGGCGGCAGTACATTTTAGCGAGAGGCAGCCCCCCTCCTTCCCCGCCTCCACTCGGCTGGTAAAAGCTGAAACGGCACCGGTTTCAGGGGTTGCCTAATTGGAGCTTTACGATGCGAGGCCTATTCTTCCAGGTACATAGTACATAGTACATAGTACATAGTACATAGTACATAGTACATAGTACATAGTACATAGTACATAGTACATAGTACATAGTACATAGTACATAGTACATAGTACATGTAGTCATCCAATGGCGGGACGTCCCTTTTTAGTCGAGGTCTTTCTTCTTCTTTCCCCCCTATTGATCGAGTTCCAAGCCTCCAAATCACCTTGAGAGCCAGCAAAATAAGGTTAATTGAGGTTGTGCAAACGCAGGTACCAAAGATGCAAGTAAAAAAAGCTTGAATTATGGCAACCAATGGCGTTATTGTATCTCATTCACTTACATACACCATGTGTATTACACACATTGCATAGTATCGTGTCCTTACATACACATTCACATTATGAACAGACATACATAGTAATAAGCTGACCATAGTAGAAGCAGTGTCAATTTGATACTAGCCATTACACTTAGCACACGATCAGAGATTTCCCACGTCTTGCGCCACACGCGCCATCTCTCTACCCCAAGATACGTGACTGGGCTGCATATGGTGAGTCGGTGGCCGTAATCCGGCTACCTAAGTAGCAAGCGCCGACATTTAGCGGCGGATGTCAAATACAACCCCTCTCCGATCCGTATTAGGAATTTAAGCCTGCAGCATCACAGGCAGCCGCTTATACGGCCAGCCAGGACATGGCATGCCGCCTCCTTACAGGGTGAATTGGTTACTGCCGACTCAAATGCCCGATCGAAGCGGTTTTACAGTGTCACTGGTCACCAGTGACCAACCTGTTTCATTATCAAGCAGTTAACAATCTTTAAAGAAACATCTGAAGAAATATATTACATAAAAATGCTACACGCGTAGATATTTTACCACTCTGCTCGATATATTGATTTTGCGTTTTAATTAACATATGGAACAAGGATTCTTACGGGGAATAAATCTTGGTTGAGAAATCACATGAAGATTGATACAAATAGGTACGATATGTCGTACCTCGTACTAGGTACGTAAATACCGTACTTCCAGCCAAGCCTATTAGGGATTCTTATGAGCTAGGCCGGATCGAGGTTTTGCGTAGGCGTCTCTATGTAGCATGAATACCTAACAGGCATCAGGTATGTACATATGAACACTGCACTTCTGCTTGAAATAGCACGTGGGAACTATTACGTCAAGCCTGTGCTCTGATATGTTACGTACATACAATAGTGGAGTAGCGAATCGTAAATCATTCGTACCCAACAATGAAGGGGAAAAATCAAGCATCATCAGTTGCCTATTTGGGGAAGATAAAAATACCCGAGGGAAGCAATCATGACGATTCTCTTGGCATCTTTCGGATAACTGTGGGTATTGAGAACTGGGCATCGCTATTTACATACCTCCTAGGGTACGTATATTAATACAACGAGGCTGAGCAGCTTCGGCGCGAGCGAGCTACACAATAGGAAGAAGTTGTTTAGATTCCCATGTGCTTCAGATGTAAATACACTCGTAATAAACATGCTAACTCCGGCAATGACTTCAATAATTGTCTTATGTGCCGCTTATTACCGATTATCCAGTTGCGCCAAAGGAACGGATTAGTTTCATATTTACTACCTATGATGGACTAGAGGATCAGTTGACAGTCGAATGTTAAGAGTCAAATTTTATGGCAAGGCGGATTTTTTAAGGATTCTTGGTAGTTCCGAGTTTATTATCTCACCATCGAACGCCTCAGCCATAGCTGTGAGATCTCACCAGCTAGGCCAGCCTGGGTTTCAAGAACTATTGACTTCATCCGAACTTCGCATAAAGTGGTACGTGGTATACTATTTTTCGATAGATGAACCCTGGTTAGCGGCGTCATGCGCCAATTCACGAACGAAACGAAACGAAACATGCCTACCTGCCCATTAGGTCTGGACTATGAAATGGACCTTTGCTATTCCTTCTGTTAGTATGTACAGATGTCCATGAACCAAGAATATCCAAATGCTTGTTCCGACGCAAACAGTCAGATATCTGATTATTGATTTTCTAAGGTTATCCAAGACAGATTGTGGTCTAAACAGGCCCCCAACTATCTAGCATTGCACCCTTCTTAGCTGCCTAGAACTGCAACTCCTCTCTAATAAGTCAGAAGCAATAAGAGGAATATGGTAGTATTTGTAACGTTGCATCCTTGATCAGGTAATTGTGATGTATCAAACAGTATGTCTATTATGAAGGCGTCATCACATTAGCAGCTTCGTAGAGCTTGACATGACATTGCCCTCCGACAGGATGCTTCATTTCCATCCTATCCAATATTAGACAAAGCAGATGTGTGAGGAGCGCTGAAAGGCTTGGAGTTCATGGACTTACAAACTGCAGCTATCTTTTCGTCGCTGTCAATGCTTTGAGGAGCAAAGTGATCGCTGTTCTCAAACCCGTAATCCTCTCTTGTCCAGTTCTTCATTTTCTGTGTTCGGAACTCTTCGAAATCCCACTCTCGATTCTCCAGGTTGTTAGGGTTGTTGTAGACGTACACTTCACATTCGACCTCCTCGCCCTCGATGTTACCGTGTCCTTTGTCATCTCCAACCTTCGCAAGCAAGTGGGCCTTGACCTTCTGACGTTGATACTCTCTCCCCTCGAATGCATCAAGGTGATGCATATTGGCACTTGTCAGGCCTGTCACATACATTCCTCTGACCTCGTGGGCTTTATCCGGTATAATGCCTGGATAATCTTCATCTCGGACACGACTGCAGAGGTAAATATTAGCTACCCCTCGTGGACAATTAATTCAAAGCCTACATATCATGATCACTATATTTGTGTACGTCATAAAACCCTAGGTGGAATTCGATACCCAAGATAATATCGATCCGGAGTACCGACTTACCGTCGACAAAAGCCATGTAGTATCGCCGGCTTGAAATCATGAAGACTCTTCAGTAAGGAAATGTTATCTTTGGAGTCCTTATGAATAGACCTATAGCAGACTGTGAAGAATACCTCAGCAGCCATCTAAGAAATTGTGAGTAACCGATTGCGAGTCAACTTCTGGAGCGAGAGAATCTCACAAGTGTGCCTGACGATTATTAGTGATAGTTCAACATTCAACGAAGATGATATATCGACACCTACCATAGAAGAATGCTGCGTTAGTGTGATCCGACATGGCTGTTTCAGCGCTGGGCGTTGTATGCCTTATAGGTACTTAATTACTCTCCTATCTTGAACTGCTGTTATATCCTTATTGGCGAGAACGAGCACAATATACCTGGGTATGTATTGGAAATACGAACGTGTTAAAGGCAATATTTCAATAACACAGATGTTCGTCTGGGATGAGGGAGAGACCTGATACTTAAGTCGGTCTTGTAAACTTAGACACTATCACAATAACTACCTAGGTAGTGAGGGGGCTTCAAGGTTTTGTAGTGGTGGCCTCATTTAGGAGAAAAATCCAAATTTGCAAAGTTTATATTAGGAGCTTAACGCAGGTTTATATATGATAGATGTTTGGTTATACGTATAATGATAAATATTTGGTTCTTTGTGTTTTGCCTAGGTATGACAATTAAGATAACTAAGACAACTTAGTGGAATCATATGCCTGATATCGGAGATGTAGGTACCCTGTCGTTTGAAGAGTACCTAGGTACCTACCTAGTAAACCGGGGTAGGCTAGGTAGGTACTACGTACGTAGGTAGGTATCTACGGCAGTGCATCTATCGATAAGATCGTACCTGGTAGATAACTATCGATAAAGAGTACAAGGGCCTACCCTATTTGATTCGTCAAAGCATTGTCAATCCCTGTTTAATCCTTGGAACCACATGCACTTACTTCATATTGAACCAATCAGCAGTGACTGCCAAGCTCCGGAAAATCTATTAGGCCTAGCCTTGTACCTGTACTGTCTGTCGACCGTCGCGCCCACCTCCAAATTCAGTTGCTGCTTCCTAGTAAAGTCGCGACCTGACATTTGAGCTCTTCGATTAATCTTTAACCTGCATCAGCCTTGCGCCTAATTCTTTCCTCATACAACCTTTCTAGTCCTTTCGTGATACCCCCCAAATTCTTCAATTCTCTCTTATCAAGGGCATCTAAAGTGTAATCCATTTTTCTTTTTGCCTTGTCACGTTCCTAACCTTCTCCGAACACTGCATTACGATCTTTCATTCCGTCGCATCGAGCTATAGACACCTACTCTTGTGCGCACTCTCTCGACAACGGCTTTTATTTGAACCTACGCTACATCGTCACATACTGATGAATCACGTATGAACCTCGCATGATATAATCAGGTTACATACTGCGCGCGCATGCGGGGGTTGCAGTCATGTCGGGGCCAGCGCTTGAGGATATCGTGAAGAGGCTGACGACTCAAGAAACTGGTACGTATCTATCTACACCAATATTCCTCCTCCCAACCATGGCATCTCAGAATATGTTAGCTAATATTCGGATTTATAGAGCCTAAGTCTAAGCTCGATGCCGCTACTTCCCTACGAGACAGCCTGGACCATTACACGAATGGCCCGCACTATGCCGTCTTTCTTAAGCGGGTGATGCCGTTGTTCGTCATCATCCTTCGAGGACCATGTCTTTTTCAGAGCACCTCTCCCGAACAGGTATGATATAATAACCTTTATATTGTGACTATGGCTAAATATAGGATATAGAAGCTTAGAAATTGCGTCCTTGAGATCCTTCACCGTCTACCCACCCACCAGACACAAACCTCACCCGAGCCGTTCGAGCCCTATGCCGAAGAGATCGTCGACATCCTGATGGGTCTGGTCCGGAACGATAACGAGGATAACGCTACACTATGTGTCAAAATCATTTCAGATATCATGAGGCACCAGCCGAAGGTCCTCCAAGGAAAAGTTCAGCCTTTTTTAGATCTGATCCAAGAGCTGTTCGAGCAGATGGAGAAGGTCGTGCGAGAACAACTCGACAGCACTGCTATCCCGTTTAATGCCTCAGGCCCACCATCTACCCCCGGTAGCACGCAAACGAACTTCCAATCGCCACGACCCGGATCGCCAGTCGCGTCTGTCACGGATTTGGGCCAAGATCTTCAGCAGCAGAGTCGTCCCTTACTGAAAGGGATGCAGTCGTTCAAGGTTTTATCGGAGTGCCCAATCATTGTTGTATCTGTCTTTCAGACACACAGAGGTATCATCCAGCAGAACGTCAAAGCATTTGTGCCACTTATTAAGGCAGTACTGTGCCTCCAGGCCAAGGCTCAGGAACAGGCCCACGCCGAAGCCAAATCGAGAGGTAATGTATTCGCCGGTGTGAGTCCGCACATCAAGAATCGAGCAGCCTTTGGGGAATTTATCACGGCTCAAGTCAAGACAATGAGCTTCTTGGCATATTTACTTCGACAGTATTCTAGTCAACTCACCGACTTCTTGCCAACATTACCCGAGATTGTTGTTCGTCTGCTCAGGGACTGCCCGAGAGAGAAATCTGCAGCTCGTAAAGAGTTGTTGGTTGCAATCCGCCATATCATAAATTTCAACTTCCGAAAAATATTCCTCCCCAAGATTGACGAGCTCCTAGAAGAGAAGACGTTGATTGGTGATGGACTTACGGTATACGACACCCTGAGACCGTTAGCCTACAGTATGCTCGCCGACCTTATTCATCATGTTCGCGACTCCCTGTCTCCAGAACAAATCCGAAAGACGGTAGAGGTATACACAAAGAACCTGCAGGATAATTTTCCGGGTACGAGTTTTCAGACGATGAGTGCGAAGCTGTTGTTGAACATGGCGGAATGCATAGCCAAAATGCCGAACAAAGTCGATGCGCGACACTATCTGCTCATGATTCTTAACGCCATTGGTGACAAATTCGCAGCTATGAACAGACAGTACCCCAATGCCGTGAAGTTATCGAGGCTTTACGAGCAGCAGACTGCCGATCAGGTTCCTGATACCTATCTCGCAGATAAGGAGCATCATCCTCAGTGGGACGAGACCGATATCTTCACAGCTATGCCTATCAAGACATCGAATCCTCGTGACCGTGGGACTGATCCTGTTGCAGACAACAAGTTTTTGTTCAAGAATCTGATGAATGGTCTTAAAAATACCTTCTACCAGCTGAGATCATGCAATGCACCACTGCAAATCGACCCCAAGCATGCACCAGGGCATTGGCAGGAAGTATCGCACGGGTTTTCTGCCGAGGAAGTCAAGGTCATCATTAAGCTGTTTCGAGAAGGCGCTTATGTTTTTCGCTATTACGAGATCGAAAAGCCTGCTGCGGAATCACAATACGCATCGCCAGTGGAATATATGGCCAATTTCTACATGGTATCAAGTAGCAAGGAAGAGAAAGACCTTCTTGAAACCTTTGCTACGGTATTCCACTGCATTGACCCGGCGACGTTCCATGAGGTTTTCCAGCAAGAGATCCCTCGCCTGTACGAAATGATCTTTGAACATACTGCCCTCCTACATATTCCTCAGTTCTTCCTAGCAAGCGAGGCCACATCTCCAAGCTTCTGTGGCATGCTTCTGAAGTTTTTGATGGAGCGAATTGACGACGTAGGATCAGCCGACGTAAAGAAATCATCAATCCTTCTGCGCCTGTTCAAACTTGCATTCATGGCAGTCACCCTGTTCGCAAATCAGAATGAGCAAGTTTTACTTCCGCATGTTGTGGACATAGTCACAAAGTCGATCGATCTGTCCACCAAGGCTGAAGAGCCTATGAACTATTTCCTACTGCTCCGTTCATTGTTTAGGAGTATCGGTGGCGGAAAGTTCGAACATCTCTACAAGCAGATTTTACCACTCTTGGAAATGCTGCTTGACGTCCTCAACAATCTTCTCATGGCTGCCCGTAAGCCGGCCGAACGAGATTTATATGTTGAGTTGTGTCTTACGGTGCCAGCACGCCTGAGTAATCTCCTTCCGCATCTGAGTTTCTTGATGCGGCCATTGGTTGTCGCCCTCAGGGCTGGTACGGATCTCGTGGGTCAAGGGCTCAGGACGCTAGAACTCTGCGTAGATAACTTAACGGCTGATTACTTAGATCCTATTATGGCGCCTGTGATAGAGGACCTGATGAATGCACTTTTCGAGCATTTAAAACCGCATCCCTACAGCCATTTCCACGCTCATACCACAATGCGCATACTCGGGAAGCTAGGAGGCCGAAACCGAAAGTTCATGACTGAGGCTCTACCCGTGAACTACCAGAAGTACGCTGATGATCCTGCGAGCTTCGATCTACGGTTGATAGGATCAAAGAGGGATCGCGCATTTCCAGCCGAACTCGGTATCGACTTAGCCATTCGTAAACTGATGGAGACCCCGAAGCCGTCAAAAAACAACACAACGAGACAATTTGACGGTTACTACAAGAAGCAGGCATTGCAGCTAATCAAGTCCCAATTGAAGTTGCGGGTTGGTGTCGATCATTTACCAGAAGACCTACCTCGATTAGTTCGTCTACAGGCACAGGATCTCCTTGCCCGAAAACCTGCGGCAGACTTCGCAGTATTCAACTCGTCGGATCGTGAGCGATCGGTTGCCAAGAAGGATGAACAGGACCACGTAACGAAACGGCTCATCAAGGCTATAATGTATGCAGAATCCCTTCCCGAGTTCCGGGAAGAGGCCGATGTTTTTCTCATGAATCTTTGCCGGCACTTCACCATCATCGAAATCGGCCGTGCGCTTGTGGATGTTAAGAAAGAGATGAGCCACTTTGATGTACAAGCCGGAGAGGGCCCATTATATATTGATACTCGGATTCTGGCAGATGCAATCGTTGAGTCCCTTGCGTCAGATATGCCAGACGTGCGCGATGCCGCTTTTAGGGCAATCCGGGCAGTGTACGACTCTACCGCGACTATCTTCGGTTCTGAGACCAACGTTGGCCGTTTGGGGTTCTTCAGCCATCTCAGTAAGACTTTCTGCCACGCCTGCAACGAGGAAGAATGGTACACAAAGACTGGTGGTAGTCTCGGTATTAGGTATCTTCTAGTTGAAGTCGATCTTGGCGATGGTTGGGTCGCAGCGAAGCAGATGGAGTTCATACGAGCTCTAATGTATGTGATCAAGGATATGCCTCAAGATTTGCCGGAGAAAACGAGGAACTCGGCTCAGACTACTCTTGAATCTCTCTTGAGAAGGATTACAACCAACGTGAGGAAAGAAGATGTGTTGCCTACTCCGGCACAACCGGGCCAGCCCCATCCTAAACCTTCGCGCCTGACACAGATCTGTGTCCTCTTTAACGACGAGCTGTCCCACATGAATAAGCATGTCCGGGGAACAGCGAGGCGGTCGCTCGAAATCATCGCCAACGTAACCAACGTGGACATTTGGGAACTCCTGCAGCCTCACAAAGATCGCTTGCTGCAGCCCATCTATGCCAAACCTCTACGGGCGTTGCCGTTTTCAACGCAGATAGGATACATCGATGCGATTGCCTATTATATGAGCTTGAAGCCCGATTTTGTCTCCTTCGATGATCACCTAAACCGGCTACTCATGGAGTCACTAGCTTTAGCTGATGCCACGGACGAGTCTTTAGCCGGCAAACATGCGGAGTTTCGAACACACGAATCCATTGTCAACCTTCGAGTTTCTTGCATTAAAATATTGAGCAAGGCAATGGGGTTTGACGAATTTCAGAAAGGACAGAACAACCCAACAAGGACCAAAATTGTGTCTGTATTCTTCAAGTGCTTGTACTCGGAATCTAAGCCTACCATAGAAGCGGCGAACGAATCTCTGAAAGCGGTGCTTTCGCAAACCAATAAGCTACCGAAGGATCTACTACAGCAAGGACTCAGGCCTGTCTTGGCGAATCTCCAAGATCCTAAGCGACTAAGCACCCACGGATTAGATAATCTAGCGAGACTTCTTCGTCTCCTTACCACTTATTTCAAGGTAGAAATTGGTGCTAGGTTATTAGATCATATTAAGGTGCTCGCGGATCCGAACCTTCTTCAGCAGATCTCATTCACATTCTTCGAGCAGAATAGCCAGATGAAGGTTGTTGCAGCGGTCTTCAACATTTTCCATCTCCTGCCGCCGGCTGCAGAACAGTTTAAAGAGCGGCTTATCGACACTTGTTTGGAACTCGAGGAAAAGCTGCGGCGAACTCACCATAGCCCTTTCCGAGCCCCATTGTACAAGTATCTGAACCGGTACCCGTCCGAAGTCTGGAATTTCTTGCTTGGCAAATTGGAAGATTTGAAGTACGGTCGATTCCTAGCTCAGGTCCTACTTCATCCGGAAAGTAAGCCTCTAAGAGAACATGCTGCTGCCAATATCGACGGATTGATCTCGTTCTGTATGCAAGTTGTCAATGCTGCAAAGGAGACAAGATTCATAGCAATCGTCAATACCATCAACGTCCTGGATTCATTGAGCCAGAATGCCAGCACCCGTAGTTGGTTGGAACGGAAAGACACGATTTCGTGGTTAAAACAAGTTGGTAAAGATCTGGAGCGCCATTTGCGGGCGAATAGTCTCCCACCAAGTTTACGGCTCCCGGCGGATCAATCATCTGAGCAGCTCATGGGCATCTTTACTAAGGCGCTATCTTTGAACCCTAGAGATTTAGATGCCCTCTTCAGCCTGGTGGATTCTGTTACTTCAGAAGAGTTGCGTGCTACTCCATCATTGTTTAATTTCCTCTACAGTCACATTGTGTCTAGCGACTCCATTGAGCATTGGAAATCTGTCGTCCTCCGCTGCCTCGACATATATGCCGGGAAGAGTTCCACTCAGAAGACCAAGTGCTTCCTGCTTCGTTATGTCGTCAACCCGATTATCGCCATGGACGTTATGCGACATTGGAACCAACCAAGAGCGCAAAGACTGGTGGATCGGGCGGTCATCGAGTCCATCAATATGAAAATATGGAAAGTTAATCCTGGAGATCCTCAAGAGGACTTGGCACAGCCAGGTATCGATCATACGAGAATGGAAGTTCTCCAGCTTTCCGCAATGTTGGTCAAGTATCACCATTCTATCCTACAAGATGCTAGGAAAGATATCATCAAGTTTGGATGGACGTATATCAGGCTGGAGGATGTGATCAACAAGCACGCTGCATATGTCGTGATAGGATACTTTATTGCGCATTACGAAACCCCACCAAAGATAGTCACCCAGGTGTATTATTCATTGCTAAGGACAAATCAGAACGAAGGGCGTGCGTTGGTCACCCAGGCTCTCGAATTGATGGCGCCGGTCCTCCCCCAGCGTTGTACGGCAATGCAGGGCGACCGCAGTGCTGGAGACCGCAATGCAGTCTGGGCTATGGCACCGCGACGCATCTTGGCCGAAGAAGGGCAGAACGTTCAGCAGATGACAAGCATTTTTCACTTTCTAGTCAGACACCCCGATCTTTTCTTCGAGTCCAGAGACAAGTTTGCCCTTTTGATCATCACATCACTCCGAAAGGTGTCTCCTTTCCTGTCGTCCTCTACGGAGAGCAAGAAACTTGCATTAAGTATGATGTGGTTAATCTGGCAGTGGGAAGAGAGAAGAGTCGACGGTAAACTGCACGATCCTAAAAGGGCCTTCTCCGAATCACCGATTTCCCGGAAGCGACGGCTAGACGGCGAGCTAATTACCTCCTCGCCTCCAGCAGCTCGACAAACTGCTCATGTTGACAGGGTTGAATTCCAGATTCCTGCTGGATTTAGACAGAAGATGATCAAGTATTTAATCGAGTTCATCGCGCAGCTAAATGAGAGATATCAACTACCTTCGGCGAAACCGAGAGATGCAACCTCAACATCTGGGCCAGCTCTTCCATCACAATCTACGGAGTTGTGCAAGAAAGCAATGTCACTCCTTTATAATCTCTTGCAACCGCGGTACTGGGATGATCTGGACGTTGACTTGTTCCCAAATATCACTGACGTGGTTTTGGCTAGTGAGCGGACTGCCAAGATCCTCAACGCCGAGCCATCTGACGAGAATTACGATGAAAAGTTCATAACCAACATCATCAACACTCTACAAGTGGTGCGGATCATCCTCAACTTCAAATCTGACGAATGGATGGTAAAGAATATCCTTTCGGTCCAGAAGGTCATCGAGAAATGTCTCAAGTCAGAAAATCCGGAACTACAGGATTGTCTCCACCTAGCAGATAAGAAGTATGATGATGGACGTGATGTTAAGTCGATAATCCAGCGGATTCTCGATGCCGTACCTGAGGATGTACCCATGGAGGATGCAGACGCCGAGGGCGAACCCGAAGCCCCTGTCTCGGAAATCGTCACCTTCTTGTCTACTATCGCGACGGAATCTCTGGCAGCTGCAAACTACGTGTCTGGTGTTAATATACTTTGGTCTCTGGGCCAACGAAAACCCTCGGTTATTGACCAACATATCATGGCCTTAATGAAGGCCTTGCAGACCAAACTTGCTAGGGAGCATGTGCAACACTATACGAGCTTAGCTGCACATCAGCAACTGAGCTTGGCCGCTGTTGTACGACCTCAAGATACCCAACCTGGGGAATTATCACAATACGACCTCAACATTCAGACTGATCTAATGATCAAGGCCATCCAGGTGACTGCAATGCGCATGGAGATTCTCGGTGACCACCGGCGACCGTTCTTAAGCGTGTTAGCAACCCTAGTCGAGAAATCACACCACATCCCTCTTTGCGAGAAGATTCTTGATATGGTAGAGGGTTGGGTCTTCCGCTCCGAAGGAACATGGCCAACACTGAAGGAAAAAACGGCTGTACTGCACAAGATGCTTTCTTTCGAACATCGAAACGACCAAACAATGTTGGTGAAATTCTTGGATTTGGTAATCCGTATCTACGAGGATCCAAAGATCACGCGAACTGAGCTCACGGTACGCATGGAACACGCATTTCTGATCGGGACTCGAGCACAGGACGTTGAGATGCGCAATCGATTTTTAAACATTTTTGATAAGAGTTTATCAAAGACAGCAACAGCTCGGTTGTCATATGTGATTAGTTCGCAGAACTGGGACACGCTCGCCGACTCATTCTGGTTAGCTCAGGCCACCCAACTCCTACTAGGTGCCGTAGAAATGAATTCCAGCATTCAGCTACACCATGAAGACTTCAGAACACTTCCGGCGTCTGTTGTTTTTGGTGTTTACTCCAAGGACACCAGAGAGCCCGCCACGATGGTTGATGACAAGTATGATACATTCATGGCTAACCATCGGCGTTTCGTCGCCGAACTAGGGGACGTCAAGGTTCGGGACATTATAGAACCTCTCACCCAACTTCAACATACTGATCCCAACCTATCCCATAATCTATGGATAACTCTCTTCCCCATGTTCTGGTCTGCTGCTGCCAAAGAGGAAAAGACAGACCTCGAGAAAGCCTTGGTGGTGCTCCTCTCCAAGGATTTCCACTCTCGCCAAATTGACAGGAGACCCAATGTGGTGCAAACATTGTTAGCGGGTGCCGCTAAGGCGTGGCCAGAATGCAGGATTCCTCCCCACATCCTTAAGTTTGGCGCAAAGACCTACGATGCTTGGTATACTGCTTTAGTCCAGCTCGAGAATGTTGCTCTCAAGCCGGAGGCCGACTCACCTAAGGTACGAGAGAGCAATCTTGACGCATTAGTTGAACTGTATTCGAGTCTTAAAGAGGATGATCTCTTCTATGGCACCTGGCGTCGCCGATGCCAATTTGTCGAAACCAACGCAGCCTTGTCATACGAACAGAATGGCATGTGGGACAAAGCTCAGAGGCTGTATGAGGCGGCTCAGATAAAAGCTCGAACAGGTGTTATCCCTTTCTCCCAGGGCGAGTACATGCTCTGGGAAGATCACTGGGTCCTTTGTGCGCAGAAACTGCAGCAGTGGGAGATATTACAAGATTTCGCAAAACATGAGAATCTGCAGGACCTTCTCCTCGAATGTGCTTGGCGAAGCATTGATATGTGGCAAACCCCAGAACAACGCGATAGCCTCGATGGGCTTGTCAAGGGGGTCATGGATGCCCCAACTGCCCGGCGGGCGTTCTTCCAGAGTTTCATGTCCCTTCTGAAATTCCACAATAAGCAAGAGACTGCTCAGGACTTTTCTCGCGTCTGTGACGAGGCTATACAGCTATCCATAAGGAAGTGGCATCAGCTTCCAAAGCGTCTGACCGCTGCTCATATTCCCTTACTTCACAATTTCCAGCAGCTCGTTGAACTCCACGATGCTAGTGTCATCTGTCAGAGTCTGGCCAATACCAATCAGACAAACTTAGACGTCAAGTCTGGTGAGCTGAAACTCCTCCTTGGATCTTGGAGGGACCGGCTACCAAACATCTGGGACGACATAACCGATTGGCAAGACCTAGTCACCTGGAGGCAGCACATTTTCGGTTTAATCAACAGCACATACCTCCAGCTTTTACCACAACAAGGGCAAGGCGCAAACGGTGCTTCTTTCGCGTACCGTGGTTACCACGAAACTGCATGGATTATTAATCGATTTGCTCATGTCGCTCGTAAACACAACCTCCCTGATGTGTGCATCAACCAGCTAAGCCGAATCTATACTCTCCCTAATATAGAGATCCAGGAAGCATTTTTGAAGCTGAGAGAACAGGCACGATGCCACTATGAGAACCCAGCGGAGCTCTCCAGTGGACTGGATGTCATCAACAATACAAATCTCAACTACTTCAACAATCAGCAGAAAGCCGAGTTCTTTACTCTGAAGGGAATGTTCCTGGAGAAGCTGAGTCAAAAAGACGAGGCGGACGCTGCATATGGCACTGCTCTTTACTATGATATTGGCAAGGCCAAGGCCTGGGCCGAATGGGGCTACTTCAATGACCGCAAGTTTAAAGAGGACCCTACAGATTTGAATTCTGCAAGGCAAGCCTTAACATCATACCTGCAAGCTATTGGTAGTTACAAGAGTGGCAAGGCTCGAAAGCTCATTGCGCGTATTCTGTGGCTCCTAAGTTTGGACGACTCAAACGGAACCATCGCTGCTGGGTTCGATGACTACAAGGGCGAAACCCCTGTCTGGTATTGGATCACCTTCATACCGCAACTTTTAACTGGAATGGCCCAGAAGGAGGCTCCTAAGGTTCATGCGATTCTCTTGAAGATAGCAAAGGCATACCCCCAATCCTTATACTTCCAATTAAGGACAAACCGCGAAGATATGCTTGCCATCAAGAAGAACCAAGAAGCCAAGGAGAAGGCACGACAGCGAGCACAGTCAGGGGCATCTAGTAACAAGCTAAGTAGTTCGCCGTCGATTAGCAAGGACAGTCTTCATATTAAGCCGGATTCGTCTTCTAGACCGGCAACCTCGAACGGAGAAGGCAATCCACAAGCCAAGGCGGAACCCTCTGAGGTCAATGGAACTTCCAATGCCCAACAAACTGGTGGCGCGACTTCCACCAATGCAGATCAGCCAGCCGGAAAAGACGGCGCGGCATCGAGCACTGCACAGAAAAGGCCACCTTGGGAGCTCACAGAAGAGATTATGTCTGTTCTGAAGACTGCCTTCCCCCTCCTTGCTCTCTCCATGGAGACGATGGTCGACCAAATCCAAAAATACTTCAAGTGTCCACCTGACGAAGATGCATATCGGCTGATTATAGCGCTCCTGAACGATGGGCTAGCGTATGTGAGCCGAATGCCCGCTTCATACGCCAAAGATGTGAAGCTACCGTCGGCTACTGAGACCAACATTACTCGCTTCGCCGAGACAATTCTCCCTGCCCACATCAAGAAGTCCTTCGAGGCCGAATTCGTTCAAGTGAAGCCAACAATGTACGAGTACATCCACAAACTCCGAAAGTGGCGTGATAAATTTGAGGAGAAGCTCGATCGCAGAAATCCGAAGGCATACTTGGAGTCATACTCGCGACATCTGAGCGAGTTCCGATACCAGAAGTTTGACGATGTTGAGGTTCCCGGCCAATACTTACAGCACAAGGATAAAAATCAGGATTTCATCCGGATAGACCGCTTCCTCCCCAATGTGGAACTTGTCCGAGGTGTCGGTGGTTCTCATCGACGTCTAAAGATTCGGGGCCATGACGGCAGCATCCACTCATTTGCCGTCCAACATCCTGCCGCGCGACATTGCCGGAGAGAAGAGAGGATCCTACAACTATTCCGACATTTGAACCAGACTCTCGCTAAGAAGAAGGAAAGCCGACGTCGTGACCTGCAGTTCACAGTGCCATTAATTGTTCCTCTCGCTCCACATATAAGAATTGTGCAAGATGACACATCTTACATCACGCTGCAGGGCATTTATGAAGATCACTGTCGACGGAATGGTATGCTCAAGGACGAGCCCGTCATGTTTACCATGGACAAACTAAGAGGCCTGATCGAGCCTAAGGGGGGTGTAAGTTTCGGCCAACCCAATCATAATCCAGCAGACCCTAATGAATCAATACAGAAGCTCCCCGAGCAAACAGCAATGGCCCGCCTTGAGGTTTTTACAGCCATCCAGGAGAAATGGGTACCTCGCACTGTCGTCCTCGAATACTTCCAGAGTATCTTCCCCGAGTTCTCGGAATTCTGGTTGTTCAGACGCCGTTTCTCCTACCAGCTCGCGGCGCTCACGTTCATGACATATATCCTCTACAGCACCAATAGATATCCTCACAAGATCCACATCGCTCGTGGCTCAGGCAAAATCTGGGGTTCTGAGGTCATGTCATTCATGGCACCCGGAAAGCCTTTCTTCCACAACCCCGAGCCGGTACCCTTCCGTCTCACTCCTAATCTGCAGGCCCTGATGGGCCCTCTAGCAACGGAAGGTATCTTCAGCTGTTCGATGATGGCAATCGCGCGTTGCCTAACTGAGCCCGAGTTTGAGCTGGAGCATGCTTTGACGTTATTCGTCAGAGACGAAGTGATATTCTGGTTCACGAGTAGTCATCGCACTATCCACCTGAACGAGAACCAATTGCGCGACACAGTCCAGACTAACTGCGACATGATCGTCAAGCGTGCCGTGAGCCTAGCTCAGAGCCCGGTCGGCAACCTACCGGCAAACCAGACGGTGATTGATCTAATCGCCCGAGCTGTCAACCCCATGAATCTCGCGCAGTGCGATGCTCTATGGATGCCGTACCTATAAAAACATCCTTCGTTTTCGGTCAGGTTTCATGGAGGCGAGGCAATTCTGTAGCAAGGCGTTATGGAGGGTTAAGTGGCTTTTTAAAAGGTCTCATCAAGGTCATGGGCCGACTTTAGTCAGGTCAGACGGTCGGCGTAAGGCTTGGGGGGAGGAAAATGCTTGTTCTGGAGGTAATACAGTTAGTCCGCATTTCACCACGTTGCGTCGGCTTCGTTTACTTAGCTGTGTATCAGTGCTAAATTGTTCTTTGGAACAAGAAACCTATTAGCACTTATTAATACCCATTGTTTCTCATGTGTAATTGCTCCAATTGTGTGTTCAACCTTAGAATGTGTACGGCTGTAAATAGGGATGCTGTGAATGGCCCTTGCAATACTAATGTAGCTGGTCTACCTAGGTATATCACGTAGCATTAATGGTAATTGGGAGGAAGCTCTCTTAGTAACAAGGGGCAAGTTATCATCGTTTATAATTATTTGCTTGGTAAAAGTAGGTTCGACTATGTCGAGCTACCATCGTATCTCGAACAACATCGATGGCTTGAATCGCAGCAGGGCTTCTCTGTTCATCATTCCGTCGACGTGGCACTCGCCAATAAGCTGGTGGTGCCTGTGCGGATATTGGCCATTATTAGCACCTAGAAGGTTTTCTAATTGATGTTGTCCTTGTCCATACAGATCAAGTCGATCCAGATCCTCAACACACCATGGGCACGAAGCACTCGGACGGTGGATTATAGACTTTTGAGCACCAGAAATTCGTATGGCTCGTTCGACTAATAGATCACCTTTCAAAAAAAAAAGTTAATACTTGTTCGAATCGAATTTTTCAACAAGCTTCTTAGGTATAGGCAGGATTGGGCGAATTGTACCCTAGATAGATATACCCCTATACTGACTCAGGTAGAACCAAATTGTAATCCAGTTACCAACCTCGATGTTATGAATCGCCGTCGAATGATTATAATCCCACTTACCCCAGCACTAAAGAAGTGTATTATATACTTCGCCATATATTTCATCTCTTATAAAGTGACACCCATTCGTTTCGTGAGCATTGCAGATCGTCTCCAGAACGCAGGTTTTCTTTCGATGGGTTTTCTAAGGAACATCACATTTTATATGAACATCGAGTCATTTATAATGGTATGCTGTATACCTAGGCAAAATACCAAGAAGAGAACTACTTATACTATGACCTTCTCTTACGTACCTAGTGAACGAGACTTCAGAAGAAGCACAATTACAAAGACGAAGAGGATCTGGTATGACTTCCCTAGATAGGTAAAATCTGCCGAGCTTCTAAACAACCGACTTTTCCCGGGGGCTTGGCTGTCAGTTATGAGAGTAGAACACTCCTGTATAAATTCTCAAACTATAAAGATAAACATATTTTTAATTAGGAAAATATGATATAACTAACTCTACTTCAAAGTCGTTTTTTTCATCTGTTTTTAAATCTTAGGTATCACCTACCTAAGCTTAAGTAAATCGAACTATCTCACATGTTCATGTTGAAGCTTGCGAACTCTCATCAGAGTCCCTGAATCCTTATAACTACAGTGTAACGTAACACCTGGGTAAATAAAAAGGGGGTATCGTCAAAGTAAAGTAATGTCATCAAACACCGGAGATCAAACGGAAATAAAAGTCTATAGATTCCCCCGTGTAGTATTGCTCTACTCCCCACACAACAACGTTTTTAGGAGGTCTCATTGCAACTCAAAGGTGGAGTCGAGATAGCCTCTTCGTCGGATACGTGCTCATGCAAGTACCTATATCATTAACATAGTCAAGTTCTATCCTGGTGCCACGTATATTCTAGCGGTCTACTATACGCATAGTGGTTAGTCGTTACCCATTGGCTACCATAGAGTCAAATTTGACCTGTTCATCTTAGAAATGATCGCGCGTCTTCCCCATAGGCGCATTTTCAGCCAACTCGGTGATTGTCGGCTGGCGTCATCGACCCTAAGCCAGACAAAAGAGAAGACAGCAGTAGGTTCTAATAAAACCTCGATCACCAATGTCTTTGGGCACATTGGCTATAAATATGCATAGCTCTTAGGTACCTGCCTAGGTAGGTATGTACTTACAGGCAGGTACATCTCGGCGCTGTACCTAGATGGGTCGGCCCCACTCTTGCCGATAGGAGCTCCGATATCCCACCGATATCGACTTATGACTTCTGGGTAAATATCCGTATCTAAAATCAATATTTTAAGTACCTCCTCGTCTCAATTCCCATAATCCTCGCTGAAATAGAGACAGTATCGATAATAACAAAACACTAAAGACCCAATTGATGTATATAAGCTAGCAGCGATACCCAACCCCAGCCACCGTCCGGCCAGAACCAACACGCCGTCGACGACAATGGCCGCCCGGCGCATCGTCTCGCCGCGCTCTCCCTTCGGCGTACCTTTGCGAGCTATAATATCGCGGCCGTATTCTTCGACCACCACCACCACCACCACCAGCGGCGCGGACTCTACGGTCCAGCTAGCGTACGACCACCACGAGCCCCCGAAGGACGGCCGCCACCCGCAAGATTCCCCCATAATATTCATGCACGGTCTGTTCGGGTCCAAGAACAACAACAGGAGCGTGAGCAAGTGAGTTGGGCCTTCAACCTCCTGCGGGAGCTCGGTCGGAGGTGACGAGCATGCCGCTGACAACAAGCGTCTAGAGTCCTAGCGCGGGACCTCAAGCGCCATGTCTACACGGTAGTAAGTTAACCACCAGCATTCCCTCCGCTCCGCCTCTCCTCTCCCAGCGTCGCCGTCGTAACCCCCTTCTAACACCAACCCTCCTCGACAGGACCTGCGCAACCACGGGGACTCCCCCCACGCGCCGCAGCACGACTACCTCTCCATGGCCGGCGACGTCGAGCGTTTCATCCGTGACCACGGCCTCCAAAACCCAGCCCTGATCGGCCATTCCATGTGAGCCCCAACAGCCCTTTCCCAACTCCTCCTCTTCCTCCCCTCCCCCCCTTTCCCCCCCCCCGGCCGCCCAAACTTCTCACACCCCCCGCAACCCCAGGGGCGCCAAAACCGCCATGACGCTCTCCCTCTCCTCGCCCAGCCTGATCAGCGCGCTGATCTCGGTGGACAACGCGCCGCTCGACGTGGCGCTCAGCGGGACCTTCGCGCGGTACATCGAGGGGATGCGGCGGATCGACGCGGCGCGCGTGTCGCGGCAAGCGGACGCCGACGCCATCCTGCGGGACTACGAGGGCGACGTGGCGATCCGCGCCTTCCTGCTGGGGAACCTGCGGCGGGCGGGCGGCGGCAACGGGCCCTCGGCGCAGCACCTGCGCTTCCGGGTGCCGCTGGACGTGCTGGGCCGGTCGCTGGGCCGCCTGGGCGACTTCCCGTTCCGGGACCCGGGCGCGGCGCGCTACGGCGGCCCCGCGCTGTTCGTGCGCGGCTCGCACAGCGCCTACGTCCCCGACGACGTCGTGCCCCTCGTCGGCCGCTTCTTCCCGTGCTTCCGCCTCGTCGACGTCGACGCCGGCCACTGGCTCATCTCGGAGAAGCCCGAGGACTTCCTCCGAGGTACGTTTTGTCTATCTGGGTGTGATATATGGAAAACTCGTAGCCCCTTTTTTCTTCCTTTCTCCCCCCTCCCCTTTTTCTTCCAGACTAGGAGCTTACATGATTCCTGCGCGCAGCTGTTATAGAGTTCTTCGCGCCGAAGGATTAGAAGGAGGAAGAACGAGGTTTGCGTTTCATTGCATTACATTGCATTGCATAGATGTGGATAAATGGTCTAATTGAGGTAAATATCGCGTATCATTGCGTAAGGGGGATATCATCATCATCATCATCTAGAGAACTATGTACATTGGCAACCGCATCGAAGCCTCGGCGTTCCTTGGGTTTGCTTGCTGAAGGACGACAAATAGACGGGGAGGAATCCAGGGGTTTATCAACAAGGGCAGGCTGAAGGATAGCTGGATCCTAGACCTAGATTTAGACCCGCATTGCTAGACGCGGGCGTGGCGGCGGCTAGGAGCTGGGGTTTCTGGACGATCCGGTCCACGACCTCGACGAACGGCTTCCTAACGTTCTCGCGCGTCTTGGAGCTGACCTCGCAAAACCCGGCTCCTTGAGATTCCGCGAATGCTTTGCCCTCCTCGAAAGATACGGCCCGGCCGCCAGCGGCCACCTTATCCAATTTGCATCCGACCTTTACTGCAGTTAGTCGTGACCCATGCTTGGTAATTACAACGGCAATATATATAAGGGTTGATAAGGATAAGGAATCAGGAATACGTTACCAAGTAAAGAACGGCGTCCGGGGATGCGTTCGATCTCGCCTCGTCGATCCATTTCTCCATACTTAGGAAGCTTTTCTTACTGGAGATATCGTAGACCAGGATGACGCCGTGGGCGCCGCGGTAGTAACTAGTCGACAAAGTGCGGAATCTTTCTTGACCGGCCTTTGAGAATAGATAATGATTATGTTAGATATGATGCATTACATAGCTCATGGAGAAGCGATAGTTAAAATAGATAGAAAAATGTGTGTATCGAGAGCTTACGGTATCAAATATATTCAATCTGTACGCCTTACCCCGTACGGCGAGCTTTTTCATCTACAGAGCAAAAATTAGACATTAGCTTCTGCTCACACACACACACACTCTCTCTCTCTTTTCTTGTCCGCAGAAGTCGATGCATTCTAGTTGGTTTTCTCTCATCTCACCTTGAAGTCTATACCGATTGTTGCCGTCGTCGACTCCGGGTCGAACTGGTCCTCGCAGTCTATAAAAATCTCAGTACCAGCGCAATATCAACCGGGAAGGTTCCGCAACATAAAATGAAGACAGAGAACCCGGATTAGGTAGTAGTTCTTACATCTAAGTAGCACTATTCGCCACCGGAACGCATGCCGTTCGTTAGCCTCGTGTCTATAATAATGTCTGTTGGATCTATCTCATCCTGAATCTCATCCGCAGCGCAGGTGTGGTAGAAACCCGGAGGCCGCGGTTTGACGGATTCGGAGAATTCGCAGTTTGCTTTAGGTTAGGTAATTCCAATACGTACATGCAGACTTGCCGGCGCCGGATGGCCCGATGATCAGGACCTTGAGGACCGGTAACGAATCCTCGGATGCCATTCTTTTCGGTTATTTGGTTGTTCGTTGTCGGCTTATCTCCTGTGGGGTCAGTGACTGTAATGTAATTCTAGTAACGGTGAAGCGAAATAATAATATTAAGAACAGGTAGATAACTAGCAGGTATTATCAGGTAGGTAAGGTGTAGCAAATAATAAGAGAGATCATGGATGCTTTCACAGGTGAGAGGAAACAGCAGCGGCCTTATCCATCTTTCGGTACCTATACCTAGGCAATTGCAAGTAATGCTATTGGTTGGCATATCTTAATTTGGTCATGCGAGCAGTACCTAGGTACCGTGTACGCTAGGTACCTATCTAGGTAGCTATCTCGGTAGGTGCCCTTTTTAGGTGGCGGGTTTCTAATCTTTTGGTTTCTTGGTCTGTGAGTACCTCCTGCAACTCCTGTAAGCTCAAGCTAATCTACTACGTAGTGCCTGACGATTATATGTCTGTTGTACAATGTACCATTCTGTGACGTGGGCAAATGATCCATAGGGACCCTTGATGCCATGGAAATACCCGACATACCTACTAGTCATCAAGTAAGGATAGTATGCACGTGTCATAAAATCTCTAGCGGGTGCATTAATGAATTGTACGCCAAGGAGACTTATCGGAATAAAGCATCGTGGAATCAATACTGGATGACTTCATATGGAAAGGCGTCTGAAAATACGTGCGGTAACGTCAATACCACACTTACGTCCTGCTTCATATTCGTCTTTCCCATCCTTTCGATCGACACCGAACAGTCTGTCAGAATATGGAAAACCGACATCAAATCACATAATTAATCACGAGAGGGCGGTCCAACGCCTGTCAGTTAACCTTTCTCATTTTTATCTGTCCTGAGGGGCCAGCTGTAACCGCGGCTGCCATGCCGCGCCGAATGCAATCAGAAGTGAGACCTATTGCCATTGCACAAAAACCCACGCCGTCCCATGACCAGAGTTCATCATAATTAGACCTCCTCAAGGACCCGTTCCTTGAACTCGCGCTCGACCTTCTGTCCATCCTCGTTCGTCGTGGATTCTCCGTGCAGGTTCATCAGGGCACCGAGGTCGAACTTGGGTGACTTTAGGAGCTTGACCTTGCGGATGTGGACCTAGAGTAACCCGTATTAGCATACCGTAACGCGCATAGAACCGTCTAGTTCTGGTTATTTAGTAATTTTAGCACATACATTCTGGAGAGGGTAGATGCCTTGCGTGGCCTTCTCGATCTCGCGGCCGATGACCTCGGGGATGAGCTTGGAGGTCAGTTGCTGTAGGGTGCAGGTGGCAGCCTCGCGCTGAATGATCTCCACCATCTTCTTTCGGATGGCGCGAATCTGAGATGAGGCGGCGTAGGTCGTCTTCTTGATCTGGTTGGGTCGTCGCTTGGTGAAGGCAATAGCGAAGAGACGGAGGAGGTATTCGTCAGTGGTCTTGACGGTGACATTGGCCTCGATGAGGGACTGCCATTTTCGCACCAGGGATCGCAGCTTGTCGGAGGTGAAGTCCAATCCGTGGAAGTTGGTCAGGCAGTTCTTGCCCTGGACCTCATCGACGCGTAGCTTGACCTTGCGGAATGCGTGGTCCTCGTCCTTCTGTAGGTCGGCTAGGGAGACCTCGAAGATTCGGCCCTTGAGGGCATCGTTTGCGTTCTTCAGACCGGTCGTTCGGTTCACCAGGGTCTTACCAACACTACACCGTAGTTAGATTCAACGAGCCTTATGATGGAGGGGTAAAATTTTCGTACTCTCGGATGTTGAAAGGGGCGGGAGCCTAGAGGCGTATCATAGTCAGTCATGAAATTCTTGGAAGCGTAAAATTGATCATTGAATAAATAGCGTCGGCTTACCTTGATAGAGTACCAATCCTTTCGGGCGAAAGGGTCCTGGGCCTTCTTCTTGAGGCCCTTCTTGCCCTTAGACAATCTCTTGTTCCTATTGTAGACGGGCGGTTAGTATTCTATTATTTCTTCCTTCTTTTCATAGGCGCGGGGAGGTATGCGAAGCGACAGGTTGGTCGCCAGCATCGAGTGTCGATGGAATGCGGAATCGCAGATGTGGGAATATTTGATTATAAGATAATGTACTTACTTTCCTACCGCCATGTTTGCGAGAAGTTATGGTAGCTCGCAATTCAGGACGATGTTGAAGATGTGGTGGAAAAAAAGGACTTTTGATGTTGGATGTTGGATGGATCTGTCTATGAATTCTAGTGCGGCCAAAATTTCTCGTTTGTGCGCGGGAAAATCCAATGTTGTGGAGTTATCACGTGCCCCGTGCCACTCGATAAGCAATTTTTCTAAGTTGCTATTACTAGGTAGGTACCTACACCTAGGTAGGTAGCGATTACCTAACTTTTCAGGTACGTATTTTTATTTGCATACTACCTAGGTGTAAAGTGCATATCTTCCAAAGCAAACAATCTATTAGTATTAATCCGTATCCGTATAGATAATTCAAAAACAAGGCAATTGCTGTATCGAGTATTTGGTTCTAAGGTTCTAACCGCCACTGCCACTGCCACTGCCACTGCCTTTGAGGCTTTATTCGTTAACACGACTTGACCAACACAACCAACACATCAGAATATCACTGACAATTTACTATCAAAGTCATTCAATCGGAACTAACATAATATCATCGTGAGATCATATAGCTTGCTATATATTCTTTTTCTTTATGTTTAAAAACTACCTAGTTATCCTAGCCAGCAGCCCGCCAAGTCAAGTCCCTCACAATTACTTTAGTCGCCTTGGTGCTGTTATCCCCACAGATTGCTAAAGAATTCCGGGTGGCTCGAGATATGGACGAGCTAGAACCCGGTCGATGACAGACAACCCTGATTTTTATATCCCGTTTCTGCCGCTGTAAAATAAAATAAAATAAAACCGGGGGTATCCTGTTGGTCCTTTCATATGCTCACTTCCAGTAGATCCGCATCCCGTTACCTGTATCAGTCCGCCGCCAAGGGCCGATCCCGAGCATCGGGATTCTTAGGTATTAGATCCTGGTGATGTACAAACATTACATAAACAATGCCAAAATAACTCCCCGGCGCCTGTTGACCTCTTGTCATGCTATATCGTTCGCTTTCGTATCATCCCCTCATGGGGGGGATAATAGTGAGACGAGCGCGTGTCTGGAGTTTTTTCGGGGATCTCGGCGAATCCCGTTATCCCCTAGTTATATGCCTCAGATCCTGCAATCCGCATGTCTGACTCGCAGTTGCGAATCAGGCCGTGCTCTGTACCGCCGCCTTCTCCTCGTCTGGGTGCTCGCCTACCTCCCAGGCGTCGAAGCTGGGAAAGCTAAAGTAGCAGGCCGAACCTAATCGTGAAGTCAGCACGGATGTTGGATTGCATCGCCCGTGGGTCGATAAATGGCATCGGAGCCGGTACGCACGTGGGTCATGAGCAGCGTCTGATAGACGAGGCTCGCGGGCTCCGGCCGATTCTAAGCCAAAGCTCCGCGCCGACGATGGCGACGAGTTGGCATTGGAAACCGCCACGCGGCTGAGAAGCTCCGTTGCCCTCCGGTTCGTATTTGGGCTCGTCAGCACCCCTTTGCAAGCATTGGAGGTGGTGATTGAGGGTTCCGTAGCACACGCTCTGAGTAGGCGGGGCCGGCGCCTTTCGGAGTTCTTAGGTCTTGGAGAGGACTCTCTTCGAGATAGGGAATCGGGTGAGTATCTGACTGTAGCCATTCCAGATGTAGTTGTTGCTAGGTCTATGCGATGATGATGGGATTGTCGAAAAAAAGGCGATGCTGAATTGCAATCTTGGATATTTGCGATTGGAGTGGCAACTTTGGTGAAAACGATGCAGGCCGGAGGAGTATGCTCTCCATCGATCAACGGATATCACGCGTTTAAGACAGCACGCAGCAAGGCAAGAAGGGCCGCTAAGACCAGTCCCTCTACCAGCTGTTGTGGAACGACTCCCCAGACGGTCGGTGCGGGCATGCCACATGTCACTCATACGAATGGGGACACTTCGCATGTGGTAGCAGCTCTATGGTCTCCGTTGGTCTGGGTGTGGTCTGGGTGGTTTGGGCGTAGACGCCTGCAGCGGTGTTGGGCCGTTCTGCACCAGTTAGAGACGTGGAGTGTGGAGTACTACTAACGCCAGAACCACTCACGAAGCTGCTGGAGTCTAGGTAGTATTTCTTAACACCTGCAACCCATCCTTGCATAATAATATCATGGATCCTAGCTGCCTAGTAGTAGCCCTTTTTGCCCTCTTAATGTACTACGTGGTAACCTTCCCCATTTTCCCCTAGAGGTGATAAGTTTCAAATGGCTATAGACGGCGACCCGTCAGCTCCAGAAAGGAGGTCAGCGTGAGTCCAACGCGGATTCCGTGCATCTAATCAACCCACTTGGGCGCCGCCCGCTATTTCTCCCTGTCGATGCATCTCATATTGCCTTCTAAGGCTGATGTGGACGAGCTCCGTATTGAAGCTGCAAGATTCCATCATACCTATGTGCAATGTGTATTTGGGCATACGGATAATCTGGTCGAGTTTCCGTTCTACAACGTAGATTTACCGGATCGTTGCCGCTTGGACATGCTACAATTGGACCACCGTTACACATTGTGAGATATCGCAGATGCCACTGCAGTCACCAGGCATAATAAAGTACAGACAAGACGCGCTTTTTCGAATGCATACCTCATACATTAGTCTCACGCGTGGCAATAGTAGTAGAAGCGGGGGTCCAAGACGAGATCAAGTTTTAAAGCAGTACGTGTTATACGCCAGTTTCAGTCTCCTCCTACATCGGTCATCGGCATGCCAGTTCAGTCGGAGAACTCATCAGTGATCAATGCTGTCATTCTTATTAATACAAAGTTGCAATATTCGGTTGGGTGGTACTCACTCTTCCCACATTCGGCCCTGCACGGCTTTCAATTCATCTGCAGTCATTCTGTGACCGGCCGTGAAGTATCCTGCGAGCTATTAGCTATCTATCGTGGACTATAAGAGTAAGATTTAAACTTACCGGCTGTGATCTTGGCGTCTATCTCAACCCGCGAATCTGCGGGGATCAGGTCTTCGGGTAGTTCTACCCGCTCGTGGATAGGGATACTGTTCTTGGTTAGACATTGGTTCTGATGTGCCGTACTAGGAATCAGCTTACCC
This sequence comes from Jackrogersella multiformis, assembly GCA_902806575.1. Taxonomy (NCBI): domain Eukaryota; kingdom Fungi; phylum Ascomycota; class Sordariomycetes; order Xylariales; family Hypoxylaceae; genus Jackrogersella; species Jackrogersella multiformis. The sequence continues at coordinate 2,477,225 of CADCXD010000005.1, read as the reverse complement.
CTGGCCAACGATGGCATCGTACTTCATGCTGTATTGTAGCGTATTAGCACCTGATAGGATCTCTCCACTATTTCTACCCGAGTAACTTACTTGCTCATACTTAACATCCTATCGATCTTCTTTATGCCGAGCCAGTGCAGGATGTCCGGCATCAGAGCCTGGAAACGCATGTCTTTAACTCCAGCAACGTTTTCGGTTCTCTTAAAATAATCCGAAGCGCGGTCTTCTCCCCTTTTTCTCGCGTTATATACGACTATTAGATATGATTAGAGCTTCGGTCTTGAAATTAGAATATGTCAAAACCCACGATACTGCTGGATGTTAGCGCTCTTCAACATTAAAAAACCGAGGATAGAGTGAAATACCTTGGTGACTTCACCCAAAGCCCGCCCTTCTTTCCTGAAGTAGATGACGACACCGCTACCGCCATTCTGGGCTTCCTTGACGGCCTCTTCAATGCCGAAGATAAGATAGGGTCTGCAAGTACAGATATCGGAACCAAACACATCACTACCGTTGCACTGCATTCTGTGTAAGCGGAAGGGCCTTCTCTAGCCAATGGTCAGAGTCCAGAAATTACCTCATCATGAATACGCAAAGCCAGTCTGCTCTTTTCATCAGACATCTTCGCCGGGTCCCCGAAGCAATAAACAGTCAAGCCACCTGCGAACGTCAGCTTCAATGGTTGACACATTCTTGGACCAAGGGGTTGGCTACCGATTGGCGGCAAGAAGACCTTGATATCACCTCGTGTGATAAGCTATACATATGAGCAACCAAACTTTCGCCAGTTGATGCCAGGGTGGTGAACGCTTACTTCAGGATAACTACCTCCAGTGTGCTCGAATAGCGAGCGCCTCAGGACCCCCTCGTCTATCAAGGTCAGTTATCAATTCGGCCATGAACTTATCCTTTAGTGCGTACCTATACCAAATCTTTCAGCTACCCCAGGAAGATACCAAACCTATTATAATTAGTACGATTATAAATTGGAGGTCGCGGAGTTGATGGGTCATTACTGGTTCGACTGCAAACTTGGTTACAGCAAGCTCTCCGGACGCATTCAGACAGACTTTCCCATCGGGAATACTAGATTTAGGCCATTTTGTGAGTAGATGCGACCAAACATTACTGGAGAGTTACATACAGTCTACCATTCCGAACGCTTTCCTCGAGCTCTGGGAGCTAGTTCACATTAATATGGATTGGGAGCTTGGAGGTTCGATGGTTTTTTACCTTCATATGAGCCTTTGTGATGGCAATGGTTGGACGAATATCAACTATAGTAGTACATCAGTATGTCCGAGTTCATGAGCCAGGCAGGCGATTACTCACCATCTTCCTTTTCTATAACGTCAGAGAAAAGGAATGGAGCTAAATGACCCCAGGGATCCATGGCAACGATCTTCTTCTTGTCGGCCCATTGAGGAAATGGGCCAATGTTGACAGCTGGCTCGGTGTTGGTGAAATCCGGTCTATGTCCCAGGTTACAGTTAGACGCCATGCTGAGGTATGGAAGGAATGCCTAGCATCGTCGTACCTGTGGTTGGCATTGAGCTGCTTGCTAGCGAGAGCAAGTGCATAGTAAATGGAATAAGATCCACCGTGTGCTATTTCATTAAGTTACGAGGGGATTTCAAATTCTTGGTGGTAAGACACAACTTACCTCCGATGGCTAAAGCTAGTGTTAGTGAATGAACAAAGCAAACAAGAATCAGCAAACTCACCATTGCGTTTCCGGATTGTGGACGATGATCGGGAGACAACCACCGGCCCACGGTTAATTGCGTCTGGAGCACCCCATTGAAGGGGGAGTGGGTTGATACCAATCTGTTTGGGATAGGTACTAACAGACGATCAGTATCGGGCTACGATGCTTCCTATAGGGAATATAGCTCACGTAAGAATAATGCGAGATGTGAACCCCGACTTTTGTGCCTGGACTGCTTCCTTCGTTGCCGGGGCTGTCTTGTCGTCGCTACCAGTTAGAGTCGTCTGGGTGGGCGAAGTTGGGACTCCAGCAAGGGGCGAGGGTGATGCCCGACTGATATCAGGACTCGGTGCCCGGATGGACGGGGCAATGGCATCGATTCGATAAGAGACGGATTCAACTTCTGTTGCTAATCTACTCTGGGTCTCCTGAATAGTCTTCAGTGTCTCAAGGACATCGACCATACTCACTCCGCCATCTGCGCCTGAGCCCGAATTTGCCATTATCACGGCTACCTAGGTAGAAGAGATAAATGAATTGTTATGTTTATGTTTTATGTTTTATGTGAATAGAGTAGCTAGATAAATCACCACAGATCTGAAAAGACTTGTTGCTATGATACTACTTTTGAATTAATATCGGTCTTAAAGAGTCAGTTAGATAGTGACTGAGTAAGATGAAGGTAGTTAAGTTAAGCGGTATGGAAATAATTAGTATGTATATATGGATAGTAGGTAAAGTGGAATAGATCGATGGTCGGTGGTCGGTGGTCAGTGGTCGGTGTGGCTCTTCTGGTATGTGAGGAACCCTAGGGAGTGCCTAACCTTCAATCAATGTACCGAATACCTGGGCCTACAGATAAACAGTACATATGTCTATCTTGGCCTCTCAATTACCGCTGGGCGAATTGGAATGATACCGGAGGTAGGCAAGTACTGTGAACCTCCGTACAAGTACATACATGTACGGGATCCAGAGCTTAAGATAAGGTGCCCAAGAAGAAGGTACCTACAGGTAGGCACCTGACTGCCTAATGATGATAAAATCCACTCGAACTATACGTAGTCCCCACTAGTTCGTACCTGCATCTGCTGTAAACATTCGTTCAATTCCTTCCACAACTACCTACCTAGGTAGCTCTGCCTTATCTTAATTGGGTAGGAAGTATCTTATATGTATATATATTAGGTCAGTGAGCTATACCTGAACTGGGTAGGTACTCTACATGGTATAAATAGGTGTTCTGTATTAAAACTTGATAAATATAGTGTTACCTGTTACCTATGATTTTATAGGTATAGGCATCCATGGATTGAACTTATAATGAACATTTGTATAACTTAGGTACACAACTATTTGTATCTTCAACCTTGGAAGGTTGTGGGTGGCATACGTGGATTCCTTAAACGTTGATCATGTGCAACGTCAAAACTAATGGATAAGAGTAAAGAATATGTTAGACGAAGTTTTCCTAATAAACGGTATAGTCACGTAATAGATAGTCGTTAAAGCAACCCCGCCTTATTATCCACCATCCCGCTAGCTCATTCGCCAGCAGCTTACCTAGTCGATAAGCGATAAGGGAGCCTTATCAAATATTGGTAATCCCATGTACCTTTTCACCTTAAGAGACTAGGTAGCTTTAATATAGGAGACCTTCGTGGCGAACTTCGTGCTAGAAGTACCTACCTACCTAGGAGGCAGGTGATGTTTTCGAATATCCCTTCCATAAGACTAATTGTTTTATATTAGGGCTCTCAACGATCCTGCGGAAAAGTAGTAACCAGGTTCCATCCTTTTGGAACCTTATCCTTGGGGTTGCTGCTGGGAAACTACGAAAGGATTCTGTTTTGTACGCGCGCAGTTCTTTCTCCGATACGCGACAGCCCTGTAGCCGACGTCATTTTTCTTTCTTTTAAGTGCCAACATTGAACAAACAATTAAACCGCGATCTTCCATCCATCGATCAACCTCTTCGGTTCAACATCCTCCACAACTTCGCGACCGACCGACCTGATTAAATCAAAGATTTGGAAACCTCAATAAAAAGGGTGCTCTACCTATAGGTATTCTTAAGCCTTCAGGCTTAGTGCTACTGCTACTCTTGTTTCGCCATGGTGCGTAGCCTTCTTTATCAAACCCGTACATCCTACAGGTACTAATGGTCCTTCATTACAGGGAAAGCGCAAGAAGAGCTCGCGGAAGCCCCAGGGCAAGAAGAAGGTATACTGCCTCGAACAATAAAGATCGGTGTCTTTAAGGACCAGAGACTCACCACGTTACAGAACGACCCCCTTCCTACAGTGTTTACCTGCCTCTTCTGCAACCACGAAAAGTCTGTTACCGTCAAGATTGAAAAGAAACTAGGCATTGGCGAACTAGAATGCAAAGTGTGTGGCCAGAGATTCCAATGTGGTGTCAATTGTAAGCGGAAAGCACACCTAGTATCATATCATACTCCTGTGTCTAATGTGTATTAGATCTTTCAGCTCCTGTCGATGTCTACAGCGAATGGATCGACGCAGCAGGTATACTAATCTTAATTATTAATATGGCACGTAATAAATTCTGCATCACATCGCTAACATAAAAGCTAGATGCCGTAGCGAAAGATAATACTGGAGGTGGCTCCGCCTCGATTCCAGCTTACCGTCCAGGACCAAAACAATCAGCAGCTGGTCGATACGATGACGACGGTGAGGATCTCGGATATGAGGGCGATGGCATTGTACCCGATGACGAAGACTGAGTAAAAAGTGAGCAGTAACGATGCTTACTTATCATGACGCGCGATCATTAATGTCATGGCCATGGGTCACTCATACCCATAAACCTCTGGTGGCTGTCTATCTACGGTTCACCGCAGGTTATGCTATATGCAAGGCTAGCTGGTTTGCTGTGCGGTTGCAGAAAGAACGGGATCAGCATGGTTCTAAGTAGAATATATTGAATTCTACACATTATTTCCTAAACTCGCCTATGATCGTGACTAGTGCTCTCTACATGGTGTAATATCGATCTCCAAAATCACCTAGACCCGGAATGATATAGCTAGATAGGTAGACTACGGTCAGCAGAGCTCCAGTATAATACGATCTTATTTACATACTTCTTTTCGTCGAGGCCCTAGAGATTGTCGGGATTAGTATTTTTGTTTAGGATGCTTTGAAGGGGTTATTACCTGGTCGACGAATGCCGTCACAACTCGAAGCTTGGGGTATTTGGTTGCGAAATTTTGGATCCCTTGTGGACTGGCGATTAAGTTTAGGAAAAGGATCCTTTCTTCTGGGACACCACGGGATTTCAAGACGTCCACAGCCATGATGGCGGATCCACCTAAGGCAGCCAACCTAGGTCAGTTCTCGAGTGCGTGGAAATATGACACAGGCGGCTATCTAACCTGTCGCAAACATTGGGTCAAGTAGAAGAACCCATCTCTCGGCGATGTCCTCGGGTAGCTTGTCGTAAAACAGCTTTGGCTTTGCGGTCTCCTCGTCTCGCTGGATCAAGATCTTGCCGATTCTCACTGACCTACAGCAGTCTCGAAGACCCTGTTCCATGGCTTCACCAGCCCGCATGATAGAGACGCCGCATATTTTCCCTTGGAACATGAGCCCCGCGTAGGTGCGGCCAACGGGAGTAGTCACGGTGTGCTCAACGACAGGCAGATGGTTAAGCCCTTCCTCGACAAGCAGGCGAATGATTCGGTTCGAGTAGAAGATGAAGTCTGCTCGTTCCGTTTCCCTATCGCGAATCTTCCTGTTCCAGAGATAGTGTATGAGTGATTCGAGCACAATTATAATCAATTATAACAATGCTCGAGTCTTCGCCAAACAAGGAAGTCACTCACGTGAGTAGTGCGATGAGCTGCGGTGTCTGTTGTAACGTGACAACGTTGTCATATTTGACCTCTGTTGAGACGGTGGCAATGGGCTTTTGACTAGGCGAGCGGTAGTCGGGTCCTACGCATTGCACAGGACCAGCTTGAGGGCGATTTTCCGATTCGGTGGCCATTCTAGACTCCGTTGGCGGTGAATACACTAGTGTAATATGTGACGTCCCGTAGAGATTGTACACTGTCCAAAAACCACAACGGCTCAATGATGACTGCGAGGGTGGGTTTACCTCACAACCCCAAGATAGTAAAGTTATATAAAATATCTAGGTATGTATAAAGTGAGGACCTGGGTAGTTAAAGGAAGCAGGATAATTCTTGACTATCTGTGATGGGATTTCTGAGGGTTTATTGTGTCGCCAAAGTCGAATGAAGGTAGAGATAGAAATGCTAAAACCCCACAAGTGAAATGACTAGTCCTAAATTAGAGAAACAAACTTCGTGGCTGCTTGAGTATCTAGTGTAGTGTGGTATAACTGGAGAGAAGGAGGACCTCGGGAGCACTGAGAGGGTCCAATTCCAATGTAATCGAATTCATAAATCGAGGCTCGTGGAGCTGACTTGTAGAAAACGAAGGTTGATACGATAAACCCAAATAGGGAATCTCTACATTCTCTAAATATCTTGGCGCTCTAGCGAGCCCCGCGTGTGCTACCTAGGACCTAGGTAGGTAATTACCTTGCTTTAGACTTCAGCTCGGGAGGCAGGGAGGATTCGTTACCGTGGTCCTGTACCGGTCGGCCTAGGTTTAGACTAAATCGTTTAGTGGCTACTACCTAGGTACCTATGTTTAGTGGGTGGATGCTTCCGTCATCTGGTACCTACTACCTACAGGTAACAATGAAAGGCAAGACCGACACGGCAATACCTACCTGCCTACCTGGTATACAAAGTTATCCAAAGCAGCCATTGGAAAAGTAAAATGTTCCAAACTTCAACCGTGAATCACGGCATCGCCATCTTCAACCTTTTTGGCTGTGCTTCACTCTCGGAACATCCAATCTCCCAGACAACCTGCTCTGTCATCTAGAACAAACCATACATTCATCGTCCCACCTTCAACTAATTGTCTAACCCCCCATAACCCGCTGCAAGGCTACTTACTACAAGCGCGTCTCGTCTCTGTTTACGTGAACTCCGCCTACTACATCTATAATTCTTTGTCGCCATGAATACCATTCAATTCTTTCACGTTGACAGCATTTGAACCGCTAGAACCTCTGGGATATTGAGTCATCATGGCCACCAAACAGGAGTTTAGCGCTCCGCGCAAGAAAGGGTTGACGACTTATGGGAAGGCCGCCCGTAAAAGGCAGCCAAAGACAGTTTTCACTCCAGCCGCTTTTCCACCCATACCAGAGGATGAATCTATTTCGAAACACAAGGCCACCGTAACGCGCCGCCGACCTTCGCTTCTCACATCACCGTTGCGCAATCCATCTTCACCCTCCACCTCAAGTCTTGATGGGACGACCAAGATCAAAACGAACACAAATAGCTCACAGGATGATTTGCAAAGTTCAGACCGGAAGCGCAAGATATCACAAGTGTATACGTCTAAGGGACGGGTACAGGAACCTATACAGACCGGCCAAAGCAATGTCCATCTCGGCCGCGTACAACCTCGATCACGCCCTTCTACATCAGCCAATGTCCCACAAACAGCCGTATCTACCTCACGACAACGCGCTCGCTCGACTCCATCGGAATCTATGGACATCGATACAGATACCGACGCGGCTGAGCCTAGACTATCGAGTCCACCACTGACCCCAACATTACCAAGAACTTCAAGGCAATCCAGGGCCGCAGCTACTAAAGGCCCAGTGTCATCGAAGTTGGACGTCAAAGTGGCTGGGAAATCGAGGCAGGATAATAGGCAGCAACAGATCCCATTGCGCTTTGCCCGTGAAAATATTGCTAAGCCAATACCTTCAGGTGCAAGCTCAAGCGCACCTCCGAAAGGGGCAACCGAGGAGGGTCGACCAACGCTCCAATTAGCTCCCGAGAGCATTTCTAAGAAGCGTAGAAGGCGGTTGATTGACGCACTAGTGGAACAAACCCAAGACGACGAGGTAGTTGAATTTGTTGACGACGAGGCGGATTCAAGCCAGCCAACTTTAAGCCAACAAGCCGATGACATCTCGATGTTAGACTCACAACCCTTACCTCAAACTCCAAAACGTGATAATGGAGCCTTGCAAGCAACTAGCACTAGGACTTTCGCGCGCTCTAGTAGTGCGCTCAAGTTCACGTACGGCCAAGGCAGAAAAGTTTTGGAAGAGGAAGGCGATTTACTCGAAGCTCTCATTCTACCCGAAGAGATGTCGATGCCATTAAAGGGGAGGCGCTTAGAACTTGGAACTCCGAAGAAAGCAGCGAGCGCTAAGGGAGCCTTCGATGATGATGACCCTACAATTAATAATTCGCCCAACTCAAAACTTCGAGATATTCATGAATTAAGACAGGCTGGAGCAAATTCCCGTGTAGCCGATACGATGCAAGACTTGGCCGACCAGATTGGTACTCCAGAAAGCAAGCCTTCATCGTCCCGAAGGGCCGCGTTGCTGCAAGTAGCAGAGAAGATAAAGGACAAGACTTTTATGTGGCAATGCCGCGATCACGGCGTTGAGGCGGCATTACTGAAAGACATGGGCAAGGAGACTGACATCATATCTGGGTATCTGATTTTGTCCATCCTCGTGACGATACTCGCAAAATGGCCTTCTTCACATATACAACAACTCGTCCGGCTAGAGAACGCCGCGGGCATGTTTGCTCACTTTCTCGGCATACCTAAAGATATCAAGGTAATAGCACGAGACCGAAAGAGCAATCTATCTAAGAGAAGTCAAACATCCCTCACCTCTATTCAAACTGCACTGAGCGAGCTGTCAATCTGGGATAAGGCCAGCCCATCATATATTTCGCCGAGGAGCCTTGTTCTTAAATGTTTACATTTGCTTGTCACGTATGATGTCAACGCAGCCAGAGACCCTGCTATATTTTCCCCGACGGTAACAGAGGCTCTCTTCGCGGTGCTCTCGGAGGCCGCCGAGAACACAGAATATTGGCACTATCCCGCAACAGCGGAAGCAATCGATCTTGCCCACGCACTATCGATTCTTGAATTTTATGCCGTTAGCATTGCAGAATCGCAACGTGTAGGGGTCGATTGGGTTGTTCGATATCTCCCGGTCGTGGCCGACGTTTTCGGGGCTTCTTCGCGAAACTTAGTGCCAGATATTACACCTCAAGAGAGCGAGGGCAAACTGCTCGAAGATGCCGTCTTGAAGCTTACTATCAACCTGACGAATAACAGCTTGGAAGCACCAGAAATATTTGTGTCGAAAGGGCTTATACCGGCTTTGGCAGGGTCGATTTCCAGCAACTTTGCTCGCATTCGGGAGTCGCTGTCTCAAGACACATGGGTCGATGGGATCCTCGACAGCTTGGTCCTACGCCTGGGTATTCTGATCAACTTCTCTGAACATAGCTCCCTCGTAAGACAGGTTATCAACGATTGTCATCACGAAAACCAACGGCCAGTTGACGAGCTCATCCGATTGTTTCTAGAGAACTACCGGAGAACAGCAGAGGTAAGTCGGAAGTCGGTATATGCTAAGTTCACAGCTCTCTACTAACAGGTGGCTAGGCTGATTCTATGGAGACTAGCCACCTAAATGTGGCCTTCGGATACTTGACGGTACTACTAGGCTACCTGGCTCTCTATGCACCGGTGCGGCGGAAGATACGGTCTAACCATTCAGCTAAGAGCATCAAGCCGCTACTCGATTCGTTACGCGAGTTCCTTACCCACCATAGGAAGGTGGAACAGAGCGTGGACGAAATCGAGGGCGGTTCACGAAGCCATAGCAGCTACACGGAGCGTCTCCAGGATCTAGTGCATCAACTGGAAGACCAAGAGGCGCATGATTAATTCGGAGGCGGCTTACATGGACGGAGCTAGTCCTGTGACGCGGCAGATTTTTTTTCGAAGGATCATATATGTATGCACGATTTACTGTTAGAAAAGTATCGACTTGGCAACAGGACACGAAAGGGGCTGATGCATTTTGGTCATCAGGTGTCTCGAAAACGGGGAGACGGAGAGGTTTGCGACGATTTTATTGGCATTACCTTAAGGGAAGGTTTTTCGGACGAAGTCAAAATACCCTTGAAGCAGCCCATAACGCATGGCCGATGGACATGGTAGGTAAGATACGATAGGCAACGCAAGCATAGGACTATACCCAGGACATAGAATCGTGTTGAATGGGAGAGGAGTACGACTCTAGGATTTGATTATTATTTTTGGTAGGTATCAACTATTACGTTTGCTATTCTTCGGTTTGAGCCGCAGAAATGCTACTCAACTTAGCCATGTTACCCTACCTATTCTATCAATCTAGATACCTAGCCTAAGGTATGATGAATATCCATTACATACCCGCTGATGCTCAATATCTACAAGGTATTTACATACCTACATACCTACAGTAAGCTACCTAGGTATGTATTTTACCGGAATCTGAACCCTGCCCCGCGCTCGTCCACATCCATATCCACAGAATTAATGATGGTGGTTTGGCAAAGGACTAGCGAACGAGCCCCTATTGCCCCCTCCCACTCCCTATAGCCCCTAATAGGGTTATCCTTATGTCAAAGTAAAGGTTATTAATAGGAACTCGACGTCTAGTGTAGTGTAGGCGCCATTGCTAGCCGTGCTCGCATGAATACCTACCTGGTAGCTTAACCTTGTTAACCTTGGTTATCCGTTAGGATGGATGCATGTGTTAATTCCAGTAATGGAACATTTCCTACCCAGGCTGCCAGGTTTATACAGGTACCTAAGGTATATATGCATCTGCCATATATCCGTACCCCGCCTACTACATAGCATGTATTGGAAATTTCGAGCTTGCACGCGCTTGGTATGAGCTTTTCTTGTCTACCTCCTGGGATCTACCTAGGACTCGTCTTTACTTGTTCCTATGTATTATGTGTGCTGTGGTCGTCTTAGGTAGTTCATGTATGTATGTATGTATGTATGTACATACATAAAATAAAATAAACAAGGGAGACTTAAGAAACCGTTCCTCTGGTTTTCTTGCTTGGAATGCGTGATATTCTGGGTAGCATCTGCACGTCATAAACACACACAAAACACAGAACACAGAACACATACGAATGTGTTGCCTGATTCAAGCGTCCTAAAGAAAGAGATATTGGTTTACAAAAAAAGGCTGTGCACATCCCGCACCTGCGTTTCGATTTGCCCATATTATCGAGAGTCGAGACCGGTCCCTAATTGATACCTGCTAGGTAGGTAAATAGTTATTTCGATCCCAAGCTACCAACCTACAGTCGTACACCTAGCACAGATAATACCTACACACGATTCCACCGCGCACATACCTCGCGCAGAGACATACACACATACACGCACCCATACGGGCACACACACACATCCCATTTATTACACATTTCGTCTTTCCCCCCCACGCTCTATCGCCCGACCTACGTGTTTATGCAGCATTGCCATCCTGCTTATATGAGGTACCTGTCATATAATAACAATAATACTTCCAGCACACTATACGCCTCCTCAGCCACTCCCCCGTAAATGCCGTCACCGTCCAAGCAGCGCAAGGTGGCCATTGTCGGCAGCCGATCCGTAGGTACGTACAATCGTTCGTTCGTTCGTCCGTCCGTTGGTTCGTTTAGCTTGCTTTGTGGTACCTTTACCTTGCCGGATTCTTGCTGGCATCCAATGCCTATCCGCTACCCGTGCCTTTGCTTATTCCTTGCGAGCTCCCCGTGGATCGTGGATCGTGCATACGTACGATATGACATATCTTATATATCTTATATATATATACCTTACCTACGAAGCTTAAGCATCATACGCTAATCCTCGGACCCTTGTGGGCTGGTCGTCATAGGCAAATCCTCCCTCGCGGTCCAGTTCGTCGATGGCCACTTCGTCGAGAGCTACTATCCCACGATAGAGAATACCTTTAGTAAAGTCATTCGCTTCAAGGGACAGGACTACGCCACCGAGATCGTCGACACGGCAGGGCAGGATGAGTACAGCATTCTCAATTCGAAGCACTTCATCGGCATCCATGGCTATATGCTAGTGTACTCGGTATCATCGCTGCCGTCGTTCGAGATGGTGCGAGTGATCCGCGAGAAGATACTTAATCACTTGGTTCGTCACACACACCCGCCAATGCCTCCCCCCGCAACCCCTGTATTACCACGGCCACCAATATCACTGGCTGCGCAGTAGTAGTTGTGGTAGTAATAGTAGCTAACGAGATTGGCGGTCTTGTAGGGGACGGATTGGGTGCCGATCGTCATCGTAGGCAACAAGAGCGACCTGCGACCGGAGCAGCGGCAGGTCAGCCAGGACGACGGCAGGAAGCTCTCGGAGGAGTTCAACTGCGGGTGGACGGAAGCCAGCGCCCGGTACAACGAGAACGTCGGTAAGGCCTTCGAACTCCTGATCGCGCAGGTGGAGAAGTCCCAGAACCCGAACGAGGCTACGGACGGAGGAAAGTGTGTGATAATGTGAACGTGATGCGATGCGATGCGACGCGATACTACGAAGGACAACTCAAATCATCCGAGGTCAATTGGTCTAGGCACGGGACGGTTCCATACGAATACATAGGAATAGAACACGTTGGACATAACTGAGGCAGACGACGGCAATAATACCAGGAAGACCGGAAGAAAGGGGGAATCATCGTCGTCAGGCTACCATTAGGCGGTAGGGGTCGAGGAGGTTACCGCTATTACCTATTACCACTACCACTACTACTCCTACTACTCCTACTACCACTACGTTTTCGGTGTCGGTTGGGCTTATCTTTCGTCGACGTTTGAATTGTCGACCACGCGAGCTACTTCATATCTGGAATTGCAGATTGCAGATGTGATGTTCGCTGTGGCTTGTATATACTGGTTCGAAGCTCGAATTTGGTCACGGGAGTCAATCGAATCTGCTTGCAGTATAGATGTTCTTTTTTGCTCGGTTGATGGCAATCCGGGTGACTCGTGCGTGTGTGATGTGATATGTGTATAAGCTCCGATCCGATGTGTGATATTAGCAAGTATGGCTATGGCTTCTACACGTGTATGAGGTATGAATTAAAATATAATTAGGGGTACACAGGTAGTTTGTTTAGTTGGAAACACCTAGGCACCTTCATATTGAGTCGTAACAGCTCTAATATTATTAACTTTATTCATGTCTAGGTATACAGTTTTGCTAATAAACCTATACTCACCGTGGACCTTACGAAATCGTAAATTCATAGGTACCTACACCGGTATAGAAGTTACGAGGGGCACGGAAGGAAACCATTGCGGTACGTACCATATCGTGCCGTGCCCCGCGATCATTTCTGCCCCTCCGTACTCTACCTAAAAACCACCCCACCAAATTTTGGTTTAGGTAACATAACATAACAGTCAACAAGCACGACACTCGACTCTTTCTCTTTTATACTGAGGATTTACTCCAAACAACCCTTACCTGGATAGCCATTCGCGATTGCAACATGCTTGACGTTCAGGATTTCATCACCGAGCGGGGTGGCAACCCTGAGAAGATTCGCGAGTCTCAGCGCCGCAGGTATGCCAGCGTCGAGGTTGTCGACGAGGTCATCGAGATGTTTGAGGATCATCGCAAAAGTCTGCCTCCTTTTCCCATATATCGGATGACATTTTAGACTGACTTGTCGTTAATATTCTAGCTCAGTACGCCGCGACCCAAATAAACAGCAAGATCAACGAAGTCAACAAGCAGATTGGGGCCAAGAAGAAGGTCATATTCCCTTCTGAGTCACCCATACCTTATACACGCGCTACCACGTGCAACTGCTAACTACCGACGCGATTTACAGGCTAAGGAGAGCGCCGACGATTTACTTCAACAGAAAGCCGACCTCGACAAGGAGAAGAAGGCCTTCCTCGACTCCGCAGCCCAGAAAGATATTGCGCTCAAAGCCAAAATCAGGACCATCGGCAACATCGTCCACGACTCCGTCCCTATTAGCGACAACGAGGATAATAATGTAGTCCAGCGAACATGGGCTCCGCCAGGTGTCAAGGTAGAGAAGAAGGATGTCCTCTCACATCACGAAGTTCTCTTGCGACTAGATGGCTACGATCCAGACCGTGGTGTCAAGGTCGTCGGCCACAGAGGTTACTTCCTAAGGCAATGGGGTGTCTTCCTGAACCAAGCCCTGATTAATTATGGTTTGGAATACCTCTCAAACAAGGGCTTCACCCCGTTGCAAACACCCCAGTTCATGCTCAAGGACTACATGGCGAAGACAGCTCAGCTAGAGCAGTTTGACGAAGAATTGTACAAGGTCGTCGACGGCGAGCCCCAGAACGACAAATACCTCATCGCGACCTCGGAACAGCCCATCTCTGCCTTCCATGCCGACGAGTGGTTGATCGCCAAGGACTTACCTATAAAGTACGCGGGCTTTAGCACATGTTATAGAAGGGAGGCTGGTTCCCATGGTCGCGATGCCTGGGGTATCTTCCGTGTCCATCAGTTCGAGAAGGTAGAGCAATTCGTGCTCACAGATCCCGAGAAGTCGTGGGAGATGTTCGATGAGATGTTCTCCACCTCGGAGGAGTTTTACAAGTCGCTTGGGCTGCCATACCACGTTGTAGCTATCGTTTCAGGGGCGTTGAACAACGCGGCCGCGAAGAAGTTTGACCTAGAGGCCTGGTTTCCCTTCCAGGGAGAATACAAGGAGCTGGTGTCATGCTCAAACTGCACGGACTACCAGTCTCGAGCCTTGGAAATTCGATTCGGTGCCAAACAGCAGACGGAGACGAAGAAGAAATATGTCCATTGTCTCAACTCGACGCTCTGTGCCACGGAGAGAGCGCTATGCTGCATTCTAGAGAACTACCAGACTGAGGATGTAAGTATATTACCAATGGCTAAAAGGATATCGTTGCTAATTGCTTTCAGGGTCTCCGAGTTCCTGAGCCGCTGCGCAAGTACCTTCCAGGCGCTCCCGAGTTCATCCCTTTCGCCAAGGAACTACCCAAGGACTCGACTTCACAAAAGGCGAAAGCTAAGACAGATAAGGGAGCCAAACAAAAGGTGGCTGCCGCGGGAGCTGCTGTCGCGCAAGCTGGCGAGAAGCTGAAGGATTTGGCTGTGTAATGTGGACTATAACTCGGAGGTGGTTTAGATATAGAGGAACTGATGGTAGCCCTTGGGGGTACTGAATGTGATTGTGTTATAAGAGAGAGGAAAATACTCAGATACTTCTCACGCTTTATTACCTAAAAAGAGAAGTGGCTACGGTTTCTTGTGATAGCACAGGAGTCCATAGCTTAAAGTGAGGGCTACAAAGAAGCAAACCGTTCATAAGAGCTAGATGTTGTAGGGATGTGTTACTCAATACCTTTTCTAGGTAACTAAGAGTTCGTACTAATGTTTAGGAATAACGCGTCACGCAAGTTACAAAGGTAAACCGCAGGGGTTCTCCATTACCCTACGGATTACCGATCGAACCCCTGTCAAGGTTGGTATTCACCTATCTCCTACCTCTTATCTCTTATCTCTTATACCTTTTATACTGGGGGTAATTATTATAAAACAGTTCGATGGTTATTATTGACATAAATGCAATATCTTCTCATATTTACCCAGGTACCAACGTAATAAAAAAGTTATGCTCAACATATCCTGGCTCGGGTTACCTAATGCAACATTCATAAGTGTTCACATTCCGAGCCTCTTAGAGCAGTTTCCGATGATAGGTACCTTAGGTAAGTAGGTATGTATGTACCCGACGGCATGTATCAGCCGCACCCGGCTCCTCCTTGCATAATAATGTAGGGTAGGTACGCCCACGTATTCATTCATTTATTCATTCGTTTCTTCATTCGTAGAATTTCTCTATCCTGAATTCTCTACGATGCTGAATGAGTTCAAACCTAATCATGAACAACGAGACCACGGAGAATGCGCCAGCCACCTTACTTTTGAAATTGAAAGTGACCCATGCCTAGGTGTTTGTCCAATTACGGAAATAAAAAGACGTAGTCAGGTATCAGGTATTTAGACATACCTTGAGGCATAGGTACGGTAGCTGAAACAAACGGCCAATCAGCACACCCAGCGCCTAAGATCCCCATCTGACGCAACGAGTTACGAACTACCGGTACCAAAGACCAAAGACTAAGGACCAGGTAGTCAGTCAGTCAGTCGGCCATACGACACGCACGCGCGCATAGCTTCGCCAGCAGCCAAAAAAAACAAAAACAAACACACACGAGGCAATCCGCGTTCAGCTTTGTTCTAGCTTTAAATTAAAACTTCCGGAAGCGGATAGACCATCCCCGTAGCACGCTTCTTTTATGTCCACTGCTGCAGTAACCTGTCCTTTTTGCGGCTATAGAAATTCGCTTGAGTATGCCATCTTAGTCGTAAGTGATTCCCACTAACGGAGTTTCGCCCTTTTCATCTCCGAAGTCCTGACCTTCATACTCCGAACCGCAGCACATAGAGGTCCGGCATAGTGAAGAGAGATCACCGTTCGTCCCGGATGAAGGCTGGGAGGAAGGGGAGCTGGGACTCGAGCCGGGATATCAAGAGCCCCAGAGGAATTTAGACGACCCCGAGTGGACTGAATATTGCGAGTGTCCCGTAGAGGACTGCGGCGAAATCATGCCCCTTACTTATTTACAGAACCATGTCGACCTACATGGACTGGAGGATGACCAGGATGCCCAGGATTATTCTTCAGATGAATCGCAACCTAGCACTGACGACTTGACGTCGGATAGCGATTACCTCCACACCTCGGCGATCCATACTCCAGGTACATCTCCGGGGCCGGCCGACGCCAGCTTCAGCGACCCGGGTACCGGCCCGTCCAAGAACTGGAGGCAGTTATTGAACCTTCCACAAAAGCCGAAGCATCGGCCATCCCAGACGGCGGAGGAGATTCAGGCCAAGAATGTCAAGAGACTCGGTGTAGGTTCTCTTTTCTAACTGACTTGCTCACTCACCAGTTCCGAGTGAGCATGAATAAGAGAAAAGCAAGGTTAACAAACAGGCCATATAGAAAAAAGAGCTCGGCGAATATCACAAGGAGGAGAGGATGCCAGAATGGCTCATCAGCTTAATAACTAAACACAATTTCAAAAGCTCTCAAGGTTCGTCTCTTCCTCTCCGGCTCACAGTATTTCGTAGCGCCGTCCCTTTTCCCAACTCACGACTCTTCTAGGCACGATACCCGTCCTCGCGCAGCTCTTACATCAGAATTCAAAGACGCAATATGCGTACCTCTGCAATCCGGTAACCCAGCACATCTCGAAGCTCAGGAGAGAGGGTACGTATGATCTATGTCTACCCGGGTATATAAACACCTGCCTCGTGAACGCTAGCTGACCATATACTAGGGAGTTTCTGCGGGTATAGGAACATCCAGATGATGATATCCTATATCGTCGGAGCGGGCGCAACGGGCGCCGCAGCCCTGGGCCACGGCATCCCAAGTATCTTCCAGATCCAGGACATGATCGAGGACGCGTGGGACAACGGCATCCACCCAGACGGTAGGATAGAACTCGGCGTCCTCAGGCGCACCCGCAAGTACATCGGGACACCAGAGGTTAGTTAATCACTATTTTCTTTTTTTTTTTCTTTTTTTTTTTTTCTACCATACCCTTGAGAAGTTTAGGTCTAAAGAAGGATTAAACTTCCGCCACCGTGGAGAGCCGTTAGAGCTAACCGTTATGCTACCAACTAGGTGTCAACGCTCTTCCAGAGTCTGGGTATACCGTAAGCACTACTACCCCTTCGTCGTTTATATATTTATATATCTTTTCCACCGCAAAAGAAAATGAAACCAGCAGCTAACGTGATGATACTATCATATCTATTAGATGGGAGTATACAGGATTTAAGAACAGAGAAGGCGATGTGCCCACGGCCTCGGAGACCCGGCTGTACGATTTCGTCGAAGGGTACTTCTCGTCTTGGCCTGGTGTCAATAAGCGAGATCAGGTCCGCAACACAAATCGGCCGCCCCTTTACTTCCAACATCAAGGTAAGTCATTTCCCTCATCCTTTTCCCTTTAAATGCTATGCATCCTCTTTTTGATGGAGAAATAAAATCACATGACCTTTTTATTCCTTTCCGCGACAAAATTTACTAACAAAATTTGCCCCCGTAATTCAAGGTCACTCCATGACCATCATCGGAATAGAACGAACAGTCAAAGGCACTCGAAACCTCCTGGTCTTCGACCCATCGCACCAGGACCCCCCAAACGTCACTAGGTATGTCGGGCGCAGGGTCGAACACTCCCACCCGGACGACGTGCTCAGGCTCTACCGCCGCGGGCCCAAGTACCTGCGCTCGTATCAGAATTTCGAGGTCTGCCAGTACGTTACCTCCCGCAGCCCTCCCCTGGTTCACGTCGACCGTCTTAAGCTAATATATGTGAATTGCTATCTAGGCTGAAATCGTAAATATTTTTTTTGTTTTGTAACGATTACTTAGTTCGGCACTTTTCATGAAGGGGACTTGCCTACATTCAAGAACTCCTGGGCGTTTCAGCGGGGGAGTCAAGCATCGTGATTGATTAAGGGAACTTAGATAGTTCAGGTAGCTACACATCGGATTGTTAATTGACAAGATTGCCTTGAGCAAGCTGTTCGGCGTCTGCATTTAAGGAGGTATCGTAGTCTATAAATCTCGCGACCACAATTTCTGCCTTTCATTCTCCTTTCACGTGTCTATGGCCAGGTGCCTCTAATTGCGGATTTCTACACGGCCCCGTACCGAATCGTACTTCACGCTCGCCTACTCCTTCATGCCGCCCCCTTCGATCCACTCCCGCAGCTTCTCGAGCGCCTTGAAGCGGTGCGAGATCTTGTTCTTCTCGACCTTGTCCATCTCGGCGTAGCTGTCGACGGCGAGATCATCGTTAGTAAGCCATCGGTTGCAGATGGGACGGGGAGCTTACGTCTGCCCGTCGTACTCGAATATAGGATCCCAGCCTAGGTGGTTGCCTGGTTAGCCGTCACGGGATATCGAAAAACCGGATATTATGGGATGTAGCATGCTACGTGACATATCTAAAGGGGTAGGGAAATGGGGAGGGATAGGAGACATACCGAATGTAGTCGGACCCCTCGGAGGCACTATCTTGCCCTATCGTGTTCTGCTGTCAGTCGAACGAATACCCCTATCATATTCCACCCCTTTCCCCAAACCAAAGAGAATACGGCTGAGCGAAGAGCGGATAGGAACCGGCTTACATGCGTGCGCCCCTGGAAGAGCACGACCTCGTGGCCGGGGCCCTGGGAAAAGCCGAAGGTGGCGACGGCCTGCGCGGACTTGTCCTCGTAGGCCGCGAGCAGGTTGTTGAGGCCCGCGTGGCCGATGGACTGCATGAACCATTTTCTGTTTCCCGCCGAGTCGCGTTAGCGCCTGGTCCGCTCGATCCGCGCGCGCATATCATCATGCCCTGCTCCCCCCCTTTCCATCCCAGCCCAACGACCTACCTAAACTCCGGAGAAGAAGAAGAAGAAAATAAAAACAAGAAAAGGACGCCTCGGAGGAACCACACCAAACCACACCACGCCACACCTACATATACGGGCCGGGCAGGCCGTTGAGCGCGTCGAAGCACAGGCACGTGTCCTCGACGAGGACGGGCCCGCGGACGGCGGCGGCGGCGGCGCGGCACTTCTCCAGCGTGACGTCCTCGAGCGAGCCCTGCACCTCGGGCAGGTCCAGGGCCTGGCTCCGCACGTCGATGCCCGCCGGCTCCAGGATCGCCCGCACCTCCCGCAGCTTGTTGGCGTTGCCCGTTATGAAGTTGAGCGCCGGCCTGGTCGACATGCTGGGCTGTTGGCTTAGTAGTGATCGGTTTATGAGATTATAAAATCCTGCAAAAATCAAATAAAAGGTATACGATTTCCTAATGTAAAACAATGAATTGTGAGTTCTTGGCAAGTTTAGGAGGACATTGGTAAGTTGTTGGCTAGTTGTTTGGTTGGGTGTGGAATATTGAAGGTATACTCCGGACAAATATCCGTACATAAATTTACCTAGAATAAAATATACATATTGCATAGAAAGCTCCGGTATGACGCACCGGCGAGATAGGAGCTTAGCCGGGGTACCTGCAGTTAGCTGGGTGCCTTTTATTGGTGCTCTAATGATAGAGCAAACACCCACGTTTTTAGCTTAACGCAGTACTATTGGTTTATTAGGTATACAGTAGCTCACCACCAAATACCTCTTACAAGAAAAGGAGTGCGTATGCCTCTTATCACAAGTTTTTAATATACATAAATATAGTTCTAGATAGCTTGGATAATAAGTAAATAGCTAAACAACAGTTTACAATTACAATACCGCATATATAAAATACAAACGTTGCAAACTAAAATAGTCTCATAACTTGCCTTACAGCTAGTTAAACAAACAAGTGGCAGAAAACATCTCACGTTGCAGAGAATAGGCAGGCATGAATTCCCTCTGGGTATCTCGTCGCATTTACTACCTGAAATGCCTGCGTCCTAAAAACCCTTTCCTCTCTCACTCCTATCTCTAGAGTTACATTTGGAAAGGTCTAGAAAGGAAGAAATCGTACCGTAACCCCCCCTCTGCGAAACACGGCACTACTGCCCATCCCCATCTGCAGCATGATCCCGCTTCCACTGCGTGATCCACTCCTCGATGCGGTCGACGTTACTCTCCATCTCGTCCGTCGAGTTGCTCGTGAGCTCGACGACGATCTGCGCGTCGTAGGAATCCCGCGCCTCCTGCAGCAGTACCTCCATGATCTCCGAGTCTAGGTTCTCTTGCAGCTTCACGTCGGGGTATTTCCTGTCGATATACACATTAGTACTAGAGGGGAGGGGGGCGAAGGAAATGGGGTATATAAATACTACAATAAAAGGGAGGAGGGAGAGGAAAGAAAAGAAAGGGAAATAAGGAGTATACCTCGCAGACAGCCGATCGTACAGCGTGCTAGAGTCCACCCGCAGCACAACTACCAGGTCGATCCAGCTCTCGGGGAAGATCTCACACCCGTGCCAGTCTATGATGCAGCCGCCAGCCTTAACGTTGTCTTCCTCAAGCGCATCCAGCAGCTGTAGTTTCGTCTGATTAGCTTGACTCATTCAACAGCGTTCTTTACCTTTACTTATATTTGCTTCCCTTCCCCTTCCTCTCACATACCTGTCCTCCTCTCCTTCTAACATAACCCGAGTTCGCACAGGAAATAAAACCAGCATTGGGTCACATAAAAATATAAGGCCCAACCTTACAAACAGACAAAAAAATAAAAGAGGAATATTATAATAGAAATAAAAATAAAAATCTCACCTTATCCTCATCCACGATCCAGCTCAGATAGCCATCGTCCCAGCCCTCGTGGCACTCCCTATCCTTGACGACCTGGTTGACGGCAACGTGCCTCATCCCGGTCCTCTCGGCCAGCACCTCGGCGTGCGTCGTCTTGCCCACGCCGGGCGTACCGGTGATGATGATATTCGGGTTGGTGCGCATTTTCCTTTTTTTCCCCTCCCTTTTTCCTTTCTTTCGTTCCTTTACCCTTTACTTTATTGTCCCTTTCCTCTGTTCTCCTCTTTCGCTTTTCCCCTTTTCCTGAGAGACGGGCAGGTGGGCGGTCCCCTTCCCCTTCCGGCCTGGCCTGGCCTGCGCTGCGCTAAGCTGAGCCGAGAGCCTCCGGAAAAAAGAAAAAAAGAGAGCCGGTATACCGTATTATCCAGGTGCGCAAGTGGGGAAAAAAAGAATGAGAAAACCTTGAATTGAGAAAATTGAGATTGTGAAAAAAAAACAACCCGAATATCGAAGATAAGACAAACGTTTATCAAACTTGGGATTTCGAAATTCGCGAGGAGAGTGGACTTCTCAAGTTCCTGCGATTGTTTGTACCTTTAAGAGTTTTGGTTTTTTTTCTCTCCTTCCATTTCTCATACTCCTCTCTCTCCATGTAGGAGCGGACCTGTTATAGCGAAAACCTTCAGTTAGGTAAATACCTAGGTACCTAAGTACCTACCTAGAAGATCTACGGCACCTAGCATAATTTTTGGAGACCCGGTCACGTGCACCTATCATATCAATCCATCAACCTTTAATGGGTTAAGTACCTAGGTACCTCCCAAATACCTACATAGTGGCATCCCCCAAGACATACTGGGAACTCCTGAGACAGACCATATAAACCGGTCAAGATCAGTTCTAGCAAAGACGGCTTCCGACATGAAAAAGAATTGCGAGCGGGAATAATCTTGTAATTCAGATCTTGTGATGTTGTGGAGAGATGGAGATAGAGAGAGAATCGCTAACCTCCCAAGAATATGTTGTCTTCTCTTCGTCTTCTCGTCCGCATGTACAAACCCATACACCTAGCTAGATGCTTTACAGTATCGTCAGTTTTTTTTGATACACTCTCCTGGACACACACGGACCCGGTCTAATAAAAAACCCACAACAAAAAAAAGGCAGCAAACGCCCCGGTCATGGTCCGCGTGAGCCTTCTAGTTCAATCATGCCTTGATATCCATTAAAAAATGTGCTGCCCGTCTGGCTCTCGTTCCAAACCTTTGCGAGTTGTCCTAAGTGCTACTGTCCATAGGACTTGATGCTGTCGAGTGATTTAAATCTACACTGACTTGTCCGCGATTTTTTTCTACTCCTACCCGTCTGAGTCTCTTGGCCCCGTTGTTGTCAGGGGAAGACACATACTTCGAAACGGTCGCAAGTTGTCGATATTGCGGCTCTACGCACCATCAACCTCAACTTCGTCGACCTCGGCGAGATCATCATCGCCGTCGTACTCGTCTGCTTCCATCTTCTCCTGTTGAGCGATAGCCTGGGCGGATACTATCTCGGCCAATCTCTTCAGTCGAGGTGTTTGCAACCCTGCGAGAGTTCAAGGTCAGCTATCTGTCGTCTCAAAGTAGGGGAATTCTCAACTTACATGACGGTGTATACGTCTCCAAAGCCGTGATTGCTCGGGGCTCCGCGATTTCATACGGTCCGCTGTCATCCATATCGACAGCTGCCAACAAGAGAACATCGCTCTTCTCCGTCACCCTCGATGCCACAGCCTTCATGATCTCTCCGTTGATGGGCTGTTCGTAATCCGCCACGAGGTACTGGTTCAGCAGCTTCTGGATTTGGTTGGGCGAGAGCCTACATATCGAATTAGTTACACCAGCTCCCCAAACGCACGTGTGCTGTACTTACATCCAGCAGATATCTTGGATAATCTCGATATCGTTCAGCGTTGCCTTCTTAAGTTGCAGTAGCTTTGTAGCTTGCTAGATTACTCGTTAGCTACCACGCTGAAAGTCCGAGGGCTAGGTCTGCTTACCATAAGATGCTCAAGCTGTAGGGTGCCTTCGGGCATATCGTGGCTCTTGCACCACTCTTCAATCCGAGTGATGTTGTAGTTGATTTGCAAGCCACGCTTCCACGACAAGAAATTCCTCCTCATGAGCAGGTCGTTAAACGCAGTGACGCCTACCAACTTGAGGAGCTCGGTGACAGTCTGAGTAATGATGCTATCCTCCAAGTAGTAAGCCTTCATCGCCCTGAAGACGTTGTTTAGCAGACTCAGAAGGTTGTCCATGCTGTACGCAGGTGCCGAGTTCGTCGCCAGCAGCTTGCCGAGGAATCTGTTACTTTCGTTCGTGACGAAGCCGGGTAGAGATTGAGACTCGATGATGGCAGGGATGATCATCTTCTGCAGTTTCTTCTTGAGAATCTTCATCCACGTATGATAGATGTTGAACTCCAAACTCTCAAGGTCGTGCTTGACGATCTCCAGCAGCCGGTCGTACTCATAGTTGTCCGTCTTTTGAGCCTCGTACCAATCCTCGGCGAGGAACACGAACGAGAGCATCTCATGCACGTTGGATAGCCAGAAGGAACCGGGATTGATCGCGTCATCTCCGTCATAATGCATGACCTCCTGCTGGATGGACTGCATAACGTTGGCCAAGAACCTCTCCGACTCCTTGACGAAACCGTTGTTCCACATTTCGGAGGTAACGAGGTTGATGAGATACGAGGGGAACAGCACTTCCTTGTCTGAAGGTGGCGGGTTGGTGTTTGGCGATGGGATCTTGAGGTTCTTGATCAGGCCCATCGTGACCTCTTCGTTCAGGCCATCCTCGTCAGCAAGCAAGTTCTCCAATTCCATTTCGATCGTGTCGACTCCCGGCATGTAGCCAACGCCAGGTCGGTGAGCCCCACTGGTAACAGCCATGGAAACTGGACGGGGGTTGTACGCGG
The DNA here is from genome assembly GCA_902806575.1 of Jackrogersella multiformis. Taxonomy (NCBI): domain Eukaryota; kingdom Fungi; phylum Ascomycota; class Sordariomycetes; order Xylariales; family Hypoxylaceae; genus Jackrogersella; species Jackrogersella multiformis. Next base: position 2,453,278 of record CADCXD010000005.1, on the reverse strand, counting down.
CGCTGAAGCGGTCCATCCCGCTGGGTTCCGCGCCCGCGCTTCGGCGCTTCGGCTTCTTTGACGATACTAGGTTGATCAGGCCATTGGGAGGACCGACGATAGCGTTGCCGTTGGTAAGCTCTCCGTTGATCGGGGCTGATCGCTTGGCCAGCTCGAGCTCCTCGGACATTTGCGCCAGCTGGTCCCGCAGGGTCATCTTCTCGTTTTCGTGAAGCGTGCTCTCCCGCTTGATGCGTTCCAGGTCGGCATTTGCCGAACGTAGAGACTCCTTCAACTCCCGCTCTTCTTCCTGCATCCGCTTGACGCTTGACGTGGACTCGTCGAAGTTGTTCTGTAGCTTCTTCATCTCCTCTTCCATGGCCTGCAACTTGGCCACGGCGATACCAGCTTGGTTGGCTTCTGCCTGGAGCTCCTTTGTCCGGGTCTCGAGGGCGTTGTGACGGCTCTTCCACGATTTGATCTGACTTTCGTAGTTCTCCACCTGGCTCTGAAGGGTCTTGTTCTGAGACTTCATGGTGCCCAGCGACTGCGTCAATTCGACGACCTTGTTTTCCAATCTGTAGGAAATCTGCTTCAGATCGCGAGCTTCCTCGCGCATCCCCTTGTATTCCGTCCTTGCCTGTCTTCCGCGCCACATGCTCTGGACCAAGACCACCTTCTTGCGGTAACTTCTCCACGCCCTGACCTGCAGTCTCGATCGCCACACACGCTGGATGAGAATAACAGCATTTCCCACGCGGGTTTCCATGATCTCTCTTCTCCGTAGATAACCCTTGGCGATAGCCTGTACCAGTATGACGCTGTTGCGGATCCGAAGGAACGCTTTTCGCTGCTTTTGTCCCTTCCACACCCTCTGTATAGTTGTAGCGGCTTTGACTGTGCGTAGCTCCTGTGCCTTCATCCGGGTCGTGTGAGCCCTAAAGAGTGACTGGAAAGTGACGATAGCATCTCTTGCTTCCAGGTACTTGCGGCGATAGTACTTAGCCTTCAAGTTCTTTTGGATCATGATGGCCGCTTCACTCATGCGGTTTTGGCGGAGGTTCTCCAGATGCGCAAGCATACCAGCACGGAAGAAGATCTTAGTCAAACCCAGTTGGTAGCTGGCGGTCCCAGTTTCCGTGATCGAATCGCCGAGCGCCTGAGCGAGAATCTCCTTCACGAGCTGTCTGATCTCCGTCTGCCATCGGGTTGATGGAATCAGCAGGTAATACCGCAGAGCAAATTCCTCGTAGGTCCAGCGACCTGGATAACCAGCACAACTAATGCGGATAGTTTCGAGGACACCACAAGCTCTCAGCTGGCTGAGGACCATGGGGCCCTCGAATTTCCATGCGACCTTGGCCTCGTTTGGCTTGATACACCGAATGTAGTGAACATTGGTATTTCCGATTGTGTTCATCAATTCGATAAGCGAGGATCGGAAGATGCCACCGAGAGTCGGCTTGCGGTTAACAGCAACTCCTATCTTCCTCCCTGCCGTAGGCTTAGCAACGGCAGAACCAGAAGCGGCGACGTCTTTCTCGCGGACAGCGGATGCTGCTGCGAGCACCCGGTGAAGGAACTTATTCGTTGTTCCACGGAGAACCTCCATGTGCTCGTCAGGCACCGTGTCCCTGTTCTTCTCGATGAAGCCCTCTGATTCGTATGTAACATCGACAGCATAGTGGCAGACGGTGAAGGCGGACTTTCCAAATCTGGGCTTCTTGTAGAACTTGTTCTTGTTGGAGGAAAAGTTGTGGTGAAGCTTAGTAACAAATTGTTCATCTGCGCCCATAGGCAATCTAGACTCTTCGTCAAGAAGGGAGAGAATACCCAGTTTCCCTTCAATCAAATCGATACATGGTTGGTTGTCAGAGAACTCGATGAATTTCCAGTCTATCTGTTCTCGGACGTATTCTTCCTGTTCCAGCCTAAAAACGTGGGAGTTGAACTGCTGCTGCAGCTTTTCATTGGCGTAGTTGATGCAGAACTGCTCGAAAGAGTTCTTAGCGAAATGCTCGAAGCCGTAAATATCAAGGACACCGATGAAGGAGGAAACACGACTCAAGACCTCATCGGTTGCAAGACTCCTATTGATAACCTCCACCAACCAATCGAATAGACTCGAATAAATGTACTTGGCAACCGAATCTCGCACGACTAGAGCTTGCTGCTGTGTCAAGTTCGAGACGATCTTCTCACCACGTGTAACAAGCTGCTTCTTCACAATCCACTTTGCGAAATTTGTACCGTCGATTCCTAGGATAGTGCAAGCACGCTCCAAAGAGGGTTCCGTAGGAGCCAATACACTGTCGCTCCTGGAGGCACCGATCTTAACGTTACCAAGGTGCAGCAGACCAGCTAAGAGGTTGAAGATACCCGACTGCTGAGTGTCATCCACACCGATCGTCCTGAGAGAACTCTTAGTAGCCAGGAATTCGGCCTTGTCATCTACTCCATCGATGGTAGGAGAGTTTCCCTGGTTGAGGTACTCGAACTGCTCGATTGGTAATAGGCTAAGATCCTGCCGCTCCTTGTCCGTCGCTCCAGCCAAAAATTGGTAGAAAATATGGTAATTCCTCTCTTTCAGGGGCTGGAAGACGAGCCTTGACCGTTCGAGGAGATACGTCCTAATCCTAGCACCAATAATGTTTGTCTTGTTGTCGAACATAATCTCTATATACTTTCCAAATCTCGACGAGTTGTCGTTACGAGTCGTCTTAGCGTTTCCAAAGGCTTCCATGATGGGATTTGTCGCTAGAATCTGCTCTTCTGTCTCGCTCATCGCTTCGGCACCCTTCTTAGATCGGCCACCTGGGTTATCCGGAGGTTCTCTCGTAGCAAAGTATCGCATGATATACTTAGCACTGACAGTCTTTCCGGCACCAGACTCTCCCGAAACTACGACAGTTTGATTCCTCGCATCTTTTATCATTTTGCTGAAGAACACCTACGTTAGCTAGGCGATAACTTATAGCACGAAGCATCGGGGTGTATTCACATAAAAGCTTCCTCGGCGATGGCAAACAGATGGGGGGCTTGTGTCTCCCTCTGTCTGCCAGCGTATACTTGGACCATACCCGGAACATAGAGAGACTCGACTCGAGCAAAAGGATTCGTAGCTATGAGCACTATACCGCTGTATGTATAGATCTCTTTTTGCGCATATCGAAGTCGGATCGCTTGGAGCACTGCACGGCACGGAATGGTCAACAATCTATATAGAAGATAGACTTACAAGATATATTAAGGATCATGCATACCTGCTGGTTCGTTTAAATGAGACAGGTTCGTTAAATCGTCACTGGCTTCTAGCATAGCAGGGTTCATCAACGGTGGTAACGACGGGTCGCTAGAATTTTGCATAGCCTCCACGGAGAGCTGCACCGTCTTGGTCTGGATTGTAGGTGAGAGGTTAGCTATAGCTGGAAGCTACCGGGAGAGAGGTTGAGCCTCTGCCGAGAGTCTAGTTTCGCATACCTCTTCATTGTCGAACTTGAAGACCAAGGTCACCTTGTCGCCATCGACGGTCTTCTTGACAACCTCAGATGCCACCCAGCCCTCGGTGGCATCCGGCTGCCAGGCTCTCGTACCGACATCGTAGTTATGCGACATGAGAGGCTGATGGGTAGTCGGTTGGAGGATATAGTAGAATTAAGTTCGATCGCGTCGCGAGAGGCGTAAGGATGGTAGGGTGGTAGGGTGGTGGGATGGTAAGATAATTATTAGGTTATTAGGGGGGAAGCGATAGCACAATACATCCGTATGTCGGTCGGCCGAGGATCGAATTAGGCGGACAGGAGAAGACAGAAATGACAAACGGTGAGGTCAATAAGTGCTAGTAGAAGCCTATATCCACTAGACTGGTATAGGGAATAGGTAGAAAGGAGGGGAGGGGGGGAGAGGGGGGGCTTAGAGTTGACCAGAGTTGACCAGAGTTGACCTAGATGAGAAGGCCGTTCAGCGGAAATGGTGTTGATGCTTCTCACAACTAAAAAATAAATAAATAAATAAAAAAGTGTGATGACCAGTTTCACCGTTCGCGTTATGATATTGTGTGTACCGTTGCATGCATAATGCAATAGGTTCTAGGTAGGTACCTTAGCGATTAGGTATTAGGTATTACCTACTTCCTACTTCCAATCATCATATCGAGCTGTCAGGAGCGTCACAGTCTGCCAGTCTAGCCATCCAGCCTTCAATGATCGAAATTTAGGAGAGGTAGGGGATAAAGGGGAGAGCCTTTCCTACAACAGCCTAGTACGAAGCCAGAAAACAGGGGGGGAGGGTTTTTTAAAAAAGGGTCCTCCTCCAGCCATTTACAATTCGTTCAGTTCTTGCCGTTCTTGCAGTTCTTAACGAGACGGGACGGGCTTGCCTTGTTCGGGGTTGAAACCAACCTATTTTTGACTATTTTTGAGTGTTTGCTACTTTGGTAGGCGGTGTGGTCTGCGTGTTAGAGTAATGTACATTGTACTTTTCTTTCTCCTTAATATGTACCTAGGTACATTGGTAAGGAGGCACCTAGTGTAAATCATGATTCAAGACGTTCTCTCCTCTTAACAACCACCACGTCCCAAGACCTTCCCAAGACCTTCCTCCCTTTCTCCTGCAGAACGTTCGTGCACCTACCGGTTTGACAAAGCGACCAGTATTATGCAAGGTCCATTTTCGCGGATGCGCAGTTGTGACAGCTTAATTCAATCAATCAATCAAAGCAAAGACGTGACTGTACATAGGTACCAGGTACCTGCATATAGATGAATACTTAGGTACCTCGACACCCGGATGTGGGATACAACATATCACTATGATGTAAACACACCTCCAAGTACCGATTAAGAAATAAATCGGTTGCGAAGTTACGAGGCAGCTGCAAGGTTACAAGGTTACAAAGTATATTCCGGTGTTTCGATCGGAATTCTTACTCCAGTCTCCCTATTCCTATTTCTGCTCCTTCTCCATGTCATATGCACGTACCTAATAGTGTACCTAGTAGGTACTTCGAGAACCTTTGACCGTTTAATCCGTCAAATAGGTACCTACCAGTAGCAACACCAAAAATACTCAAGGTTTCTCCCGTGGATGTCAAGTTACCCTTGATTTCCTTTCGTATTTCAAAGTTGCAAAGCCTACAACATAAATACAAACCAGTGAATATTTATATATGTCGGTCTGTGACATCTCTAGGAACAAATATCGAATCGATCATTCGATCATTCTGGATTCACATACCGTATCCTGCAGGGGAAAGCAACCTGAACCCTGTACATAGAAACCCGACATTTATAGCCAACCCCCAACCCCCAACCCCCATCCCCGGATCTCCAACACCTCCTGGGTACTTAGTACCCTTTGATATGTTTTCATATGGGAAATATAGGTAGAATCTAGTATATTGTACTGCTAGATACGGCTGATGTTTGTTTCGTCACTCGTTAACTTGGAACATTTCCTTTCCCTTTACGCAGATCAACGTAAGTAACAATCTTAGAAGCCTCGAGGCGAGGAACCTCAGCTATCTAGAAGTATCCATCCGTTTTATATAAAGTACCGAGGTAATCCAGCAAGCGATGAAGACATCCATATGAATTGATCTTGGGGTTATCACATAAAGGTACCTACCCAGGTAGCTTAAGATGGTCTTAATATAGGCCTTTGCAATAAAAGAACCGAGATAGCTACATAATACCTCCAATAAATCGCGCTTAATAGAGTCACAAAATATAATAAATACTCGTTCCATAGATAGATAATCTCATATCATTAAAAAAAAATGCTTGCCCATTGTACCTTGGGCTTTTTTTTCATGTTGAACCTCGCCGCCCACCCGTTTTCTAACCATGCTCATGCAATTTTCCAGGGTATCCGTCTTGCCGAAAGTTGAATTTTTATATACCCATCATGCAAGATGTTGTTTCCGTTTGGGTTGAACGCCTTTCCCTCCGCTCCGGTGCCTGGGATGCTGTTTGCCTACCTCTCTGCTATCTCCCACCAACAGCTTTCGTCTAGGCTTAAGTCATCCTAGTAAAGCACGCGTGTCATAATGCGAGCTGTGCAAGAAGAAGAAAAAAAAGAAGGTTAGCGACGCGGTGTGTCAAAGTTGTGAGCCGTCACTTACAGCTGAGTGCCTCGAGCGAGTCGGAGATCTCCTTGAGATCGCTGATCTGGACGTCACTGACGTCAGCCATGAGATATGCGACCTGTGTGCCTATGTTAGTCTGAAGCAAGAGGACAGGAGGGAAAGGCTGAGAAGCGTACGTCGCCCCTGCTATCGCTGATTTGCTTGTCGACGTTGTGGTTACCGAGGATCTCGTTAACTGCCTAGGTGTAAGTATCTCGACATGACGGTAGTTGTACCGCTACTTTGACTAACCCTTGCGAAGAACGCCCGGTACATTGTTGTGGATGTAGATGATCTGCGACGAATTAGAGGTCGTGTCACTTTTCTAAGCAGCTGAGGACTTCTTACTCGTGCGTGGTCAGGCTCCTCCAGAGTCAACGAACGCAGGTTAACCTCGGGCATATTGACGCTGCCCAAGGTGATACCTAGGTTGATATACCGAACCAGAGCGTCGCTAACTATACGGTCCTCGTGTTAATTCGTAGCGCCAAGGGCGTCATGTTAGAACTCTCATACCTTCGATGCCAATCGCTCTCTGAGCCTCCTCGGTGCTGCCACCAATGTGCGGAGTGAGAATAATGTTGTTCAGACTACGGAGATCTTCTTCCCATCCGTTCAGGGTGTTATTGAAGTAGTCCCCGTTTGCGCGCGGCTCGCCCGGGTAGACATCCAACGCAGCTCCGGCGATCTTACCGCTGCGCATCGCGTTGATCAGAGCCGGAATGTCGACTACAGTACCGCGGCTGGCGTTGATAAGATACGAACCGTCCTTCATCAGTTCAAGCTGCGCGGCAGAAACCATGTTCTTGGTCTCGGGCAGCTCTGGCACGTGTAGAGTGACGAAGTCGGCTTCGCTCAGGAGAGCGTCTAGCGTTGGCACCTGCCGAGCCGTACCCAATGCCATCAAACTCACGGCGTCGTAGTATATTACTGACATGCCCATGGCTTCCGCGAGGACAGACAGTTGCGAGCCAATGTGCCCATACCCGACGATTCCTTCGATGCAGCGAATATCAGCCCCTGGATATTAAGGATAAAAGACGAGCCAGAGCAGTATAGCACGTACCGAGAGTCTTTCCACGGATTTCCCAGCACTTGTTGCTCACCTTATTCCAGGTGCCTTTGTGCATCTCATTAGATCTATCACCAAGCTGGCGGGCCAGAGTGATGATCTCGGCGATGACGAGCTCAGCCACACTACGAGAGTTGGCAAAGGGCGAGTTGAAGACGGCAATACCATGGTGAGCAGCATATTCTAAATCTACCTGGTTGGTGCCGATGCAGAAGCAGCCAATTACCAGGAGATTCTTAGCCTCGCGGAGGACCTTCTCATTTAATTTGGTCTTTGATCGAATGCCAATGACGTGTACATCTCTAAGGGGGGGTTTCCATTAGAGCTTGGCTTATGGTAGATAGCTACGCTCATAATAATTTTTTTGAGTCTGCTCACCGGATCTTCTCGATCAATTGATCCTCGGGCAACGAACTCTTAACGAATTCGACTTGATAACCCTGACCTGTAAGGATATCTCTCCCGCTCTGGTTGACATTCTCAAGCAAGAGGATTTTTATGTCCTGTGTGTTGAAGGGTTTGAGCTGCTTGGGCTGTCCTCGCTGAGGGAATGCCCCGCCAAAGCTCGACAGCGGGGAATGAAAAGTAGCTGCTGACGGTGAGGTTGACACCTCTAAGCGATGGGACGATTCCGCCTCGGGCATCCTCAGTATGTTCTTTGCTTGTGCCATTGTTTTCTTCCACGACTGATTTATGCGAGACTAGAATATGAGACGGATAAAGTTAAAAAGGGGAAATAGTTACATACATATGTATATATATATACACACACACACACACATATATATATATATATATATATATATAAATACCTTAGCCGGACGTGGGTGTAATTTGACTCAGAGCTCGGGAAAACTTTTGCTGTTTCTTTAACTGTTAGCTTGGACTTTGAACTTTGGATCCCGTGGACTCTCTGTTATATCACAATTCCGGCTAGCGCATTTATGATTCGCTATAGGTACTACTACCTATTCCTAGGCAGGTATGCTGGGTAATCCCCCCCATCCATATTAGCCTATCGCTTCACGTAATACGTACTATGTAGCTAAGAAGACCCAACTTTTAATTATTCAATGCCACGAAAAGACCAGAACCCGAAAGGGGGTTAAACAAATAAAATATCTTCTAAGCTCTCACAGTCAGATCCCGTCATCGGACGTCGTTATAGTGGCCGTGACTCACGGATCAGACGGGCATATGTATGGATTACCATGTACAAGTAGATATGTACAAGGAGATCGCCCGCTCTTGGATGGATTTTCTCTTTACCAGGCTTGGTACTGCCAGCCTACCAGCCTACCCTAGGTACATAGGTGGGCACTTTAACTATAATCCGAATTGGATTTCTTCTAGAAATATTCCGTAGCGCCAAAAACTCTTTTTACAACAGACTAGGGCTGCTAGGTACCTAGGTACTCAGCTAGAACTTTACTCCACGTACCAGGTACCTACCTAGGTACCTAGGGTAGGGTGGAAACAATATGCCTCCTTATACCTTAGGTACCTCCTCAATTATGAGTTGTTAGGAGTTGTGGGATACTTACCCACCTGGGTAGGTAACTAATAGCTAACCGGGCCAGTAAACATGCCCTATGCTTCACACATTCGACTTCGCGTCATGGCCTGTAGTTCTCTATGCAGGGGATGGGAAACCAGATTCATGTGCAACGTATGATGTACATATATGCGAGGCGCAAACTTCCGTCAACTTCATTTGATTCTCTGTCTGAATGCATTACCGACGGGCCAGCAACTTTACCATTCCCCCCCTTTGGTGCCAGTATGAAGTCTGCCCTTCAGGCCCACCTCCAATGTCTCTGTTCATGATATGCTGCCACTTTGCCCGGCCAACCAACTACTCCAGACCAGCCGTATGCTGGAGGAAAACAACGAAGAGAAGCATCAATCAATACAGAACGAGATTCCGAAAGTAGCCTAGAACCTAATGGGAGTGGCCAGTCTATTTTGCACCTCAATTCACAGACCGTGTGTTGTTTGACCTCTGTAGAGCGTCGACAAATCCATAACATTAAATTTGCCCTGGTCGATAGAATGACAGAAGGTGACAAAAGGTGTTAGAGAGGATGAGACAGCCGTTACTCAACCTTGCTTCCCTTCTGAGCAGGGTCCGTGACGTGAATTAAGTAGAAACCGTTAGCGAACGAGGACGAGATTTAGCTTTGCTTGCACTCTTGTGCCTCCTGCTTCGGCTTCGCGCCATCGTCCTATACCACGGATTAGCCAAGCCTGCTGCTTTAAAAGGGTTGTGGGGAAAGGGGTAACAAACATCGTCATCAGATTCTTCCTCTTCATCTTCACGGTCTTCACTGAGGTCGTCGTCTTCATCATCGTCGTCGTCGTCGAATTGGTCCTCGTCGAGGTCATCAATTTCCTCGAAAGCCAAAGCTTCACCAGTGAACCAGTCGATAGCTCGAGGAATCAACTTCTCCTTGATATCCTCGCCAAGCTGGTAGTCTAGCTCCAAACGCTCCTCGATATCCGAGGCGGCATCGTCGTCATCATCGGTAGGTGCCTTGGGGGGAGAGAAGAAGTTGAAGAACGACTCAGTAGGAACCGTCTTCTTAACGATACGGGTTTGCTTGGTGTCTATGTAGATTAGTAAGAGGCATTAGGGGATCCACCTCAGGGTTGCTTACTCTTGTTTCTCTGCTTCTTGCTCTCGATGCGAACAGTGAGATCTTGGCCCTCCTTCCAGTTGATCTTGTCGCCCTCGGCGTGGTCATAGATGAAATCACCACCATATCCACTCTCGTTCTGGTAGAAATACGTCTTGGTGATGGTCTTGTTGGTGAAGAACTCGTTCTCGGCGAATTCGAAGATCAGACGGAATCCCGGCTTGTCAAGATACTCCATTCGGATGTCAGTCAGGAAGCGGAGGGCAGTCTCATCACGGTCAGTGATCATCTCGGCGAGTGAGATCTGATTCTTCATGGCAGATAGCCAGAATTCTGGGATGCCCCCGACATTCTCGGTCGCCTCAGCGGCCGGCTTGTCTTCCTTCTCGACCTTCTCAGCTTTAGCTTCATCGTCCTCATTACTGTCTTCCTCGCCAGCCTTGATCTGGTCCTCGGTGGGCTCCTCCTTTCCGTTGACGATTGCAGCGCGCTTCTCGTAGAGAGGAGTGAACTTGGCGAAATACTTCTTCTCAAGTTGAAGAACTTCCTCCTGGAATTCAGCCTCGAGTTTCGAGTGATCTTTCTGAATGCCCTTCAGACCGGAAACGCGGCGACGAACGACAGGAGGTAAAGACTCTATGTAACCAGAAGAGCGACCGACCAGAGTGCCAAGTCGACCTTGAATCATCTGAACCAGTCGCGGGTTCTGGGCAAAGATGGACGCAGCGGCGGCGCGATCGAGATCCTCTGTAGTGCGGATGAGGTTAGTAACAGATGCCCCTCCAGAACAGATCATGCATTGGGATTATATATCTATCGGCTTACCTTCCTTGATGCTAGCAACACCCGGTTGTTGAGCATGAGAAGAGATCGGGGCATTGCTGGCAGGTGTGTTCTGCGGAGTACTGCGGAGAGAAAGTTAGATGCCAGTGTTTCTCAAAAAAATACAGCTGAGCTGAGAGGTAGTGTTGGTTGTGGAGGTGGTACATACGGAGCAGGAACCTCTGCACGTCGGTTCTTAATAGGTTCCGCCATTGTTGATATTTCCGTCGCGGAAGTTACAGAAGGCTGTGATGTATTTGTGAAGTGACAAGTTGATGTCTGATCAGGGACTTAGAAGCCTAAGGTAAAATTGTAGAGATGGAGAAGAAGAAGAAAAAAAAGTACCCAGATAGGTATTGATTAAAGTGAGGTTTTGGGTGGAGTCGGACGCTGAAATCAGGTCGGTAACTCGAGGGACTTGCACGTCGTGCTTAGGTTGCGACGAGTGCGTAAATGTGATGATTGAATTGGTTGACGAGAAGAAAATTTTGGACTGGGGTTAAGTCCAAAGGCAAGAAGGAAAAGCGAAAGAGAAGTTGTAGTGATGAAAGTAGTTTGGTCTTCGGTGATGGGGAATTTGATGAGAGAGGGCAGAAAGACTAGACTAGTCTGTCTGGTGGGAGAGGCGAAGTGGGGGAAAGCGCCAACCCTGTCAGTGTTTCCCCTCCAAAGATTTTCGTAGTTTAAAAAAAGAGAGAAGTTGTTGGGTGGCCGCCGCCGTCCCTCTCAAATAAAATTTCCATAAATATTTTTTTCTCCTCTAGGGCAACTTACACGTACAATAATTCGTACAGTTCGCCTTCCATGCTTACCTAGGTAGGTACCTACATATACCTACACCTATGACTTTTTACATATCCTACCTACCTAGGTAGGCACAAGTCCTATATACCTAGGTGCCTAGGTACATATCTATACCAGGTAGGTACCTAGGTAATTTAAGGCACCTTTAAGAGAACGTATATAAAACCCGATGTATACCTTACAAAGTGTTGTATACTTATCTTCGTGCAGCCAAAGCTGGTAGGTGTCATATATCAAATATAATCCATCAGTTCAGTTATTGTACATGCACCTACCTGCCTATCTGTCTGTCGGATTCTGTTCAGGACCCAGGCAGCCCAGGTACCTAATGTGGGCTTGCACTCGTCAAAATTTGATAGAAAGCGGTGTAGGTAAATGGACTAAAGTAATTCAATGTTCTACATGTACCTATTATTCATACTCGAGTACCTACAGTACATCAACTTGGATCTAAGGTATCCAAGGTTCTAATACCTGGTTGAAGGTTTTACTATTAATGTTTAATGACTACTTATGTAGGTAGGAGGTAGGTATATATACCCTTAGGTACCTACCTAGGTACCTAGGTATGTATGCATTGGAAATGATAGATGGCTTCCACAATATGCCGTAGGGAAGTAGCCACGTCAACTCACGTAGAGCAGGTAGTATATGCTGCATGTAATGCAGGCAGTAGTACCTGAAGGAGTAGTACCTGAAGGAGTAGATCCCGTATGCTAGGTACTGGGTAGAGAGTACTATTATTTCTTGCCATTTCGGGCAATTCGAAACTTCCAAGTTCGAACAGTTCGAAAACGTTTTACCTACTTACAAGGTACAATAGGTAAGTACATATGTACATAGGTACCTAGGTGGGTTTAACCTTACCTATTTCCAATTTATCGTTATCGTTCACCTTGTTATCGTTATCGTTATCGCCCTCCATTATCGCGAGTGGCTTTACAGTTTAGAAGGTTATCATCCTAGTCCGTAGTATGTAAACTTTGTTAATGGATCATCCCAAGATTTGTTGGGGTGTCGCAGTCATATTCTATCTCCGTAACCTATATTGTATAAATATATACCCAGAGTACAACGTGATCAATTGAAGATTTGAACTCGAGTAAATAAGACCTCCTACCGAGCCGAGCGTATACGAAGCCGAAAACACCCTTTAGACACGCGCACACGAGCACACGAACACACGAGCACGCGGCATTCCATTAATACCCGAGCGATCTATAATACTTCAACACTCACATAGACTATTCAGGATGTGCTGTGGTGTACCGATCTTCCCTCGACCAGATCGGTAGCCCATCGTTGCGAGGTTGTGAGGCTGCTAGTCTAATTCTTGGATTTATTCATACTTCCATAAACTACCTAGTATCGATAAATCTATATATGCCTCGGCTCGATCTCCGAGTGAACAGAGATATATATACATGACACGACAATTCCTATTATAGTGAATATATATTAGCCATGGACAGCCATGATGATGAAGCGCGACCCAAGCGCAGTGGCCCTGTAGCCATGTACCGGATGAGCTCCAACCAGAGCAACTCGAGTGTCTTTGAAGATGTTGAGATGGCACAAGACGAGGTAGGCTAGCTCTTTAGCTCAACTAGGGTTCGTTTATTCTAAACTCATGTTATTTCGCAGCAATTCTCTGGCCCTATGGCGGAGAGTCTACCTACAAGTGTTTCCGCTTTCTCCCATCGCCGCCAACGTGCAGACTCGACGGCGAGCTTCGCGTACTACAATGAAGAGGAGAATGAACCAGAGCCCAGGGTTATATTTGGCGAAGATGGGGCTGTTACTGTTGACATAGACGAGACTCCATTCGACTTCGACGAGGAAGAGGAGGAAAGGGGCTCCGAAGTTGAACTTGAGAATAGCAATTCGTTCGAAGACTATGCTCTACACAGGAGATCTTCAACACAGTCAAGAAGTTCCGTCCATGCTAGACTTCTACGAACAGACAGCGGCGTTACGGATGCTAGCGGTCTTGGTCACGGTCGAATCAGCCAGAAACTACTCATGGTCAACGAGGATCTCACCATCGTGATAGCCGGCTTTCGTACAAGCCGACCTGGCTACACTGCCTATCTTATTATTTGCGTCTTGACATTGGGGCTAGCATATCTTCTTTTGCGATGGCTTCCGCGGTGGCAAGTCAAGTTGATTGGCGAGCCATGCCCGCTTCAAGATTGCCAGTGGGTAGTACTTGAGGTCAGTTGCCTCGGAAACCTATATATTCTCTGACTTGGTTCTCTGTGCTGACTATATCATAGAATCAATGGGGTGAAATGGCTATTCTGAAGGTCCACACTCAACCCTATAACCGACCCCTTTCCAGTGTATTTGGAGCACCGGAAAAAATATTTGCCCAATTACTAGAAGATGATGCCGATCCGTTACTGCCAGAACTTCGAGTTCTCAATTACCGATACGTGCGTTTCTTCTACCATCCATTGAAGGGCAAATTCATCATCTCCAGTGGATGGAAGGATCCTTCGTGGCGACGGGTGCGAGCACTTCGTTCTGGTATCGACGGCGAGGAGAAAGACCATAGAGAACGTGTCTTTGCAGCAAATATTATTGATATTGAGCAGAAATCCATTCCGCAGCTGCTTATAGATGAAGTATGTTGGTTGTCGACGAATCGTTATCACATGGCTAACGTTATCCCTAGGTCTTTCACCCCTTCTATGTCTTTCAGATTGCGAGCTTGATTCTCTGGTCATTGGACGAATACTATTACTATGCTATCTGTATCTTCGTCATGTCAGCAGGTAGCATAATAGCAACCCTGGTAGAAACACGCGCTGTTAGTATTGTCTTATCTCGACACGTTGTGTCCATCTTTACTAATCCAGTGTAGACACTGCGGCGTCTCCGCGACATCTCTCGCTTTGAATGTGATGTGCGAGTCCTTCGCAATGGCTTTTGTAAGTATATCCCTATTTTGGCTGGTAAGCATATTGCTGACTATTTTAAGGGGCCCACGTCTCGTCGAGCGATCTAGTTCCAGGTGACGTGTATGAAGTCAGTGATCCTAGCCTCACACAGTTCCCTGCCGATAGTTTGCTCTTGAGCGGAGACTGCATTGTCAATGAGAGTATGCTTACGGGCGAATCCGTGCCGGTCTCTAAAATTCCCGCCACGGATGAGACTCTTGATATAATGAATCTTGCCGCCTCCACAGTCTCTTCCGACGTTGCTCGCCATTTTCTATTCTGTGGAACGAAAATAATTCGGGCGAGGCGGCCACAGGATAATCGAGACGATGAAGCCGTAGCACTCGCTATGGTTGTGAGAACTGGTTTCAATACGACCAAGGGTTCTCTCGTCCGTTCGATGCTCTTCCCCAAGCCGTCTGGATTCAAATTCTACCGTGACTCTTTTCGATACATATCTGTCATGGGGTGTGTCGCACTACTTGGCTTCGTGGTATCTTTTGTCAACTTTATTCGCCTGGGACTATCCTGGCACTTGATAATTGTTAGAGCCCTGGATCTGATCACTATTGTCGTCCCACCAGCCCTTCCAGCTACACTTACAATAGGGACAAATTTCGCTTTGAGCCGTCTTAAGAAGAAACAAATATTCTGCATCAGCCCGCAGAGGGTCAATGTGGGTGGAAAGTTGGATATCATGTGCTTTGATAAGACCGGTACTCTCACGGAAGATGGCTTGGATATTCTCGGTGTGCGGCTAGTATCTGGATCAGCAAACCGATTTAATGATGTTGTCTCGAAGGCTTCAGATTTGGTCCCTCAGTCGAGTTTGGATGCTGGTCCTGGCGATAAATACGATAAAAACCGTGCTGCATTGTTTGCAATGGCTACTTGCCATTCCCTTCGCTCCGTCGACGGCGAGCTTGTTGGAGATCCCCTAGACGTCAAGATGTTTGAGTTTACTGGCTGGACGTTTGAAGAGGGAAGCCAAGGTAGTACTGATCAGGATGATGACGAACGAGGTCTCTCTCCTTCAGTCGCCCGTCCTCCTCCATCACGTTTATATGACACGGATGAATACGGGGTCACGCAGGGGCAACATGTAAGTTTAACAACTGAAATGATCGTCATTCTTGGCTAACATGGTTTCAGACACCAATCGAACTTGGGATACTCAGGTCATTCGAGTTCGTCTCTCAACTACGGAGAGCTAGTGTAATCGTGAGGGCTTTTGGTCAGCAAAGTGGAAGCGTTTATGTCAAGGGTGCACCTGAATGCATGCGAGATATATGTCGGCCTGAGAGCTGTAAGTCACCCTGCATAGTTCATTCTTCTAGCCATGCTAATTTCGATAGTTCCGGATGACTACGACGAACTCCTATCCTATTACACCCACAAAGGATACCGTGTCATTGCCTGTGCTACCAGGTACATAAAAAAACTATCATGGGTAAAATCCCAGAAGATGAAGCGTGACGAAGTCGAGAAGGACCTTGACTTTTTAGGTTTTATTATTTTCGAAAACAAGTTGAAGCCAACAACTGCCGCAGTACTTAAGGAGCTCACCCAATCAAACATCGGTTCCATCATGGTTACAGGTGATAACATATTGACAGCCATCAGCGTGGCCAGAAACTGTGGTCTCATTGAGAAGAACACGCACTGTTTTGTGCCCCATTTTGCCGAAGGTGAGTCGCCAAGATGAAGTTATCTCGTTCACGAACTAGCCCAAGGGGCGATCAATGTAGCGGCATCTCTCTCCTCCTCTTGCACAAAAGCCTATCATGGGAGGTTATCAACTGCTAACGTGAAGATCACAGGGAACTCTCGTGACCCTAATGCCCGTTTGCAATGGGAAAGCATAGACGACACGGCATACCAATTGGATTATCGAACTCTACTAGTAAGTTCCTTATAAGCAACTTACTGATATAGTTAAGCTGATTAATATGATTCTAGCCACTTCCCGTACCTGTAGATCGCGATGCTTCATTGCCACATGACATAGTAAATCTCAGGAACTATTCTCTTGCAATAAGCGGAGACGTCTTCCGATGGATAGTTGACTTTGCTCCGACCGAGGTCATGCAGAGGGTGAGTGCAGTTTTCTATTCCTGGTGTGTTGTACACATAACGTTCCTGGCTACGTTAAAGCGCACTTGTCAGCCGCCTACAATGTGAAAGAGCTAACGAAGTATCAGATGCTCGTCCGAGGTAAGGTATTTGCACGCATGTCTCCGGATGAGAAACACGAGCTCGTGGAGAAGCTTCAGAGCATAGACTACTGCTGCGGATTCTGCGGAGACGGAGCGAACGACTGCGGTGCTCTCAAAGCCGCAGACGTCGGGATATCACTCTCCGAGGCAGAAGCATCCGTGGCAGCCCCGTTCACGTCCAGAGTATTTGATATTCGATGTGTACCCGACGTGATTCGGTAAGATTTACCCGGGAACAGTATGGATTGAGTGTACAATCATGTCGCTAACCCTGTGTCTAGGGAGGGGCGGGCCGCTTTGGTTACTAGTTTCAGTTGCTTCAAGTACATGAGTCTTTACTCTGCCATCCAGTTCACCTCTGTCAGCTTCCTCTATGCTTCAGCTTCGAACCTAGGAGATTTCCAGGTAAGAATACACGACTGTCTTGCGTTGTTCTGTAGCTAATGAAGACTCTTTAGTTCCTTTTCATCGATGTCCTCCTTATATTACCAATAGCCATTTTCAGTGAGTAAAACAGGACGTCGTATAAGATGACATAACTAATTCATGTGATAGTGGGCTGGTCCGGGCCATTCCCAGTCCTAAGCAAGAAACGACCGACGGCAAATCTCGTCTCGAGAAAGGTCCTCACGCCCTTGTTAGGTCAGATTATTATCTGCATATCCATACAGACTGCTGCGTGGCTCATTGTGCGGGAGCAAAAATGGTAAGTTCTATCCTCGTGTATGTTCCGTTTCATCCAGCTTTCTGACGCGATTATTGCAGGTATATACCGCCTCACGTCAACCCAGAGAAGTCGAATGTTAAGAACTCGGAGAATACGGCCTTGTTCCTTGTGTCATGTTTCGAATATGTCTTGATAGGAGTGGTCATGAGCGCTGGCCGACCATTCCGACAACCCATGAACCAAAACTGTAAGCTCTATCAACTATGGGTATCCTACATCTAGCGACAATACTGACCATTTACATAGGGCCGTTCATGACCACCATCCTTGCAGCATTAGCCCTGACCGCGTATATGGCCTTCTCGCCGACCCACCGGATCAAGAAGATCATGCAGTTGACCAACATCAGCTCGTCCTTCAAGGTCACACTGTTAGTTCTCGGCGTGGTATATCTAACCGTCGCGTGGATCGGCGAGAACTATCTCTTCCAGAGAGTTGCTCGTGGATTCGGCCTGGCGAAGCTAGCTCTTACCAAGGAGCCGAAGAAGCGGAAGGAGTATAAGATTATACTCGAGCGGATGAATGCTTGACCTGAATATAACGTCTCGTCACGACCTGAAAGTTTGAACGTATGAAAATGGGCTGGCGCTGGTTGGAGTATAGAAACAGCCGGAAAGGGTTTATAGGTAATTCTTATTGTAAATATTAGTCCATCTAAGGGAGTTTTGCTAGGTTAGGATGTCGTGTATCGGACCATCGTCCACCTAGATTTGATATATCGACCAATAACTACCAGTGTACTTGCAACATATGCTCATGACGCGTTTCTATCTTGAACTTCTTAGCTAATAGATAATCGTACCGTCGTACATGAGGGTGAAAGAACTATACCAAAAATGGCCGCATATCATCATATTGATGAATTCTGACTGGTCTTCATAATAGAACAACCTGCTTTGTGACAGTAATAAGCAGTAGCTAGGTCTAGCTACTTTTTTTAACTATTACATAGTGAGCAGAAGAATCACCTAAGGCATTTACTACACGAGTTGGCACGGATCAAGGTAATGCGTCAAAATGGGTATCTATTCCAGAGTGGGATCTGATTGTACCTCCCGTGCTTTTCAGTTTACCCCCATACCCCCATCTGTGGCCTCTTTTCCTAATGCCTTCTTCGCCCTAGGTACCTCGAATATAACAGCGCCGTTTTTGCCTCCCTTGATCTTCTTCCACTTGCCTAGTCGGTGGTCCTTTCCAACCCCGGCTACAACGCATAGGCCATCCTTGCCGCGGTCCCCTCGCTCGAATAAGGCGATGTCGTTGACCACGCCCTTGACCAGCCAGGGGGGCGGGCCGGTCCCGTTTACTCCATTGGCTGCGCCTTCGTCGTCGGAGTCGTCCATAGACGTGCCATTAGGTACAGAGTCAAGGCCAGATGACGGGTTCCCTAGGATTCCTACGGGCTCGATCTTTTTCTTATCGTCGCTTAATCTCCAGACCCGGATGTGTCCGTCCCAACTGCCGCTCAGGATAAGATCGGAGTAAGGTAACGTCCGGAGGGCGGTAATCCACCTAGGCTGCGGAGGTGGCACAGCTTTAGGAGTAGGGAACTTTTCGGCGGATGCTTCTGACGGAAGTAATGGTGTCTCGAGTCCGTGTGCCTGTGCCAAGATGAAAAGGGGCTTCTTCTTTTGTATGCTCCACAGAGCTAGCGAACCATTGTCGCTTCCCGTGACGAATAGGTCGTCGTCGATCATCGCAACGCGATCCATGCTGCCCTCGTGGGCTAGAGATCGCGGGTCGATGCCTGGCTTCTGCTTCTTGTCGATCGACCCTCCGCGGAAAACTAATTGTGTTTCTTCGACAACTTTCCATAACCGGGCGGTCCGATCACGAGCACCTACGCTCACGCACCGTTCTTGTGCCAGCGCGTCGATGTCGACCACCTCGTCCTGGTGGCCAAAGAGAGTTTCGACATATGCCAGCTCGTCCAAGCTCCATACCTTTACGGTGCGGTCCTTGGAGGCCGAGTAGAGTTGGTTCGTGCCTCGGCGGAACGCCAAGCCAGTTACGGCATCGCGGTGGTGCATGAAGACACGCAGCGGTTTTAAGGATTTGGCGTCGTAGATGATGAGGCGCTTATCCGCGCCGCCCGTGACAACAAACTTGCCGTCTTGCGAGGCTGCCACGCATAATATGTCTGCCACATGCCCTTGGTAGCCCTTGTCCTTTCCCTTCTTCTGGTTTCCCTTCAGCATTGCGACTTTTGTTGGTTGGCGACGCGGAGGGGCGGGGGCTTTCTTTGGCTTCTTCCTGGTAGTTTGGGGGAACTGGTTGGCTGGTAAGTCTTGTAACTTCCATTTGACTAGGCATCGATCTTTCGTGACGGTATATGCATATGGTGCGCATATAGCAACGGAGGTAGTCGAGAGTGTATTACAACGGAAGAGCGTATGGGACGCTTGGGCGACAGCAAGCTCCGAGGCAATTGTTCGATAGACCTTCCCCTTGACTTCGGCAACATCTTCTTGTAGACGCTGCGCTATTATATCGCGGTCGATTTCTTCGGCATCGAAGCCAACCTCGTCGACTTCTTGTCGGACGTTTTCGAGATACCTTTCCGCAAGCCTTAACCTCTTCTCTGCTGCGGTTTCTCCTTCGTTATTCGATTCCGAGTCAGATTCGGGAGCTTCAGGTTCACCGATGCCAGCGTCACTTTCGGATTCGCTGCCTGATATGGAATCATCTCGCTCGACTCGCTTTTGGAGCGTAGGTGCAGGTTTCGATGGCGCCTTCAAAGATTTAGAGGTCGCAAGCCGTTTTTTGGGCCCGTCAGTAGGAGGTGCTCGCTTTCGTTTTTTTTGGACGCCGGGAACTGTGAAGAAGGAAGACATAATGGTCTAGAATGTGATTTCGAGCGATCAATGGGATTGTGTATTGACCGTCGTGCGCCCTTACAAAATTTCCATGCTATAGAGAAAAAGACTGTCGACAATTGCTAAGGAAGAAAAAAAAAAGTTCACAATCTGCGGGACACTAACAGGGGTCCATATCGGTGCCAAGAAAACGCCGCTAGCTATCACTGCTTTCCATGGTTAAGGTGGGGCGCGGCTGAAGAAACTGTGGCTTGTGCTTCCGACGTCCGACTTTGAACCCCGGGCCAACCTTGGAATCTGGAGCTTCTAGGATGGAAGGCAGGACTGCCCACTAGGCTGTAGCTACCTTGCGCGTCTACCACGTCTACTACATACATAGTACACACTTTTACTTACAACAATTCGGGGAACGATAGCTCCCGAAACGTCCTTCTACAACACGTTTAAGAGATCATTACTGTCTATCCATAATTTTCAAGATGTACGTTTACCAATGCTTTGCGAATATATTTAGACTAACATTAGCCAAACAGGGAGGTGTTGTTAGGAATCACTGGCAAGGACTTCACCTTAATCGCAGCCTCTAAAGCTGCGATGCGAGGAGCTACCATCCTTAAGGCCTCCGACGACAAGACCAGAAGCCTAAACAAGCATACGCTGGTTGCATTCTCGGGGGAAGCTGGCGACACAAGTATGCTAGTTCGTCGAACGGCTGAGCCGCTGAAAGCTAACTATTGCCAGTTCAATTCTCTGAGTACATCCAAGCGAACGCCCAGCTCTACTCGATGCGGAACGAGACCGACCTATCGCCTACGGCCCTGGCGCATTATGTTCGCGGTGAGCTTGCGTCGAGCTTAAGATCGAGAAAGCCGTACAACGTCAACCTACTCTTAGGAGGTGTCGACCCCATCACCCACAAGCCCAGCTTGTTCTGGCTGGACTACCTAGCAGCTCTGGCATCGGTGCCCTACGCCGCCCACGGCTACGCGCAATATTACTGCCTCTCGATTCTGGACAAGCACCATCACCCAGACATGACGTTTGTTCAGGGCCTCAAGGTGTTGGAGATGTGCACGGACGAGCTGAAGCGACGTTTACCTATTGATTTCAAGGGCATGACGGTTAAGGCGGTCACTAAGGATGGAATCCGAGACATCGAATTCAACGATGACAAGATTGTCAAGTGCGCGTAAAGGAGTTATTCCTTGTAGCTGGCGGCCGCAAGTGTAACATTAGGGTCATGGGCTGGGTGAAAGAAAAAAAACCATATAACAGCCTAATAATCAAGTCGCAGGCCGGCATATCGAATATGCCATGAACTACAACTGTCTAACCTATCCTTCCTATGATTACACATGTGACGAAAGATCTAATCCAACCCGCCGGCCGCTATGGGCCAATCTTAGAAAATAAGTACAAGTGGTCGGGAGGAGTAAGAGATTATAGGACGGATGAGACGAATAATGCTATTAGTATACCTAGGTAGTTCATGGAGGTACACCAAGTCTTGATCAACTAACTACCTAGGTACCTGATCAAGGACATTGGGTAGCCGGCTAGGTACGTAGGTAAGTAAAGACTCAACCCTCACCCCTCGGTCTTAATAGGGCCGCTTAACCTTGGAGAAGAGGAAATCCGCTAGCCTTATACTTACCATAACACCTACCTAGGCAGCTAGGTATACCGTACCTAAGGGTAGGTGTCAATAAAATTCTCATCCGGGATGTTTAAGTACCTACCATTAGTTAGGTACCTAGGTACTCATAGGATAAAGTTACATTACCCACCAACTCGAGCCAAATTATAACTGATTTGCCTAGACATAGTTGCCTATTATAGGTATACGACTGACGATGTTTTATTCTATTTTTATTCTACTTTGGGTAGGCATTTTAAACATAAGTCCTACTCCCGCCATTCGCGGTAGCCAAGCTTAAGTAACTCATCAGGCGGTGTATTCTGATGTATTTCAAGGGTTGCGTTTTTTTTTTTTTTTGGGCGGTGAGACTTCTGCATGATGCTACACCTTTTCACCACACAGGCAGGATTCCTATTGGAAGGGCGTAAGCCTTGTTGCAGTAAGAGAGTTGCATTCGCCTTCCCCTACTTTGGCTACTTTACCCCTAACAGCCCTAGGTACTTTTGCGTGGTCTTGCGTGGTCTTGCCTTGTTTTGTCTACCTACCACTAAACTACCTAGGTACCTAGGTAATAGCTAAAGAACGGTTATAAAGCTAAAGTACGAGCCCTATCATTAAAGTTTAGATCTAAGAAAGGAACCAAGGAAGGGTTTTCTCCTACCGACCTACCCCACCCACCCACACATTCCACCAGCGGTTCCAGCTTTCTCGGGGGGTAGGGGGGTTAACCACTGGATAATTGCATTTTCATATACTCATCTAGTCATTCAACGGCAGAGCCGACGACCCATCAACTCTTAGTTCGTGTCTACGGCAGCCTTTTTGAGGAAATCTTCACAAAATGGAATAATGTAGTATGGGGCTATCCAAGGGGTTCCAAGGTTCTCTCTTCTTATTAAGCCTATCAAATACTGAAATGTAGTCCCGAGCCTTCGGTGGCGCTAGATCAGGCACGCATCATTGGATTACCTAAATATGACAACCTGTATTTTGCTACGTTTGCTAACCAGGCTGAGAAGGTTGGGCAGTCGAAAGCAGCATTGGAAAATTCAATCTTTTACAAGTGTGGGCAGCGTCTCTTGTCGGACCATACCGATATTTGAATACAAACTCCAACGACGTTAAATGTTGCCACCGTCCAGGTATGCATCCATCATAGAATATTCTAAATTATCTCGAGATCCTTCTATGGATAGGTAGGTACATACCTAGCATACATCTAGGTACTTAGGTATATAGTATATAGTACCTGTTATAACAGCCCTAGAGCTTCTAGAATACATACATAGGTAGGTGTAGGTACCTAAGCGAGATTACTTTATTATGAACAATATGAACATTTTTAATAACAAGAGGTTATACCTAAGGTATAGTCTTAAAATTTTAATACCTCCAGCACACCCACGTTAAAGTGTTATAGTGTTATAGCCTATTGTACCTACCTACCCAGGTAGGAGGTACCTAAGTAGATAGAGAGACACCCAACATTAGACCTACCTAAGGTAGTAGGGCTCTATCTGTAACTATCAATTCTCAATTTGCTCCAGAAATTGCAAGAGCCTTCCTCACAGGAAAGAGACAAAAAGGAAACCTTGGAATTGTCGCAGTTGCCCAAACAGGTACCTTACTTACCTGCAGTACCTACCTACCTAAGTAGGATGGAAGGGATACATCCACCATATAGATAGATGCCTTACCGGTAAGCACTTACCTAGGTACCTACCTACGAAGTGTGTGGCTGCCAAAACATCCATGTAGAGTTGGGGCAAATGCATCCACTAGGTACCTCCTAGTGTTACGGTAGGTACAGTGGAAAGGTTACTGGACAACGTTAGTACCTACCTCCTAGGCATCCCACTATCCATGATACGATCGATGCCGTAGGTAATTGAATATACCTCTACTAATAACCTTGGAATTATCCCACTCCGGTATATCGATATCGATAAAACGCCCCGAGCAACCCATCAGCTAATTCCAATTGGTCAACTTTACTCGTACATAGGTATCGCTCCTACTCAGTCTAGTCCAGTCTAGGCATTATACTACCTGAGTACCTAGGTAAGGTTCCTTAGTCACGGACCGGACGCTAACGCGTTCTCGATTTTCGACACAACTTCAAAACTTCTGAATTTTTTTCATCTGATCCATTCTCTCTTCTCCCCCACAATCCCTTTTGCCATACCAAACCTCAAACACACGGCATATCCTCATCCCTTTCCCCCTGAAAAGAAAAAAAAAGATTCATTCTTCATTTTCCTTCAGGGTCTTCTCTTTCCTTTGAAAAGATTTGGGTTTTATTTCTTTTCTCAAGGAATCTTGAAGGCATTCTAATCTATTACTGGACGTGTGCTCTGTGACCACTTACAGAATCACACTACCATACAGCAACGGGCCTGCATCTTTCGTTCTCTAATAATTTCGAGAGAAGGTGCATCTGCGTTGTCGTTTCCCATTTCGTGATAAACTAATATCACTTGGTTCATTACAACTTGATTTCAACTTGATTTCAACTCTCAAGCACTAATTTTTGGTCAGCCAACTGACCCTCGCCTCTCATTTCTCTTCAACTGAACTCGTTCGTTCTTTCGAGAGAGATTTATTTATCTTCGGCTGGGATCCGTACCAAGAAACTTATTGCCTTGACGTACATCACTTTCAACGTATCTACTTGATCTACCATCCCATTTAACTCGACGTCACCATGGCCGATCAACTGAACATGGGCGGTTTGAGTCTGGCCGACCAGCAAAACCAACCTCGTTCCTACATCCCTCCTCATATGCGAGGCAAAGTCGGTGCCGTTGGAAACGCTCCTCCGCTACCTCCTATGGGTGCTGGTGGTCCTCCTCCTGGTGGCCCTCCTGGTGGCCCTCCTCCTCCAGCTAATATGAATGGCCTGAACAGCAGCGCCTGGGCTGGGTATGTAATCCCTCATAGCCGCGATGTTTGCATTCGATTTTTTGCATGCACAAATTTTTCATCTAATCTATCGAATGGAAATAGTTCTTAATTTTTTTTACTAACATACTGGATTCTACAGTAACAACAGCTTCGACGCTCGACCCTCTCCTGGGTGGGAAGGCGCTCCCAACTTTCCTCCTCCTCCCCAGCAGCAGCGCCAAGGCCCTGGAGGTTGGAATAACAACAACGGCGGCGGCGGCGGTGGTGGCGGCCGACAATTCGATCGCAATGCCTACGGCAACCCAGCTGCTGCTGGAGGTAGTGGCGGTAGCGGCGGCGGCGGTGGTGGTTATGCTAGAGGCTCTGGCGACGGACAGTGGCGCGACGGCAAGCACATTCCTGGTCCTCCTAACCCCCGTATGGAGCGAGATCTCTTCGGTACCCCGGATGATCCGTCAAAGCAGCACACTGGTATCAATTTCGAGAAGTACGATGACATCCCTGTCGAAGCCTCTGGACACGACGTTCCCGACCCTGTTCTCACTTTCAGCAACCCTCCTTTAGATGATCACCTTATCCGTAACATCGAGCTAGCTCATTACAAAGTTCCCACTCCCGTCCAGAAGTACTCTATCCCCATTGTCATGGGTGGACGAGATCTCATGGCTTGTGCCCAGACTGGTTCGGGAAAGACTGGTGGTTTCCTTTTCCCCATCCTTTCCCAGGCCTTCATTACCGGCCCCTCTGTTGTTCCCGCCGGCGCACCTGGCGGTGGTTATGGTCGCCAACGCAAGGCATATCCCACATCTCTTATCCTTGCCCCAACTCGTGAACTGGTTTCTCAGATTTACGAAGAGTCCCGCAAGTTCGCCTATCGATCCTGGGTCCGACCCTGCGTGGTCTACGGTGGTGCGGACATCGGTTCTCAGCTTCGTCAGATTGAGCGCGGTTGTGATCTCCTTGTCGCTACGCCTGGACGTCTTGTCGATCTCATAGAGCGAGGTCGTATCTCACTCCAGAACATCAAATACCTAGTTCTCGATGAAGCTGACCGTATGTTGGACATGGGTTTCGAGCCGCAGATCCGTCGTATTGTCGAAGGCGAAGATATGCCCGGTGTTCAGCTCCGACAGACTCTCATGTTCTCGGCCACATTTCCCCGGGATATCCAGATGCTTGCCCGTGATTTCCTCAAGGATTACGTCTTCCTTTCGGTCGGTCGTGTGGGCTCAACCTCTGAGAACATCACTCAGAAGGTCGAGTACGTTGAGGATGTCGACAAGCGTTCTGTTCTTCTAGATATCCTACACACTCATGGCGCAGGTCTCACTCTCATTTTCGTCGAGACCAAGCGCATGGCGGATTCGTTGTCCGACTTCTTGATCAACCAGAACTTCCCTGCGACTTCAATTCATGGTGACCGTACCCAACGTGAGCGTGAACGCGCTCTAGAGATGTTCCGAAACGGACGGTGCCCGATTCTAGTCGCCACTGCCGTTGCCGCGCGTGGTTTGGATATCCCTAACGTCACGCACGTTGTTAACTACGATCTTCCTACTGATATTGACGATTATGTCCACCGGATTGGTCGTACTGGACGTGCAGGAAACACGGGTCACTCAACGGCATTTTTCAACCGCGGAAACCGCGGTGTTGTGCGAGATCTTCTCGAGCTTTTGAAGGAAGCTAACCAAGAAGTCCCGGCCTTCCTTGAGACCATTGCCCGAGAGAGCTCTTTCGGTGGCGGCGGCGGCGGCCGTGGAGGCCGAGGTGGCGGCGGCCGTGGCCGTGGCCAGGGTGCGAACCGCGACTTCCGAAAGTACGCCGGCGGCGGCGGCGGAGGTGGCGGCGGCGGCGGCCCGGGCTTCGGTGGTGGTGGTTTTGGAGGTCCTCAGCAATCCGGCAACTACGCTGGCGGCGGTGGCGGCGGCGGATTCAATGCGCCGCCTCCTAGCCAGGGCTACGGCGGAGGAGCAGGAGCATACGGAGGTGGAGCTGCTCAAAGCGGCTACGGTTCTGGAAGCTATGGTAACCCTGGTGGACCCAGTGGTCAGGCTTCTTGGTGGTAAACCTGAGAGCCCATGGGAATGCCTAAATATTCCCTCCTGCAAACCGCATGCGGAGATGGAATAGGCAGATTCGCGATGCGGTACATAGATTTCACGGTGTCATATTCTGTTGTTCACTTTCACAACCGAGTCACGCAAGGTTTCTTTTTTTTTTTCTCTCTTTTTTCTGCTGTCATTTCTTCGACACTCTTCCCTGAACACTTAACATACTCATCTCTACGGCATACCTACGGTACAACCCGACTTCCAGCCTCCAAAAGGGACCGGCGCATTTCGAGTTCTACGAGTTAGAACTCCGGCATACGATAGACGGCATTTGTCTTTGTTTCGGCTGCGCCCCTCACAACTTGATACCCATAGAAGACTGCGAGGGGGGCATATGCGAGCAGCTGCATGAGACGATTGGAGGTCAAACACGTACTTTGACGAACGAAATTTCGGAGATATTCATCACTTAGAAGAGAAGTGCTGCATTATGGTCTATCACAGCACCTTGACGACGATGACGATCTCTCACTCGATGTACCCCGTATTTGTCTTTTGGAAGCCGGCCGAGGTTATTTCTCGTTTTCCCATAGAATGGGTAATGCGTTATCGCATGGCCGTGGATTCGTGTTGATGGCATCATCATAGACAAAAGTGGATTTCTCGGTTCTCTGGTTGGTAGGGTTTCTTACTCAAGAAGACTCGCCATGGTAAGGGAATCACGGCAAAGGGCTATTAGCATAGAATGGTAATTTTCGATGGAGGATCGATACACAAAAAACGGCGTCTCGGCGAGCAGGCATAGGTTCCAGACCTCTCCAACACATGGAAAGCAGTTCTGGGATCTGCTCTGACGATAAGGGCAATAGGGATTTGTTTTTAATCCCATCTGCCACCAATGGTAGTGCTTTTGCGGACATTGGCTGAGACGCTTTCAGGCCCTTTGAGGTTTTTCGCGCTGTGGTGGACTATCAGAGAATCCACCTACGACGGACTGAGAACTTCCCAAATAAAAAATGTTCCCCTTTTATTACGAACCGCAAAGCATCATGTGAAATAGTTGCTCAGCTAATACTGAATATGCGTTGCCTAGGTACTTACTTGTATTGCTGTGAGATTTAAACATCCTATATGGACTAGTAGTGTAGTTGCAAATTGCTGGATAGCTATTCATCAATACGTATTAATACTTGCCTGGTGTACGTACCAAGTGGTGCCGACACTGAAAGTCGTACAGGCAACCTGTTGTAAATGCGTCAAAAGGTAATTCTTGGATGCGTAATATTTATTTGGCGGATATCTACTTAGTGTAGGTACTTACCTAGGTAATTAAAAAGCGGGTATAATCGGTGTAGATGTGTTAAAAAGAAATTCTTATATGCGCGATGCTTACCTAATTCTTATCGGCCTAGCTTGTCTTAGGTAATACAACCAAGCTCGTACCTTCTGTTGGGTCGAGTTTGAACTTTGGAACCCATTAAACCCCTGCTTGACGTGCCTAGCGTACCCTAGGTACCTAGGTAGGTACCTAGGATATGTACAAACCTTGGTGCAAAGTTTAGGTGCAAAGTTTAGGTGACGCGACGTGAGTAGGTATGTAGGTACCTACCATAAACCATAGATAGAGCGTGAGGATTTTGATTCAGCACATTTTCTTAAATTTAAATTGATCATCTTCGCATCTTCGCATTCCACTCAGACATCTAACCCTTTTGTCCTTTTCCCCCTCCCAGCCCAGACTTTCAATAATGAATCCATGCTAGTATCGCATGCCTAGCATCAATTTATGGGCAGTTTCATTTTATTTCTCTCTCTCGTTTCCTTGAGCGAAAGTCGGCATCATAGACATCAAATCTACGCGCCTGACTGAACCACCCATTCATCAACCAACACAACCCTCCATCGCGACCCTTCATCAATTTACGTTGCCGTAATAACTTGCCATGGCTTCGAGAGAAGGCACGCCTGAGCACAGCCGCTGGTCGCGCGCCTCTAGTGGCGGCCCAAGGGACAGTACACCAGGCGACAATCTCGAAGCCAGTGTCATCAGGTCCGAATCTGGACATGGCAGTAAACGATCAAGGAACAAGTCATCCGGTGCCGCCGGGTCATCGTCATATCCCACCGTAGGCAAGATAAGACATCTCAAGAAGGAAGATGGAGAGCCACTATGGAGAAGAGACATCCAATACGACTTCCTTAAAGCTGTTTTCGACGACGACAACAAGGTCTTTACGAACAGCTACGAACCTATAGGAGACAGCAAGGAGAAGCAGAGTTTCGCAGACCTATACATCGACACTATGGCCCGAAGTAGCAAGACAAGCAAGGTTCTCCGAGACAAATTGCTTAGTGACCGAGAAGCCGCGAAGAGTATGGCCATGGTCTGCCTGCTGGTCAACGTGGGCCGGATGAACACGACATTAAACTGTACCTGTCCCCTCTATCGATATAGGAGTATGTGTTTTGCTAATGGCTTGGTTGCAGTTTTCCCCGAGATGCGAGCTCAGCTTCGAACATATCACGCCATCCCGTCGCTACAGGCTCATCAAGATGCATCCGCCTACAAGCAGCTACAAGACGCGCCAAGACTGAAGTCTATCCTTAAAGGCGCAGCCGAGGACAGACCAGAGCCACACGAGTTGGGCGAATTTAAGGGAAAGGATCCTCCTCGGTCGAACCCAGTTAATCTCATTTTCCTCATATGCCAGCAAGCATCTTATATCGCAGAGTTACACTTCCCATCCGGCGGCGAGTTTCACGACCTCATAATGAAGACGAACTATACGAGCAAATCCCGCGCGAGAGCTTTCCTGTGGTTGATGTGGTTCTATCTCGAGTCTGACTTTACAGAAGAAGGCTGCGAAGAGAATCCGTTTGGCGCGGGAGTCGATTACGGCACCGAGGTCGCAAATCAGGGAGTTCCGCGTATGGAAGAGATGACGGCTGAAGAAGAGGAACATGAGAATATTGACCCACATGAGGAGATCGAATTCGGGCGGGAGAAGCAGAGCCACAGAGCAAAAATCATCGCAGCCGACCAAGCCTACTTAGCAGACCACCAAAACAAGCGAGGCTCTAGAGGAAGGATTATACCCGATGAAGGACCTACCGCGGCTATCCTCCCCCGGATACGTCCGTCAAAACACGAGTCGGATCTGGATAGCACACGGTCCACACCGCCGCCGAGGGCCTTGTCGCGCATTGGTGCTAGTAGCACTGTGCGACGAGGAGGGGCACCCCTGAAGCACCTAATATTCGAAGGCTCCTCGCCTGCGGGACCGGGATCTCATGTCATTGAAGGCATAGTCCCCAGAAAACCACGCCCCCCCACCGCCCATCAACTCGCAGTAGAGCGGAACCGGAACCAGCGGGTTGAACACATCCTCGGCCGCGGACTACGAAGACAGCATCATCGTGCCCGAAAGTCACGTCGGCAAGAGGGAGCGATCATGCGTGCAAAGCGCCGTTTGGCGGCGATGAAGGACGCGCTCATAGACAGCGATGAAGAAGAGTACATGATGTCACATAGGGAACAGAAACACCCCTTCATAGACCGAGGCTTCGGTGGTCTCTGCCAACTCAACCAGGAAGAGGATGATTTCGGCGAAGAGTTCGCATCTTACGCGGCCTCGCTCAGGAGGGCGGATCGGCGGCTAAGACGTTGGGATGGTCGACCCGAATTAGGGGTTGTGTCGATAGCCAAGAGACGTGTTGCAGGTCCACCGTCGGACTATGCCTCGCCAGACATGCAAGCCGACGACGGTGGTAACGACAGCCCAGAAAAGATGGACATGATTAAGACGAAGTCAAATGGCAATACCAACGGCGATGTCACTATGGAGGATGCAGATGACTTAGACCCTATGGAGAAGGAACTCCTAGGTATTGGCAGCGGGGGCGAAGAGGGTGAAGGTGAAGGTGAAGGTGAAGGCGACGGTGACGGTGAGGGCGAGGGCGAGGTCAAAGACGACTCTGACGACATCGATAATATCGGAAAGGCGTTACTAGGTTTGGATGGCTCAGACGGCTCGGATAGTTCATAAAAGTTGCGGAAAGTGAGCATGGGATTGCAGCAGCGATGATGCTACCATGGCCAGTAGCGTGTCGCTGCCTGCGTAGGTATTTGTTTCGCTTTTCAAGTGGGTTTGGTATGGCCTAACCAGACTTTGTACCTCTAGCAGATATCGGGACGGTGTTTATCAGAAAACGGCATAGATATGGAAGGTGATAATACGATGGTGTTTATCAATACACGCAAGGCTAACAAATGTGCTTCACGGCGCCTTGAGCGGGTTATCGTGATGTGTAACAGGACACTGCAGTATACCTACCTCCTTGTACAACGCAGCGCGATGTCTGTGGTCATATTTAGGTTGGTTTGTATAACTAATGGCACGTGCAGTGTACGTCGGACATTTAATTGAATACATAGTATAATCCTCTGGGGATCTGATGCCATCCATAGTCTTTCTCGCAACATCGGTATACGCAAGTTATCCGAACCAGCATTGGAAGAGGTCTGGTAGGAACTAAAGTAAAGTCCTGCGGGAGATAAATACTAGCCAACTGTAGGCATTACAAATCAGACAGCCTTTAAAGAGGTATTCCTAAACTCCGCCGCAGCCCGAGCCAAGCCTCCTCAGATCGGATCGGAATCCCCTCGCCGGGGCCGGTGTCGGGTAGGTAACTACCTAGGTACCTAGTACGCTTGGGAGGTACATACGTAAGCTACTTACTGTACTATAGCCATAGGTTAGTTTTAATCCCTCCAGGTACATAGGGGGGGCTAGGGTATACGTAGCCAGGCTAGCAGACTGAGTCGTCGGTTAGCGTCCTACCAGCAAAGCTTAACTCTGCCCCAGACCGGCTAACCCACTTTCCTCCCTACCTATACATAGTACTAGGGATGTAACAGTTCACGAAAACGAGCGCCATCCGCGGTGAAGTATTATTATTCTTATTATTACCATCGTCATTATCATTAATTGACCAATCCCGACGGCAGGAAGGGGAAAACCCGGTTCGAACGCATAGATAAGAA
The DNA here is from genome assembly GCA_902806575.1 of Jackrogersella multiformis. Classification (NCBI taxonomy): domain Eukaryota; kingdom Fungi; phylum Ascomycota; class Sordariomycetes; order Xylariales; family Hypoxylaceae; genus Jackrogersella; species Jackrogersella multiformis. Next base: position 2,421,499 of record CADCXD010000005.1, on the reverse strand, counting down.
ATACGCCGCAAGGGCTTCGGCACTGGTTGTGACAGGCATGCATGTATGCATGTATGGAAACATTCTTACTTACTTACTTACCTCCCTGCCTCCTAATACCTGATGTCGAAATCTAGTCCCGAGTGGAACCCGGGGTTCGGGAACGGGTTTGGAAGGAGGTCGGTTTCGTAGCAAAGAAAGGACTACACTAGTGTAGTGTAAGTCGGAAACGGGAAGTCTCATGTCGTGTTGTCTTACCGACTTTTGCACTAGTGAGCCAATGGACTAAGCAGGAAATGAATGTAAAACTCTGCATTTATTATTGAAATTATTTATTTATTTATTTATTTATATAATTATCCATGCCGCGAACTCGGCATCCGTGCGTCATCGGCGAGTTTCGCAAAAGCCGCCCATCATCCACCGAGATGAAGAGGACCGGGGGGAAAAGAACGAGAGAAAGGAGAAAAAAAGAACGAGAGCGAGAGCGAGAGGAAAAAATATCACCTTGCCGCCTCTTTAACTATATGCCGATTCGTATTATACAGAAGATGATTGGTGAGAGTTCCATTCTAAGCACCCGGTTGTTGGCCAATTCGTACCTGCTCAATCCCGGGCCATGGTTGACTCGATATGACTTGCGTATAGTCGCATTCTCTTAGCTCTTAGCTCTTAACTCTTAGCTCTATACTGTACATAGCTGCCTAGGTAGTAGCTACCCCGTACAACATGTACTATAAGACCTACCTAGTTCTTTTCGGGTGGAGTCAAGTCCGGGTGGCGGGGCCGACAGATGGAAGCATCATAAATACTAAAGTCAAAGGGTCCTTCCTAATTTGTTGCGGTTAAAATCCAGATTTATTATTTTACCTACCTGGATACTTGGAGATATCAGACACTCACTCTCTTCTTACTATATCCACTTGCATATATCTTCATCTAAACAGCTATGTTATCTATATAAGTGGTCAGCATTTAGAACGTTATAAGTTATCTCTGGGGACAAACAAGCAACCAATCCCGTTTCTTGTTGCCGCTCATAAAGTCCCTATTGTCAGTCGTCTGTGGAGCTCACCGCATTCGCCTCTTCTTGCTTTGTTACCAGCAAACATAAATATTTGCTTATAAATACCTAGGTACTCTCTCGGTATTAAACATCAAGCAAGCTTTAAGATATCAAGTATACTAGCTTACATACACTTGATATAACTTCGTCGTTCTCGCATTACGCTGCGAGTAAGTCTTAAGCTACTTTTTGGGCCATATTATTATGGCACGTGAAACTGAGGGAAGAGAAATAAAACCGGCCGATCCACTTGCAGATGTCGATAACACTGGCAACTCTGAGCCAGCAACGCCGGTCTCTGATTACGATGATCCCGAAGAAGAGATCCGAAAACATGAAGAGTCCGATGAGAAACGGGCTAACCGTGAGGAGTTGAAACGCACTCACAGCTATGCCACCGACACAAGCGCAATCACTCGCACTGCCACAAGAACGTCCGTACCAGCGAAGAAGTCATGGTACAAGGCACTAAACCCCTTACTATGGGGTTCAATACCGCCTGTTCCCAAGGAGCGCCTAGTCTCGAGGGAGTACGGTGCTGGCTTCTTGAGCAGGCTGACGTTCCAATGGATGGCTCCCCTGATGAATGTAATTACCCGTATTGACATGTCTGCCTTAACCACGTCGTACTGATAAAATTCTAGGTAGGGTATAAACGGCCCTTAGAACAAGACGACCTCTGGCTGGTGAACCCCAATCGGGCAACCGAGGGGATGACAGCTAAGACGAGAGAATCGTTCGAGAGACGAACCAAGAATGGTGACAAGTACCCACTGCTTTGGGCACTACACGAGACTTTCTTCTGGGAGTTTTGGATAGGTGGCTTCTGCCAACTCTGCTCGTCCATTTTCCAGGTCATGTCTCCTTTCACTCTGCGCTACCTGATCAACTTTGCTCAGGAAGCATGGGACGCATCTCAGAATGGGCAACCACCTCCCGAGATCAGCACAGGAATCGGCTTAGTTATTGGCGTGACCGTCATGCAGATTCTCCAGAGCTTAGGAGTCAACCATTTCATCTATCGCGGCATGATTATTGGAGGGCAGTCGCGTGCTGTCCTTATCAGTCTCATCTTCGAGAAATCCATGATATTATCCGGCCGGGCGAGAGCTGGTGGTAAAGATCTTCAAAACGGCACAGCAGAGAATGGGCAAGGGGAGAAAGGGAAAGAGACTGCAAATAACAAAACAGAGAAACCAGAAGAACCCGACGCAGGCCCAAAAATAGACAAGGCGGGCATCTCTGGTGACGGCACTGGCTGGAGTAATGGAAAGATTGTGAACATAATGAGCGTTGATACCTACCGTGTGGATCAAGCCTCCGCCATGTTCCACATGATTTGGACCGCGCCAATTTCATGCATCATAACTCTCATCGTCCTTATTATCAATCTGACGTACAGCGCTCTCGCCGGCTTCGGAGTCCTGGTCATCGGTGTTCCGGCCTTGACTAGAGCAATTCGGTTGCTATTTAGGCGCAGAGCCGCGATAAACAAAATAACAGACCAGCGTGTAAGCCTAACGCAGGAAATATTGCAGTCAGTCCGTTTTGTCAAGTATTTCGGCTGGGAAGGGGCCTTCCTAAAACGTCTCGGGGATATCCGTGCTCGAGAGATCCACGCCATTCAAGTCCTCCTGTCGATTCGAAACGCCATAAACGCCGTCAGCATGTCGCTTCCCATCTATGCTTCCATGTTATCATTCATAACTTACTCGCTGACCGATCACGGCCTTCCCGCCGCGCAAGTCTTCTCCTCTCTTGCTCTCTTCAACGGCTTACGGATGCCTCTAAATTTGCTCCCCCTTGTCATCGGCCAGACGGTAGACGCTTGGTCCTCCCTTAAACGTATCCAGGAATTCATGCTATCCGAAGAGCAGGAGGAAGATGTCGTCTTACAACCTGAAGGGCAGAATGCGGTTGAGATGCACGATGCCACTTTCACCTGGGAGAGGACGCCGACCCAACAATCCGAGAATGAAAAGAAAGGCAAAGGGGGTCCTCCACAACAGGGTATAAAAGTTTCCGAGGCAGGCAACGGCGGGATACACTCGGAGAATTCCGAAGATACAGCAAGTACACTCGTGGAGGAACGTGAGCCTTTCAAACTCCAAGATTTGAACATCGAGATTGGGAGAAACGAGTTAGTTGCAGTCATCGGAACCGTCGGATGTGGAAAGAGCTCTTTACTCGCTGCGCTTGCTGGTGACATGCGGAAGACATCAGGTGAGGTCGTATTAGGTGCCTCGAGGGCTTTTTGTCCACAATATGCCTGGATTCAGAACGCAAGTGTCCGGAATAACATCCTCTTTGGGAAGGACATGGATCGCGACTGGTATAAAGAAGTCATAGGAGCGTAAGTGAAATTCCGCAACGACGATGGTACATCAGACACTAACTATCGTGATTAGCTGTGCCTTGCAACCCGACCTAGACATGCTTCCCAACGGAGATGCCACTGAAATAGGTGAAAGGGGAATTACTATATCAGGTGGTCAGAAACAGCGTCTCAATATCGCCCGAGCCATCTACTTCGATGCTGATATCGTGCTCATGGACGACCCGCTCAGCGCGGTTGATGCTCACGTTGGCCGACATATCATGGATAACGCTATCATGGGTCTTCTAAAAGACAAGTGTCGAATTCTTGCAACGCATCAACTGTGGGTTCTTAACCGCTGTGATAGAATCATCTGGATGGACGGCGGCAAGATCCGCGCAGTTGACACTTTTGACAATCTGATGACGAACCAATCTGGCTTTAGGCAGCTGATGGAAACAACAGCCCAGGAACAAACGAAAGAGGAAGAGCCGGCCGTCGAGGAGAAGACCGCCGAAGGTGACAAGGGCAAGAAGAAAAAGAAGCGAGCTCCAGGGTTGATGCAGGCGGAGGAGCGAGCTCTATCGAGTGTCCCGTGGTCAGTCTATGCCGCTTACGTTCGAGCTTCAGGAAGCATTCTATACGCGCCCCTCACGATTCTTGTCCTGCTACTCTCCCAGGGTGCCAACATAATGACGAGTTTATGGCTTTCCTACTGGACGTCTGACAAGTTCGGACTCAGCATAGGGGTGTATATCGGAGTGTACGCAGGTCTGGGAACATTCCAAGCCCTGCTGATGTTTCTCTTTTCGATTATGCTGGCTGTATTCGGCACAAATGCCAGTAGGGCTCTCCTGAGACAGGCAGTGACGAGGACCCTCAGAGCGCCGATGTCCTTCTTCGACACAACACCGCTAGGTCGTATCACAAACCGGTTTTCGAGGGATGTCGACGTTATGGATAACAACTTGTCTGATGCGATGAGAATGTATTTCCTCACGCTGGCGATGATCATATCCACATTCGCCCTTATTATCGCCTTCTTCTACTACTTCGCAATCGCGCTAGTCCCTCTGACCATTCTCTTCCTGCTCGCGGCATCATACTACCGAGCCTCTGCTCGGGAAGTAAAGCGCTTCGAATCAGTACTTCGGTCCGTAGTTTTCGCCAAATTCGGCGAGGGGCTCAGCGGAGTAGCGTCTATTCGTGCGTACGGGCTGAAAGATCGTTTCGTCGACGATCTTCGAAAGTCTATTGATGAAATGAATGCAGCATATTATCTTACTTTCTCAAATCAAAGATGGCTATCAATACGCCTAGACGCCATCGGCAACGCGCTCGTCTTCACTACGGGCATACTCGTCGTGACGTCTCGATTTAACGTTTCACCGTCGATCGGCGGTCTCGTGCTTTCGTACATCCTATCCATCGTACAGGTATTGCAATTTTCGGTGCGGCAGCTAGCCGAAGTGGAGAACGGCATGAATGCCGTGGAACGACTTGAGTACTATGGAACGGAACTTGAGGAGGAGGCACCTGATCACACGATCGATATCCGTCCTACGTGGCCTGAAAAGGGAGAAATCATCTTCGACGACGTGGAGATGCGATACCGTGAAAACTTACCCCTGGTACTCAAGGGTCTAAGTATCAACATCCGCGGTGGCGAACGTATAGGTATCGTAGGACGTACAGGGGCAGGCAAGAGTTCCATCATGTCAACCCTATTTCGGCTCGTTGAGATCTCAGGAGGTCACATTTATATCGACGGGCTCGATATTTCTACGGTCGGTCTACACGACCTCCGGTCTCGCCTCGCCATCATCCCTCAAGATCCCACGCTCTTCCGTGGGACCGTTCGTAGCAACTTGGACCCGTTTAACGAACACTCGGATCTAGAACTGTGGTCGGCGCTGCGGCAAGCGGGCTTGGTGTCGGCGGACGCAAGCGTCGACGACAAGGACCCGGGGCGGATCCACCTGGACAGCGTAGTAGAAGAAGACGGGCTAAACTTCTCGCTGGGACAGCGGCAGCTGATGGCGCTAGCGCGGGCTCTGGTGCGCGGATCGCAAATCATCGTATGCGACGAGGCAACGTCAAGCGTAGACATGGAGACGGACGACAAGATCCAGAAGACGATGGCGGTCGCGTTCCGCGGAAAGACGCTGCTGTGCATTGCGCACCGACTGCGTACTATCGTCGGGTACGACCGTATCTGTGTCATGGACGCCGGTCAAATCGCCGAGCTCGACTCCCCGCTTAACCTCTGGAAGCAGGGGGGTATTTTCAGGAGCATGTGCGATAGGAGTGGGATCAGATTGGAGGATATACATAGCGCGACGGCCGACTTGAATGAGGATGCTGATGAAGTAGCCGAAGGCTCGGGCGGGAAGAGCGAAAAGGATGACGATTTATAATTCACCTATAGATATTAGACAGGATAACACCTAACTTGTGAGTTTTGGATAGATCTGGATACATAATAAGGTAGCGATACATAGTTAACGATATTATATGAACGAATATACGAGTCTTGAATATTCTACCTACTTGTATGGTTTTGCGTAATGGTTTTGATGTGGTATTGAGACAGTGTTGTTTGTATATCTAAGAGGGGTTTTATTTAATAGATACCTAGTACCTAGGTAGATATCTACATATAGGTATGTAATAGGTTGGTAAATAGGGGTAAAAGGGAAAGAGCGAACGAGCAAGCTTTCGACGGGTGAGTACCTTAGATTGGATCATGGCTTGAACTGTAATACGTGAGAAACTCTTATCCTAGAACAGGTGCGGCTCAGTACTTTTCGTACCTTCGATACCTACCTAAATAAGGTAGTTAGTATTTATTTAATTATTATGAAGAAGCACATTTATCGCTATTCCAACGTGCAAGTTGCAAGAGCCCACATACACTACCTATGCAAGCCTAAGGGAGGAAGGAAAGACTACTTACTAACTTGTGTATCCGCTTGCCCACCCAGTTACATTTGCACCTGGGTCTTGCTCGTTCGACATAGTAAAAGCATGTTAGTAGATACGAATATATCAGGTACTTATGTAAGTACCTAGGTAGGCTAAGTAGCAACACGAAGCTATGGATATAAAGCAAACAATACTTATAATAATTTGAATACCTAAATGCCTAGAGGTAAGTAGATATCATAACTAATACCTACCTTATGTAGGTAGCCTCTACTTAGAAACCATATCCTATTCGTCCGTAAGCTACCTAGGTAGACACTTATTAGCCCACGTACCTAGGCTTGTGGTTCCTGCATAAGTCTCCCTTAGGTTTGATGCAGGTCCCTATATATAATCTGCATCATGTCGGTAAGTACCCATCCGTAAGGCACGCACATACATACCTACCTAACTAACCCTTACTTACATTCACTTATACATGTATATCAATATTTCGGAGGTCCTCACGTCGGACATGCGGTAGGTATGCACGCGTATACAGGTCCTACCTGGTTAGATAGGTTAGTAGATTAGATAGATTATGTAGAACTCCACATGATAGGCAACGGCTCGACTCGACTCGTTGGACAAGCCGGGGAAATTGTGATATTATTGGATAACAGAAAGACTATGTACTACAGCTCTCCGGTGGCAGATATGTGACGTAGTAGTAATGTTGTGCCCTTTTTTTCTTCTTCTTCAAAAAGCCCGTCAAGTAGCCCCCTGACCCATAACTCCAACTCTAATGCCTATTACATGTCTTGTTTTTACAGAAGCAATTGCTTGACGGACAAGGACCGAATGGGTTCTCACCGCTACACGAAGGACTCTACACCTTCCCCTTCCCCTTCCCCACTACCCTACTCTACTCTACCAAAATTGGCTCGCCAGACTCGTTCTCGTCTCGATGATGTTTCCAATCATACTTTACGCGGAAGAATCTGCAAATGCTCTAACACCGTAGCCCTCCCTTTCCGGACTCCCAAGAAGAAAGAAAACCCTCGCCAGATATCTAATGCCGGGGTTGAGACTGGCTCCAGTTGTTGTGATGGGCAGCCGGCGGGAACGGATTTTGCGAATCGTCTAGCATATCTTCCAGAAAGGCACTTGGTGCTCGTCCGCTTGGTGGTCGGTTGAGATTCAACGAGCTCGAACTCATATCCCGCCGCGCCATATCCGTACGAGGAGCAAGGCCAGGAGACTCGGGCGGGGTGTGCCCGAGACTTCGCCCATGACCGCGTGAATCCGGTCGCAAGTTTGTCAGACTGATAGAATGACCGTGACTTTGCTGCTGCGGAGAGCCTGCCCCAGCGGCGTAGAAACCAGAGGGCAAGAAGCGGGATTCACGATTACCACTGCCATTTGACGGAGCCGGGGCAGTGGGGGAAAAGAAGAGGTTAGACTGGCTCGGGGTAGATGAAGGAATAGGCCCTCGCGTCGTCCTTCGCACCCCGCGACCTGATACAGCGTTACTAAGCGATGCCGACGACGCTTGATCGCTGTACTTATAAAATGGCGGCGGAGGCGGCGGGAATGTGGCTTTGTCGTTAGCCAGTTGTTGAGCTAATGCTGCCTTCTTGACGGAGCGGTGTAAGAGACAGGCAACAACAGCCCGCCATATCAAAACGGCAGCCCCGAAGGCACCTAAGATGGCCCCGACGGCAATGAAGACGGTGCCTTCCGGTACGCTCGACGGTTGCATGAACGGAGCATTGTTCGTGGGAGGTACGGTAGGGGCGGGATAGCTGTACTGGCCGGGAAGAGTGGGAAGAGGTTCGTCGGATCCAGTTGAGGTGGTGCTGATAGCCGGCACACTATCAGTCGACGACGACGGGGTACTCGTTGTGCTGCTAGCTGCGCTTGTTTGATCGGTCGTCTGATCAGTAGTCGTGGTGGCTTCTGAAGCAGAGGTATCGGCGTTCGTCGACGTTGCTGATGTTGCCGTTGTCTCCGCACTCGTCGAAGCGGGAGTTCCAGTCGCAGTTCCAGCGGTCGATGTCGCATCATCGGTTTGGGTTTGCGTGCCTTGAGCGATGACGTTAGAGGCAAATAGGGCGGCTAGAGCGAAAAGAATCGGTTGCGCGCGCATGATGGGCGAGAATTCACGATACAGCGGGATAAATAATTAAGCGAACGAGACTCCCGACGTCGATATTTCGATGCGCGATAGCTAGCGCGTAGGATAAATCTCTGATGGATTTCTTGGTTTATTTGTTTGTTTGTTTGTTTCGATTCTGTCGAATGGATAATTCGGATTGTGGCTAAGCAAAGAAACGAGGTGCGATCTGGAATCCTCGTATTCTCGGTCTCGGACTCAGCTCAACCACCAAAGGAAAAGGGCGCCCCGGAACAAGGGACGGGAGAAGACCGGAGCGACTATAATGTGGGAAATTTTATGACTAATGACGGACGAGAATGATAGGGATTATAGCGATTGTTGCATTGTTGTTGTTGCTGATGATTTTCCTGGCCTTCCCACCTCTTTGTTGCGTTGCTGGTGTTGTTTGGTGAGACGGAGGGAGGGGGACCAACAAGAAATAGGAGGAGAGGCTAAAATAAGCAAACAGGGCGTTCCTGCTTAGGTACCTTAGGTAGCTAGTAAAAAGTAAATTGAGAATAGACGAGACGAGGAAGGCTCGCGTTGATGACTATTACCTTCGTGCTAATGCTGGTACCGGTACATAGTGTCGTTGATACGTAGTGGTTTTACACGCTAGCAGAACCATATTGTAAGGGTCTATGGATGTTACAGTACATGCATTTCGCGCGCCATCGGCAATTTCTGGCAGGCCGCAGCGACGCTGTACGACTTCGTAGCACAGCGCACGGCAGGAGGCTAATGACTTTTGACTGGGCTGAATTGGCACCATACCTAATAGGTACCTTCCAATTACATGTAGTCCATGCTGCTACTGGCACCAATAGCCCTGGTAGTGTAATCCAGCATTTGTAGTGCAGGCAGGTTGTGGTAACCTACCTAGGTACCTAACATGTACCATAAGCTGGAATGGAAAAAGAATAAAAAATTTGTAAGACAATTCCACGCGGTGGTAATTTTCGGTATGAAATATATTTCAAGAGACGCACCAGCCATTCTTTGATCATAAGGACACGATTAAGCATGTACGAAGTACCTAATTGCTAGGTTCTTCCAATTTCGTACCTACTTAGGTAGTGTAGGTAGATGCGCACTGACCGAGTTCGCGTGTACGACCTGAAGATACCTAGGTAGGTTCACGCTTGCGAGCGGCTAATAATATTCCCTCTTCCAGGGCGGTCAAGATTTTCCAAAGTGGCAGATCGCAACCCGCCATTGTTAGCCACGCCGTCGACCAAACGTATACGCAACATTTTCTTGCCTTCCTACCTACCTGCTCACCTAGCCGATTCGAAACAAACCACAGTCCGCTATGGGTGTCGCAAAGAAGACGCGCAAGTTCGCACAGGTCCGTCTCCCTCTCCCTCTTCCTCTCATCACCCTCCCACTCCAAACACCACCTTATCGATAAGCGCATAATCGTTCACAGCATCATCATCATCATCATCATCTAACCTCCCCTCCCAACACGCAGGTAAAGCGCATAATCTCGCGCCGCGACGCGCGCCTCAAGGAGAACAAAGCCAAAGCCGAGGCCGCCGCCCTCTCCAAGCCCGCCGCCGCCGCCGCCTCCGACATCGTCCGCCACGAGGTCCCGCAGCTGCCGTCGTCGCTCTTCTTCCAGCACAACGAGGCGCTGGTCCCGCCCTACAGCGTGCTCGTCGACACCAACTTCCTGTCCCACACCGTCCAGCGCAAGCTGCCCCTGCTCGAGAGCATGATGGACTGCCTGTACGCCAAGTGCCACCCCATCGTCACCAGCTGCGTCATGGCCGAGCTCGAGAAGCTCGGCCCCAAGTACCGCATCGCCCTGCGCATCGCCCGCGACGAGCGCTGGGAGCGCCTGCAGTGCGACCACAAGGGTGTCTACGCCGATGATTGTATCGTCGACCGTGTCATGTGGGTGGTGCTTCTTGTTATTCTTCTCCTTTCCCTCTCCTTTCCCTGTCTTTCTCTCTTTCTCTCTATGTATGCGTATGCACCGCGTCGGAACGCGATAGCTAACCGCCGAGCCAACAGGAAACACCGCATATACATCGTCGCCACCAACGACAAGGACCTCTGCAGGAGGATACGCAAGATCCCCGGTGTCCCCATCATGAACGTAGCCCGAGGAAAGTACGTGATCGAGAGGTTACCCAGCGCGCCGCAATAGCCTGGTCGGGAGGGTGCTGGGAAGATGTATACGAGAATCCGCATAAGTAATTAGGGCACGTTCCGGCGTTTGGGCAGAGAGACCGTCTCTGGGCTTCACGGCATACCACACACCATAGGCGTTCCGAGGGCAAAGAAAAGTCATTTATAAGGACGATAAAAATGGACAATGCTACTCCTGGCTAGATAGGTAGATAAATATATGTTTAATGATTCATGTTGAATAAGGGCAATCACAATTATTATCCCCTCAGCAAGTACCTGGAGTTGAGGCCACCTGGGATGATTCCTATGTACATTGATAACCTCGTTTGGTGTTGTTGAAGGGCCTCCGCTACCCAACAGCACTGCAAAAGAAAAACCACCGCCACGGGTATAGACGGCGGCCAATTCCTTTAGCATCTATAATCGCCGTCACACTTAATGCTCTCGAACCGTGCCATTTTAACCTCAAAAAGCCGAAAGGTTGCGCGAAAACGCCATAGCCCGCGTCTCGGTCGAAGAAATTTGACTAATGTACACCACGCCCTTTTTTTGCCGTTCATATTGAACCCTTAGCATGCCTATATATCAAGGCTGATCTAGAACTGCGCCTTGAAATGAAGAGGATCTGATGCAGAAAAAAAAAACACCCGCTCCAGAAAAGACAAGTAACAGAGATGTTTTTGACGAGCTCAGGTCCAGGGAAAGATGTTCATTAGTTGAGAAATCCCTTGCACGCCGCGGTTCCGCATAAGCAAGGGATACGATCTAAGCTCCCGATTTCTCGTTCGAACTTGTAGTCATATGTCAACTCTTCATCTGTAACAAGTTTCGTTAGTCATGTTCTTCGTAGTTTGGGACGGTTTGGTGGAATATATGTAGACTTACTCTGAGCGATATCTCGTAACGCATAGATGACAATCCTCTTGCTGCCTTCTACCTTAATAATCTTGGCCGTGCAATTCGGCATACAACAATGATTGATGAAACGGGCAATGCCTCCCTTCTTCGTCGCATCAATGACCGTACTGTCGTCGATACGGAAGAGGTAGCTGCTGCCAATGCCACTTTTGAGGTAGCGATTCTCCCGAATCTCGGAGATGGACTGCCGAACTTCCTCTCCGACATACTCGATAATCATGTCATCTTTGTTGATGTTCTCCATTGCGTAAAGACCCCAGTTGTGGATTGCAGAGCGAGCAAATTTGACAGGTTTCTTTCGCTTCTTCAGCTGGTTGAATCTCAGTACCTCCGAGTCCTGGCCTAGAGTTCTCTTCTGGTCGTTCAAATCGGCTACGAAGCGTCGGTTGTTGACGCGATTTGCTCTCGAATTTCCCTTGGCTAACAACTTCTCTGCTGCAAGTTTCGCTGCTTCCGCCGCCGCCGCCGCCGTATCTTTGCCATCCTTCTTCTCCGCACGGAGTTGCCGCTCTTCTCTGGCCTTCTGCACTTTAAGGTGATGAGGAAGGTATTTAGACTTCTCCGAGTTGAGAATCTTCTTGATGCCTTCGGTACGAGCACATCCACTAGGGTTTGATACATAGTAGCCTTCGATGGTAAGCGGTTTCGTACTTGATGGCTGATCCGCATTCAGTTCTCGTACACGGCCGTGCTTCCACACCCAAAGTCTGGGGTCACCAATATCGGTCGCCTTGAACTTCCTCTTGAGTTTGGCGATATCAGGATGGTCTTTGAACTGGAGCTCAAGGTCTGGCATGGACTTCACTGACAAGTCAAATGACTCCGGCGCAGCCATCGCAGGGACTACCGCATCAGAAAAGCGCTCATCCCTAAGAATTACTTCATCTACCACCTCTTCAATGATGGGCTTCTGTAATGGTTCCTCGGGTTCTTGTGTTTCCTCTTTCTGCACCTGTTCTAAGACTTCGTCGACGTAAGCATCCTGTTGTTTCTTCTTCATGGCCTCGCGCTCCTCGAAGAGTTGCTTCTTGGTCTTCTTCTTTGACTTTGCTACCGGGGCCTTCTTTCGACCCTTGGTGGTCTTCTCAACCGGTGTAGAAGGTTCAGTGGCTTCGGGGTTTTTATCATTGCCGAGTTCAGCGTCTGGCATAACGACATCTTCTGCAGGACTAGGGAACTCGTTTTCGAGTATATCAATAGTAACACCGAAGAGTTCTTCGTCGGACTTCTTCTGTCGCTTGATGGCGGCTTCGATGTGAAGATCGAGCTTCCGTTTCTTGGTTTTGATAGAGGCATCGTTCACAGGGAAGCTTGCGTCTGTCATAGAATCTTCATCGGCAAAGTCGTTCTCGAAACCATAATCTTCTGTGCTCATACGACTTCGAGCGCGTGACTCTGCTTCTTCGACATCGCGGGCGACGGAGTCACGATTCTCGGTTTCGTCTTCTGATGCTTCGTCGTCGCTGTCTGGAGGCTGTAGCCGATGGTGCAGCGACCGGAAGGCATTACGCACCACGGAAGACCGCTTGCGTGCGAACGGGTCTGTAAAACCGTAATTCCGCTGCGCGGCACCTTGACCTTTAGCTTTCCTTATACGAGGCAACGCGGTAACGTCAAGACGGGCAGTACGACGTTCAATCGGATCGGCTCGAGAGTTGGGTGTGCTGATCGGTGTAACATCACGGTCCTCGAAGCTGATCGTGGGTCGTGATGGGCCGGAAGGGTGCTCGAGGTTCAATTTGCGCCTCTTGGCTACGTGATTCGCCGGGTCTAGGAATGTGAACAATGTAGGAATGGCCAGTTTAGTCCTAATATGCCTGATCAAATGCTCCTTCATCTCACGGCGGACGACCTCGATAGCCTCCACAACAGGGTCAAAATTCTTAGCCCTCTGCTTTCTCTCCTCCTCTAAGACTGCTTCTTCGTCACGCCGTCGGTCGTCGCGTGGCCGATACTGGTGTTCGTCTCTGTAGCGTGTATCTGGAAGCAATCTCTGTTCTGGTTCGATTCGTCGTATTTGATCGGCAGGATGAGAAGAGCCCGATGGAGCTACACCATGAAGCTTCATAGCCATGGTGTAGGTGAAGAAGGCGCTACCATCTGCCGATCTGAAGCACCTGCAAGCCTCGTCGCGGCCTGACGAGGTATTAGAGAACAAAATATAATAGCCAGTCCGATCGGCTCGTATATCGTCAAAATGGAATGACTTAAGGCGCTTCTTCATATGAGGTATCGTTGTCACCATAACTGGGACGCTCGTGTCGGGAACGAAGATGTACGGCTCGCCTTTGAGAGTAGCCAAGACGGATTGAGGATCGATTAACGTAGAAAATGCCTTAGGCTTGATCGGAAGCGGCCAGTTGGGTTCGGCGGGTAATACAGGTCGTTGTCGGTCAGCAGCAGGACCTCTCGGAGCGGTAGGAGGCGCTCGCGTGACGACTTCGGCAGGCTTCAACCTAGGTCCCGTAGGTACTGGTGGTGTTGCAGTCATATACGCAGTCTCTTCGTTATCCTTCTTGAGAATAGTCTCGAGCATGGCCCTGCTTTTCCTGCCGTCCCGGTCGAACTCTACCTTAACGCGGTTCGCCTCGATCCTTTTCCCGTTCATCGCCCTGATAGCCCTTCTCGCGGCATTTATAGCCGATATGGGAGGTTGTCGTTGCTGCTTTGTGTCTCGATATCGGAATGTCGCAAAGCCCAGATAACTTCCTGTGTGGGGATTCATCTTGTTACTGCTTTCGGCAACATCTCCAAAGGACGTGAATATAGTCACGACCTTAGAGAAGGGGATCAGCGGGTTGAATCCGCTCACCACAACCTGGGTTGGCGGCCCAGGCCCGATAGAGGTAACAGGGTCATATGGGTATGGCTTAAGATTGTATGGAGTCTGGCGTAATCTTGCTTTTGGCAGATGGAAGTCGACATTTATGTAATCGAGCCAGCTGCCTTTAGATAGGCGAGGATCTGGAGGGGGGGCGTCATCTTCCTATTCAGTGAATTAGCCAAAATATCTTACACGAGTTAGATGACGCCCCCCCTCCATCCATAGTTATAATATTATGTATTGTATACGTACCAGCCCGATATTCTTGTATTTAGGTTTCAGGGTTTTCCTATCGGCCGAGGATAAGCTCTTGTCGGTCAAAGGATCGTGTATACACTTGGTTCCTTTTATAGTGAGGTTAGGGTCTCGGATTGGGAGGCGCTTGACGACACCGGAAACACTAGACAGCGGTCCCGTGATCGTTGTATGGTTCGTAGTATCAGATCTGCTGACAGTACCGTGAATGACGGAGGTGCGCTGCTTTGCAGGTTGAATATGTGAAGAATTTGTGGGCGAGCCCATTGTAGTCAGAGGGGTGAGGTTGCTGTTGGAAGCGCGTGAAGAAGCGTTTATAGCAGCGGAAGAATTGAAAGTAGTGAAGACAGAGGATGTAGTACTGGTGTGGGAACTGGCGGAACCAACACCATTGAGGATATCTCCTTGCAAAGACTCGGTATCATCTGTCGGAGGATGTACGGCATCAGATAACAATGAATCGTATTTAGCGCCATCGCGGTGAGCAGGTGTTGCTGTCTTAGAATCAATGTCGGCAACTTCTGATGCTCTCGAGAACTTCTCGCGTTCCCGTTCCCGTTCATTGGCCTTGTCTCTAGCGGCGCGAGGAGCGTTAGGAAAGAACTCCTTATAGCCAGCGCTAGGAGCCATGATGATGAGGAGGGTCGAAGTTGGCGGCTCCGACTATCCACCGACCATCATATCTCGAATCGGAAAGAATCAATAACACCATTCATAAAGTGAAAGGGTTGTACGCGATTGATGATTGTAGTTGAGGGTTGGGAGTTGAGAGTGGGTGCGGTAGGAGGATACGCGAAACTCCTGCGTCCACGCGACAGGATCGGAGATCTGACGTGTGGGACTTTCTTAAAAGAGACTGGTAAATTAGGTAAAATAAGTTGATGGTGTAGACCTCGGGGGGAGGAGTTAGGAGCGATAATAATTAAGCTAATATGGTCGCGGACAAATGCTAAAGGTGTGACCGAGAAATTTGCGCTCGCGAGGTCGGCACTATACTTTGGTCAAAGAAAGTGGGCAGGAGATGGGGATGGAGAATGAAGAGGCTGATGTCGAAAAGTTGTCGATGAGGAAAGCCAGATTCTGATTTCAGGGATGGGGCCAAGTCCCGGGGGGCCGTACGCCACGTCTGTGCCACAATTCTATTTTGTGGATTTGAACTTTTTTTTCCTTTCTTCATATTATTGCAAGTGCAGCCTAGAAGGTAAGTAGGTACCTAAGTACCTAATGTCTATTTTGTGGCGTATTATGGGGCTTCTAACTCCGCTAAACAGCCTGTAGGTACCTAGGTATTTTAATCATAGGGGTATGCCCGGTGGTAAAAGTTTCTCGTAACACATTAACAGCGAGTGGCAACTGCTAGGTACGATACCTCCTATCACAAGCCAAAAACAGTAGGTATCTATCCTCTATAGGGTCTGAGGGTATGCATTACAACGTCACCGCTTTCTCTATTCGCCATGTCTAGCTTTAAAGTGTCAATAACAATGAATTGACAGCGAATCGAATCGTCTTGACCGGTCGAATCTAGAACTTGACGCAGCTCCTTTTTACCTAGTCAGGCACCTTGTTTCTGTTGTTTATTATATCGGCGTATCGTAATATTCAGGGGCTACAAGACTAATGTTAAATGAGCAAATGGGTGCAATCTATGAATGCATACCAAGCCTGATATATAGTATATAGTAGCTATATTTTCAGTTATACCACAATGACAAAAAAAAAGCCCCTTTAGAAGTATTTACTCAGGTACATACAAACGACACAGATCCCGCCTGAATCTCACGTTGCATCAGGTGCAAAACAGCCATCGAAAACAACTCTAGGTACCTAGTTTTGAATTTAGTATAGTTGTTCGATACCAGCTCATCGAGACACTTGTAACAAAAGGAGTTGTGTTTTTCTAGCAGTCATTTATATTTCCACGTCAGTGAGGCCAATAATCATAGTAATTGTCATTCATACACCAGGTACCTACCGGTACGTAGGTTGAAGTTGACGTGTGGCTCAGCTACTTGCTAGGCCTCCAAGCGGGAACACCGAGATATTAGAAAATCATTTTCATGCTTACCTACCGTACTTAGGTAGGTGGTAAAGGAATACCGTCTTTAGCCTAACGGTAAAAGCTAGCATACCACTTGATAATATGCATAAAGACTCGAGAGGAAGATTAAACGTGCCTACATGCTGAGATAGGTGCTGTCACAATATATGTAGCTCGAGAGAATCAACTAGCAAGCAGTATCACTTCAGTCAACACGATTGGTGTAAATCTGCCGTTGTTACTTGACTCATCAAGGATAGTAACCTAGCTACCTAGGCAGATATCTAGGTAGGTAACCTAGTAACACAACTTTGAGGAGAGGTTGCCACCTATAACTATGAAATACCAGAACCGCCTTTACGAATTATGAATACCCAGGTACGCGTTTTAATCCATACAGTCTTGTCTACATGAGTAAGTGAAGTGCACCACACGCCGACCTAAAGCCAACTCCTGCATGACTAAGTCAGCCGATAACGCCAAATGCCGCTTAAACAGTAGGGAGTGTCTAATCGGCGAGCTTGAACTCGAATGTGTCGTCCTCGCCTACAGTTTTCACGCCACCTGGAACGAGATCAAAGTCGTCTTCTTCATCATCGTCATCATCTTCTGGGTTGAAGATGGAAAGGAATGGGACTCTTTCTCTCCAACCTTGGTCTTCGGCAGTAGGATTTCGCTTGTGGGCGTATCGAGAAGGAGTAATAGTCTTATCAGACTCGTTAGACACTGTTGTGTCAGAACGAGCGAGCCCAGTCCTTGATGCAGGCCTCTTAGGCCTCACAATTCCTCGCTGACCAAGCATTTCTGCCGCATATCGCCCCTTAGTATAGCCGATGGTAGTTCTTGAGTTGGCCTCCATTTCCATTGATGTCTTTCGGGGGAGCATCTTGGTCACGTTGGGCGGTCGCCTGAAGCTAGGTATGGGAATAGATGTGGTCTTCTTCTGCGGGACTTTGCTAACTTCCGTGGCCTTAGCCTCCTTTCGCTGCATTGACTTGGTTGTGTCGTCCATGGATAGAGCGTCGGCAGCATCCTTCAGCCTGATTGTGGAAAATGCCCTGTTGGTAATTGGTCTCTTAGCACCAACATCTACGCTAGGCGCGACTTTGGCTGAAACGGAGGGCTTCCTCTTGCTGGCATTCAGTTCCTCTTGAACACCCCACTCCATCTTGTCCATTTCTTCCTGGATTCGTTTATCACAATCCTCCATAGCTTTTTTATTCCTCTCTTCCAGCTCCTTATCCGCCAGAGAGACGCCATGCTTATCGACGGGGTTGAAGTAGAAGTCATAATAGCCCTTAAACAGATTCTCAGGCTTCAAAGCGTCAAATTTGAGCGCGCCATCGGGGAAGATATCGGACTGGTATGGCCGGCCCTGTGGTCCCGGAGATCCTGGAGGGCAGTACTCGACATCCTCTTCGCTAAGCGAGTCGTTACCTTCAGTATGGATTTGCAACTTCTGCAACTCAGTCTGCGGATGTTTCTGCTTGGGTCGAATGGTTGTCGGTGCCTTTCCTTGGGACTTCTCGAGCTCCCGAACAGCGCTCTTAACGTTGATGGCCTGCTGTCCCTTGGCTTTCGCATTCGTGGTTTTGTCACCCAGAGGTGCTCTGCTACGTGGCCCTGTTCCAATCCATTAGCCTTGCTTCATGACAACTGGAAACCCGGGGTCGTCCATAGAGTACATACCTGAAGGGGTAGCAAGATTAGTCTTGCTCATCCCTTTTCCCTTCCCCTTAGATGTGAGAGTATTCTCGTTGCCCCTTGCTCGGGCACCACGAATACTCTTGGCACCACCGCCATTCTCATCATTCAGAGGGACCTTAAGGGGTGTGTTCGCGAATCGTGCTCCGGGAGTGTTGGGTTGAAGTTGACGCTTGACCTGGCCCTGCTGCTGTTTGAGGGCAGCGGTATTCTGGCGGTTGAAGGCCAAATTCTCCTGATCTCGAGTTGCCAACATTGCAGGCAAGGTTGTCTGTTAGAGCAGACAAGAGCTCGTTATACCAGACTACCTAGGTATTGAACAGGTGGTAATTAGATCCGGATAATTACATGTGTTGTTGCAATTGGTATGTTTACGTCGGAGTTGTTGACGTATCTCCTCATTAACACAGAGATGTATTCCAGTACTATGCAATTCAAGGAGAGATACCGAAATATGAAGTTGAACGGTCGATGATTGGAGAATTATTAAAGTACGGGACCAAGGTTTGGCTTGTTCCAAGTTTCTAGAGGTCGTAATTTCCTCAAGAATGGATTGCTTTAAATGTTGTTCTAACTATTTTGGGGTTCCACGGTAGTTGGCAAAGCAACTGGATTTACATAATTTACTCAGTTATGAATCTAGGTATGATGGAGTTTGGTACGGTGTGCATAATCTAGTATGTAGACTGTGCATCCCTCACCAGAATTTCATAACAGACCCACTTGCGACAAACTTAACTGCACTGTACACCCAAAACCAATCATGAGACGGGTCCCTCTATCCCCTATCGGTCACTTTCCAGGGCAATCCATAGGGAAGGCGGGGCAATCTGGGTACCAACCCACGCTGACCTTGGGCATATGAAATTCCACCTCTATCCATCCAGTGAGTCGATCAATCATTCAACGAGTTTCTCTTTCCCTTTATTCTCTCCAAACCACCAAGTCTCCGTTCGTTGCCTACCTAATCCAGCACGCATCATCTGCTTCACCGGCACTCGATCAACCATCTCGTCTTTTACCCCTTGGCTCTTACTCTAAATATCACACCTAGTTCAAGATGGCGGACCGCATCAGAGAGGTGAGTTGATAACATGTCAAGTTTCCCCTTTACCCCACCATCGGTATAACGCGCTTTTAAAGAGCTTGCGAGGCGACGACTTCTAGTGTCTACCAGCGCAGCGTCGTAGGATATTGATTAATATTTATTTGTATATTTACGGCAATATTAACTATGGTTCCTCCTTTAGAAAATGAACCAGCTCCGTCTGGAGGCTGACGAGTCATCTTCCAAAGTCGAAGAGTTGCAGGCTAAGGTCAAGGCTCTCGAGCAGGAGAACCTCGCCAAGGAGCAAGAGATCACCTCCCTGTCCCACAAGAATGGCCTTCTGGAATCTGAGAACGAGAAGATGGACACCACCATCAAGGACTTGAAGAAGGCTGCGGATGAGGGCCTGCAACACGGTACGCACAACGAAACCCTCCAACGTAGACTTCAGCTGCTTGAGGAAGAGGCCGAAGAGGCAGACAAGACTCTCCGAGAGACAAATGAGAAGTAAGTACCCACATAAACCACGAACTACGCTAAAAACGTAAGACGGCACGGCACCGCATGGGTCGCTGACAACTATAACCTGCAGGCTTCGCCAGACTGACGTAAAAGCCGGCCATTTCGAGCGCAAGGTACAGGCGTTGGAGAACGAGCGCGACCAGTGGGAGGGCAAGTACGAGGAGATGGCCAAGAAGCACGCGAGCCTCCAGAAGGAATTCGAAGACCTCCAGAACGAGATCGGCAACATCTAATCCGGTATTACCTTCGTCGAGACCGCCGTCGCAAGACATTGAGGATGTGCTTTGGAGGAAGCTTTGAATTTCTTTTCCCAACACCGGTATTGTGTCAACCTACGCGGGGAGGCATAGTTGGCGACCGACTCTACTTTCGATCTCAAGAAGGAAGGCAAAGGCAAAGCTGTGGCGGATATTGAAGAGAAGTCAAGTTTAGGGCATGTTTATTGTATGGTGGACTTATATGTGGTATTTGCAACAGCAAAGCCTACGAGACGGCTGGCTAGAGAATGCAGTAATCAACCGCGTGGTTTCTTTCTGCTTTTGGCGGCTTTCTCTTTCTTACGAGTTAGTTGTCTTTCTGACTTCGTCTCGTACCTGAACTTTGGTTTCTTCTTTTGGGGCAGCCTAGTTTTCTCTTGACTCCCTGGAGGACGTTGAGGATTTTCCTTAGCTGTCGTATCTTCATCCCCTTCGGTCGAGTCTTCGTCCGGCTTAGAGCTTGATAATCCATCCTTTGACACATTTACCGACTCTATCGTCACCGTAGTGTATCGTTCTTCGTCGATGTATTCTTCCTCGTGATCGACGGGCTCTAGTGCGGGTGTATCTTGAAAACCTCCCCAACCCCCCGCCTCGTCTTCTGATGTTCCTTCTCCGCCCACATAGCCGGCTTGTTCTGCTTCTTTCAGGATCGCCTTGACGTTTTCGACGTGTTCTTCGACTTCCCGCTTTCGACCTTCACGCACCTGTATAAGTGACTCGTATTAGTATGCCAATAATCTAGCCCTTCATAACATGCACATAGACATGCCTGTTTTCTAAGCTCGATCTTCTCCTCTCGAGCCCGTTTCGCAGCCTGCTCTTGCGCATTCTTGACTCTTTGCAGCTTGCGCTTGTGAAATCCGGTCAGGTAGTCGGAACGGGCGTCATTGTCGAACTTGATCTCCTCGACCGAATGTTGAACTTTTCGCTTCTTGGACGGTGGGATGAGCAAGCCCTTCTTCGGTCGGGGGCGCGCGAACATTCTCGGGAAGTATAAAACAATATCAATTTGTATCGTTGCGATATTTATCAGTATTGTAAAAAGGTCGGTGGACTATGTGACTTCAAGAGTGAGAAAATTCGAATTTTTTTCCAGATGCTGATCGCGACGGATTGATAAGTTTTGAGAACTGAGAGTCGAATAATTAAAATTTTAGGTACGTTTTAGTTAGTACTTTCAGACGGCCCCGCCTTGTGTGACAGCGACCAACCTGCTAGGTTTCAGCACTTTCAGGGATCATGCAGAGCCTGTAGGTCCTAAATGCCGCCGTAGCTGCAGAACCTGGGCATTTGATAGGACGGAACAAGCCGTGTGTACCTTCCGTCCTTTACCTGGTCCTGAACAAGCCAAAAGTCAATTTCGAAAAGACTCTGGAGTGAAGCTTCAGCCTTTCAAACTCAAGCCCCATTTCTTCTTCGCATCATCTTAAAACAACAACCACCAAATATTCTTCCAAGACGCTCGATTATAAAATGCGTCTCTTTCGGGCTGCAGCGGCACTAGCAGCTTGCTGCGCTTCTGCGAACGCGTTCTCAGACTCTTCCCCTTTCATTCTCTTCTCGACGGCCCAGTACGTAACTTGACGCCAATAATCTGTTCTACTCATATATAAGACATAGTAGCTAATCGCGTATACCAATTAGATTGAAGCTATCAGCGGAAAATCAGCTATTACGGTCCAACGAGCAAGTTTACAGCTCTATCCAGCAGATCCTCTCGGGATGCCCGACCGATCGGTATCTCATCGTCTCCCAACCGAATCTCAACGCAGGCGATTTGAGCGCGAAGGACGCAGTACCGAACCTCCGTCGATCTTTAGAAAATGCCCAGACTCGTCATACCGTGGCGGAGGTGGCCGGACAGCTGAACCTAAAGGAGATATCAGGATATATTCAGAAATCTTGCAATGGGGTGCAGCCATTTATTGATGAGCTCGAACTCGCTCCCCTTCCGTCAGTCAATGGTGCCCGGACACTGAAGGACAACGGTAACTATTTTATTTGGCACATGTGGAAGACGACAATGCTAATAGATGAGATACAGACGATGAGCTTGGTATGGTTCTCGAGCAATACGAGAGAGAGGGCTCCTATACAATCATTTACATCGGTGGTCCACGAAAGGAGATACCCCAGACGTATAACGCTGAGTTCCAGGACGCCGTACACACGGAGCTAAAGAGGGACCTACGTCTTACCCAACAGAGGGCTGCCAACAGGACCCGCAACCTGCCTTTGTTTGAGAAGTACCAATTCTTCACTCCAGGTCAGCCCAACATGTTTGCTACTCACGATTAGGCCCTCACACTAACAACCAAGCAGGCATCTTCACGGGTCTAATCGCTTTCGTCATCCTCATGTCTATTCTGTACGCCGGCATCTCTGCAGTTGCTAGTCTCGAGGTCCCCTACGGCGCGTTCGATAAGGAGATGGGCCCTGCCGCGCAGAAGAAGCAGCAGTAGACGGAACAACCCGAATTAGTTCAGTCGAATGGTGTATTCAAGGCTGTAATTCATGCCGTGTACTACGTATTGTGTCATTGAAGTCCGGGTAATGGGTAGCATAGAAGTTGAATGAGACTTCGTCATGGCAGGCATCATTTATCGATGGAAGGAGACTGTAGATATATGCAACTAGAATCGAATCGAATCGACCACGGATTTTCCCCTTTTCTCCCGCCATGCGTAGAGCCACATACGCCTAGTTTTCTTGTCCTAGCTCGACTCCAAACGCCTCCCCATGCCTCCAAGGCTTGCGCCTGCTTAGATAGGAGCAGCATCCACCCTCCACCCCGTCCCAAGCTCCCAAGCTCATCTAGGTAAGTAGACAGTGAGCCAGCATCACAGCCAGAACTCCATCAGACCAAGTGACTGGGCAGGAGGAAATTGGCGATGCCCTCCCTGACGGCGTACTCGTGGCCGCAGTTCCCGCACACGAGCTTGCCCTCCATGATCTGCGTCTCCACGAGCAGGTTGTGCAGGTCCTTGAGCGCCTTCTCGTCGCCCTGCAGCTCCTCCGCCGACGGCGGCTGGGACGGCAGAGCCGGGAACCCGAGCTAGTCGAGATGTTTAGTTCTTTGTTCTCGTTTCTCTAAAAATATATATGTAAAGGTTTGGCTCGGTTTGTAGGGCTCAAACGAGGGGCGGATGACATGTGATGGTTTTATTCGTTGCGATCATGATTATATAATGACAATGATGTGCTCTTAAGAGTCGCCTGTAAACGAGAAGAAAAATAAAAAGAAGAAATACATACCTCTGTAGCGGTGGTGGACAGCGCCGTCCAGTCGATGCGGGGCAGCAGATTTATCAGGAGTTGGGCGTTCACGTCGATGTCGTCCTGTACCAGCTCTGCGTCTTTCGGGTGCAGTGGGTAAGAATTCGATGAGCTCTTGCACGCCTTGACCGCGCAGGTCAAGAAATTGAGACTTAGGACCTTCATCTCGTCGCGTGGTTGGGTTGTGCTCGAGGTAGTAAGAAAACTTTTTCTGGGGTTTCTTGAGGCTTAGAATTTGACTGGCGCCGAAATTTACAAAGTTTTTATATATATAAGTCACACGTGATAGAGATAATTATATATATATATCAAGAACAGGTACAACACGCACGTATACCTACCTAGGAAGATAGTGTATTTAGCGAAACAGCATTCTTATACTAAATGCATCATCATCTGTTTTATTTTTAGAACTATAAATCCAATAATCATCTAAACCATCGTCTTCTCGTAAGCTGCGTCCTCGTGCGCGCTTCTCTGCTTTGACAATCGCAGGTAGAGTGCAAATGCGGCTAGGATAATACCAAAGAAGAAAGCTTTTTGGAAGACAGACCATCCAGCAGAGGGAGCAGCCGTCCCAGTGCCGGTTGTCTCAGTCGATACGCTCTCTTCGTTTGAATATCCTGCTGCCCACTCGGAATGTCCGTTTAAACCTGGAGCCGCGTGATAGAGGTATCAGTAAGAAAACGACCGACGGAGGAAGGCGAGACGAGGACAGCTTGGGATTTTGTGTTTATAGCTCAACGTGGATACCTTCAGGGGGCACCTCAAGCTCTCCGCTCTTAGCAATCTTGACCACCTGTTCCGGCTTGTCACCGGGCTTGGTCTTGGCCGCCTCAATCTTCTTCACAATGTCCATGCCCTCGAGCACCTCGCCAAATACCACGTGCTTTCCATCGAGCCACCTAGGTTATGATTAGCCCATGCCCTGTTTCTCTTTCTATCTCGCGTGTATTATCAAATTGGGAGGGAGTCTTACGAGGTAATGACGGTAGTGATGAAGAACTGAGAGCCATTGGTATCCTTGCCAGCATTTGCCATCGACAAGAGACCCTCCTTGGAGTGCTTTAGCTTGAAGTTCTCGTCAGGGAACTTCTCGCCGTAAACTATTTAAATGAATAATTAGTTCACCTTTTTCTGACGTTTCCTTAGATAGGGCCATTGGTACTTACTCGACTTGCCACCAGTGCCGTCGCCCTTGGTGAAGTCACCTCCCTGGATCATGAACTGCTTGATGACTCGGTGGAAGTTGGAGCCTTCGTAGCCAAAACCCTTCTCTCCAGTAGCAAGAGCTCGGAAGTTCTCAGCAGTCTTAGGAACAGTCTTTCCGTAGAGACCCATTACAATTCGGCCTAAGGGCTCGTCGCCGTGCGTAATATCGAAGTAAACCTTGTGGGTGATCTTTGGCCCCTTGACCGCAGCGGCTGTCTGGGAGAAGCAGACAGCGCTTAGACCCGCTAGCAGCAGGCCGCTGACGAAAAGTCGGCGTAGGTTAAACATAGTGTTGAGATGGTATAATATCAGGACCACTCAGGCAGATCGGGAAGAGATTGGGATATAATAATTGCGAAAGCCTGAAGAAATTGGACCTATTTCAACGGCAAGAAAGAAATAGGAAAGGGAAATGGAAAGGACACACAAGTTGAGTTGTAGCGACGTTTCAACGTTTCAACGGCTAGAGCTGTTGCAGAAGTAGCCACGGAGACCCCTGAACCACTCAAAAACCACACCTGCACCTGCACCGTCACAGGCTAGATAGGTACTAGGTACCTAGGTACATACCTAGGTAGTAGGTATGTACAATTGAATGCGGGGTCCCACTACACTAACGGTTAGAGGCCTATCAGCTTATCTGACGAAGTAACTGACATTGGATTATTCATTGGATTATTGAGGTTCGCGATTAGCCAATGACCATCAATTGCAACTAATAGAGAAACGCTGACTCTTCTATGTATTACCGCACAATACTTTGAGGAATATCGCGACCACACCTAGCAGCGCTCCTGTGCGAACTCGCCCAAGATGGTGAGCACTCCGAAGACTTCTAAGACTTCTCTATACGATCGGTATAGCTACTAACTTGCTCCAGGTGGTCATAATGGGAGTCAACTTCCACGAGAAGAAACTGGTAAAGGTAAACTTTCCCATAGCCTGATGATTTCTGATTTCGCAAGAACGAAACACAATCAAAAAAGGCCACCTCTAACGGAAACGAATCTCACAGAAAGCTCTTGAAACTTTCTACGGCCTCGGGCCACAACTTTCGTCGCGCATCCTGGCCAAGTACACGATACACCCGCTCGCCAGACTCGGCGCAGTTGCCCCGAAGACGATCACGTCCCTGACAGCCGAGCTGTCTACCATGACCATAGAAAACGACGCCAGGCGGATAGTGCAGGATAACATCAAGCGGCTGAGAGATATGGGCGCGTACAGAGGAAGGAGACATGCTATGGGTCTACCCGTACGTGGACAGCGCACGAGAAATCAAATCGAGACGGCGAGGCAGCTCAACTGTCTCGAGAGAGGAGGCACACAATCTAGGATTTAATGGCATAGCCGCAGAAGCCCTTGACATAAAACTACAGGGACGAAATAATGCTAGAGTGTTGGCCTTACTGAAGTGCTGAAGGAAAGGCGTTGAATAGGGGGGTGGGACTCGTTCTCGGTCGATATTCATTCAATGAGATAGTCGGAAAATAAACATCTTTACTATACAATGGTCTCAGCATGTTCGTCCCTTATATAACTAAATACGAAAGATACAATTCAAAAAGACTGAAGGTTCGAAGCAAATTTCAACAATACCTCACATGAACAAAAATTTCTAAGATTTGAATCACACTACCTGATGCGTAAGACATCATATGACGACCATTTTTATCGCCCTGACCTCCAATAACCCATTTTTCTGACAAGTTGGCTACCTACCTCATTGGGAGCAATAACAAACTACAGGCACTTGTCACCGGAATACCACGATATACAGATAGGTAGAAGCGAGTCGGGTATCAATCCGTCTCGCTAGCTAAGAACTTATCCTACCTGAGCCATATCGTCTCATCTATTGCATTATGCCGGGGTAATAAGCCGCGGCCTCGATCAGGCCCGGCAGCTCGTCCTCCAAGACAGGCTCCCCTTGTGCTTGCAACCTTGCTGCTACCTTCTCAACGTCTCCCCAGACACGTAATATATTGCCGCCTGCAATCTTGCCCGCGTCCTCGTCTGAGACTCCACGGCGCAGTAGCTCTGCGATTAGGTCTGGGTACTTGGATACGTCGGCCAAACCCTCGGGTGCGGATGGGATGCCGTCAAAGTCACTCCCTAAACCAACGTGATCAAATCCGATCAAATTGCCGATATAAGTAATATGGTCGACTACATGGGAGAGGGTGTTGTTCTCGGGAAAGAACTCAGGAATCCCGTTCTCGGCGCCTTTATCGACACAACTGACGAAATCGGGTGCGAAGTTTACTGTGACAATTAGTATAGGCCCAAAAGAGGAGCTTTGCATGAGCATACCCATAACAATGGAGTTCTTCTCCTTTACGAGATGAAGCACATCATCTGGAACGTTGCGAGGGTGCGGGCACACTGAATAGGCAGAGCTATGACTGAACATGACGGGAGCTTTGCTCCCTGCCCACCCTTCACTACCACCCAAGACATCCCTCATAGTGTCCACACTAACATGGGACAAGTCGACTATCATACCAATGCGGTTCATCTCGTTGACGAGCTGTCTACCCTTAGGAGAGACACCACCCCATACTGGAGGTGCCTTGCCAAAAGGGTTTTCCCAGAGAGCGGCGTCGGCAAAGATGTTACCACAGTTGTGCGTTAGTGTGGCATAACGGACACCCATCGCGTGAAAGCGCCTCAGATTAGCAATCGAGTTGCCGATCTGGTGGAGGCCCTCGACCCCCAGCGGCGAGATGAACTTGCCCTTCTTAAAGGCTGCCATCGCAGACTTGGAGTCTACAGGAATCCCGGAGAAGTCGTCCGAATAAGCACTCTGCAGCCGAGTCATAAGATCGATCTGCTGTAGAGTGAGCTGGACGCCTATTTCACTACCATTAGATCAGGATACTAGCAGACCAGGCTTCGGCGCTACCTACTGGGAGCATAGTTCTCATCCGAGAAATCGGTGCCGTTTTCCGGACAAGGCGTGAAGACACTCCAGAAAGCACCTCCATTTTGCCCTTCCCTCAACCTGGGGAGATCGACGTGCATTGGTAGGCCGCCCCCCTTGAATGGTTTTGTGAAGTTTTCATTATAGATGTGGTTGTTATACATAAACCGGATGAATATAGCAAAGTCATTATGCCCATCTTAGAGATTATTAGTGGTGTTTACTTTATAAATGAGTGAAGAGCTAAGTTTAAGTCTACCTATTAACGGAGTTTCCGAGAGGATTTTCTGGACTCTCTGCTCAACGGAATTCGGACGGAAGTGAGAATAAGCCTTTGATAACGGATGATGACATCGCGAAGTCGGGTGTAGCAGCGTGGCTATGAATAATGTGCATGAAACAATGAGGATGGCCCTCTTCGCAAACGAAGGTCGAGAACGAACGGGTGTCGAATCGTCGACATCCGGTATGCCCTTCTCATTCATGCCTAGGTACTGAGGATAGAACAGTTTCAATAAGTGTCGTTGTCTCAGTCTCAGTCTGTCTCTATCTAATGTAAGGTACGTGTGATAGGTAGGAGATCCATGGATGGATTAAATGGTTGAAACAGTGATGGTAAGTAAATACCCAGATACCTACACACCTAAGATATGGTCGACTGCTTACAAAGCTGTAGGAGGTACTTGCCTAGGCTACCTCTAGGTAGGCTACCAGGTAGGTACCTCCCTATGATACCCTAGGTAGATACGATAACCTCCAAGTCCATATCTTATTCTTAATCTCAGAGTTACACCACAGAAAATAAAACAAACCCATTGAACCCACCTAATCAATCAAAGGAACCCGCAATCTACAACGTTGGAATGGCAACATTCACGGGCTTGGAGGTAGGCATATCCGTTACATACCTCTTAAGCTATCCACGGGATGCGTCGAGTTTATTCATGAGATCGATTTTCTGTTTCAGCAGTGGCATGCATTGTCTTGGATTCTTTTTATGCACCTGACCGCCTATGGGGTTATGTAGGTATCTAAATATGGGATCTAATTACAGAGTACGAACTTATTAAATATCGATAATCAAGAGGCCTCTCATGACCCCGGCAGCTGCCCGGCTATTTAGTAGGTACTTACGTGCCTCCTCGTGCCTCCCAAAGCTCGACAGGGCCGACGCCCAAAAAGTTCAGATGAAACGATTTGTTACAGGGCTTCCCAGTTACCTTTTTTTTCTTACTCTACCTGTGTACATTACACTAATGGATGTCGTCAGCGGGACCGATACGGTACTTGGGCATAATGTAACCCGCCCAATGATGGCTCCAGCTTATACTACGTAATAGTTACTTACTTCCGTAGTACCAGGCGCTTGCAGCAAATGCGTAGGCCACCATACATTAGGCACATGTAGGTAGGTACCTAGGTATGTACATACTATATATATGTACCTGTGGATGTATGTATTGTGCCTTACAATATACACGCCTAGGTACAAACCTTAGAAACAAAGGAAACCCCCCATTGCCCCGTTGTCCCCAAACCCCCTTGGGCTCTGCAGGTCCGACCTTGGACCAATGAATTTTTAAGCTTCAGCTGCCCTTTTTGCTGTCCAAGCTTTCTTCCAGGTGCTTTATTGGTGAGGGATTCGTAAAAAAACGAGAGCGAGACGGAAACATATGGAGACAATTTGTACTGGTTTTTTTTAAATCATCCACGGGTGTCATTCTGTACATTCGCATCTAGTAGTCTTCTGGTTTTGTAGCAAACGCAGCCGCAGTCATCGGTATAATCGAACAACGAACTATCTATCTTCATTCTTTTCTTTCCTACTGTTTCTATCTATTCTTCTTCGATCTCCGAATCCCCAGTTACTCAGTTACTCTCCAATACCTAGTGACACGGCTTTCTCGTTTTGTGATACCCGCCACTGACCCGACCCGACTTCTAACTTTCTGAACTAAATGCCCGGTCGCCCTTGATTCTTTCTTCGTTGGCTCCTGGCACCTTCCTGGCTTTTAGCTCCTTTCTTATCATTGGTCCTTCTTCGCATAAACGGCTCAGCTCTACGTTCGCGCCTTATATCGCTTCTACCCTCCAACTCCCAACTTAGACCTAGCTACCTCCCGGTCCCGATTTGAGTCGATAATAAAACGCCTACGAGGCTAATATCAATCTGTGTTTCGAGAACACTGCGTCATCACCATGCCGGGGTTCACAGATTCTTTTTGGTCGACGGACTACGCCGCAGGTGAGCGCGGAACAAGACTTCCTCTAGATTTCCTCCTGTACTAAGACTAACGATACCCAAGGGCTCGGCGTCCTGTTTAGCAAACTCCAGCAAGGAGTCCAGGAGGACCGACAAGTCCTGACGATCGCCCGAATGCGAGCCGAAGCTGAGGAGGTTTACGGCCAGCGACTTGGAGAGATTGCGCCCGCGGCAGACAAGATTACCGGCGGCTTTTCGCGTGACGATGGCGCAAGTGTGCGAAAAGTACGAACTACATAATCATCCACACCTTTCTCATAGGAACATCCTAGCTAACCTCGCTTCTTGTGCGATTAGGCATACGATGGCGTCCGAACCGAGATGGAAGACGCTTCAAAAAATCACAAGAAGATCGCACAGAGCATCAGGGACCTGGTCGTAAATCCCTTTGCGCGATGGTGCGATGCTCACGAGTCTCGCATTCAAGATTCGCAAGATGAGTTACAGACCCGCATCAAGGCTCACGACCGCCAAGCCGAAGTAGTTAAAAAGCTGCGAAGCAACTACTTTAACAAGTGCCGCCTAGTCGAAGACCTCGAGGAGGAAAACAAGCTTGCTTTCCAAGACCCGGAGACGAGTCCCAAGCTGATCCAGAACATACCCGAGATAAAGGTTGTACCAAATAAAGAGGAGGAAGATGACGAAATATACGAGATCGGTGATGAGACATACGAGAAGGAGCAGGTCAAGAAGATACTAATCCACATGCTGAACACGATAAAAATGGGCGAGACAAAAGTACCTATCCTCGGTACATATCTGAACACTTCATCTGGTTCTGATATAGTCGAGTACCTACAGCGGCATATGGGTTCGACCAGCATCAGCTACTCGGAACGAATCGGTCAGGATTTGGTGTCCAACGGCTTCCTTCGTCTGGTTGGCAACGTCGGAAACAATTTTGCGAACAGTTCGAAATTCTTCTACCAGTGGCGACCAAAGGCGTTCCAATTTTCAGGAATTCCGGAGAAGAAGGCGCCAATGTCAAGGACGTTTTCCATGCCTTCGTCCCAAGAAAACGGATCCGAATCTCCAGTTACAGGCACCGTTAGCGAATATCTGTCTGGTTGGAATGTCCTCGGCAGCCAACATCCCAACGAGACTCCCCCAGAACGTCTCCGGCGCGAAGCGAGGGAGACCGACGAGAAGTACAAAGCTTCTGTTCAAAAGCTTGATGAGATGCGATGCGAGCTGGAAGAGGCCATCTTTGTACACTTGAAATTCCTCGAGCGTTGCGAGCTGGACAGGTTGAAGGCTATCAAGACTGTCATTCTCGACTTCTCCGGCACTATTGGAAATGTCATCCCGAGCCTACAGTCTACAGTGGACCGCATGATCCTATACCAAGAGACAGTACAGCCTTCAGGGGATTTGCGATACCTGTTAGAGAATTATAGGACAGGCCGCTTTGCTCCTAGGGTTGTTACGTACGAGAACTATTACAACAAGGTTGACGAGCAGACGTTCGGTGTGGATTTAGAGGCGAGGGCACGGGCGGATAAGAAGCGCGTTCCCATTATCATCACTACGATCCTGACCTATCTGGATAACCACTACCCAGATCTAGAAGGCGACGAAGCAAGGCGGGGAGTATGGCTTACAGAAATTCAACTTGCTCAAGTTCACAAGCTACGAGCGATTGTTAACAATGGCAAGCCCTTTACCCCTGACGCGCTCGCCGAGTTTGACGTCTCCAGCGTGGCGCATTTGCTAAAACTATACCTCCTGGAACTCCCTGGTATGTTTTGTTGAATATCCTAATCGGAATGACTTCATAGAGACTAACGTGGATTTTAGACTCGCTTGTATCTTCTCATGTGTACGAGATCATCAGGACAATCTACACAACTCCGACGTCAGACAACACCAGCCACGCACGGGTCGCCGTTCTACAGCAGACACTTTCACAACTACGCCTTACGAACATTGCCACACTCGACGCATGCATGAATCACTTTACAAGACTGATTGATCTAACGTCGGCGGACGAGCAATACGTAACAGAGCTTGCAACATCTCTGGCTCCATCCATCTTGCGGCCCCGAGCTGAAACTTCGTTAACGATGGAGGAGAAGCACGCTTACCGTTTAGTCCGTGACCTCTTTGCTCACAAGGACGCTATTTTTAGCGAGCTGAAGCGTATGTCGAGTTTAACACACTCGGGGTCGATCAGTAACAACCGACCAAGAGCTATCAGCACGGACGAGAGTAACAGGAGAGCCCACATGGAAGAGAGGCAACGCGCCTTGCTAGAGAGCAAGGCGAACCCGAGAGGACGTGCGACCAGCCCGGCCCCCGGACCCCGCCACCGACGTGACAGGAGCACGGGCGGTCCCGAGACCCGGTTCCCCATAGCTAGCCCTACGACCGCCAACGAGCGCCACCGTAGTAGTCTTGGTAGCCTCAACACAGTAAAGAGGTCGAGCCTCGAGGTTCCGGACGGATCGCCGCCGGATTCAAACGGGACCGCGAATGAAGACTCGCCCAAACACACGAATGGCGAGTCCCTGCTCTCGAAGCGGGATAGCTTGAGTCGGAGTGGTGCCCGATTCGTAGGCGGGCGCAGGGTCACGGCGGCTGCGGCCTCGGCTATGGGAACCGGGAGCACGCCCTCGACACCCACCAGCAAGAAGGCAGAACTAGGGGGTCTGCTCCACGACCGCGGCGTGACGCTCGTGGACGCGCCCATGGACGACTAGTAACGCGTGGGTCGGCTCACGATCTCACGCTGTAGGATCTATATCTATATCTGACACAGGAGTACGCGGTTTTTGTATCGCACACACACACGGATGCGAACGGTGTTCAAAGGCGCGAGGAGGCACTTGCTCTGCTACGGACGGTTGCGAATTGTAATGCATAATGTAACATGGATGCTATCTACTACTATCATGCCCTCTTCCCGCTTGTACGAGATTTCCTTGTACTATGCTAGCTACGAATATGGCCTTTACGATGCGAGGAAGACAAGGACAAAAACCCTCGGGATCCTGGTATATCCCGAGTTTGTTCGAGATTTGTAGCTGCCTACCTACTTACCTACCTAGGCACTACTTACTCTCTCTTCCTCTTCCTCTTCCCCTCCTTCCCCCCTCTTTTTTTGTGTCTATTCCAAGGCCCCCTTTTTTTGCTTCTTCTTTCTTATTGCCTTGTCTGTCTGGTTTGGCTTCCGAAGGTTTCTGGTCCCGGCTCCTACAGCAGCAGCACGCGCACGTGTTCCAAAATGGTGATGGCGGCGGGGATTGATTGATATTGGTGGTTTTATTTTATTTTAACCTAGCGGCGGGGATTGCAAAAGCCTTCCCGCGAGCATACGTTTGTACGTTGACATGACCATAGCTGAATCTCGAGATCACATTAATTCTCTTTATTTTTTTATCTTCGTGATTGCTGCCCGTCGTATTTGCTGTTGTGATATGTGTTCTTGCTTTCGGGAGTTAATAGGGTAAGGGGTAAAAGTTAAAGAGTCTTTGGTGTGAATAAATGTAAATGTAAATATATATCTAGATATGGATGCAGATGGATATAAATGAGGATTTAGGTATGGGACATAAGGCGCTTTAGATCGTAGCAAAGCTAGAGATGATAATGCGTCTATATACCATACCCTATGTACGGATGTCTGGTTTACGATTCATGCTACTTGGCCTCTTCTATCCTTCTCCCTCAGCCGGCTACTACATCCTGTATCTCGGCCGGTTTAGCTTTCTTCTTCTTTGTCTTAGGTTTCACTATTGTCTCTCCGGCTCCAGCGGCTCCCTCGTCTATAGCCACAGTGGCCTTCTTCTTTTTCTTCTTGACTTTGACCTCTGCTTCATCATGTCCGTTACCTTCGCCCTCGCCCTCGCCCTCACCCTTCGGTTTCTTGGCTTTAGTCGTCTTCTTCTTCTTGACCACGGTTCCAGCGGCGTCGACGCCCTGCGCGACCTGTATGCGCTCGTTGGCGCGCTGCATCTCGAGGCGCAGGCGCTCGACTTCCTTCACGGCTTGTGCCATCTCGGCCTCCTCGCGCTGGCGGGCCTCGAGGTCGAAGGCGGCGTGGCCGGTAGAGGTAGAGTCGTTGAGATCAAGCGTACCAATGCTGGTCGAGTCCACGCCGAGAAGGGATTGCTTAAGCTTCTTGCTGTGGGCGTTGTTGCTGTTGCCTTGGACCTTGGCCGCGGGGCCCGAGCTGTTTTCGGAATCGTAGTTCTTCGGTGTACTTAAGCCGCTGCTAGCCAAGCTTTCGTCTGCCGCGACGACGATTTTCTGTCGCGGGGGCCGGCGCGCTGGTCTGGGTTGCTGAGGTCGGGAGCGGTCGACGCCGGCGCTGAGTTTGTCGAGGTCGAGTTCCATGATAGGGATCGAGTCGACGTCTAGGTCGGGACCGTTCGAGTTTTGGAGGATATTATGTATAGGAGTCGACGATCTCTGAATGGGGTTACTTCCCTGGATGTAAAATGGGTCGTCACGATTCCTTTCTAATCGCTCAGCCTTCCTTTTCGCTAATATGTCCGCGTCTAGGTAGGTCTCTTCGGTAGGTTGTTGGTAGGAATTAGCTGTTTCATCACGACCGTCTGCTAGTTTGTTGATGGCTGGTTCCGAGACTATACTTGTTGGCGGGGGTCGCTGATAGTAGAAACTCTGAAATTCATCCGCTTCGTCGACTGGTATGGATATCGATTCTGCGGATGCCAGGAGTGAGTCGAGATTTGGATTGATAGGTTCATCAAGATCCAACCCCTCTGGGAGTGGGACATTCTTCTGGGCTGCTGCGGCAACTGAATTTAATTCCCACCCAGCAAAAAGGGATGGTATTGCTTGTGTAAGGAGCAAGGGAGGATCTTGGTAGACGGCTTCCGTCGAAGCCTCCTGGCTTGATGCTGCTTCTGCAGTAAGTTTCAATAGCTCTATAAACTCTACTGCTCGTTCTTGAACTTCTAGATTAGGATGAAGCATCAACGCCTCGAAAGAATGGATAATGCGAGCCATCAGGAGCGACATTTTCGATTTGCGTTCGGGTGTCCATGGAGTTAGCTGATCTCCCCCAACCAAAGAGAAAACCTTGATGCTCGCTTGGAGGCAGGCTGCAAGAGACTCCGGAGAGGAGGTCTTCGGAATCAGTTGTAACAGAGTCCCAAGAATATCGTCCGGCGAAGATAATTCCGAAGAGAATTCGCCGATAATCCAAGCAATCGGCGTTAATGCTCTCGAAACAATAGATTGGCCAATCGGCGCTTCGCTGTTTAACTGAGATATAATCTCCTCGGCAGCTCGAACACACATAGGACGAAGAGCCTGAACTTTGACGGTAATATTCCGCAACTCGCCACCTATCTTCTCAGATATATCTCCATCATTCGACTTCCCGGACGAGGAAAGCGAATCAATGTCGCTAATGGCTCGTGGTAACGGGGCAGTCCGGATGAGTTGCGTTAGTATATCGATATACCACTCGAACTCTGTTAAGAAACCGTAGTTGTTCTGAGAACACATATTTAGTATCCTATTGATCACATCAATCTTGTAATCGTCTGGGAGCGGCGGAGTTTGGTTCGCAAATCTCGGAATGGAATCGATCGTCCTTTCTAAATCCTCTTCATCTGAATCCCCTGGGCTCAAGCCCGAAGAATTCATCGTCTTGCGGTCTCCTGGGGACGAGAGCTTGAGTTGTCTCATGAGACGGCTAACAATGGAGACTAGATTATCACCGCTAACCATGCCCTGGACGAGATCTAGGGCCTTTATGCGAATAGAAATGTCGGTACTGTCTATGCATTCTAGGATAACATCTTCCTGCTGGGCGACCAGCCACGAGTGAGTGAGGACGATCTGGTTGAAAGCGAGCAGCGCCACATATTTTACTATGCCATCCATAGTTAGCAAATAAAGCCACGATAGTCAAGGCGATACTTACAGTTTGGATCACCGTCTATCATGATCATTCCTCGGAGCTTACTGACACAAAGAGATGCGATTTCTTCTCTCCCATCTGCATCTTCGCCGCTTCCGAGGATTCCACCCTGGATAATGCCGCTTATACATTCGTACAATAAGGACATGGCTGGAGTTGTCCGGATGATCTCGGTCAAGGGCGGCAGTAATTTTCGAACAAGTCTCGGCTCAAGTGGTGTCAAGGTGGCAAACTAGATCAATGTTAACCTGACCGATACTATAGACGGATATTTCCCTCCGCTGCTCACCAGCTTAATCAGCTTAATGGCCATCCAGTTGTTACCACTATCAACCAGTAACTCGAACAGCCGGGGTGCCAAGGGGAGGAAGTCATGGGGCCGCCGCCATCCCAGCTCGCAAATGACATTGACGATTGCGGCCGTAACACTGGGGTCTTCGGACCTGTCCATGAGCCTCTCTTTGATCCTCGGCCAGGCGGCGCGTAGTGTTTCGGGATAAACCAAGGCAAGTCTGTATAACGTAACGATCGTCTTCTTGCGAATCGCGGGATGGGTATGGCTCAATCGTGGTAGGAGGTCGGGTAAAACAGAGAGCGCAAGAGACGGAGTGATAACATGCGGAAGGGTCACTATTGGAAGAGCGATGGTGGTCGTCGATGGTGCTGTCAAATCCTGAAGACACGTTCAGTACTTCCTTTTCTCTGGATCTTTAAATATCTACCCTAAGATTAATCTCATACCTTCTTGAGGAGATTTGTTGCTAACATGAGGACTTCGGTGTCAGGGCGGAAGCTCTGGATGGCGCCAAGATATCCCACTCGCTTCTGGTGATACTTGGTAGAAGCCATGACCTCGAGGACATTGAAGGAAGCCCATGACATGTCGTGTCCGAACATTTCCAAGTAAATTAACTTCAGCAGGGCGGTCGCCTTGAGATCTATAATAGAAACGCCTCGGGTTAGCGGTGGACCCAGTAGGCCTACAAGGTAGTTATGATGGCATATATCTAACCTAGGTCCTGGCTTCGGACTTCTGAACGGCATTCTTTCAAGCAGTTTTGCATGTACTCCTTCTCGTTGCCTTTGTGATTTCTCAGACCTCGAATGAGGTCGTATAGCGACTTTTCGAACCTAGGATTAGGGTAGGACCGTTAACACACTGCGAGTTACGCGAGGCCATCTTGATACAACTAGGTAACGTACATGATCGCCCAAATTGCACCTTTGGCGGTGCTGGCCAGTTCTCGGGGTAGTTTAGAAGAATGATCAGCTGTAGGTAGGGGAAGGTGGGTTCAAAATGTGCCTCAAATAATTGAGCATCTTGACAGCGTGATGGTAGCTGAACAAGATGTAGGCGCCGCAGGTGTACGGTTCATCTAGGAGGTCGAGTCGGCCCCTACCTAGGTAGTTAATTGTGTATAGGTGCAAGGTAGGTAACTTTAGAAATGTGTACTATGTAGGTATGTAACTTAAGAAATGTACCTCGCAGCCCTGGTAGGTAGAGGTAGGTATCTTTGAAGTTCGAGCTTGCCCCACGGCAGAAACGTCAAGTCGGAAACCTTACTCCAGTCACGTCAGCGGAGCTTAGGCCATTAATTAGGTATTTAGGTACAATACATATGTACCTAGGTACCTACGTATTTTCAAAGTTACATAGTACCTAGGTAGAGACGGCAGAACGTAGCTTCCGACACCGTGCTTCTAGTACCATAGCGATTAAAAAAAAACTTACGTAATGTGTACCTAAGAGGTAGGTAAGGTTCTCACTTACATCTATGGATCTTCTAACCGTGCATGTGCCTTTAATTGTACGCCGCCTCATCAAGTTCAGCCAGATACTACCTACCTAGAAGTACCTAGGTAACATTATATATACAACACAAAGACAAACCACTCAGTCATATTTAATAAGGGATCAAATTACCATTGCTGATATGTCTTCCTCATTACTCCATCCGCCCAGTCACTTACCCCCAGCCGTAGCCTTGCAACATTCACAGCAAGCTCCGAACATACTGGGGAATTCTACTGGTGCCGTCTCAGCTTCTCTTTTCCAGTCTCTACTCTCGGCTCCGGAAACCCCTGAACTTTGGACTACATACGAGAATCTCCTATTGTCGTGCCTTCGGACTGGAGACGACGAGTCGGCCCATCAATGTCTAGGGAGACTTGTGAACAGATTCGGCAATGACAACGAACGTATCATGGCCTTAAAAGGCATCCTCAAGGAAGCCGATGCTAATGATACTACAACCTTAGATGCCGTTCTGAATGAATATGAGCACATCTTACAAGATAATCCAACTAATATCGTAGGTCTCACCGCCTATTATTCAACGCAATGATACTGATTACCACTGTTAGCCCATATTGAAGCGTCGCGTGGCTCTTCTGCGGTCTGTTGGACGGATTTCTGAGTCCATCAGTACTTTGATATCGCTTCTCGACATCTCACCTACGGATGCGGAAGCATGGGCTGAACTTGCCGACCTTTATTTTTCTCAAGGACTATATTCCCAAGCCATCTTTGCGCTCGAGGAGGTTCTTGTCCTACAGCCTAACGCCTGGAATGTTGGTCTTCCCATCTGCGCATCTTAAATCCTCTCCCGTTTCTGACCAAGGATATGACAGATACATGCTCGTTTGGGTGAGGTATTATTCGTTGCCGCAAAGTCATCAGGTAATGCAGGTCAACTAGGTGAGGCTCTCAAACGGTTCAGCCGAAGCATCGAGCTGTGCGACGGCTATCTGCGAGGTTATTACGGCCTTAAACTAGTAGGTATTCCTAAGTCTTAGCAGTCAAGCAAGAAATAAACTGACTTGGGTAACAAGACTACGAAGCAACTTCTGAGCGACCCCGAGAAGGCATTGCCAAATCGGATAGGCTCTGATGGATTCGCCGTACCTGATTCGGCTACGCTTGGCAGACTTGATCAGATGGCTACGGAAAAGCTAGCAGAAATCGTGCGTCGCAATTCAGCGGGAGAAAATGGTTGGCAAGGGTACGACGAAGCCGAAATCAAGGCGACCCGAGAACTCCTCGAGAATGGCTCAACTGCGATCATCAGATGAGGAGCTGCCGTTCTGGTTGGGAACCACTGCGCGCGGTAGAATCTCAATGACTCCGCCACGATTCCCACTTTAGCCTCATTCACATGGCCGATTTGATTGCGACAGTTTGCAAGTCATCGTGCAACTAATAAGGACAAGTTGCATCTAGCATATGCAAAGGGGCTAAACCGCCAATTGGTGCCCTAGGTGGATTTCGTATCTAGAGGCGGTGGGACTTTTAGGCATGCAGACGTGTCTAGTGTAAGGATGCAATATGTTGGTTTGACCAACTACCTTACTGGGCGACTGTTCCTACAGTATCAGTAGCACGTGGCTCCAGTAGCGCAGCTTTAGTTGTCGTGAATCAGAAAAGCGGCATTACGATTGAAGGGGTAAGAATTCAGCAGGTGGCTCACATTATCGAGTCTTATTATTCGGTGTGTATCTAGATCTGGGCGCATTGCAACTATAGGTACCGTATTATGATATTTGGGCAGCAAAGAAGTCACTTCGTCAGGCATCGTCTAGCCGAAAGTAATCAGAGTCCCACAGTCAGAGACATCTAGGACGGGTCCAGCCGCATACAAGTATATGGATCCATCATCCATTCTCCATTGGTTATGGTAGGGTTGCTGTTCCTGATACTTCTCATTTGGGATTGGCCCTCCTCAATTACATGTTGAAGATGTCTTGAATTCGCTGGCAATCTGCACGCCCATCCTAACGGAAGTCATCGCAGCAAACAATGCATTGTCTCCATACCACCTAGTTATGTACCTACTAACAGGTCTCCTACGAGACCACGTACTTTGGGTTTTAGAGGCCATACTGAATATACCTAAAGATCGGTGGGTGAGTGTGTGAGTGTGTGTGAGAGAGGCTTTATTAGTAGGATCGAATGGCCACGCCTTTTGGTTCTCTGCTCGAGAACTCGAGTTTATTGTAAGACGGTAAGGAAGATACTCATAGCGACGTCGACTCCGTCCTCTAAGGGGAAACATCGGACCTCCTTAACTCCTAAGCCAGCATCCTGAGCCCTCCATAATCAACTCCAGTATTAACCAATATCTGCGATTTATCTCCAGTAACGGGAAAAGGACTTTCGTCGGACGTGCGTTCCTGGTATATACATACCTAGGTAGTCATAGCGGGTATATCAGCCGGTCTATCAAACGCCAGGATGCCCGGTTATCATCCCAATGTCCGCTACAGATGCTGCGGCAGAGCTCCGAACACTCCGATATAAGGATGGCCCCTTATTAACGGACGAGATCGAACGATCTGAAAACCCAGGAACAAAAATCAGGAACAAGGCTGGAAGAAAGAAAACTGTACATTGGGAACCCAGGCAGGAATTATACACCGGAGACGAAAGACTTTTGCGAGATGAAGGGCGCCAGTGATGATAATGCTGTCGTGTTCGGTGTAAGCCCAGGTTCGAAGTTATTGGTTGCCATTGGTGGTCTGCGAGTCTGCGTCTGGCCCCTAGCAACGCGCAGCGGTGTGGACCAAATTCTGCGTGTATTTCTGTCCTTCTGTCCTTCTGTCCTTCTGTCCTCCAGTCCTCCAGTCCTCCAGTTCTCAGCCTGCTTTAGCCCGGACCCCTCCTCTTATTTAGCCCTTCCCTTCTTTGGACTACCCACTACTCATTTGTACACAGTACAGCCTTCATAACAATAATAAGCACCGGAACCTACTTGAATGCTACCAGTCCCAGACTAGCTCCCGGGACTTTGACAAGTTTAAGATACTGCCACAACCATTCCTTCTATCTTTCCTCTATGCTTTTTTTCTCTCTGCTGTTGCTGCTCCCTTTCCTCGACGCCATACAATACAGATAACGCTATAGCCGCATATAAGACTTTTTTTATTTTATTTTATTTTAACAAAGCATACCTTACCTTGGTACCTACCTAGGTACCTATAACAACGCAATTCACTTCAACTTACCGGTCAATGTAAGTTGTTATCTCATTTTATTTTTGATTTATTTATTTCATCTTGTTTCGTCTTATTTCATTTTATTATCAGTTCATAAGATGCATCTATATCTTAGTATTGATCATGTATCAACACAATCATTTTGAAGCATGAGCTAGTGCTGCTACTGCTGCTGCTACTCCTCGGCTCCTGTGGTGAGGAGGGATCTACCTACACTACATCTTAGGATGGATGTTCTAGAGCAGTGAGATGTTTACATGTGCTCCGTAGTACGGGTACGTGTATGTGTCTATGTATGTGTATATATGTGTGCGTGTGTGCGTGTACTATGCTGGTGCTATGTGTATGTAGGTGTAGCGTATGTGCTATTACTTTAGCCCCTTTGACCTCTGCCCCTCTCTCTGGAGTCTGGGCTGTGTCATCCGGCCCCCCTCTCGCTGACGACGGGATCGTAGTGTCTACTAGGTATTAGTGGCACTTGTTATAAGATCCCGACGTCCTTCCCTGTTCTCTGATCCTTCGTCTTTTCTGACGCACAATAATAAAAGATAGTGGCCGGTCGTGCTTCGATTCGCATCGTGAGATTCGGAAGTTCTCACCGCGGATTCTCGTTTTAGCCCTTCGAGGCGAAACGACACTCGGCGAGATATCAACATTCCATCGAATCGCATCGCATCGCATCGCATCGTATCGGATTCATACCTATCGCATCGCATACCTACACTAGGTACTACTACCCACTTCTAAGTACCTAACAAGTTACAAGTTTCGGTGATATACGGTACGGGGACCCCCTTCTGTTTCGGGGTACTAAGAAGGGTAAGTGTGTCTCGTACCTTCTATTAGGGAAAAGGGAAAAAAAGGGGAAAGTGGAAAAGAAAAAGAAAAAAACAAAAACAAAAACAAAACAAGACCGGTTTATCGCATACCGTACCTACCTAAACCGAGTTTCGATTCACCCCGCTTCAATTCGCACCCACTTGCACTTGCACCACTTGCACTTGCAATTCCACACATATTTTGTAGCGGAACAGCAACCCAATTCGACATCCCTTTGCGCCCAACTGATTCACTCTCATTGGAAGAACCGGGATCCCCCAGACAATTTTCTATCTCCCAATTGTGACCCGGAGACTTTTCTATATTTACTTTTACAAGACTACAATACTACAAAACCCATTCAAATTCCTCTGACTACCTATCTCTGAATTGCTCCGCACAACCCCACGAACACAATAACACAACAACAAATTTATTTGTACCTACCGCAGCAACCTTGTGATCGCTGCTCACCACTCGTAGAGTCACATTGAAGAGAAGAAGAAGAAGAAAAAGAAGAAAAAAGGAAAATTGTTGGACCGGAATCGCTAACGACGACAATTCTCAGAGACACGCTGGTTCCCTAGTTCCCTAGTGTTACTACTCCTATCTTTCGAGATCCGGAGTTCCTACGCCTGCGACAACGTCTAGTTCGGGAAACTGAGCTGCAATCCAATTCTTCAACGTACTGTAGGGTTGGTAACGTTCGAGTACCGGCTAGCCGCT
Source organism: Jackrogersella multiformis (assembly GCA_902806575.1). Classification (NCBI taxonomy): domain Eukaryota; kingdom Fungi; phylum Ascomycota; class Sordariomycetes; order Xylariales; family Hypoxylaceae; genus Jackrogersella; species Jackrogersella multiformis. The sequence goes on along the minus strand of CADCXD010000005.1, from coordinate 2,379,260 downwards.
AACCCCCCTTTGCTCCGACTTTCTAAGACAGGTCGTTGCGAGCAAAGGGTACCTGAGCAACAAATCATCACCAATGTCGTGAGTCACGATAGTCCCATATTCTATCGTTTCGCCAATTGACCTCTATTCAAGTCGAAGGCAGACTCCACATCCCAGTATACGCCACGCTAGCCATAGCGGTCCCATTTCAGACGAACCTAGCTACTCGGACGAGGAGGACACAAGGCCTAGCAGAGGGTCGTACGATCAGGACGAAGACGACTGGTCGGACGAATCCTACGAGACCGAAGACGAATACGACGACGATATAGATCCAGAGGACTCGGCTTCAACAAGTCCCGCAAGGCGTCACCCGCAAGACACTCGCCCTGCGCGTCCGTCATCCCGACAGTCCCGACAACACAGGAGCGTCACACAAAGAGCGCCATCTAATTACGATTATCGGCAACCGCCGAACCCCTCTACTACCCTGGATTCAGAATTCGATTATTACGGCCGCGGTGCCGCTTACGGGCCGCCCGGCGGAGGCCCGTATTATGGAGGTGGCGGCCCGGGCGCTCCCGGCGGCCGCGGTGGCTACCAGCAGAGCCATGTAGGCGGTTATGGCCCTCCGTACGGAGGAAATGGGCAGGTGGTGCCGTATGGCCCTAATTATCAAAACCCGTTCGCACCCATGAATGGAAACGGTGGTAATTATTTTAATAATGAGCACAGGTGGCCGGGTAACGAGATGATGCCGTTCGCCGGTGGCCCGGCTGGTGGCCCCGGTCCCGGTCCCGGTGCACAGAACTATTTCGGAGGGCCGCAGTATCCTCTGCCGCACGGTATGGCACAATACCAGTGGTCCCCCCCACCACCCCCGCCGACTGATATCGGCCAACCACGGACACCAGCCCCAGAGCCGCCTCCGAAGGAGGACCCCGAAAAGGAAGCCATGAAAAAGAAACTGGCCGAGATCGAGGCCGAGCAGAAGAAGAAAGAAGCGGAGGCCAAACAGAAAGAGCTCGAGGCTCAAATCAGGAAAGAGGCCGAGCTAGCTTTCCAGCGCAAAATGGAGCAAATGAAGAGGGACGAGGAGGTACGAGCCGAGGAGAGGAGGATTGCTTTAGAGAAAGCAAAGAAAGAAATCGAAGATGCAAGAAAGGAAGCCGAGAAAGCAGCACGAGAAGCCATTGAGGCAGAAAGGAAGGCCGAGGCAGAACGTGCTCGCAGGGAAGCGGAGGCAATTGCCCGAGCTGAACGGTCCGCGCGCGACAAGTTGGAGGCCGAAAGGAAAGCCGAAGCGGAGAGGAAGAAGAGAGAGGCAGAGGCTGCCGCCCTAGCAGAAGCCGCTGCTCAAATCAAGCTAGAGGCTGCCATCAGGGCTGAATCTGAAGCAAAGGCCATGGCCGCGAAGAAAGCTGCAGAAGAGGCAGAACAGAGAAAGAAGTTTGAGGAGGACGCCAGGACGAAAGCTGAGATGGAAGCCCGCAAGAAGATCGAGGCCGAAGAAGCGGCAAAGGCCGCGGCTGCGGCAAAAGCAGCCGAAGACGCCGCAAGACAGAAGAGGATGGAGGAGGACGCAAAAATCAAGGCCGAGCTTGAAGCCCGTAAGAAGTTGGAAGACGAGAAGCTAGCGGCAGAAGCAGCCAAGGCCGCCGAGGATGCCAAGAAGAAAGAGGAGGAGGCATTCAAGAAGAAAGCTATAGAGGATGCAAAGGTCAAGGCCGAGGAGTTGGCAAGGAAGAATCTCGGTAAAGACAAGGCGCCTATACGATTCAAAGATGCCGTCGGGAGAAAATTCAGCTTCCCTTTTCACCTATGTCAAACTTGGGTGGTAAGTAACGAGTTTATGCCTCTGTTTAGGAGGAATGACGCGCTAATTCACTCCGTCTAGGGCATGGAAGAACTCATCAAGCAAGCGTTCATACATGTCGATGTCATCGGTCCCCATGTACAAGCCGGGCACTATGACCTCATTGGACCAAATGGCGAGATTATCCTCCCTCAGGTGTGGGAGAGGGTGATCGAGCCAGATTGGGCGGTCACGATGCACATGTGGCCAATGGACCGACCTATGCCTCAAAATATGGGGCGTGGTGGACAACCTGGACCAGTTCATATGGCTGGTCGGTTCCCGCCGCAGGGCGTTAGGTTACCCGGAGGACGTCCAGGTACCGGGCCTCCTCCTCCTCCAACCCACAATCCCAATATGATGGGCATGGGCATGGGCATGGGCATGGGTGGTAGGACAGGCGGCGGGCGTCCTGTCGGGGGACCCCCTGATCATATTCCCGCGAACGTACAAGTTATAGGGGTCAGCAAGCCGCCTAGTAAAAAGCCAAAAAAGGTTCAGACCGGAGTGCTCGGCTGGATAGGTGGAGGCAGCAAGACCTCTAAAAGCAAGAGGTCAGTAACCACGTATATTATGCCCTGCGTTACTTAAGCTAACAAATCAATTGGAGGTAGTAGGGCCAAGCGAAGCTAAACGAGCTCGCCTGACGCCTGTCTTCTCGGAATCCCAACCCTCATCTCAGTCCTATTCTCCTATTTCGTTTTTAGGGAGTTTTGCGTACTGGTCTTCAATACCTGATTCTGCATTATACCCCGGCTCGAGATAACGTCATTTTTAAAGCGGCATCTTCGCGGGCTTTTTTCCTCGAGCACCCAATTGTGGGCGAAGTAATAATTACGACGGGGGAACCAAATTTCACCACAACTTCGATACGGTAGACTTGTATAATTTCGATTTCTACCGGATTTTGCATTTGCAACTATATTTTTTATATTTTTTACATGGGATGATGACGTCTCTTACGCAAAGAATGACGATATGTACGAGAATGGAAGACAAGTATATGAGTGTTTCTTCGAGATGGCGAGCATTTACTTGAGTTTTAACTAACCATATTCTCGGACGGCGTCGTGAGTGAGACAGATTGGGTGAGATAAAGATACATTGGTCTGATTTATTACATATCTAAACTAGGAGTTATTATAGGTACTGATTTGAATTGATTTATTTGAAATTTGATATGCGTATATCTACTAATGCCGAGATTCACCGTGCTCTAAGTCCTCTATTTCTAACGTAAGGTACACTGCCTATTGCAGCAAAGATTGGCTTGGAACCAGTCAATGCCGGCAGGTCTATGAAAGAGATTGCCCGGCGGGGGGTCAATTCTCGACCATGCATGAGAATAACTCGCCAAGCCATACTACATACACCATTACATATTAACACAGGCTCCCCGAATTAACACAGGCTCCCCGAGGCATTGCGAAGAACGGATAATCACCGCAGGATTTCCGCATCCTTCCCCGGCTTACCCAGGATCCGCTCAGCCTGTTGGACGAACGCCTCCACCATGACCGGAGCTACCTTGTCGGCGACGGCGGAGCTGACAGCCATGTACAGCGGGTTCGCGAACTGGTACTTGATGCTGAGCCGCACGTCGCTCCAATCGTGCTGCTGCTGGGACCGGCCCGCGGCGGCGGCCGTTGTCGTCGCACCCCCCTCGGCCGGGCGCACCGTCCAGCGCGTCACCAAGCTCTTGAACACGCCGCCGCCCCCGCCGCCGGTCCCAGCACGCGCGCCAGGGCCGGCCTCTAGCCCGTGCCGCAGCAGCTCGGACGCCGGGATCTCCGTGCGCGCGTCCCCGCTGATGGCTTCCACGATGCCGAGCGCCGGCACGCAGAACAGTTGGCTCGTGTACGTCTCCTCGAAGCCGCCCCAGCCGGCCGTCAGGTCGGCCTGCGAAGGCCACCGCCGACCGTCCGGGGCGGCGGGGGTCCACCGCGTCACGCGCGACACCCTGCAGTACGGCAGGAACCGCACGTACGAGTCCACGTCGGCTATTATGTCGTACAGCCGCTCGTGGTTGTAGGGCAGGCGCCGCGAGGCGGTTAGAGTCTGGTCCGGGAGCGTTATGAAGGAGCGTCGGGGGTGGGAGAGGTGGCGATGGAGTGTGGGGGTGGGGAGGAGAAGTCGGCGCTTGGGCGTAAGCAGGCGTGCTGTCGACATCGGGAGGAGTGCCTCTGGGTAGGTATGACTAGGCTGGGTAGCTTGTGGGTTTAGAAGACCGGGTAGGTACGTAGGTTGTGAGGTCGGGGAGTGAGAGGAAGGTCGTGAGAGAAGTCCTGTAAAGTCTATAAAGGTTCCATTCTAACTATACCACCCTTCTATTCGTCTAGACCCCGAAAAGAACAATGGAAGGGGAGATTGAAGCGGTAATACGCTGCAAAGTGTAGATATTATTTTGCTAAGAAATTGGTTGCGATTGATTATCTAAGATAGGTACGAACCGGATAGTGACGTCTAAAGTTGGGCCAGCCACAAAGTCCCGCCCTAATCTAGCTACCTAGGTACCTAATGGGTTATCGATAAAGATTTTATTGGGCAAGCCACACCTAGTCCCGCCTTAAATTTTCAACTAATTTTTTTTTCTTTCGTTCCTCCCAACTTTGCCCATTCATTCACTTCTCCCAAGGGTTCTAGGATTCACCCCAATTTCTAGAATGCTAAGGAGGAGACATCTTCGATGACATACGCGTAGCATAGTAGAAGGCTTTAACCGACAAGCGCTGCATAGCCATTCTTCATAATGGCTTCTACTTCTGCTTCTACTACCGAAGTCGTAGCGTCGCCAACTGATGAGTTGTCGACGAAGGTCTCAGCATTGGCGGTGCAAGAGGTTACCGCGGCCGAACTGCCACCACACCGGAGCCATGATCCGCAGAACAACTTGAAGAGGACCGATCCCTTCCAGTTCGGATCACGCTACCTTCAGGAAAATGACGATGTCTTCGAGTTTAATGCCTGGGATCATGTGGAGACTGACGACACTTACAAGGAGTACGCAGAGCAGCAATATGCTATGCAGAGAGGGTCGCCAGTCTCCGAATTCGACAAGAGTGAGTTCATTTTTCCTTTTCTTTCCCTTACTCCCGGTGTTGTGATGATACCCAAATATGCATAGTTCATCTGAATTTCCTTGATGACCAATTTGCCATTAATTCTTTCGCTCCCATCTGACTCACCTCGTCTATCCAATTATGATATTGCCATTTCTAGTGGATGCCGTTGCTAACAGGCGCAACTATAGATAGATTCAACTCCGACCCAGCAAAGTGGTGGAATCTCTTCTATAAGAATAACACTGCCAACTTCTTCAAGAACCGCAAGTGGTTACAACAAGAGTTCCCTATACTTGACAAGGTTACGGCAGAAGATGCTGGTCCGGTCACATTGCTGGAAGTGGGTGCTGGTGCTGGCAACACTGCCTTTCCTATCCTGGCCAACAACAGAAACCCCAAGCTGAAAGTGCATGCTTGTGACTTCTCCAAGAAGGCTGTTGAGGTGATGCGTAGCCATGAAGAGTATAATACCGACTCCATGCAGGCCGATGTATGGGATGCTGCCGGTGAAGACCTCCCTCCTGGTCTCGAGGAAGGCAGCGTAGACGTTGTCATCATGGTCTTCATATTCTCGGCTCTGTCTCCGAAACAGTGGGACCAGGCTGTCCGGAACATCTATCGAGTACTCAAGCCAGGCGGTGAAGTGTGCTTCCGCGACTATGGCAGAGGTGATCTAGCACAGGTTCGGTTTAAGAAAGGCCGATATCTGGAAGAGAACTTCTACATTAGGGGTGACGGTACACGGGTCTACTTTTTCGAGAAGGATGAGCTTGCACAGATTTGGGCTGGAGAAATTCTGGTTCCAAAAGATGAGGCTATAGTCGATGAGACCACAGACTCTCCAAAGCGAGAGGCAAAGTCGGCCTTGTTTGATGTAGAGGAGCTCGGCGTTGATAGAAGAATGCTGGTAAATAGAGCGCGGCGGTTAAAGATGTATCGCTGCTGGATACAAGGTCGCTTCCGGAAGAAATAGACAATATCTTAAGAACCCAACGCCCGAGTAACTACTGAGATGTGATTTGTGTCTTTCAATTTTCAACTCTGCTACACGACGGGCTAAAACAGCCCTCAGCATTGCAGCTCTGCAATCTAGGTACACACACACACACACACCTTCTCTACAAGGCCGCTACGCGCCCAGCACCTCGACAAGCCGCCGCCTCTCGGACGCGCCAAACCCCACGCCGTCCAGGTACCCATCGACGCCGCCGTACCTGGCGTCCACGTGGCCCACGACCCGCGCCACGAAGTCGGCGGGCGCGTCGGCCCACTCGGGGGCCAGGCCGATCTCGCGGATCTCCTCCAGCCGCGACGCGCGCGTGCCGGCCAGCCCCGCCCGCGACAGCAGGTAGTCGTGCGCGATCGCCGGGGCAGGCACCTGCAGGACGAGCAGCGCTAGCGCGATCACGAGGCCCGTTCGGTCCTTGCCCTGCGTGCAGTGCACGAGTAGGGGCAGGGAGGAGGGGCGCAGGAGCGCGCGGAGGGCCTGGGCGGGGTGTGAGTTGGGTTTAGTTGAGTTGGGGGTCAGTGGGTGGGTTGGAGAGGGTGGAAGGGAGAAAGAGTAGAAGAGGTAGAAGAGGAAGAAGAAAACTCACTTCGGCTATCTCGGCGCCGGACTCGTCTATGGTGATGAGGCCTAGGCCTATCAGGCCGCGCGGAAGCAGGACTTCTTGGCTCACGAGGCTGATGGCTTGGGTGCGGTAGCCGAAGATGAAGAGGGCGATTAGTTTGCTGCGGGTTGGTAATACGGGGTTCGTTAATGAATGGGTGTCTATCGGCTGGGTGATAGGTGCAGATGTAGAGTGAGAGGTTTAGGTAATTTGTAGGAGAACTGGTATTAAATCGGCATCGACATAGATATCGACGTCTCCATGGCGGGTTCACGGGTGTAATGGAAGACTCACAAGTAGTTCCACCACGAGAGCTGGCTCAGGAGGAACCTCTCGAACCGCTTCCCCGTCACCTTGATCTGCCGGTACTGCACGCCGGGGATCTGGACGGGCTCCTCCTCCTCCGCGTTCGATTGCGGCGGCAGCGAGGCTTGGCGTCTCTCCGCTTGGCGGAGGTGCTCCGTCCTGGAATTGGGAGTGGTTAGCCGTGGCCCTATCGGCGCTTGGGTATATTTTTGGTGGTGGGCACTAGGTAGCTAGCTACCTAAGATATGTAGGTAGTTGCCGGCTTACTTGGTCCGGAGATCCACGACGGTTCTGATGCCCAGCTCATCCCTCAGCGTCTTGCGGTCTGCAGGGGAGGCGTCATCTACGAAATGAATGTTAGTTACGGTAACTAGCCACTTATGAAATTCGTAAGATTGGATAGTGACACTAGAGAAGGGCAGAGAGGATTGGGGAGGTTGGATTGTTCGCACCTGGTCGTGCGGATCGATATAGCACGCCTTCTTGAAGTAGTCTATTTTATGGGTTAGTCCCATTCAGCTAATACAATGGAATTGTATAGCAGTCAGCCAGTATATCTCACTTTTGGCCGAGATAGTCGTTGACGGTCTTTCCGACATCCCGGAAGTTGGAGATGTTGTCGAAGGCTACGGACATTTCGTTAGTGGCCCGGTGGGTAGTCGGTACCTATAAGTTAGGTAGTCGGTTATCTACCTCCTGGGTAAGTATTTTTTCTAGATTCTTCAAAATGCATGTAGGTTTGCTTATTAGGATACTATCAAGTTAGATAATGGTATCTTAATAAATTGGGCTTTGTAAGATCTGCTGTAACTCAGGTTGTATGGATGTTAGTAGCTTTATAGTAGGTACCTACCTAGGTGCTTATACGGTTAGCATCGATCAAGCAGGAACCCCGGACTATTACCTACTAGGTACCTAAGGTACATAGTTAGTTCATTTTAAGCCCCTATATGTGTACAGCCTCACATTACCTACCTCTTCTACCTAAACTGAGTCCGATTCAGGAGAATCTTAACAGTTTTCAAGGCACCTAGTATATAGCCACTTACATTACCTACATAGGTAGGTAGTTAATTCATTTTTATCTAACTAATCCTATCAGCGAGAGGATAAAGTGCCTTCTGTTTACAACTGATTTGTACCTAGGAAGCATTTGATTCGAGCATCCCAAGTATCTTCCTAAGTATCCCGGAATCCCTTGCCACCTTTCACGGTATATCGGTACCGCATTCGACTACTTATAAAGATGCTGAAGCTAACACCAGCTCTTATGAAACTCCCCATCAACTGTGCCGGTGGTCGCCAGCCAGAGCCCGGCGCGCCGACACCTCTCTGCTCGTCAAACTCAAAATCGTACTCTTGTCTATTATTTCCAACCTCTGGGTATTCTTGACTGTTATGTGTCGACGACATAATTCTGACTCTTTCAAGCGACGGCGTAAATTCTCCTCTGGAATTATCCGTGTTTCCGGTGGTTACCATATGATCCAGTGTTTCGATTAACCAACGGGCTTCCAACACATTGGTAATCCCGAATCTGTGGAGATTGAAAGAATCATAGTGAATTTCGAGCTCCTGTAAACTCTTCGGCAACCGTTTCCATATTTCCATGTCCCAGGGTTCTCCTAGCAGGAACACGTCGTAGATAGACAGGCTCTTCAGTCTGGTGTATCTGCGAAAATCAAATGGCCCACCAATGAATTTGTATTTCCACTCATCAGTCGTAAAGACAACCCTTTCCAAAGATTCCACTTGAGGTACCATTGCCTGCTCAATAGCTGCACATCCGAGTGTAGAGTAGTCTCCGCCTGGTACGTTAACCCTGCTTATATCATACCAGAACTCCTTGAGAGCCTTTGGCCAACTTAGAAGTTGTCCGAGGCAATCCCCAGAGATACCGCAGTCTATCAATCTGAGAATCTGGACTGGAGACGTGTGTACACCGCCCTGATTGTTGAATTTATATTGCGATACGACTAACCGGCGTAGACATATCGTATGGATGTTCGGAAGGCGGAAAAGGATATCTATTTCGCTGCTAAACCCCCCTACAAAAACGTCAAAAACCCTTATGTGAACTCCTAGATTGGGACATGACCGCAATATCCCATATAGACGCCGGCGAGACTGCATGTATATAATATCATCAGAACGATCAGATGCAGGAATAAACTGGTACAGAGCCCTGGTTGCGACGTCGTGAAGGCGTTGGCACGCTAGTGTGACCAAGCGAAGCATACCGGTCCGTTTCATGCCTTCTTTGCTTGCGAGGATTACGACGTATTTCCACAAAAAGAATGGAGAATCAGAAGCTGGTAAGGTAGCTGGTACGGGTTGCAGATACGAAAATATCTCGGATAGGAGTTCGCCTGGGAGATCGAGGAGACGGGCCATGATGCCTGTGGACGCCTTGTAGTTTGTAATAAGCAAAATCTTGGATATTCTTGAATCTTGGCTAACGCTGCTGAGGCTAGCGATTTTGAAGAGTTGACGATAGTAGAAGTGAAAGTGAAGGATTGACAGATGATCTCACTACCCAGAAAGATACCTTACCTTAGGTACCTACCTACCTCCTAGGTACATATATACCTCTTCTTAAAGTTGCGCTTGCCTACCTACCCGGAACACTTTCCTTTTCGTACCTATTTTGGTAAGTTCTTGCTTACCAGGTACCTACAGTACGTTCGCTATTTGATTCACGTAGATGTCACGATCCACTATCTCGACTGTCCGGAGGTAAGTAAGATGCGCCACGTTAAGTCATCAAGATAATGACGTGATGATACCCATCATATTTGATTCGTCTACGTAAATATATGGCTCACCGTCCTAACCTACCTAGTTTTATTCCTACCAAGGTATTTTAGCATACCTACATATACTTGACCAAATTATTTCGTTCGACCTGAAATAATTCCATATTCGACCGCATGGAATTACTTCAAGAGCTCGGCCTTGCGTTTCTGAAGTAGGTGGTAATACTGCTGTAGCTCCATCGTCGCTGTAGGCTGCCTCTCACCCTCATAATTCCCCTTTCCTCGGCCATCGAAATGGACTTTCCAAGCTATTGAAAACGTTAGGATCCGAGATATACTCAGGTATTTGGTAACTAGGTACGTAACAATGCTACGACACCAAGGAATCGCAAACTTACTGCTAGCATCAAAGCCAAGGTAAGACCAGCTATCATTGAGATATGCCTTCTCAGACCCGACCTGGATTGTCTTCACTTGTCCCATCTGACCCGGTGCGGGACGCAATTGCTTTAGATCAGCCACGAGTTTTACGAGCCCAGTTACGAAGGCGAGTGCTACATCTTTAGCAAGGCATTCGTGCTGGCCGTAACTGAAAGAGGTCACGGCATCCGTCTGGCGATGCGGGTCAAACTCGTGAGCATGAGGGATCTCTGATGGGTTGCGCCCAGCCTCGCCCTTTGATATTGTTGTTAATGATCTCTCCTTTTTTAGGGGATGATAGTGCAGAGGTTATCCATAAACTTACGAGCATCATGACTACGAGATTGCCCGGCTTAATTGCCTTGCCCTCGAGATTAGCCGGTGCTGTCGCGACCCGCACGTTGCGCTGGGTGCTCGTAAGACGCTGAGCCTCGACGACGTAGGCGTGAAGTCCTGCATCGTCACCATTCTGCGCGAGAGTCTGGACCTCGGCCCAGATAGACGCATTCTCGGGGTGCAGGAAGAACTCCATAACTTCGTAGAACTAATGAATATTTAGCAATCATACTCACAGCATGTTCAAGACGCAAATCAGTCACAACTCACCGCGGTGACCGGAACGCCGATGCCACCAAAGGCCGTGAGCCACAATGCGTCAACAACTTTCTCGGCCGAGTTGCCCTGTGCCAGCAGCTCTTCAACAAGCTTGTGGCCGCAAGAGCGCAGCGAGTCTTTCCTGAGATCTGCCTTCCGGGACAGCACGTTAGATATGGTTGAAACTATGCCAAATCCCGCGCCGTGGCTGCCGGCGACCTCATCAACAAGTTTGCGAGTTGACTTAATGACGGCCTTGGCGCCCTCCTGCGCGCGGCGGCGACGGGTCCAAGCCTGGGCTGGGTCATTATTATTAACACCCCAGATGCGGATGTCAAGAAGGTTTCTGTAGAGTTCCGCGGCTCCGAGGGTTCCGCTTGGGTTCTCGTCGGTGCGCATATCGAAATAAAAGAGATCGGAGAGCAGCTGTGCGTTCAACGGGATTGCGACATCACGGATTATATCGATCTGGTTGAGGCCCTTCTTGAACTCGAATGTCTCCTTCTCAATAAGCTGCGACCCAACGCGCTGCACAAAATCGTGGACCGCAGTGTGGAGGTTCGGGATCTTGCGTATCGCCTTCAGAAAGTTGGCGCGATCTGCGTAGTTGCGAGGCTCATCGCCCGCTAACATAAACCAGCCAAGGTCCTTCTTGCCAGGGAACAAGGAGTTGATGGGCTGCAGCCAAGGCACAACAAATTGTTGAGGGCGGCCAAGGGCTTCTTTAATGGCCTCGCTTGTGAAAACGACGACGGCCTTTCTCGGCGGCTGTGGATCATCCAGAGTGTACTGGTCGATAGTTCCAAGCTCTCGAGCGATTTCTGTGTTGGCCTTCTTGGTGTAGAATGGTTGCATCACGGCCACCGAGTTAAATGGGAACCAGCCAGGGACGCCTCGTTGGATGAGTTTATATAACATCGAGCCACCCAATGTCTTGTTGTCGTGCTGTACCTCGTTGAAGCCCCAGCTTGTCAGGTTCGAGACTGTGTAGTCAAGGGTATTGAATCTATCCGACCGCACGAGCGTGACGGCGTCAGAGAGCACAGCTCGACCTACCGAGTAGGTGGGAGAAATGCCGCAACCTGTATTCCGGATCGGTTTGACGTCTTCGATCATAAGGCCCGGGTAAAGTTCCACCATGTCAGGATCTGTGTACAGCTTTTCTAGGATGTTGGCAATATCCGGGTCTGAGTTGACTTCGCTGAACGTATCGTACCTCTTGAGTCCAAAAAACTCGCGGAATTCGTTAAGCGAAGCTACCTGCCATTTGCGGGCCTGGTTGATACCTAGAATCTCAACGACCTTGAGCGCCTTCGGGATTGTACGAGCGCCGAAGACACCGGCGGGGTCATCCATGGCTTCTTTAAGGATGCGTACGAGGTCCTCGTCCTTGAAAGTACCATCCTCTTGGCGCTCGAGACCGTCAAACGTTCGAGCGCTAGGATCTTTGGGAGTGCTCTGCTCAAAGGCAAACAGAGCCCCGCCGAGTTCAGTCCAGCTCACGTTCTCCAAATCCTCTGGCTTGCGACCTGGGAAAAGCTTGAGGAAGAAGTTATTGATCCAGCGCTCGTCTCTCTTGGAGATACACGAGTGGAACCTGTACAGTAAGTTGAACTCGACGCTAACTTGATTTCCAACGCCGCGTGGCACCCCTTCGCCATCGAACTGCTTGTCGATAGCAACTCGTGGGTCTAGGGTCCAATCACTGTCGGAGTGGTGCGTATTCGTGATGGCGCGGAGGTAGTCGTGCAAGCTTATGTTCACGTATAGTCCGCCGACGATCAGACGAGCCGTGTTAAATAGATCGTGGTCTTGCTTGGCAACAGCCCGAGCCTTGTCCTCAGGGCTAGCGTTGGCCTCACATTCTAGCGTGAAGCGGCCGTTCTCGTTGATCTTCAGCAAGATATCGCAGACATAGTTGTGAAAGCGGCTATAGAGGACCAGCATGACATTGACGCCTGCAGGCTGGCCGAGCAGCCGCTTTTCGTGAAAGGTATCGGGCTTTAGCTTTCCCTCCTTCATGGTACGGATCTCTAGTTGATCTCTGAGAGACGAGCCGTACAAGGGTGCCAAGTCGAGATACGATGACGTATCAGACTTGTTCATATCTGTACGGTTTGTGCGGAAGATGTCATGGATGATGATGGTCGCGTGATAATAAAACATCGACGAGATGCCGGCTGGGTTCTCTTTGAAATATCCATCATCACGAGCCATCAAAAGGTCGAAGAGCAGACCCGGATCAGGTTTGACACCTTGAAGGCGCTTTGTGTTCCTGACTGTCTTGGCGTAGGGGGCGCCAGCTCTTCCTAAGTTCGGCTCAAGAGGATTGTTGAAACTTCCGTCAGGCGTCCGATAATGATGAAGACCATCAGGTGCCTGGGGGACATGCTCACGCAGTATAACGTCGCTATCCGGGGCCTTGAATTCGATCGCGTCGTACGGCTTAGGCTTGGGATTGTGCGAGGCGGCTGACCCCTGAGGCTCGACAACCTCATACTTAACATCACCGCCGACATAACTCAAGGGCGGATGTTGAAGGTTATCCCAAAGAGTATCGATGAGCTTGTTGGTGAGCTGAGTCCTAGCATTCGAGGTGGAGGGCAGGGATGTAAGGATGCCGATTAAAAGTTCGGTGTTGCTACTGCTCGTTAGCGCTGCTCAATTTTATATCGTCTTTCTTGCTTACCCCTTTTTGTCATCGAGAGGTTGTCCCTTTTGCAACAGTTCCTTAACGAGGCTCACGATCTCTGCCGGAGATGCTTCGCCCCGAAGGCCAGCACAGTCCTTCAAAATATCTGCTGCGATCTTTGTTGGGTTGGAAAAGAAATCAGTAGACTCCTTTTCCACATCTCCGTACGCCTCACCGGCCTGAAACTTTTCGCTGAAAGTGGACATTGTTGATCCCATAACTTTGTCTTATTCCTATGAGAGAGAGATGGAATAAAACATGCTGGTATAAATTCGAAGACATGATCAACTCTATCCGACACCTCGGTTTATAACGAGCGGAAGGGTCGACCAATGCTCATCTCCCAAGACCCATCCGGTGGCAAGACATCACCCTACACTGTTTTCGATCCTCCGCATGAATCATGTAAATGATTTCGGCGGCAGACACGAATCTGCAGGTCTAGGATATAGCATTTTGGCGCAATCCAGCTGCCGGCTCTATGCAGAAGAAGCAATCGTGACAAAACCAAGAGCGGAAGGCGCATGTAATCCGTCAAGAAGGCAGCTGAAATGTTCAGTTATAGCCAATCGACAAATTGTGATGGGGTTATACGGCGTCCACCTTGACGTCGGCGACTGGATGGTGGATGCAATACTGTGATGGAGAGTGGAAGAGTTCCAGTCGGTAAGCATGAGCGAAGATTAATTGATGCAGGCGGCATGTCCGGGTAACCCAAAACGGATGGGAGGTCATCACATCATCGGTAATTTGCTGGTGATATTTACCCTAGGCCAAGTTCTGTCTGACCGTAGCTTCATACATCCTCACGTCACACAACATCCTATTGATGCCAAGTACCTAGGTACGTAACGAAATTTGTCTATTGGAGATAGGTAATGGTGGCTTGCATCATAACAGCTGAAACGACTACTGAGCAGCCGGGGTTGTCATCCCGAGGTGAGACGAAGATTGCCGCGGCGGCTTCGTACATACTAGTTGGTGCATATTGCGGAGAAACAATCTAAGTTGTGTAATAAGTGGCTACCTAAGTTACCAGACGGAGAAGCACAATTCAGAAGATACAGGCCGAGTATTACTGTTGTACTTTGATGTTGGAAGCCGGCGTGCAACTTTCTGGACGCCATCGCTGATCTGGGAATGATTAGCGATCGACCGCTATATTGGCAGAATCGAGATTATGGAGGGTAAGGGATAGAGGTAATAATTAGGATAAGCCTAGTCAGCATTTTTCATATCAATGTACTGAAGTTGAGGACAGTCCGATAAAGGGGGCGGCAATCGACAGTCTACGGAGCAGTTGATAAATCAGTTGCTAGGTCTTTAAGGGGGGACATATCTTCTTGCCTAACCACGTTTTAACATAGGATATCCAGAGTGCCCTTTCTCTACCGTAGCGCCAATTCCACCTCTACTGTCAAAATGCCTTCTGCCAATATGCACTACGACCGTGGCGCTCAGGACCTTGAGTACAGCATCCAGCATCCGGATAATAGTGTGACCACTGTTGAAGGGCTGAACAAGACTCATGAGCCGAAGAAGCTCGTCCTCTGTTTCGACGGTACCGGGAACACGTTCACCGGATCCAATGCCGACACCAACGTAGTCAAGATCTTAAGCAATCTGGATCGCAATGATCCTCACCAATTCCATTATTACCAGAGTGAGTCTCCTTTCTCTCGTCAAGCACTTCGCCTCTGATGCACTCGTCAGCCGGTATCGGTACGTATGACATCAACGATACTTCGGTGAACAAGACATGGTTTGGCGAAATGCGGAGTTCCATCTCCCAGGTCATCGATCAAGGGATCGGAACGACATTCGATGCGCACGTTATGGCTGGATATCGATTTTTAATGAGGTACTATGACACCGTATGTAAGCTCGCTGATACTATGACAATGGCTTCCGCTCACAGAGCTTAAAGGGCGACAAAATTTACATGTTCGGATTCAGCCGCGGCGCCTTCACGGCAAAGTTCCTAGCACGCATGATCAACACGGTAGGGCTTCTTTGCAAAGGCAACGAGGAAATGGTCCTCTTCGCCTACCGCCTTTATCAGCGCTATCTAGCAGGCGAGACCGACAACTTCAAGAAGGGGACCATGACGGCCAGCACAACCAGTGGCGAGACCGAGCCATTGTTGAACGATATGTCCTATTCGCATCATAGTAAACACAAGTATGAGATGGCGCGCGACGAAATCACAGCCTTCAGTAACACCTTCTGCCGGAAGGAGCAGATAGACCATTGCGGGAAAATTGAGGAAACCAATATCAAAGTCTACTTCCTCGGGATCTGGGATTGCGTGAATTCAGTTGCGGTCCTGGAAAGCAAGACCCCCATGCCGGTGCCGGTACGTGGTACAGCACACTTCGTCCGGCACGCCGTCGCGGTTGACGAGCGCCGGGTGAAGTTCAAGGCCGCACTCCTCGCTCAGGACATTCGCGTATCGAAACATGACCACGAGGACCTCAAGGAGGTCTGGTTTCCAGGCTGCCATGGTGATGTTGGCGGCGGCTGGCCCGCCGCCGTTGATCATCCACTGGACAATAGCGAGCACATGACCGTTTGGCAGCGCGTCAAGAACTTCTGGACGACACGAAAGGCTAAGGCGGCTAGCAAGGACGTCACCACCGACCCCTTCCAGATGAGCGACATCCCACTAGCATGGATGATACGAGAGCTCGAGCTCGTGGGCGAGAAAGACCCTACAGCAGCAGTCAAATGGTCTAAGAGCATCAAGGGTTTCAAGCACCGGTTCAAGAACCAGAAGAACAATGCCCAGGCGCTAAAGGGGTTCATGCACGACTCACTGCAGTTCGGTTACGGCACAGGCTTCTTTATCGTATTATTCTGGAAATTCATGGGTAAGCACGCTTCCAACCAATTCACTTGAATACTTGCACTTGGCCCCCTTAGATGATTCCAGTGCTGATTTGAAAAGAATGGCTTCCTATCATCACGCGGTGGGAGCTTGACCACAAGCGCAACGAGTGGCTCAACGTCCGATTCCCGCTCAACAGGGGCAACGCGCGCGACATCCCACACGACGTGGTCATCCACGAGTCGCTGCTGTGGCGGCTGCAGAATGACCCTTCGTACCGCCCGCGCAACAACCACGGCGGATCGCTGGCGCCTTGCTTGAAGCACGACATCGAGGTCGAGCTTATCGACGAAGGACAGTCGTTGTCGGACCTCGACCATCAAAATCAAAGCCAGGATCTCCAGACCTACAGCCGTAAAAATCACTACCATAAAACCTATCGGCTTGTGAAGTCGGCCGCAGACGGCGAGGATTGAGCCCGAGCCGGCTTAACCGGACAGCTGATTAGCGTATGTTGTAGTTTGGACGGGTGGACGGAGTAGGTTAGCTGTGTAATGGATTTCTTTAATATTTTATTAATTACCTAGGTACTTTATCAATTATACTGTTTACCTAATTCGGCCAAGTATTACATCTATGTAGTACACCCGCTTGCATAGTTTATTTGCTAGTTAAGATATCCTTACCATATGTAGTTAAATAGGTATCACAAGATATGTATATTATCTATATGATATACATATTATACCTAGATAAACTAGGTACTTACCTAGGCTGCTAAGGTAATATCTACCTGGTATATACCTAAGTGCCTGACGATACTTACCCCATATACCTCTTAACCTTATGTACCAATTGTAGGACAATGACGTAATAAGCAATCTTCAAAGCCGCAGGTGATGATGAGCACAATGATGAATCAACAATAGTTTTGAGCTACCCGACGAGAGACTCGTATTGTTCTTTCTACTACTACCTTGCTTGCCTGCTTACCTAGAACTTAGGAATCATACTTTGCCAATTCATCTGATTCGCTCTTGGAACGAACTATTTGATTCTTACATATCTACCTACCTAGGTACATAAGGTATTAAGGTATCTAATACCTAGTACCGGTATATCCTAAGCTGCACTTACCAACACTCAGCTACACTTATCAGGGAAGTAGGCACCTACCTAGCCTTAGGTAGTGTATATACCTACCTTTTGACTATGGGTAGCTAAGATAGCATCCATCCTTTAAACCATCATAACTACATCATTTCACCTGAAATATCATATATACATACCTAGGTAATTATCTATTTCTATTCTTTGTCTTCCTCACCTGAATTCACCTCAATCCAAACCCACCTTTACTTCACTTTACCTTATCCTTACCTACCCCTACTTGCCCAATCAATCATTCGAAATACCAGATCTCGACCTCTCGTTACATTCTACCTCCACTCGACAGTGGCATCTATGTCGATCTTTGCAAAAGACAAGGGATATTAAATACTCACGCATATACGTACAGACCGAGCTACCTAGGACTCTCACCGTTCCCAGCCACATAACATGGCCCCGACCAATGACACTAAAACACAGGGAAGCTCGGGACGACAGCTACATGATGACGACACTAAACTGACTGGTAAGCTTCTTGTCGCAAGGCCTCAGCAATATTTAGGTATTGCTATTTATTGCTATTACTATTGTTTTTACTATTGCTATTATCGCTATTATTTGTTATGACATAAGCAGCAACTTTTTTTTCTTTCCATTCCACACTTTCTTCCGAATGAGTAACTAATTATTCTTTGTTATTAGTCCACTCTGGAAGGCTCATTTACGCCAAACCTGAAGACCTCCCAAGCTTTCCGTCTATTGGTCTCTCGGGAAAGGGATCAGCAGCAAGCGCAGCAGCAGCTCTAGGTTGGACCACCAATACTTCGCCAGTGTTGTGGAAGCCGGACAAGTCCGCTCCAGCTTCAGCTGCTGCCATCATGGCGAAGGATTACAAACTGGCTCCTGCGTGGGAGCCCGTGCCGAGCCAACATGGTGCACAAGCCGCTATACTCGCGTCGCAGTCTGCTATGAGTGCCACCATGACTAGAAAACCGACCGTTTCCGACTCTGGTTATTCTGCAGCAAATATAGCTTTCAGGTCCGATACTAGCGTGGCCAGTACTGAGAAATCAGGCAGTCTAGAGCGTCAGAGGTCACTACTTGCTGCAAGAGGCGCCATGGCTAATCGTCAAAGGGCCAAGTCTTCACCGGTCCCGAAAGAAACATATCCGGACGAAGCAAACGCCGTCGCCAATGCTCTCAGCGCCGCCACTCGTGCTCATAGGCCAGTGCGATCGCCAACATTAAGTGAAATAAGCGAGAATGCTGGCTCTATTCCGTACACAAACATGAACAGGCAGATGTTCACGTCGCGACCGCCGGTCAAATCCGAAGTTGATGACCAGAAGAGAGCAGATGTCCTTCACGCTTCGGCGCTCGCAATGGCCAAGAAAATGTTTAATCAGCAACAGAAAATGATTGATTCGAAAAAGGCGCATGGTAATAGCGCCCCTCATGAGCACGGTGATGCTCTTAGTAGTGTCAGCGACGATGCACAGCCCGCACATATTACCTCGCTGCAAGACGCAGCGTACAAGCAAGCTCAAGCGCGCTTAGCCAGGATGCACGACGAGCATTTCAAAGACCGGGAATACCAGGAGTACTACGGAGCTAGGCATCAATCCACGCGGCGTTTCTCGATCAGGGGTAAGCTTAGGAAGAGGGCCTCCAGCGACGGCGACGTCATCGAAGATCGTAGGCGCTCGCAGCATATTAGGCAGCAAATGAATATGTTCTCTAGCAAGATTTCCGAAATTGACGTTAAAAAACGTCAGCACGACCAAGAGGCTTTGCTTGCTGCAGCCCAGAGGAATGTCCACGAGCGTCTAAAGGGAATGGACGAGAAGATAGCTGCAGAAACCGGAATGATTCCTCCATCTACTCTGACGCAATGGGAGATAAAGGCACACGCAGCGGCCCAAGGTGAGAGTGAGCAGCGCAAGAGCCAGGGGCATAAGAGAATTGATATCGGTGCTGGGAAATATATGGACCAAGAAGAAATCGACGCAATTGCCGCAGCTAGGGTTAAACCTGTCTTAGATGAGATCAACGAGAGGGTAGACGAAGAGCACGCAAGACAAATAGAACTGCGACTCGAAGCAGAGAAAAAGAAAGAGGAAGAGGAAATTGAGAAAGCCCGGCAGAAGGAAATCCAAGAGATAAATAAGAGGCTTAAGGGTCAGTTACTTTATGTATCATATGCACGCCGTTCGCTAACACTCTCCCAGAGCAAGATAAGCAGGAGCAAAAAGAGAAGAGAGCGGAAGAGAAGCAAGAAGCTAAGGCTAGAAGAGAAGAGGATAAGGTCGCCAAAGCTGGACAGAAACAGGAGGTTAAGGCCAAGAAGGAAGAAAATAAGCGAATAGTGAGGCTTGAGAAGCAGAAATCTACAACCGACCGACATAGTGACGGCCGAGAGGAACCGGAAGTCATCAGGGAGTCTGTTGCTCCGAATACTGCGGGGCAACCTGTCAGCGTTCCCCAGCCGGAACTTAGTCACGTCCCTACCGAAACCTCCGAGGACGAAGCAGTGAATAGGGAGTCTGGCTCACCTCCTGAAGGGCTATCGAGAGGCGGAGTGAAGTCTTGGCTCAAGAATCGGTTTTCCAGGGTGACAAAATCACCAGGCGAGGATAAATCTAAAGACAAATCGACTGGAAGGGGCTTCATTGGTGGCGTAGCCTTGACGGGCATGGATAATCGCAACACTAGCGAACGCGCCGTCGCAATAGCTGGTAGGGAGCGAGAGCCGCAGACACGATCTACCGTGTTACACTCTGTCCAAAATGAACCGATGAGCGGTTCAAGCGGAGATGAATCAGTCCACGACGAGGCGAGAGAGGTGCCCAAGATTGAGTTGACGCCTCCCAGGCCTGTAGAAAACTTATCGCAGAGAATGAGCCATAGTCCCAGCAGGGATTCCAAGTTCGTAGAGATGGTATGAATGTCAACCGGGGTTCTTACGGGCGTGGCGGTGGGTGCCGTTACATTACGATATTGCGCCTCGGGTCCATATAGGTCGAGGTATCGTCGGGACTATCTTTCAACAACATACCAAACATGTGTTTTCTATTTTCTTCCCATGGCGTCAGGATTGGCTAAGTTGATTGGAAAGAATAACAACCGCAAGGAAGGATAAGGGTAAGGGTATAGGTATATTGGGGGTTGGCTTATCAGTCTTGGATCTTAGCCTGGCGTTCGTGCTGGCGGTGATCTGAGATTCCGGGGGGCTTCAATTGAGTGTACTAGCGCGATACCCCCTTTCCTCCTCATGGGAAATAAGTTTACAGTTGTTCAATTTAAGATACGTTTATCGTCGTTACTCTATTCTCATCGGTTAAAACCTAAATATGGATGTTATTTTCTAATATTGGCTGAGTGGAAGTTTAAACAAAACGTATAATGAAACGGACGATAGTTTGATAAATATACTTTAAGCTTCTTATATTTACGATTGTGAATTTCGCTGCATGCCAAAGTATTTATCATTACTAGGTGATATTATATTATATATACGTAAATAAATTACTTGGCCCCAGAGGCTATTGGGTCCATATACGGCAGCCGAACGCCATGTGATATTTGATGCCGCCCTTCCAACCGTTCTTCTAATAAATCATTATCGCCATCCCTTGTTGGTATCACCCAAATCCCATTCGTTACAGCCGTAACCATCATCACAGCTCGTTCCCCAAAGGCCTATTATGTTATTCCTGATCCTCGACTCTCTAAACTTAGAAATCTCTTTGTTGCTCCGCTCTGGGCTTCTGATGCACGGGGTTGTTGGCGTGACCTCGATGCCCTTGGCCGTCCGTCAGCGTCCTCTGGCTGTCCTGGGTATCCCGCGAGGCTTCGGGCAGGACGCTGGGGTGCGTGGCGTAGTAGGTTTCCTCCATCTGGCGCGCGCTGTTAACCAAGGGGTTGTTCCGCGTGGCGACGGCCGGGTACAGGTCGACGCAGAAGGAGAAGACGTAGAAGGAGAAGACGAAGGCGATGACCCATTCGAGGATCGCGGCCTCGTCGTAGAGCCCGCTGAAGTTGGTCGCGATGAAGGCGATGGCGAGGATCAGCTCGACCACCACGAAGGTCAGCTTGATCCAGAAGGAGACGCGAAGGACGCGGTGCTCGCGGTTTTCTGTCGGGGAGGAGGCTTGTTAGCGTTGCTCATGTGGGGACGAGATGAATATGATGGGAGGAGGAACTCACTGATGCCTAGGCGTTGGTACTCCCAGCAGCAGAAGATGGCTGATAATAGATACCCGGCGATGAAGAGCAACAAGAAAACGTCATGGAGCCTCGGATACCGGAGGGTATCGAAGCCGGAGAGGAAGGTCAGGCCTATGGTTCCGATGACGGCAAAGGCGATACTCAACCCGCTCAGGACCTTCTCGCCCTTGGAGGTGTTGGGCACCAGCCGGCCCCTATGCCGCAACAAACGGTCGGACAGGAAGGACGCGTCGAGAAAGATGGTGGTTATGATGCAGCCGACGACGAACAAGGGCTTGAGGTTCGAAGCGCCGACGTCTGATATATACGCGATTGCCTGGTCTCCTTGCATGGACGCGTACTTTACTCGGTGTGTGTCTATGATCCAGTGCAGCAAGAGGCCTAATAGCGTTGCCAGCCACATGACGCCGGATATGATGGGGAGAACCTTTGCGACGGTGTTAGTTGCGCGCGACTCCAATTGAGTAGGTAGTAAAAACGGGATCTGCTTGCTTACCCAGTAAGATAGGTACCTCATGGTTACCGTTTTCTTTCTTTCTCACGCTATGAAATTCTACTATGTTTAAGTGATAGAATATAGTATAGAAAAAGAATTTAGGTGAACGAGTGATGTTTTATTAGAAAGGACGGTCAGACAAGACTAGGGAGTCTTAACAAAGGACGACGACAAAATTGCAGCAACAACTGACGGATGGGCTACGCGTACAACTATGTGATGTATATATAAATCGATAAAAGAAAAAGAAAAGATCACGTTATAAATGATTGATGATGAGGCCTTGCAAAACAAGCCTCAAAAAGAGGATCGACTTATGACTTCATTCTATGGGCCAAGAAAAATCTCGGGCAGCAGGGCGCTATGTATTGTCCGGAACCTACGGATCGAACGGATACAGGACAATAACAGATTCGGACTTAAAAGTCAATGGGAACTTATAATTGAATTCGTCACTGGCGTAGGGCTGTGCTTGTACACCTACATCTAATACACTAATACGAATTTATAGAATTTATAGGTTGATGGTTAAATACCTGGGTACGTATACGAACATGTCTGTCCGACTTACCTACAATGTATGTAGGCTAGGAGGGAGGTAGGTACTATGTAGAAACTGTTTGCGACCCGAATGAAGAAATGGATGACGTCAATAGTGAGAGATGCGCGTGAAAAATTCAAGCCACTTGCATCAGATGTTTAAGATAAGATGAGCCATGCTTGTACCAAGTATTCCGTCGACATTTTTGTTGGAGTATTGACAGTAATAATCACATGACGAACGGCAATATCCGTACTATACTATGTAGGTACCTACCTAGTGTAGGTACCTAGGTAGGTATATTATGGAGACCATGAAATGCGGCAAGGACCTGCCAAGAATGTGACACAACTTGAACAAGTGCGTACCTACACTAGGTATTGCACCTCAGGTCGCTACTATCTAATGCCCACCAATCAAATGTTCATTACCTAGGTACCTATTTACTACGTACTATTTCTATCGATTGATCCATGCACTACACTACCTACATAGGTACACTAGATAGGTAGCCTTGCTTCTTCTTCTCGAGGCTGAAGGAATCCTTTCAGCCTGCTACTACCTACTGCCCCTCGATTTGAATCCTCGAGGGCCAGGACAACAACCACCACAATGGCGGTATCTCCTTTGGTCATGCATCCTACAGATGCTCTGCAGAACCCTAGATCCGCATCGTCTCCGCTTAAGAATGCAACGTCGACACAGGCAACTTCGGCGCAAGCATCGTCTAACGGGACACCTGTGCCTGCACCTGTCGCGCCAAATCCCTCCGCCGCAGTTCTATCGACTTCTCTAGACGTCGCCGAACAGCTGAACGAGGACGAGAAACGCAAATATGTGAAGGGTTCGCTTCCTCTTTATTATCTAATCTGGTGAATTACAACCGGTCCAAAATGTGCTAACATAATTCCTCTAAACTAAAGGCAAGAAGCTCGGTGAAGGTACCTACGCGAATGTCTACCTCGGATACCTAAAGACCGATCCATCGCAGCTCGTGGCTATCAAGAAGATCAAGATACAGAAAGAATACACAGAGGGGATGGCCCCCGATGCCGTCCGCGAAATCAAGCATCTACAGGAGCTCTCCCATCCGAACATCATAACCTTACATTCCGTCTTCTCTTCCAAAGACCAGAACCTCAACCTCGTTCTGGAATACCTTCCCCTGGGCGACTTGGAAATGCTCATTCGCGACCACGATCGCGTCATATACGGTGCCGCCGACATAAAAGCCTGGATGGGCATGCTTACGAGGGCAGTGTGGTTCTGCCATGAGAACTTTGTGCTGCACCGCGATATCAAGCCGAACAACTTGCTGATCGCCGCCGACGGAGAGGTGAAGCTAGCGGATTTTGGTTTGGCCAGAAGCTTCTCGGATCCGTACAAGATTATGACCTCGAATGTTATCACGAGGTGGTACAGACCTCCCGAGTTGTTGTTCGGAGCGAAGCATTACTCGGGCGCGGTGGATATCTGGTCTGTCGGGTTGGTTTTTGCCGAGCTGATTATAAGAGTGCCGTACATTGCTGGAGATACGGAGATGAACCAGATCGATCTTATCTGCAAGGCTATCGGCACACCTACGGAGGAGAACTGGCCTGGGGTTACTAAGCTACCCGAGTATACTACGCCGGCCGAGATCCACTCGGTACAAGGGAAGGATCATTACTTGAGCATGTTCGGTACGGTGGGCCTCGAGGGCGTGGATCTTCTGATGAAGACTCTGATCCTCGACCCTAAGAAGCGCATCACGGCCTTCGAGATGCTCAAGCATGAGTGGTGGCACAAGGAACCCAAGCCTACGCGCAAGCAGGACCTCCCGAAGAAGCAGTCCGGCGCTCAGGATAAGCTCGGCGCCGATCTGAAGAGGAGGCCCGGGATAGTGGATGAGGACAAAAGTATTAAAGTTGCCCGGAAACTAGATTTCGGCGCATCGAAGTAGGGTTCGAAGCGGCAGAAAATCACTTGCAATGAATACAGGCTCGGCGCTTAGGAGTTTTAAGGCATATCTGAGGCATATTCGAGGCATTAGAGAGACTAGGCGTTGGCTAGGTAGAACAAAATAGGGAGACAAGTTCCGGCATATTTTAACAGTCGATACAGTCGATATGTGCAGAACCTGCGGCTATGGTACATAAAGTACAGCGGCCCGTATTGTAGGCTACGTAGGCTAGGCTAGGCTGGGCTCCTTATCACCAATCTACAGCTCGCCCCGCTCCCTCATCTCGCGTCGCTCGGCGATGCGCTTCTTGTAGCGGACCTCGGTCCTCCTCCTCTCGCCGCCGTCGATCTTGTGGCCCCGGCGGTCCTCCCACATGCCCTCGGTGACGGTGACGCGGCCGCCCTCGCCGTTCTTCAGCGGCAGCACGTACGGGCCCACGATGGTCCTCGCGCCCTTGACCCTGTAGCCGCGGACGCGGGACAGCTCGTCGGGGGCGCAGTCCTCGAGGGAGCGGCCGGGCGGCACGTTGACGACGTACTTGCGCGGGCGCACGGGGTCCCGGTCCAGCGCGCGCTCGGGCTCCAGGACCCGCAGCTCGGCGGCGCCGTCGGCGGACACGTGGCGCAGGTCGCCGCCGACGCCGAACCGGCCGCCGCGGAAGCGCTGCCGCCATTGCAGCAGGTAGCGCCGCGACCGCGGCGGCTCCACCCCCAGCTCCCGCAGCTGGTCCGACGTCAGCGAGAACAGCGCCTCCCACGTCGGGAACTTGGACACGTGCTGCTTGAGCCCCCGGCCGATGAGGGTGAGGAAGGTCTCCACGTCCGGCACGAAGGGCGTGGGCGCCGGGATCGCCGGGGGCGGCTGCTGCTGGCGCTCGGCGGAGGGGGAGGGGGAGGTGGAGGTGGAGGTGCTGGAGGCGCGGAGGGACGGCGCGGATGCAGGGAAGGGTGAGAGGCGGCTAAGGGCGGGGGTCATGGCGGTGCGCAGTTGCTGCGGTCGTAGGATTGGCTGTGGGAGATGCTGGTGAGCAAGCTGCTAAACTGGTTGGACGGGTATGTATAAGGCTTTGGAGTGGTGTGTGTGTGTGTGTGTGTATGTGTGGGCTTACCTTTACGCGCACCATTTTGGCTGTGAGCTCCTGATTCCTCCTTTGTAGTGTATCTCGAAATACCTAGGTACGTAACCAGACAACCATATCAGAGTTAGGAACGAGTGGTCGAGTATGGGCGGCTTCGCGATTCTAATGCGAGGTATTCCGTAGTAGAGATCTATCAGCTCCGACCTGGATTTTGAGGTACCTTGGGAAAATTCAATGGGGATATGTCGGCGGAAGGAAATTCGTATCCTCCGATGGATCAGTGCGCTAGGTACTTTGCCTAGGGTACATTCTCCGTCCACGTTTGGAACCAGTTGAAACGGAAGCCGCGCCGGGCTGGGAATGGTGGGGTCGAAGCTAGCCTTTTTTCTACTACCTACCTAGTGTAGTATGTTTAATTGTTCTACTACGTAAGCCTCACATGCGGCATGCGATCGTAAGTCAAAATAGTGGGGTACAGCTCTTATCGGGATGCGATAATGCTGACTGAACGGACTGCCCCTCTACCTACCTAGGACCTTAGGTACCTGGTATTAACAACCATCTTTTCGTCGTCGGTACCTACCTAGGTACCTATGCAGTATTTTCTTACTCTCACACCACAGCCTTCATCTTCGTCTTCGTCTTCGTCTTCGTCTTCGTCTTCGTCTTCGTCTTCGTCTTCACGCTTCATGTCAATGTCAAACACATACTTTCAGATTGGCTGCGCCACGTCGCACTGTAATCTATTCCGTACCCTTCTATCGTCCCATCCAAGCACTCATCGTCCCAAGAGTTTAAACTTGAGATTATAAGTGCTTTGAGATACCCATCCGCCGCCTTTGAGGCGCCCTGCATTCGTTCACCATGAGTGATCCAGATTCGTCGCTAGCTTCAAAGCCGGCCAACCGTAAGAAGGTTCAGGTCCAGCACGTTAGAGTAAAGGGTGCGCTTTTATCATATTCATACCTACCTACCTACCTACCTATTCAGCCGGTATTCTCGGTGCCCCTGGCAACACTACTAAACTTCCATAGATCCATTTCCTGCCGATTTCCTCAGTTTCTTGCATGTGCTCCCGCCCGATATTCCCACACACGACTCGGCTGAGCCGGGCGAACCTCCCCAGAAACGCGCCAGAGTTGATCGCGCCGAAGCAGTCCCTATCGCGCGAGACGTTTTCGTACTTAAACGACAAGCCCAATCCGAAGTAACCGTCGCGGAGCTAGTTACGCGGGTTAATGTCCATCGCTACGTAAAACTACACCATGACGAGAATCGTCGCATCCTGAGCCTTTCTTCCATTGGTCGATCTCCCTATGGTGCATTTAAATCGGAAATCGGTCTGGGCTTCTCAAAATTCTCCAAGAAGGTATCGGCAATCCTGAAGGTATTAACCCAGAGCAAAGATGATGACAGCCAAGAGGGTGCGGTCTGGGTACGCGTCGCGATTGACCTGGAGAGAAAGAATAGGAAGGACGAACTACAATTCTCCCTCGAGCTAAATTGGAATGTGTCGACGCATCCCCTCCATAGCTCCTCTCAACGTGATCTTAACAGGCTAGTCCTAGACACGTTCCTCGAAAGTCGAACTCGGGAGCATGACGCTAGTGAGAAGCTATCACCTCAAGCATTCTATGACGCCGCATTTATCCCCGAGAAGGATAATTCAAACCTGTTGTACCTGACACCTCCCGGTTTAGTCTCACAGCTGTTTCCTTTCCAGCGTAGGGCCTTGCAGTGGCTTCTGAACAGGGAGGGTGTTTCGTGGAATGATCAATGCGCAAATGGGGAGCCTGGTCTGGAGCCCTTCTCTAAGCCGCCAACTTCTGATCTCCCGCTGTCATTCAATGCGGCGAAGGATGTAAACGAACAGCCATTTTACTTCAGCGATCTCTTCCATGTCGTGACTAGGGATATCACCCCCTTCCGTAGAACTAGCGAAGCTACTATACGAGGTGGAATCCTTGCTGAAGAAATGGGCTTGGGGAAAACAGTCGAAATGATTTCCCTCGTCTGTATACACCCTCGTGGGAGTTCTCCGACTTCAAACAACGTATTACCTCAGAATAGCCTTCCCAGTGGCGCAACTCTGATCGTCACTCCGTCTACATTGAAGAACCAGTGGATCTCGGAGTTCAGCAATCATGCACCAGACCTACGAGTAATGGTCTACGAGGGTCTCAAGGGGGTTGAGGGGGGTCAGCTGGTCTCTGAAATGGCAGAATACGATGTTGTTATTACTACATATAATGTTCTCCAGGCCGAGATACACTATACCGAAGAGCCTCCCACTCGTTCTATGCGACATAAGAAGAAGTATGAGCGTCCTAAGTCGCCCCTAGTCCAGATCTCTTGGTGGAGGGTATGCCTGGATGAGGTTCAGCAGATCGAGAGCAGCGTCACCGGCGCTGCGAAGGTTGCGAGAATGATCCCTCGTGTCAACGCTTGGGGCATCACGGGAACACCTGTTAAGAACAGCATCAAGGATCTATGGGGCTTGCTGGTTTTCCTTCACTATCAGCCTTTCGCATCCTCTACTGCCTTGTGGGAAGGGCTGATTTCTTCCCGTAAAGATTTGTTCAAGCCCCTCTTCAACAGGATTTCCCTCCGACATACGAAGCATGCTGTCCGTGACGAGTTAACGCTCCCAGCTCAAAGACGTTATGTCATAACCATGCCCTTCACTGCGGTCGAGCAGCAGCACTACCAGGAACAGTTCAAGCAGCTGGCGGAGAATTGTGGCCTTGATGAGAATGGAGTTCCTCTTCAAGAAGTATGGGACCCCGAAGATCCGCATACAGTAGATTTAATGAACCGCGCTCTTGCTCAGCTCCGACAGACGGTCTTACACGCCTCGCTCGGTCCCGGCCGTCTCCTTCGCACAGCCGACAACAAGAGCAAGGCCCTACGCACAGTCGATGAGGTGCTAGACGCTATGATTGAGCAGTCGGAAGCTTCGGTGAGAGCGAATCAACGACTTTACTTACTCGCGAAGCTAGAGCATGGCCTACTCTTTGAAGGTCGGTTTCAGGTAGATCAAGCCATGCTAATTTGGGAAGAGGTGCTGGAGGAAGTCGAGGTTCTCGAGAAAGAATGCCGGGTGCTACTAGAAGCCGAGTTAAAGAAAGCGAAACAGGCAGGTTCCGTTGAGAGCGGCAATTCCGAGGATGACGAAGATCCCGATGAGAAAATCACATCAGGACGAATTGGCGAGTGCCGACGCAGACTTCGAAATATGCTTGATCTCCACCATCGAGCCGTTTTCTTCATCGCCAGTGCATATTACATGTTGAAGACGGGAGACCCTGATGAAAAAGACTACGAACGGCTAGAGGCAAAGGAATTCGGTGGATACGAAATAGCAAAAAACATCCGAAAAGAGATCTTGCATGAGCCTTATACAAAAGTCTTGTCCTTGATAGATAAGATCCGAGGCAAGACGGCAACGCAGTCATTCGTCGAGATTCCCGAAATTCAGTTTCCTTCTTTCAGCGGGTTGGAAAGTCGAAGATTTCTTCACAACTTCCAGCAGCTAGCTGAAGCCCTCAACAAACAAGCAAACTTGATTGATGGGTGGCGAGAAGCCATCATCCAGATGCTGATTCGGCCACTCATAGACGAAGAAGACGAGAGCGAGGTGACGGGTGAAGAATACCAGGATTCTATGAAGCTTCAGGACCAACTGATGGTGTACACGTTGGTTCTAAGAGCCGTCATTGCTGACCGACAAGATGCGATCACCGGTCTGCAGAACGAACGTGTCAGGTACGATATTACCTTCGCAGAAAGACAAGCAAAGCACGGGGAAGGCCACGCTCCCGAGACAACTCTCCAGTTGCTCAAAGAACGTCTGCAATTTAAGCCGAAGCCTGAGTGGACCTCATTCCGAGCTATTGTTGCAAGCCTTAGAGAGTTAGCAACGAAACTTCGCCACGACGTCGATAATGGAAGAAACCGCGCAAGGATCGAGCTGGAAATCGTTGAAACTCAGCTGAAATCGATACAGGCACATAATACCGCGCAGAACAAAGCCGCGACAGCTTTGGAGTGGGAGTTGAAAGGCTTCGTTGCGGCGATGAACGCTCGTGTCGAATATTACAGACAGCTCCAAGTGATCTCGGATACGGTTGAACCTTTTCAAGTTCACGATAGAAGTGACCCCAACAAGATCGAGATGTCACTGGCTGAAGTGATAAGAAACGAGCACGATTTAAAGGAAAAAATTGATAAGGCGCTACCTAAGCATCGTTACCGTAAGCTTCTCCCACGTTGGAAGGTTGATTTAAGTCACTGACCCCTCTCACAGTTATGCACCTCAAAGAAGCTGGACAGAAAGAGGAGGAACTCTGCATCATCTGCCAGGCCCCCTTCAACTTGGGAGTTCTCACTGTCTGCGGACATCAGTTCTGCAAGGAATGTATCCTGTTTTGGTTCAGAACCAACCGCACCTGTCCCGTTTGCAAGACTCGTCTTAAATTGTCGATGCTTCACGATATCACATTGAAGAAACAGGAGTTAAGAATTCACCAAGAACACCCGGAGGGCTCGCAAGAGCTATCACCTGTCCCAGGCGATGCCGGCTCGCTTTCTAAATCAAGGAAGTTCGGCATCTATTCCGAATTTGGGAGCGAAAAACTCGAGGCTATCAAGAGTATCGATCTCCGTGGCCCGTCATTCGCTACAAAGATCGACACGCTCGCGAAGCACTTAGTGTGGCTGCGTGTGGAGGACCCAGGTGCCAAGTCTGTGATCTTTTCGCAATTCCCAGGTTTCCTCGACGTTCTACGCCAGGCCTTCGATCAGCACAGCATCGGGTATACTTCGTTCAAGATGAAGAACGGCATTAACAGATTCAAGGAAGATCCCGCCATTGAGTGCTTCCTTATGGATGCTAGAGCACACGCCAGTGGTCTCAATCTGGTCAATGCGAGTCATGTGTTCCTATGCGAGCCCCTGCTCAATACGGCATTGGAACTGCAAGCGATTGCTCGAGTAGATCGGATTGGCCAGGAGCACGAGACCACCGTGTGGCTCTACCTGATCGACGGCACGGTGGAGGAGTCTATCTACAACCTGTCCGTCCAGCGCCGACTGGAACACATAGGAAACGACACCAAGGGCAAGTCGAAGGAGTCCATATCAGAAGTTTCGGACCTAAACCTCGAGGCGGCGAACTCGCTAGAGCTCCAACAGGCTGCTCTATCCAAGCTCATGAGTAAGGACCAGAGCCTTGGAGAGGTCGTCGACAAGAACGACCTCTGGCAGTGCCTCTTCGGCCACGTGGCCAAGAAAAAGAATGCCGCGGACGACAGGGAGCACAATCCGGCTGTGATGGGGTTCCTCGCGGGCGAAGCGGCA
Organism: Jackrogersella multiformis; assembly: GCA_902806575.1. NCBI lineage: Eukaryota > Fungi > Ascomycota > Sordariomycetes > Xylariales > Hypoxylaceae > Jackrogersella > Jackrogersella multiformis. The sequence goes on along the minus strand of CADCXD010000005.1, from coordinate 2,348,407 downwards.
GAGGCGAGACGAGACGGCGGTGACGAGTGAAAAGAAAGAAGGTGCACGTCGGGGTTTATGATTACGTACGATATGACGACCGCCCGGAGGCCGGAAGATGTACATTATAGGTCATAAGCTCTGGGAGCAAGGAGTTACTAAGGCTTACCTAGGCATGCCTCTTGGGCGTTATGATGCGGACTAGGGTACGCGAGGCGTTACGAGTTTTTGCTTGGGAGAGATACCACACATGTTGCTATTATATCATGCTATGATTCGCTTTGCTAGTTTAGGCAAGCTACAACAATACACGACGACACGATTCGTCTTTCATGAGATTGCATTGCTGGTGCTACAGTGATAGTGACGGCAATATTCATTAGTCTCGTCCGTATCCGTACGGGGTCGACGCTAGTATAGCTGCCGCCCGGGGGTAATGCGCCATCCTTCTTAAGCTGGCACCGAGATAAGTAGCCAACCGGATTTCCGAGCATCTAGAAAAGGACCTTGGGTAGGCAAGCAGGCGTAGCACACGTGCGGAATCGGTGATCGTGGTTTTCACCTTCCTAGCCTGGCTACCTATTCTCCTAATATCTCCAGTGCTACGGCCCTTTGCGTCGTTTAGCCTTATCCGGGTGCAGGCCGCGCTGTGATGTTGAGATATGTATGTGACATGAGCTAGGGCTGTCGACTTGGTGCTTAGGTCGATAATCCTCCTGCTGCCCTACGATGGATGAGTAGATGTACGTCTATGTGCTACATATGTGTTATGTATGTAGTAATTAGATGGGTGGATGGATGAATGGATGTGAGGCAAACATACACACATAACAATCAGCAAGGGAGAAGGGAAAAAGGGGGGGGCTGCCGTATCCGAGATACAGGTGTATATGGTGTGATGATGTAGGGACTATGTATGTAATAACTAGCACTAATACACGACGCCAAGGACGACGCAATTGAAGAGAGAGTAGTAAGTGTATGTAATGTAACGTCCGTCACCTAACTAGCTAAACCTAGGCCAAGGCATCTATCTCATCTGTATGTACGCAGGGTCGTAAGCTGATGATGATGATGTACGCATGCCGGCCGCCTTTAGTTTCAGCTGGGGCCGATCGAGGGCCGCTAGCCTCAGCAATTAATATATATATACTACGTGGAATCCCACACGGGGAAGGAATGCACACCAGCCTATGAGAATCCCGGGATGCGTGGCTTCGCACGTGGGATTCGCCTGTTTTCCGGGGTCGATGTCGGGTTCGCGCGTTTCTAGAAGCCTGCCTAATATGGTCCGATGGAACCTTTTTATATTACTACTGTTACTGTTACTCTCTACCCGATACTGAGTAGTACTACTACTACCCATGTAGGTAGGTAGGTATGGAAGGAGGTTAATTCCACGCCCCTTTTATACATGCTAGGTAGGGTAGGGTAGGTACATACATATGAGACATACATTCACACGTGTCTGCGGATATATATTTAGGGATCTATACTGCATATATTTATTTACCTCGGTCAGTAATGTTAGGTACCTAGTTAATATCCACCTTGTTTTTTGTTACTAGCACTCTTTTATTTCCTTCTCCCCGAGTTCAGGTTCCCCGACATCTTGACCGAGGGTGGAACCCCTCCCCCTCCCCCTTTTGGAGGCAGATGATTACCTGCCTAGGCACTACTTATGTAGTGGCATTGCAGGTAGGGCTGAGATGGGATGGTTAGCTGAACTGATTCGACAAACCGGTTGGCCCAAAGTCTATTGCGACGGTATCCCTTACTTCGGCTCGGCTATACTTGTCTGTCTGTCGTATATGCGAATGGCGTCGTACGAATGAGGCTCATCTCGTGACGAATACTTACCTATCTATACCTACCTAGGTAGGAGGTTGGTTACCTAGGTAGGTTATACGGAGAAGTAAGAGAGGCTTACATTAGTTTCTTCGTCACTAAGTGACTCTAATACCAATATGTACACCGCAAGTTCTAGTTTTAGTGTCTCCCTCGGATAGGGGGACGTCCTATCGGGATTTGCCTGTCTCACTTTATTCCCCTTCGCCTTCCGAAAGGAACCAAGTAAGTACGCATGTATGACCCATACATTTATTGGGTGAAGTATGTAAGTATTTTCTGCCTGCCGTGGCTAATAATGATACATTGTCGAAATGGGTATTCTTGACTAAAAAAACAACAAAAACAGGATAAACCGTAGTACACGCTTTCTAGCAGAAGAAGCTAGGAGAAAATAAAAATCAAATTTTTTGTAACGCCCGTCTAATAAGCCCTCGTTACAATTCGTTACCATTCGTATACTGACCAACCGGATATCAGCCCTTCAGCCTCAAGTTTTTGACTTTAAGGGGTCCTAGCTAGGAACACATGTTCTATTCGCCTTTCTGGCTCATTCTATATCCTTTTTTTCTTCCTCTTCTCTGTAGGTACCCTTTCCCCTATGGAGTTTTAAGTTTGGTAATAGGAGTTGTGTCCATTATTCGAATCAAGGTCGTAGTAGTAAGGCGATAGGTCTCGATAGGATAAGTCTTCCCCTCCGCTGCTATTCGTACTCTCACCGTAGGCAGCTGCCTGGTACTGTTGGTAAAAGCTAGGCGTTGCGTAATTTTGTGGTGTTTCAGTCTGTGCGTTGTCGCCTCCGCTTCCGCCGCTCCGCCTGCTCTCGGTCTCGTGGCCCATGGCAAGTACGTGCCTCATGCTCATGCTCCCCCAAGGTAAGCCGGAGAGGTCTATTCCGTCGTCTGCCGCCATCTCGTCTGACGAAGGGAGCCGGTAACTACTGTCTGCGTTTTCGAGATTGCGGGACTCTCGCTCCGCTTTCTCTTTCTGCTCTCTGGCTTTCTCTCCTATTCGTGGGCGTTAGCTTTGCCTTGCTAGGGACCGCGTACTATGCTACATACGAAATTTGCGTTGGGCGAGCCGGTTTTGGATGCGCCTCCTTTCCTCGGGCTCTGTGACGTCGGCCCAGTCGTCTTTCGTGGTTTTCGGTCTAGACCTCGACTGCTTTTTGAGGTTCGATTCATGATTCTTAGATGAGTGTGAAGGCATCTTCTCGTTCCAACACCTATGCCAGAGACCGATATCGGGATATGCTGTTCCTTTAAAGCTGAATAAAACAAAAGCAAAGTGTTTTATGTCGTCGCCAGTATTTCCAATCGATATATTGCTCGTTCTTCAGCTGGTTGTGGTTGATATTGGACTTAATTCTCGAGTATTGAAGTACTTAGTCGAAAATGATGGTGATGTTAAAACAGCTTGCGGCTCGGGATTCGAGACTCGATTTGTCATGTATACTCTTGAATATATAATCAAACAGATAGCATAAATGATAAGCTAGAGAAGTCCTAGATGAACTATATGTACCTGTAATATTACCGCTGGTAAAGGGTTTTGGGGGCCGCTTTTCACTCGATGGAATGTAACTTTGGAACCACATATAAGGCTAATGACAAGGGTATATCTCACAGGCTACCGTCTACTACAGTACATTAACTGACCATGGATCGCTTTTTGGTACCTTTGGCTAAGCTGGGGTTACGACCTGCGACTACCTAGCAAGGCTTATGGTGTCTGTCTATACCCACTTGAGGCTTCAGACAGAATGACATACTGCTTGTATGCGTATAGATGGGTAACTAGTATGTAAGGACGGTGAGGTAACAATGGAGCAACCTAGACCCAAGCCACAATTGTAACCCGAGAGTGACGCACTGATTATCTGTGGATAGACAGTGTTCTCCTGCATTGCATACCCGATCCTACGGTAAGAGAAAGGGGTATGATCAAATATGAGATTGCCAGGCTAAGCGGCGATTATATCGGCGGGCGGAGACGTCAAAGGTGCCCTCTCTTGAGCGAGTGAGAATGACATTGTTCATCATCCGCCATGATGTGAAGATGTTACGTTTCTTGCACCTCGACCCGAGAAGCCCTGAAATCCGACATCTCGGGATCTCAAGCCACACAAGTCTGTTCTAGTCGAAGCAGAGAAGCCGTCGAGCCTAAAGCTATGGATCATACTCAAGGCAAAGCCACAGTAAGATGCCAATCCCTATAACGTTCCCATGGGGAAGATTAGGAAACGGGATACGATCTTAGTCTAGTCCACAAAGGGAAACGACAAGTCATGGGCCAGATGTGCTTGGCATTATCTGCAAATTAGCATATGTCGTAGGGCGTAAGATCCGTAGGTTAATCTGCAGCATGTGGCTGTGATATGCCACTATCTAGATAGAGTGAGTTTTGGCGATGGTTGACGAATAATATCCCCGTTTGTTGACCAGCGGATAACGAAAGACTAGTAATACTACTGTATATTGCGAGAAGGAATACGGGGATCATCGTGAAGGTGATTGTAAACTAGCTGTCTGCTTCAGGTGCCATTATTGCTCTAGGTGATGTACCTAAGCAATAGAGTCCTCAGCAAATAGGAATTGGCTTCAGGCGAAGACACAGGACCTGATGGGTCGAATAGCCGGAGCCAATGAACGGAGCCCGAAACGATCCTGAAATAGGGGTCCCTATGTGTGCTGACTCGAAAAACAAGATAAGCTCTCGGTAGCTACGTCGAGAACTTTCTTACTCAAACTTCATGTCTCGGCGTCTACCGATAGATCAATAGAGGCTAGCGAGGCAGTATGTAATGTCTGTTAGACGCCCTGGTACGAATCTATCTCGATTTGACGCCATTGTGGTTCATCCCCCCGTGCGGCTGAAATCGACCAAGACAAATTGTTTAATCTCTCAGCCTCCGAGAAAGGGGGTTTTAGCGTTGTCGAAGATACTAAAAGGGTGCCGTGTTCACAATTAGGAAAAGATCATCCTAAATCTTGCAAAGGTACCGGGCAGGGCAGGCCAGGGGAAGGGGAGGCTAGCTACCTAGTAGCCATATCGATGCATACCCGTCCATGTTCAGATTGAGCTTCAGGTTCCCCATCCCATAGATTTAAGGTGAGTGGGGGAATCCTACAAAGACAGGGGTGCCTGCTATGCTTAATTGTAAAACATACCTTAGGTACCAGGTAGGTAGGTAGATAAATGACTTCACCATCCATGGCCACGAGACTCGCTAAGCTGCGTGTGTGGTCGCACTGCATGCTGCGAGGTGAAGGCTGAATTCTTTAAACGCTCCAGCCCTAACACCATGAACGCCAGGCTTCTGTTACTCAGCTGCTAAATAGTAGTACCTATACCTTAGTTACCTGGGTAACATGTTAGTCTCCCACGACTATGCAAGCCATCGAAACCGACACCAACAAAGATGGAGACGAATCGATGGCATTCGCGGCTAGTACGTAGTGTCAACAGAATAGTTACCTGTTTGCCAGTCTGCCTTGCCAAGCGGTCTTCCTCTTTAAAGCAGCACTAACAAACGCCTCACGGCAACGGGCCGTCAATATAAGGTACCCATGCATAATCTAGTGGTTAGGTAATCGCGAGTATCCGAGACGTCGGCGTTTGCAGATGCAGCATCGTGCCATGAAGAACCGGCTATTGTTATAGGTGTGTAGTGTTATGATAATATTGCGGTGAATTTGCTAAGCCTCGCCTTTGTTAGTGTCGAACAGTAACTCGTAACATTCGATCATTTTCTACACATCCATATATACCCCTAGGTATATCGTCCGCCACAATGGAACCGTAAGCTTTTCGAAAGAATAGACGCTGCAGCCCTGTAGATTTAGGTGCTTCAACCTGTCCCTTTGCAAATAGCCTTCTGCAATATTAACCAGCAGCCAATGGTGAGTCGACACATTACATAAACAAGAGCTGTAAGCACCACTAGGCCTGCGCAAAAAGACCAATCATATATCAAATCGATTAAGAATAGAAGTATCATTAGGCTCCTTGGCTGCTTGGCTTCTGTCTATGTCCTGGTTATTCTGCTCGTCGCGCCTAGTGAGTGAGTCAGACGGTAACGTTGGAGTGCCTCCAATCTCGGAGATTTCCCATTTGCCTGATAGACTTGAAGTGAGCATCTGCGTTCGAATTTGTATAGGGCCTAGGTATATCGGCAATTGGTTCGCTACGAATGACAACAGGGAAGTTCCTCGGTCACACGATGATGAGAACTGAAACTTTCTGCGGAGTGCTGAGACACGCCTGCTTGGGAAGTCTGACGTCTAGATTTCCTAAGCTTACCTACCTACCTAGGGTAGGCAGGCTTCATCTATCTCACGCCCGCGTGTCGGTGATTGAAAACTACACCGCTTTATGAGGATTAAATCCCGATGACGATATGTCCCGTTGAATGCGGTTCATCTCCTTGAAATCTCCAGCAGAGTTACCTATACCAAGTACGTAGTCTGAAGACGGTCATGTCCGGTAATATACCGAGTGAGGCTCGAAATATATGTAGTTAATTGGAGACGATGACCAGGTCCATATTACCGGTGTATAATTTGCAACACCAGAGATTCGGCCCAGATTTGCCACCAGCCTTGTAGTACGAGAGATCATCGATGCATGTTCGACGCATGTTCCATCCCGACAAGTTGGTCGATGACCGACATCTCGGGGCTATTGCTATTTTAAGGTGGCTTAGGTCTTCAGTCTAACTAGGTACCGTCACCACTGACATATGTACGAGCTTCAGTCTCATTGACATACCGTCGCTCAGAACCCTTATGATGAGTTTGAACCTCGGTCAATTCTTGGGAATTAAATGGCTCTGGTTTTTAGCTGGCGCTACTATCTTGATTCGACTTGGTTGGGCGTAAGGTGAAGGGTTATGCGCCTCGTAGTACACATTTACATGACCTGGCACTCAAGCCCATACATTGCCCTCTCTACATCCCTCTTGACTTGATACCAATCGGCTCTTCTCTCAGCAAATTCGTATACCTCCTCAGCACGAAATATGCCTCCGAATCGATCGCCATCGGCGATGATAGTTGCCATTTCTTTAGCATGCCGGGCATCGATGAGGTATATCTGGCTAAGTTCTCGTAACGCTTTGAAATAATCTAGCAGATCTGAGTTCTTAAGCGTTCGAATATACTCGAAATACATGGTCATATCTGCAATGAGTTTGATTGCGCCGTCGGTGCTGATACGCTGTCGTTTGATATGCTTGCACACAGCAGTGAACAAACGGAGTCCGACTTCGCTATTGAACACATCAAGCATGGTCTTCTCTGTGCTCCCTATGAGCATCTTCGTATGAGAAGCTACGAGCTCGGTAACTCGCATCGCCGTTGTAGTTGGACCAATGTCAGGATCCGTAGGTGGTGCTCCAGCCTCCTGAGAAGGTGGTGCTGGGTTGAAGTCGGTAGGGAGCTGTGTCGTAGCGCAGATATACTCGACTTCATCCATTAGTACGTCGATGCCTTTATTGAGACCTGCCGCGACATTTTCGTCCAACATCTGCTCGAATTTCTTTTTAGCTAAGCCCGCAGGGTCGAGGAAATCGTTGCGATCAGCGATTTTTGGTGCCGCAAGCTGCTGTTCGTAAAAAACGTCAATCATCTGTGAGATAATATCGCCTACATTGACCAGCTCAATGAACATGACAAGCGGTGCCACTCCAGTCTGGCTATGATCGCTGATCTCGCGAGGGTTGTAACGGGAAAGGTGCTCCACTGCCTTTGCAAACCCATTTTTAACGTGTGTTTGGCCAAGTATTTTGACCAAAACCACGAACATTGCCTCGCATTGCTCCCGAGCCTCTTCGCCGGCCTGGCCGCCAAGTGCAACAAATTTTGCTGCTCTACCAAGACTCTCCTTGGCCGCATGCACTAAACTAAGAGCGACCTCGATACTGAAGAGGCTTCTAATCCCTTCGAGCCGGTTCGCCATAAGCGCAGCCTTCGCTTTGAGCTCATCGTTAGGTGCCTCGGAAGGTAAATGTTTCCTGGACCGTTCCGGAGCGCCTTCAAGTCCTGGCGTTTCGGGACGGGACGGCACAGGAGTGCCGGTCACCGAGGGTCGAATCGTGGAATTCCGATTGCTAGCTGATGTTGACGCCGGCTTGCTAGCCCCAAAAGGCGAAATGGCACTAGGCAAGACAGTAACTGGCATCATGATTACTTTCTTGAAGGAGCTCAGGAAATCATTTTTGTCAGCCTGTCGGTTAAAATTCCCCATGTAGAATGATTCAACCGTAGCCTCCTGCTCCGAAAGCTTCTGTTCCCAATTGCCAACCTCACGTTCGGCATGCTTTGTCAAGCTATCCAGCTCCTCTTGCAAGTACAGGTCTAGATGTGGCTCGAAGACCCTCAAGGCTATGTTCTTTGCATAGTCATCTAGGCTTCTTTCCGAGCCCTTCGGTGGAAGCAGCGACCTAACAAACTGCATGCACTGTTCGAATAGGCCAGACACTGCCTTCAAGTAGGAAGGCATATGCCGATCGTGGCATTCATCCAACAGAGGCGTGACATACTCCATGATGATTTCTTCTCGAATTTTGTCCACAAAGGCCCAAAATACGTGTGCCGGTTGAGGGAATATACGACCAATGACGTCGCTCTGTTCATTCAGCTTTTTAACAAGCAGTTCGAAGAACGCAAGAGAAGGCTCAAGTGTGACGTCGTCTTCGGGAGCTTGGTTAATGCATTCGATCGGATTACCTAAGATCCCGCGATCATTGAGGATTGGGTGTTTGTGAATAAAGAGGTCCATGGCCGCATTGCCGCCGTTCAAGATATGTAAGATATGCGCATACCTCCGCATTCTGCCATCGACGTCCCAGAACTCGTATCCCTGTTCGAACTCTCTCAGGACTGCGCTTTCGAAGATGGTTATCATGTTAATGAGCTTAGCCTCTCGCTGTAGAAAATCTTGTGTCCAGTCGCTTCTGCCGAAGACCTGAAGATTAGACAGCATCTGTGCCTGTCTCTCAGGATCTCGAAATACCTTGAAGACAATCGGTTCTGTATGAGTCTTCGCTCGGGCTAGGTCAAAATAGAACGGTGCTAGAGCACCATAAACTTTTCCATACTCTTGTCTCGCATGGCCCCGTATGCTCCTGATATTTTTGAGCACCTCAAGCAGCGCAGTCGGGTCTTCGTATGGAGATTTGGACTGCGAGGCGTTTAAACTCAGTGTTTCGAACCCATCAACTCTCGATTCCTGGGACTGCGAAGCTTTATCTTCCAGGACTTTTCGACGTTCCTCTTCCAAGGCAGCATCGAATATAGTCATACTAGCCTGCCTGGTAGCATTCGGGTTTGGTCCGCCGTTGACGTTAGGCCGCACTACAGATTCTCGTTTTCTCTTCATAGCCTCGTCGAATCTCCTCCTAGCTTCCAGTTCGTTCCAGCATCCCATGCTCTTGAGCCTTGCTACCCATCTTGTGTCATCATAAACCATTTCACACATTCGCTTTGACGTCCTCGCGAACCGAAGTTGGTCTGACACTGGTAAGTAATCGAGGATCGACTCTAGAATTTCTGTAGCCAAAGGTAAGTGTCCATTCCGCCATAGCCAGGAGACATGTCATCCTTACCGGCTGGCAGCGCAGTTTTTGTATCTATCATGGATGTCGCTCGCAGTGTACTTAGAATACTCGGCTTTGGCGCCGTGCCATACTGTGGTGCTCGTTTAAAGGTAGACATTGTAGCTAATGGGGTTTGTGATAGGAGGTACTCGGGGGATTTGAAAGGCTGTACACAGCTACATGAGATACATGAGGGAAACACAAGAGATAACCTTGGAAACCCTATTGTCGAAATCAAGTACTATAAGAGTGTATATACATTGAAGAAAAGGTGAACTTCGGTGACCGTCAAAATCGAATAGACAATATGTACCTAGGTAGGTGGATTCCAAAAAGGGTTGTGTAAAAGAGAAATAAATAGAGGGAACAACTTCGTATTTCTAAGGTCAATTGAGGTTGCAAGGTTTCAACCCACCTTCCTAGGTACAATTAGGTGGGGCACTAACGGAGCGTAATAAGACACCCCTGTAGCTGCCGTGCACCATGTACACCGCCTTTTATCTAAAAGTACTCCCCGCGGCAGAATTTGTTCATTTGTTAACTTTTTTTCGGGTCAACAATCAACTCTACCGTAGAGAAACTTGGACTTTTTGTTCGACAACAGTCAACTCGGTGCATTTTGGTCGCCCTGCGATAATAACTGCACCTTACCTGTTCAGATCTACTTACTACGGAATTCTAAAAACACGGATTTGATTCACTTTCCCGTTTTATTCCTTTCGTCAATTCTATTCAAAATGGACGCTGTCGACGCTATCGATCCAGCAGCCTGGAAGAAGGTTGACCCCGCCAGGCTTCGTCGCGATGCTGAAGGCAAAGGTAATAATAGTGATCTAATAACTAGCCATGATACCTATCGCTAACATATACAATACAGAGGCTAAGCTCAAGCGACAGCAAGAGCAGCGAACCTTACGTGCCGAAGCCCGCAAAATGAAGCGTCATGCCAAATCCGAGGCCAAGCAAGCGCGAAAGGCGAACGTCGGCCGTGCCGCCAAATGGAACGACGAGCGCAGAGCAGCTGATAAGCTGAAGAAGTTAGCCAACCGCCCGCACAAGCAGGAGAAGCGACGCCTGCGCATGCGTCAGCGCGCCGAGAAGCTGCAAACCCAAGCTATCAAGTTGATGGTGGAGGCTCAGAGAGCTCGAGCTCATGCTGATCTGTTGGACGAGGAACGGGAGGTAAGACATAAAACATAGATCACTAACTGTGCTATCTTCATGTACTCATTATATGAATAGAAGGAGGACGCCGACAAGAATAAGCTGTCGCGTGAGATCGAGCAGATGGCGGCCGATTCTGAGAACGAAGACTTTATTCCTCTTGAGGACACCAAGCCCACTACTATCAAGTCCACTGCGACAGACACTGTTGATGGCGAAGGCACCACATCTTCCAAGAAGCAGAAGAAGGACAAGTCCAAATCCAAGAAGTCGAAGGATACGGCTGCCGACGAGACTTCCGAATCAGATGCCGAGTTGGAGAAAGAGAGGAAGCGTAAGAGGAGAGAAGAGAAGAAACGCAAGCGAAAGGCGGAGGAGGAAGTTGCACACGAAACTACCAATGGCACAGACGACGACGAGGCACCCAAGGTGGACAAGAAGAAGAAGAAGAGAAAGGAGTGCGTGTCATCCGCCACAGCCGAAGGAGTAGCGAATACTGACGGCGGTGAGCAGTGGAATGCACAAGCCCTAGAGGGTGATGACAAGAGGAAGGCGAAGTTCCTTAGACTTCTCGGAGCCAAAGGGTCCAATGGTACTGAGACCACAGGCAGCCACAACGCCCCAGCTGGGTCGAAGGCATACATTGCACAAGTGCAGCATGATTTGGAACGCCAATTCGACACGGGGATGAAAATGAAGCACGGAGGTCAGGGGCAAAAAAGGGGCCTAGGAGCATAATTTCTTTCACCAATGTACTCGTATGACAAGGGCGTTTTAAAAGGTCAAGGGGCTTCTTATACCATCTGAATTAGCTTGTCGGCAATTGCAGGGTGGACACTACGTTAGTCTAGTTACTCTCCTGATATCAATCACGAAATTGATCATTGTTTTAGTACCTTTAAGTGTTCCATGTGTGTTGTTTTAATAAGACTTTACTACATGTGATCACTCTGAGACTAGGACTTCGTATCCAAAGGATCATATATGATGTTATTTTATTGAAAACGGACGTGAGAATGGCAAGGAAGCCTATATCTGTCCTTCTAAACCACGAATTATTCTTTTAGAGAGCTAACGCTCAGGTATCACACGGCTCTCCCGGGCGGCTATACATGTATTCACGTTGAATATCCTTCATAAGACATCCCAACAACCCAGGTCTATTTTAAGCCGTCGCCGTTGCGGTATGTACTGAAACCTCCCCTTAAAGGTTTCCTCCTTTCGATTCGATGGACGCAGCTAGAGTTGTTGTTTTACATGTGCTCCATATTATGGTAGTTTTGTTGTTCATCGGAAGAAGATGCGCGAAATGACCTCGAATACCAGACCGCCGAAGACGATAAAGGCAAGGATGCCTGCGTGCGGACACAATTCAAGTTAGCATCCTCCTGAGAGATTGATGCCGGGCCGGCATAGGGGTCCAGGAGCTTACCTAGCCAAAAGGGCGAGATGGGAGACTTTGACACTTCCTTGGTGCGCTTCTTAATGTCGTTCTCCGACTTTCCGCGACGGGCGTCCTGGTCCTTGACGAACTTGGCGTTCCGCCTTCGCTGCTCTAGTGTTTGGGCCTGCACGTCGTAGTTAGAACTTGAACTCTCACAGACTCGTAGAGCTATAGATGGACATACCATTGTGTATGTATGTGCTTAGGTATGTACGTAAAGGAGGTAAGGAGGTATGGAGGTAGATGATGAGGCGGAAGGTTTGTACGGGATGGATACGGAAATTGGATTTAGAATGCTTGCACTCTAGATCGATATAGGAACAGAGTCGCAACTAGATCCCGTCCCTAACGCGGTTTTATATAAACTATATAAGTGACGGGGAAAAGACCGACGGTATTCCAGTTGCATCTGAGAACAGATTTCGAGAAGTTGGGAGTTGGAGATGTATTCGCTTTCCAACTTTCCCATATGGACATGTGTCTGCAAGTTACATACGAGGATTCCTTATCGATAATGGAATAGCTCGGATTCAGGGACCTTGCCTAATACCTACCTACCTAGGTAGTATGTACGAATTTAATATAAATGCAGGTGCTACTTACCAGAACAAGTTAGAGCTACATCTTTGGTAGACCTCCCGATAGTATCGCGACAGGGGTTTTAATAAGCCACAACAGGCAGATAGAGTTAGATAGGGCCCACCTTGAGATCCAATTAGATGCGCAAGCCATAGTCTATTAGTTAGTTTCCGCCCACCATCCCATGGAACTGGAACTCGAACTGTGAAAGCTCCGGACATCGCAACGCAAAGACTCGCCCAACTCCTTCCAGCTCGACTCGCTACTCTCGCACCCGGCGTTGACGAAACCTAGACCTCAACCAACATACGATGCTCTCCCGAACTTCCAGACACCTAGCGCCCTTGCGCGCCTTTACAGCGCACCCACCCGCGCGCTCGCAGCTTCCTACCCAACAGCTCCTCCGCACATGGGCGCGCTTCTCCTCCTCCTCCACCCCCCCCACCTCCACCTCGTCGTCGCAACCCCCACCCCACAAGAGCAGTCTCCTAATGTTAGAACCCCCCCTATATCTATCCACACACTAGAGCAGCAGTAACTCACACGAGTCTCCCCTATACCAGAAACGATTCTACAAGACCTTCGGCCGGCCCATCGCGAAGGTGTTCCTGCTGGCCATCCTCACGTACCAGCTCGCGTACTACTGCTGGGTGCGGCTGGAGCACGACGAGATCAAGCGCGACATGCGAGGCACGCACACCACCAATCCCAAACTTGCGTCCCATGTTACTATATAACGTGCGATCTTTTGTGGCTAACATGGACGAACCGCAGCGACCATCGCCGATCTGGAAGCGAGAATAGAGCAGCTCGAGAAGGCGTGAGAGGAATAACTATTTATTTACTGGTTTCCTAAGCCAAATAGGCAGAGCATAGTCACCCGAGGACCATCGCTCGACGAGGACGGTCTGTCCACGATGTCGATAGCGTATAGGAATGACTGTTCATACGGAACAGCCGAGGTGTCGGCTTTGTTGCTTTTAGCCAAGTACGGGAAGAAATGTCCTATGTCGCGAGCACCTTCGTAGCAGGTAAATAGACAATACCCAGCAGAATTATCATGCAAACGTCTAACATTCGACTATATAAAAAGGTCAATAGTGCTTGCTAGAAATATAACATAACACGGGACAATATCAAACCAGAACGCCTGTTCGATGCTATTCATTCGATGCTTCATGCTTGCTCCTTGCTCAACATGACCCCAAGTAACGTGGACCAACCAAATCACAACGCCTTCAATGCTCTCCAATTCTTCGAGAAGCTCTATACTTATAGGAGCAGCATCAAAAGTATCCCTACGGGACCAACAAATCCCACCCAAGGAAGAGAAACCATGCCTGCTCGGGCTATTGGAAAATGCGCGGATCCAGGGTAATTACACGTCAATCTCCCGTTCCCTGCGTTCCGTCCGTAGCTGTCGTAGAACCCGTAATTCATAGACGGCCGCGGACAGCTAAATCCCATCGACGCCGGGCAGCTTCGCACTAAGTCGTAGCACAGGTCCTCGCAGGGTAGCAACTCCTTATAGGGACCTGGCTGAACAATATCGTCGATTATAGGGTTTCGAGACGAGTTGTAAGCTGTCTTATTCCCATGCATATCTATTAGACTCTGGTTCACAGTTGATCCGTTTGCGAAGGAAGCACGGACGTTGCGTATATGTAGAACTCGATCGGATGACGAAAAATCCTCGCAACGCGGCATAGCGACCGAGCAAAGCCAACTCTTGTATGCGGCTCTGCAGTCGTCGCAATCTCTAGCTAAGGAGTACTTGGCAGTCGAACTGGTTTCGCAAGGAACCTGCTGCAAGACCTTGTCAAAGTTGTCGTACATGGTTCGTGTGTAATTGTCATAAAAGGCAGCAAGGGCCGTGCCATTGGGGAAATTCGTGGAGTTCCCGGGGACAGCGTATTGCGTCTGATCGCAAAACGTCATATTGAAGATGAATGTACATGCACCGTCTTCGCACCCGTTAGCGGTTTCGTCACTTCTGGAAATTCAAGAGGCACTCACCAGGTTTAGTTTGGAATACAGTCGGCTGAAATACAATACCGCCACCTACACTTGTGGAACCGTCCTGCCGCTGTTGAAGACTGTTCCCCGGTGGACGAGCGAGAATGCCAGTATAGTTAGAGCTAGCGTTTAGGCCGGTAACATAGAACTCCTGCCGTGTCAGGTTCTTGTCTCCCATATTTTTCAACCCCATAGTCACGACTCCATTACTCCCGTCGTAAAGATTTCGAATTTGAGCATACGAACTCAGGCCACAGTAAGAGTTGCGCAGCCCGTTGATGACATTATCGCCCTGATTGTGAGCAAAGATAACATACGGCAACGTAGTGATCACTTGGTCCGAGGTATTAGTTAGATAATTTGTTTGCAACAGAGCCGCCGACGCATCACTATCGACCCATATAAGGTTAGAGTCGGACTGGTCGTTGCGATATGAAAAGAAGTATTGGTCAGTTGAAGCGACAACTTCATAGTTATATTGTTTCGTAGTGTCGAAGAATTCGGTCGAAACACTTGGGGCGGATATGCTGAAGTAGACGTCTTGGTTTAAAGAAGTGTTGAACATGACAGCCCCTTCTGTAAAAACGATAGCCTCCTGTCCAGTAGTGCCCTTCTCTGGCCCCGGGGAGGTATTATCGGACGACGTCGAAACATATAAAGTAAGTTGCGGAGGGTCCATGGTTGTTTGCGAAATGCGCCAAGGCTGCTCGCAAGTATTTGCGGATATTAATAACGTCTTTGACGATTGTTGTCGTCGCAAAAGTTCCGGGTCAGTAGAAGTGTCCTCATCGTCGTGGCCGTCCGAGGCCGGGTCTTGGGATCCGTTCAAGTTCCTTCGGAGCTCCAATGGTTCATCTGAATCTTGCGCCGCCCTGCCAGAGACCGAAGACGCTTGGAAAACATACGCCATTGTAGCACCGGGAACCAAATTGCTTCTTTCCACCTGATTATTAGTTATTGGAACCGCATTGCCTACAACTCTCCCTATGATGCTTCGGTCGAATAGCGCGAACTCTGACTCGTACAATGAACTTCGCAAGTCCAACGTCTCCGGAGGTGCCACATCCTCCTGTATTTCGTAGGCCAACTCGAGGGCGTCATGATCGGCGGATATAGGATCGAACTCGAGGGCCAGTGCGAATTGCGGAGAGAGTAAGAATAAATAGATAACGAGTAAAAGGCAAGAGGCTATCATAGACGCAGCCAGTCGGGACTGCAATGGACTGAGTTGCATATTGGGAACATAGCCCCATAGAGCATCTCACAAATGTAGGAGTGTCCCAGGAGTAGCAGGTTTTGTTAGAACTGAACTCGTGGGAATCTATCGGCTAGGAACGATCATGCTAGATGCTGGCACAAAAATGCACGATTGCTCGACTTTGACTTGTATCGCGCAGCAATACGACGTTCACGTAAAAGAGAGGTGTGTAGTTGGTAGGAAAATTAGGTACCTCTAGGTAGGTATGTAATGAATTGAATGGTAGATAAGTGTACCTAATTGGTGGCATGTGCTTATCAGAAACGGGAGGGACGACGTAAAGTCGTCGAGGTAGGTAGGAGTTTCACATTCTGGAAGCATCAATGCAATGATTGGCGATACGTGCCTGCCCTGACAGCTGAACATTTACGACCCCCAACCTTGGAATTAGCCCCCCCAATAGCGCGGTGAAACTTGATTAGCTCCAGTACTAGCAGCTGCAGGGGAGATTAGGAGATGTGGAGCGAACTCGGGAAGTCCCTCACCTAAGATGTACCAGCCACAAATATGTACAAGCCACTATAGAATAGCGGTACATATCTACCTAGATACTCTAAAAACAACATACTATGTACAAAATATACTTGAATACTATGCACGAACGGGGTAGATGCCGATTGGTAAAATCACTTAATCACATTCGAATTCGACGCAATTGGATGGATCTACACTACCTACCTAGGTACCTAGGTAGGTACCTACACCGGCGACGAAGGTAAGCTGGTTTCGGTCTCGCTATCGCATCCAAGGTTGTACCTAAAAAACATACATAAACTCATGAGATCGACGAGTTTGTTGTTGCTCATTGGGGACAGGAAACTCAACGGCCCGGCTCGCAAACTTGACTCGGACTTACTCAGCTTCTACAAATTATTATACTTCTATGTAGGTAGGTATTGATATAAAAGACACGCCTCGTCCCCATCCATTCCAAGGTTCTCTCTTCTCGTTCTTTCGCCAGCTTCCAGGGCTCCCTATTAGACAATACGAATTCAGCTAGCCCAACCAGGAAAATACTACTGTACGCTGCGTACAGTAGCCACAGGCCTGCACAGGATGCGATGCATTGTGGCGAATGCTTACCATGCCGCATGGGGTACGGCTGGTCAACCAAAATGTATTCTAGACCCCTATCTCCAGCCTGGCCGAGATCCTCCAGTCGAATAGCCTCAGTTTATCAACAAATACAGACTAAGCTAGGTACTCTTATACTACGGCGGACAAGCAGAGATCCCAATCATAGGCCCCAAATTTTGTTTTGCCAAGCCTGCTTCTATTTCGGCGGAGTGAGGCCATCGCAAGGAATTGGAATCCCGTTTAGACCGGACATCAGCCGTTACCAATAACGTCTAGTTTCCCCAGCATGAACGACAGCAATATGCAGGAAACCCGACCGCGTGGTCCGCGCTTGTATCATAAGAAGTCTCGCACTGGGTGTTTGCGATGTAAGCAGAGACGAGTTAAGGTTAGTTAAGGGAATTCCGGAGGATTTCGTCTATTGAACCACCACCTATTTAGACTCAGGAGCTCGCTTGTTCGCAGGTGTAGTTCGTAGAATGCGTTCCTAACGTTCCACTGTAGTGTGATGAAGTTCGCCCTAGTTGCGGTTCGTGTTCAAGACATGCAGTTGAATGCCAGTATCCGAATGCGAGCCAGGTATCTGCAAAAGCGGCTTCAATCACGCAGCAGAGTAACGAGCCAACAGTCTATTCAGCCAACGAGCACAACGCCTCCGGCCTTGAGTCCGCGCCCAGTGCGGATGACGCCTCGCGCCGGAGACCTCTTGATATGTTAGGTTCTCCCAGGAACGAGAACAAACCAGCATACTCGCTACCTAGCCTAGGCTTTTATCCCTCTCCAGGATCGTCTTATCCTACTTCCGTTGATGAGAGCTCGGATGCTGAAATCAATCTCCCCGAGGGGCCGTGGCGGCGGTTTTGGGAAATGCGCTTAATACACAACTACCATCAAAACATGGTACAATCTTTTCGCTCGGCACAAAATTCGGACATCATACACATGTGGCGACACGATCTCCCTAACCTAGCTATGCGAATGGCACAAGAACACAACAGGTGCAGCTTACTTCACGTAACGCTCGCTAACTCAGCTCTGTACCTCTGGACGAAGAGTACAGATAAACAGGAGCGAGACGAGCTCTTCAAGTTACAGCAGACCTACCAGATCATGTGCAGCAAAGAGCAGCGGCGTGACATCGACGAGCTAAGTCATAGGATATCTGAGGACGCCGACTACGTCTGTTTCACCAGTATCAGGATCTTGGCCCATTCTATAGCCTTAGTTCAAACGTTGACGGTAGATCCTTGGGAGCCTCCGGTTCAATGGTTACACATGGGCCGGGGAGCCGGCCAAGTATTGGATATGGTGCGGAAGCTGGTTAACCCCGACAGCGAACTCGGGATTAAAATGTTTGCCAGGAGTCCGCCGGACATGACAGATCGGGACAAATTGATATATTGCGACCACAGCTCACTAGACTGGCTCATAGAACATCCTACCGGCTCTGGATCAATTGCAGCACAAGAGGACCGGGAACTAGACGACGAAGACGTCAAGAGCGTATATGACAAAGCTCTCTCATACACGTGTAGTGTACAAACAGCAATCGCCGACGGCGAGGAGGATTATGCCATCGTCAGGAGGTTCGGCGGCTTTGCACTATGGGTGCCAGTAGAATTCACCAGGTTCATAGAGGAGAGAAGACCGAGAGCTATGGTAGTGCTGGCTTACTTTATGTCCTTGTGGTTAGATTACGAGCACATCTGGATGATTGGCCGAGCTGGGGAATGGCAGATTAGGGGTATCTCTAAAGTCTTGCCCTTGGAATGGAGCTTCAAGCTGGACGGCTTGTTTGCAAGATTCAAGCAACCGGAAATAACTAGGTAGTTGTAGTTTGCTGCAGATTGGAAAGTCGGCGTACATATACTAACTAGATAAAATTGATCAAAACATTATGTTCCCCTTTTGCTAGAAACTAGCTATAACCCCTATTGTATCATTGATTAATACTAGATAGCCTCACATAAGTACGACGTAGAGTTAGAACCAATCAGAGCTTAAGTTAAAATATTAGCTAGTAATCCTAGGTAATTAGTGCACTTTATTATTAGCAAGGCTTGGAATGTGATTTACCACATCATAGGATAGACATTAACTATTACTATAATTATAGCTAATTTATTAGATCAACTTGCCTATCAGCTTGTTCTTATCTACCTCATAGCAGTCATAGTACCACTTAGAAAGATTTATACAGCTAGTAAGAAGGTGTTCATGTAAATCCCGGATATAAAAATGGGCCTTAAGCTTCGAACGGCCCGCCCTACGCCCGCAGCGGCAAATTATGGAGTCAATATAATGCCCCACAATGGATGCCGCTCGCAGGTCTAGCAACTTAAGCTTCCGTCCTACAACATTCTACATCTGGTATTTACATATCTTACCTACCGGTAGGTACTTTAACCAATTCTCACCATCACTCATTGTCCCCCTACACATCGTCCCAGTCTCGCCTCGTTCAACATACAAAAATATGGTATGTCAACACCCTCATCGCAACAGAAAACAAGACCGCCCCCCTTCTAGGCATTAACACCAGATCAAGCTAAGCTAACATTCACCAATGACGTATACAGCCCCCCAAACGTAAAGCAACCGCCGCCGCCGCCGCCTCCTCCTCCAGCGCCGCGCCGAAGGAGAAGCAATCCAAGCTAGCGAAGGAGCACAACATCTCGGGGCGCGAGGAGCGCGAGATCAAGGAGGCCTTCGCGCTGTTCGCGGAGACGATGGAGGGCGAGAAGGAGGGCGTCATACCGACCAAGGACGTGCGCCGGGCCATGGTGTTCGTCTCTCTTTATTCCTTCTTTCCTTCCCTCCCTTCTCGTTTCCCTCCTGCAACCCTCCCCCCTCCTCCCGACCTTGTCGTCGGCCCCCACGCCACATCACACTGCACCGCACCGCACCTCACCTCACCTCCCTACGTACCTACGTACCTAGCATAGTCCAGCGTCCACATAACTAACCCGTCCCCCACCAAAGCGCCCTCGGCATCCCGCCCACGAAGCCCGAGCTCAAGGAGTTCCTCGAGATCCTGGACCCGGACGAGGAGGGGCACGCGGCGTACGAGCCGTTCGTGGCGATCTGCGCGCTGAAGCTGCACGCGCGCAGCGGCAGCGGCCCCGACGCCGACGAGGTCGACGAAGCCTTCCGCCTGTTCACCGGCGCCGGCGCCGGCGCTAGCCTGACGCTGGCCCACCTCAAGCGCGTCGCCATGACCCTCAAGCAGGACGTCGACGAGCAGCTGCTGAAGGACATGATCCTCGAGGCCAACGGCGGCGCCGGCGTCGGCAAGGGCGTCGCGCGCGCCGAGTTCGAGGATGTCATGCGCAGGGCCGGCGCTTGGAAGTGAATGGGTGTGGCGGTGGCAGTATTAGTAATATATTAGTAGTAGTGGTGGTGGTGGTGGTGGTGGCGTGTGCATTAAAGATTCGGGAGCAGCTACACGTTTTGGCTCCTGCTTCTGCGGTCCTCGATACTACCTAGATATGATACGTGTCACGAGATGCAGGGGCTGAGCTCCCGCCCGTAGCTCAGGGGCCTGGATGCATCAAGCATTTGCTCTCGTCGCCATGGGGGTTAGATGTCAGGCGCGCTTTTGATGTCTCGTTAGCTCCACCGGTAGGTAAGCATATCTCTGGTAGGGTGTATTTGCTAAGAATTGCTGATAAATCTCCAGATAGTGGGTTTAAACATAAAAATAAAACTCCGTCTGTAAGGTAGAGTGTAGGTGTATTAAGAGCATAATGGGATTTAGCTGTCAGGCTGGAGTCTAGAGCGATTATAATTAGACTTGCTTCATTAGATCATCGGTGTGTTGGTTTTCAAGGAGTTTATGGTATTGTTGAACGGTTAGAATAGCTACAGCATGGTGTTGAGATCAAGAGACCCCAGATATCCACATTCATGAAGACAGATACAAACTCACACCTTTTCGGGACTTTATATAACGGTACCCAATTAGTCTCAGGCGAAAGTGTTTAGTATATATCATGCTATATGAATGTATCGCATATCTATGTTCACATTCCAATATTCGCTTGTAGTTATCATTTGACCCACGAGACTTCAATTCAGGTTAATCTGTATCTAAGATCTATATCCTCGAGAGGATCAGGTGCTCAATATCCGCTGTGAACGCCAGAATAAATGCACCCTTTGCCTCGTATGGCCAATGACGTGAGAAAGGAGATGATTCCTGTTCACCCGGCGCGCATGCATGCATAGACCCCACAGAATGTCCGTCGACAGACCAACCAAAAAACAAACTGATCAAAATCCGCTAGTGATATGCACGTAATTTAAACCCTCTATACTTTCGCTTCCTGTGAGATTTCACCCTCCGTAAGAAGCAACTACTCGGCCGGCGTGACCTTGACGTTCTCGTTCTTCGCCGCTGCGGCGGCCTCCTGAGCCCGCTTCTGGGAGTCCAGGACGGCCTGCAGCTCGGGCGGGGGGTTGAATCCAGGGTGGTCCGAGTGCTTCTTGTAGAAGTAGTTGTCAGGCTTAGGCCGCAGCTCAGTTGGCAAGTCGTCCAGAACGGCCTGCAGTATGTTGTCGATAGACTTTTGCTTGGAGGCGTCGCGGTGCCAGATGGAGATCAGATGGGAGTTGAAGCGCACGGAGAGGCCGACGCCGCAGATGGTGTCGCCCTCGTCCACGGCCTCCTGCAGCTTCTCGCCGATGGCCATCAGCTGCACGCGCGTCCAGAAGTCCGGCCCCGAGCTCTTGGGCACGCGGAAGGTCCAGCTGCCGCCCAGGACGTTGCGGCGGTCCTCCCAGATGGGCCGGAACCCGCTCTTGAAAAGATAGATGGACTCGCGCATCTTGATCTGGTCCACGGGGGTGTTGTTGTTGTACCGCCAGAAGTCCTGAACCGACTCGATCTGGGTCCCCAGCTGCTCTAACGATACCTGGTACACGCCGTCGTCTTCCTTCTTCTGGTCCTTGGCTTGTCTATAGGTAGAGGATATGGGTGTTAGAGAGGAACCAACGAAGAGGAGAGAAGAGCGCATAGCAAATATGCAAATAGCAACTCACCTGTCGAAGTAAACATTCCAGTAATGCTGCGTAGGTAGGGGACGCATAGATTTGAACAAGTTGCGCTTCGCATCGTCTCGTTGCTCGGCGGGCGAGCTGACGCTGGGCGAGTTGGCATCGGTGCTCTGGGAGAGGGAGGAGAGTCCTCTGGTAAATAAACTCGGTCGCGTGGCCATGATGACTATCGGTGAATTCTCTAGTTAGCTTCCTGGTCCCGAAATATAATATGAATATTGGTCCTGTCTATGAAGGAAATGTTGAAGAAAGTTTCGATGTTGGTGTTCCTGTTCCTGTTGGTGATGGAGGATGATGGCTATGGTGGGGTTTAAAGTTGCCAAGACTTTCCTGTTCCTGGCAGCAGCGGCACGTTGCCCACCTGGGCAGGTATGCAGGTGTGTAACCTATCAGATTCAGGGGAGGGAAAGGGTTAAGGGGGCTGGGGGTTAAAGATTGGGGGCTAGCGACGATACGTACAGGATTATTACTTGTACAATACTTAGGTGCAGACAGACAAAGACAAAGACAAAGACACGACCTGTTAACCCAGAAACACTTCAAAGTCTAACTAGTAAAGAGAGACAAGGTCAAAAGTTAGGAAAAGTAAGAAAGGTAAAGATATTAAAAGGTTTATAAATAATAACTAGACCGTCTATTCAGTAATAAGATCAGTTATAAGTATACCTAGATAGTTACATAGTGCCCTTATGAGGTAGGTACCTAATACGAATCAAGGGGTGTTTCTTAACCATCCATTGGTCCTGAAACTGGCACGGCTGGGTTTCAAGAACCGCTCTGTGTATGATCGCTAACGCGCTGTCTGACCTCACACTTGCCCGCAATACCTGTGTATAAGTACCTAGATACATTTAACATAGATTCTTCGCAGTCTTAGTGGTCGAATTAAAAGGTATTCTTTCCCACCAACACTTTGAATCTCCATTAAGGGATATTTATTGGATATACATTTTAAAAGTTACACCAATCAAATTTCATATATTAATATAAAGTATTATTCGTGTCGTATCAACTCTCTTTTAATGTTAAAGAAGTACCTACCTAGGTACCTACCTATGTACCTAGATGCATACATATATCCTTTAAACATTAAAGTACCTAGGTACATTCCTAAGATACCTATTTCTCTAACGGGGTTCAGCCGCACTTCGTCTTAAACATCAGTAAACCTTTATCTCATGGCCATCGCGGCTTAATTGCACAATGCCCTTTTTATTAAATACCTAGGTAGTACATTTACTTAGGTAATATACGACAGCACATAAGACCATACACCAAGTGTATAAAGGTAGAAGAATCAATTCAAACTTACCTACTCGTGTTTTACTATCGTGATACCTAATTACTTGAAAGCCCAAGGAAGTCTAGCCGAGCTTACTAACCTACCAACAAGTAAACATAAGAACAATAAAGGCTTTCATGTTAATATATCTTTCTTGTCTTATAATAGGCAAACTTGATATCCTTAACTTATATCCTATATTATAACTCTAGCTACGTCATATTACTCAGAAGTATTCCACGACTGGTATTATGATCTTCTTAGTTGAACAGAGCAATGCTTGACCATCGGGGCTGCTGCTATAACGTACCATATCACTTACCTCGCTCTATCAACATGCCTCAAAAATTGATTAGGCTTAACCATTATATTTATACATTATACCTACCTAGGTACCTAGGTAAAAATCAAGGCTATATATTATTGAGTTGATGTGATATTGCGCGCCTTAAGCACAATCAGCTTATTTTATACGTCATGTCATGCCCGCCACAGCTCGTAGCCGTCAGCTGATGAGATTCTATCTCACTCACAATTGGCTGACAATCTAACATACCTAGGTATATCAGTATGATATAACTCGAGCAACGCGGTTCAACATATATCATATGCATAACGCGGTCACGCTAGCCATCCTAGCTGGAGGCTTGAGGAACATATACTACAACGCATTATCATCTCTCGTTCATATATGATTTGAAATTTTTGGATTGGTTTCACTGGTCTTGTAGCTATGATAAAAGATACAAATCGTAGAGTTTGGGGTTTGGCAAGTGACCTGTCATACAGTGACTACTCGTAGACTCCTATCGGGATGTGCCTGTTCCTTGGATTGGCGTTGCACGGCTGGCCGTAATAGGACTCTTCCATATCTCGACCAAGTACCTCGTTGAATGATTACTCCTCATATTCGTAGAGGCCGATTGACGCTTGCTCCCCCCCGCTGGTCACCCAGAGTGTTGCCCTTATATAATCAATGGAACCAAGAGACCTCGACAGAGGTCAATGACGACTCCAATGGTTTCGCATCAGCGTCCTAGAATGCCAATTCCTCCCCCAATGAACCTGTTGGAATCCCAAACTAAAGAAACGAAGAGTACGAGCAATCTAAGCTGCCGAAGCAGC
Source organism: Jackrogersella multiformis (assembly GCA_902806575.1). Lineage (NCBI taxonomy): Eukaryota > Fungi > Ascomycota > Sordariomycetes > Xylariales > Hypoxylaceae > Jackrogersella > Jackrogersella multiformis. Next base: position 2,323,983 of record CADCXD010000005.1, on the reverse strand, counting down.
TTGCTCGATGACGGAGATAAGTGAATGGTTGTCAAGTCTAGGTCCGGCACCTGACGACAACGAACCCAGGGTAATAGACTTGGTCAATATCACCCACAAATATCATGATATCGGCACCAACCGTTTAGGTGCCTACTACAACCCGAGGCGTCCCAATGATGCGTCGCCGCATCTGATCCGCCGCAGACGCGATGAGAATTTTTGATAGCAAAAGGGAAACCAGAACCGCCTTTCGTGACAATCCGTTCGATAGCGGCGACCAACAAAGGAGAACCATAATGCTGAGGAAAATCAATGGTATCAGAGCAAAAGCGCCATGTTCGTGCTATGCTTGCTTTCGCGATGCAATTCAACTTGTAAATCAAGTTGATCAAGTAGACATTATGCTGAGGACGCCATATGCGAAATGAGATGACGCGAAATCTGTGATGGAAAACGTGGTCATTGCGAGGCAGCAACGCACCAGTGACGGTGGAATGCCCAGGCACTCTTTTGACACTCCTTGCTGCAGTACTTTGTTCTGCGGCATCGGCGGCACTTAGCAAACTGCCGCGTGAATTCTTCCCATTTACCACATTGGTAGTAAGCACACTGCCGAATGCCGCCGCGGGTATCGTCCTTGCGGCAGAGATTGCGCATCACAACTCCAGCCCAGTATTGCATATCAGTGCTATGATATCGTACTGTAAACTTCTCGACCAAGGGGAAGATATTAAAGTCGTTTGGCAGTAGATATTCCTCCTCGTACTCCTGCTCGCCTAGCGATTCCATAGTTACGTTATCTCCGTCGAGCAGTTGCAACTCCTTCCCTATTTGAAGTCGCGGTACAAGGTGACTCTTCTGGAAGTACGATCTAAGATTGCAATATTTTGAAACATATGCGAGAAGCTGGAGCGACATTAATACATCCTCTTCCCTGGGCATCGCTGCCAGCATCTGTGGATTTGGGGGGGTTGGCCGGTCTAGTAGGTAGCGAGGTACACTCGTATGATTTGGAAGTGAAGGTTGGGGCGTGGGCACGATAGGACGATTAGGAGAAAGACCCATAGCCGGTCCGGGGGCCGGCGTGTTGTTGGGAAGACTGCCATCCATAGGGGCTCTGTGTGTTATGTTGAACGTTCCTGCATCTGGAATCTCCGAGACTGTCGGCGTCGTTAGGTCGAGGGCCGTGCCAGCCAAAGTGCTATCTCCTTCATCCATGGCAATATCCTGAATACCAACTGCGGGTGGAATATCGGTGGTGCCAGACATTTCAGCATCCCCAGACTCGTCAGATTGTACACTATCAGTCGCATTCAGATCATCCGCATCCGTAGTCGAGTTCTGGTGACGTATAGAGGGACGTCGCCTGGGTCGGGCATTTGGCGCCAATACCGAGGTTGCCCGAACTGTTGGGGAGTGAATCTGTGGCGGAGGTAAGGGGGTAGTCGGCGATGTAGGTTGAGAAGGTAGGCCGGAGTGGAAGACCGGGAGCATTGACGGGAGTCGGTCGATGTCTCGAACTGGGCGAATAAAGCCGTCAACTGCCTCCATAGTCGGGACCGCACTCGCCAAAGGCTGGATCACCTGCCTCGACGGTGACCCAATGTTTTGCCTGCTTTCATGTCTGTGGTGGTGATGATGATGGTGGTGGTGGTGGTGGTGATGGCGGTGGTTGGGGAAAGCTGTGCGATCTGGAGGGGATGTAATGGGGAATGGCGGGATGGTCGGCACAACATCTGTATTTCCCTGCGGAGTAGCGGCGGCGGCTGCAGCCGACGTGCTTGCGAAGGAAGCTGCTGAAACGTCGATGGACGGAGGAGGAGCTTGGCGGCGGAAGGCCCTTTGGTCGAGATCTAGACGGGTAGACCGATTTGTGAAAGATGACTTGAAAGGAGGTTCTCGATGGCTGTGACTCCGATGGCGCTGGTGATGGTCGGCGATCTGCTTCTGCTTGGCTTCTTCCGCCTTCTCACGGCATTTTTCGATGACTTTGATGTAGTTGTCGAGTATAGTTGCGATGACAGGAACCATGTCGGCTTCGACCACCCGAGTTCTTACATTCTCGGTTCCGCGGACTCCTATGTTGACCACACACTGGAAAGCGAGATTCCATTTCCACATATCCATCATATCTTTACTTCGTCCCTGTTTCAATATGCACACCAACCTCTCGATACCCCCATCTACAGTCAGGATATCGCGGATGCGAGCTGACGAGGTGGTGAGGTAGGCGAGATGATTTAGCGAGTTGATGAGGGGAAGGGTTGAAGTACAGTCAAGCGCCCGGCGATCATACAAGGCGGTGGTGATGCCCACCGACGCCTTGTTGACGTTAGGGATGCTAAAATTGACTTCCCTCATCTTGTGTTATATCGTGTTTATATTGTAACCAGTAGAGGCCGACAGAGAGGAAGGAAAGGATAAGGGGGATGGATGATACGGAAGCGTCTGTAGGTGGCCGTATAATTTACAACACACAGGTTTAGTCTTAGTGTGCGTAGCTCTTCTACAGACGAAAGGAAAGGCAATACGTCCTTTTGGATGAATTGAAATGAAGGCCTTGGATTTAATGTAGAAGCTTAATGGCAAGTACGGGGATGGTAAAAATTTGTACGTTGATGAGCTTGAAAAATGCGTAATAAGGAAACCAAAGCGTTCTTCGGCGCAATTGTCGACAGAACAATAGGACCCGGTGATGTATTGTTTCTCGGCGATGGAACACGATGTCGGTCGATACCTTTGTAATAGCAGGCGCGGTTTTAGGACGACGATGGGATAGTAGGATTAATTGAGTCTATACCCGGAGGCTCGATCGATCGTGACTCGGGCTGACGAATTAGCCCAAATGCCTCAGACCGCCCCCGTATAACCTTGGCTCCCTCGAATAGGATTATGGGGAAAACGAGATGGAGGCCCGAATCTCCAGCACGGCGGACTCTATGGAAAGATGGACGTCTCCATCCAGATCGAAAGATAGGAATAGAGACGGAAGGACGATGAGACGGAATTCGCTGTGCTTAGGAGGAGGAGGAGGAAGACAGCGACTCGTTTCGGGGGTTGTGAAGAAGATGGTTGGTGTATCGGAGGAAAAAGATGACTACAGGTAGTTAGACTAGGGGGATGAATTTCAGAGTGGAAAGAAAAAAAAAGGAACTCCGGTACAAGTTTGTTGCAAAAAGAGGCGAGGACCTGGGAGGCGGCCGGGTGCACCAGGTTTAGGGGGCTTCCCACTCTGGGCCCTGGCACTTCGCAGCTGCCAGGGTTGTCAAATAATACCTACCTAGGTACCTAGGTACTTAATAGTAGTGTACCTAGCTGGAGGTACCCTTTCCTCTTTCCACTTTCCACTTTCCACGGGCGCTTTCCACTTTTCCCACGCTTCGGGTCAACGTGCTCCAAAAGGTAGAGTGCTGGAGTGCTGGAGTGCTGGGGATCTCGCACTGCAGGCACGCTACCATCCATCCATGCTTTAAATTATTTCCATTATGGCATACCTACCTACCTGTAAGCTTGGTGCTCTCACTGATCCGGACTTAGGCTAGCCGCTGAGATCTATCCATGGATGGGTCGGTCCCATTCAAATTTTTTCTTTTCTTTTTCTTAGCACGGGCCTTGCTTGCATGTTCTGCCAACGATCATACCCGACTTCCTCAGTGCTACATACTGGTCTCAAATATGCACTAAATGGGTTTCCAGCGACCTGGGTCGAGACTCGAAGGTAAAAATGCGGCGAATCCGGCATGACATAAATTCTATCAAATCCATGGATAGGTAAGGTACCTAATAACTAGTGTAAATACCCTCTTAGAATTCCTATGCAACTAACATGCAATTATTTATTAAATGATTCTCGGTTCAAGCAGTCTTTTAGGTTGCCTTGAACCGAACACATTTGTTTCATAGCATCGAATCGTACCTAGGTAGGTAGGTATTGGAAGTTACAGATGAACCACCTGGGCAAGTATAATAAAATTAAATCTCATGGTTGGAAGCTTCAACGTAGGTGTGTAGGTGTGTTAGGTAGGCTTACAGTGCAAGGTCCACTGAAGCGAGAGCGCTAATAACCTTGGAACTTTACTAAGTACTCTGCCCAGGTGCTATGTAACTTACGTTTTATAAAAAGACCTGTTCACAGCTATATATTCAATCACTTTAACTTTTGTAAATGCTAAATTAACCAGGCATTTACTTATTAATGTGAGTTAAAGAAACAAGAGAAATAATAATGTAAGGTTAAGTACCTTTATAATAAGTCTAATTATACCCAATCCATAAGGCTATAATGTACCCATATATTGTTGAAGAAATTGTTGATCTGCTGTTAAACGCGTGAGGATGAGACTGTGGCTTTTATTGGTAAATTGCTATAGAATTAACCGCCAGAAAGCTGCTTTATAATGAATTACCCGCCTTAATTACTTATCTATAATTACAAGTCTAAAAGATTATCAAGAAACTATTAAGCTTTAATTACTTATATAGTGTAGTAGGTAGGTATAGAGTGTACCTACCGCGTTAAGCGACGGTTTCTAAATATCCTCGTGGCAAAGGGACTACTCCGACATGCGAATTCGAATTCGAAACCACCTGACAAGTCAAGTTGCGCCTTGGGCGTTCCCCCCTTGCGAAATACCTCCAGGCTGGCATACTTACTTGTAGTAGCCAAGAAGCCAAGGCTTTCGGCGTTCAAAGGATGAAAAACTAACTGTCCATTAAGTACATATCTACTATCTGCCTAGGTAATTAGATATGCTATTTAGAAAGATAGAAAAATATCATGCGTCTTGTGCTTATGGGCAGTGAGGCTCGTCTTCGCACAAATGCCTATCTACCTAGGTAAGTATCTAGGCATATATTAATGACCCTAAAATCTAACGGTACCCAGGTCAGCTAGGATATAATAGTAGAATCGCTTGCTGGTTTTTGTCTTGCCGAAACCCGTCCCCGCTTCGGAAGATCCTTCGCGATCAGGGCCGGAGACGAGACCCCACACGGCCGAAAAAGGAGGTTGGTCATTTCTCCATCGGGTTTAAACCGTGGATAACCCTGCTGATATTTGGGTGTTTAGGTATTAATAAGCCGTATTATACTCTGGTATTGTCTGTGTGTTTTCCGTCATAAATCCGTGCCCGTCCTGGCGGGTTCACCTGTTCGTTTCGCATAATAAGATGTGGCCTGTGTGGTAAAAACGTGATAATAAGAGTTTCTTACTATTATTGGGCTGACATGCGTGAGCTGCATACCTACCTTGGTACCTACCTAAGTACTTAGCAGCTTACATAGTACATACTATGTAGTACCAGCCTACCTACCTAGTACTAGCTGTCCAGGTTCTGAGCAAGGGCCTCTTTGGCTCCCCCTACCTTGCTTATCAAACAAAGAATTTATCGTCTTTCTCGCACCTCGTCCGTGGTCGGTATTTGTATGATCATCAATTATGCTTATTGCTAAATGAGGTAATGGTAGATGGCACTAGTAAGTGAGATCTGACTTTCCAAACACCTTTCGCCTCTCGTATCCTTTAACTTACATACCTAAAGAGATAGGTAGATAGGTTAGCTATCTGTAAGCTACCTACCTACATGCATACTATATATTAGTAGGTAGGTGTGTAAGTGGCACACTACTGCACTTCAGGTCAACCCAATCGTCACCGACCTCTCGCTTGAAACGGCGAGACGGGTCAGTATCTCTCGGAGGCTGGACCAGGGCTCTGAAGTTGGGAAGGCGAAAAAGGGATAGTCTAGAGCACCCAGGGTTACATCTCAACGCATACTACTGTATGCGCGTTGAATCGCGTCACGAATTGAACCTTGGCACGGACTGAAGAATAGTGGTTCGCAAAGGAATCGGAGTTTCCGTCGAAGAAACTAAGCTGCCAGGCTGCTAAGGAGCCAAAGTCTTAAGTTTTTTATAGTCTTATGCCCTAATTTCTTATATATCTCCATGATTCATGAATGCGTTGTCAACGCTCAAGAGCCATAGCAGGTATGCATCATCATTTAAAATTCGGTACCTGCATCCTAAGAAGTACCTAGTCTTGTGGGTAAGGTATACTGATATAATGTACCTAGGTATGTATGTATTTGCATCCATACCGAAGGGGCACCTAGGGTAAGTATGTAATCATAAATATAACGGAGCATCCGTAAATACTAAAAAAACACATCGGCCCTACCCGACATGGATCCCGGGAGCTTCCATCTTACCATGTACTCAGGCGGATACTATGGAGGTAGGTATATTATATCGTTTAGATGCTTCAAAGGCGACAGTAATTAAACTCTCTGAAGGCAGCCTCTCCCGGAAACGGTTCTAACATGTCTTAGAAGTTAACATGTCTTAAGCCCTAAAATAAGTCGGTAATCATACCACCTATACGCCTAAGACAGTGGCTTACAATACGAAAGTAGATTTCATAGCTTGCGCGGCTGAAATGGTACATCTATCCAACCACTATATTCAGACAGCCAGAGAAATAGCCGACAATCTTGAAATTCAACATTAATAATAATAATGACAATAATAAAAACCTAATGGCTCGTCTAAGGTATTCGTAGAAACGATTGGTCCTAGTAAGCGTTTTTATTTTTATTTTTACCGCCTCTTAACACCCCTTACCTAGGTACTAGGTACAAGCGCTTAAGAAACTCAATTCGCCTCTCCGAATTAAGTAACTGGTCTCAAAGACGGCCTAGTCAGCCGCGCCTTGGCTGACGATCTTCTGGAATGACTTGATTTTACGCCAGCTGTCTGAGAGTCTGAGACAACAGATCTTGCCAGTGTCCCCGCTGACGTCGGTAGCACGGTTATTCATGTGAACGAGGCTGGCTGCTTAGCTGCTTGGCCGATTAGGTATTAGACGTAATACTTACACTGCTACATTAACAGATTACAGTATGTATGTACACTATCAGACTAGTAGAACCCTCATAGGCAGATAGGATCTCTTTGCGCGCAGTGCATTTGGGACTATTCTGGTACACTAGCACAGCGACAACCTTGGAAGTCCGATGATCTGCTGGGCTTAAACGGTTTTTTCGGGAATTATACCGTTAATCGCAAGGTTGGCTCAAGCCAAATACTATGCGATATGGAAGTCAAGACTTTGCCGGCGATGTTTCACGTAATGGTCCAGATCTGACGTCGCATCCACTGAGCCTCCTATCAGCCACCGAAAAAAGGGCACCAACCTTTCAAGATCTATAAAAATATACAAATATACAAATATACAACATACCTACACTACCTACCTACCTAGGTATTCATGACCGACCCACTAGGACTACAGTCAGTCATACCATAATTCAACCTCTCTTCTGAGTCATGATGTATGGAAAAGTTAATACCTTATGCGTCCTAGGGTAAGGCTAGGCTGTCACGGGTGAGATGAAACGCCGCCTGTCTCGACCATATTACTATTCACACAGGAACAACGACGAGGTAGACTAGATCCAATGCTCGGTACCGATTTCCGTCCAAAATCCTGGAGCAAATCTGCCAAGTTCTAAGCATTGTTGCAAACTAAGGCGATTTTTCATCATCTGATCGATGCGGTCGATGCGGTTGATGGGATGAACTGCCCTGAAGCACACCGCTACGATGAGCATTCCTATTCTATATTACGCATGAAGCGGACAGACCAGCGAGATCTGCACTAGCTCACAAGAGCTCGTCCCAGGGGACGGGAGATATATTATCAACTTAATCTAGATAGAATCACTTCGGGGGGTTGGATCTATCTTATGCAATAGGATCCGGAATAATGACTACCTACAGGTACCCATTCAAGAATTTAAAAGAAATATTAATCTTGACGTGCCTTCTCCCATCCGTTACTCGCATATTATATTCCTCCCCCTTAAGGCTCAAGCTGACCGTCAACAACTCTGTTGTCCCTTTCCTTGCTCCTTTCGCGCCATGCGCTGACGACGCGGCATAAGAGGGGGTAAAATTATAAGTTATCGTCACATCGATATTTTTGTAAAGGCATGATACATCTGTATATTGCAATTAATTACCTAGGTAAGTTAAGATTAAACAAGTTATATAAACAATATCTCTTAACTAAAGTCAGGCCAGGTCCCAAGCTAGGTACCTAGGTAGGTATCTATAATATCTCTGTAGCGAAGAATCGAAGTGATACCTAACTATAAGGTATCGTCTCTTTATGAAATAAAAGGCACCTTCCCATCGGATCAGTTTTCTTATGTCATTCATAATACTCAAATTATGGGTACATAACTCCTATTAGTACTCACCAAGCTACCAATACCTACCTAGGTAGTTATTAATGTACACAGTAGATGTTATAAGGAAAAGATCAAGTTCAGATTGACAAACTCCTTATTCCTAAACTTGAAAATGCAACGGCAGAACTATATAACAATGATTCGTCAAAAACGACAATTGTCTTTACTTATTCTAGCTCTAAAATGGGTGCTCTACTCAAAACTCTCATCTACCGGTGGCGAGTCGCTGTATTTACCTAGGTCAGCAAAGCTATATAAGTGCCAACATTAATATCAAGGTCTTTAAGAGTTTCTCAAGGTCGTAAAAAAATAAAAAATAAAAAATAAAAACCAAGTCAAGCATCATCATGATTACTTACCAGTTTGTAACTTCGATCTTGTAGATTACTATAGTTAGGCCAACAAGAATGCAAAAAGACCGTTACATATCACGAATGTACCGGGACGAGAACAAGATCAAGCTAACGTCTTGTTGATCCGTAGCCACCCCTCTTCTATTTCCAAGATTCGGTAAGCCTTCGCATCCAAACTAGCATTGGTTTCTGTTTAGAGTTGTTCAATTCATTATCGTGATTAGCAAGTACTTCGTAAGTATGTGTTATTCTAGGTTACGTCGCTCAAGGACTTCAATCGCCGCTTATTTTCGCATGCCTAAAGTACTTCATGCCGATCCATGCAACAACGACCCAAACCCAGGCCATGATGCACGTCAGTATAATCAATGCCGGGTAATACCCGACTATGGGCAATGTTGGGTCGTCTTCCAGTTCTGGAGGGGCGTACGGAGTCGTCCCTACATCCCAAGCCCAAGTCCAGACGTTCAAGCATGATCCCATGCCTATTATAAACACAAACCACGTCACGACCAGCACTACCCACCCCCACCACTCCGTCTCGCTGTAGTCGTGGTCCTCATGCGCCGTGGGTAGCGGACTTGTAGTCAGACCTTGAAGGGATAAGGGTGATTTCGCATGTTTAATTGACCGCCGTCGCTGGAGGGAGGTGCTAGGCGTACGGTTCGGGAAGTAGGACTCGGAGCCGGACGACAAGGAGAGCTCGGGGCGCAGAGGCGAAGGGACACGGATGGGTAGTGACAGGACATCTTCCTCGTCCGTGGTGGATGTATAGGATATCGTAGGGCTCGTTACTTGCGACTCGCTTTCGAGGGGTGACGTGGAGGATATCGGAATCGCATCCCTCCGAGCATAGCCATCCATAGATGGCCGTGGCGTTAGGTCCGATATCCCTAGACCAAGGCCGTCATTTATCACCATGGGTGGCGGCGGCGGCTTAGGGGTTCTTTCTGGTTCAGCAGCAGCCGGTTGTACGGCTACCGAGGTATCAATAGCTAGAGGTTTTAGCTCCCGCCTCTCTCGTGCGGCGCCGCGACCTAAGAGGGCGACTTTTCGAAGCGACCCCTTGCGCTTGCGGGTCTTCTGCTGCTGAGAAATGGCGGCGGCGAGGGCGCGGGGCGCTCTACTCGAAGGATCTTGGAGACTGTCGGCGTGTCGCGAATCGTTGAGGCTCGACTTGCTGTCTGACGTGCGCAAAAAGGGGAACTTGGAAAGGATACTACCTCCAGAACCACTCCTCTTGCGCGCTCCTATGGCTATATCCGGTGATGATCCATTATGGGATTGTGGCTGAGTTGGAGGTACGTTCTCCATTGTATCTCGTATTTTGGGCTTTGCTGTCCTTCAAGCTTGGGTGACGTCGTGACCTTTCCCATCCTGACTTATCGAGCCGCAACATGCATCGGAATCAAGGAACCGTCTAGGTATAACCATTCATGTAAGCCCGTTCGAGATCGCCTTCGCAAGTAGGCGTTAGGGCTAGGAGATATTCCCTTCAGCGAAGCATCTGCACGCTGGCTTATTTCTGTATTGAAGCTTGTAAGACGTTAGGTGGTGAGTTGATTGAATGTTGAGGATAGTTCATAAACTCAAAATTGTACATCCAATGAGGTTCCGGCGAAGCGCGTGGCGGTTCTTTCTTTCTTTGGTGCTATGGTGCTATGGTGCCCCTGTTCGCGTGGTCTAGCCCCACGGTGCTTTCCGTTAGGAGGTACCTTTAGGTAAGGCTCGAGGTGCTTGCCGCAACTCTAAAACACGCCAATGAGATAGTGCCGTGGCGTGTGCACTTCGAGTACGTATGTAGTACATGGAAATACATATATCATTTAGTATATTTGGCGTTATTCGAAGTACAGTAGAGTACACCATTAGCCATAGGTAACAGATTCGTAAACTCAATTCATGCGACGTCAACTGATTCCATCCTCCGCATTCCAATTAGGATTAAGCACGAGCATAGGGGTAGGTATACCTACCGCATGCGCCTCCTACAAACGGCGAGCGCAGGTCCGAACTTGTAAGACAAACTTATCTACACGTGTAGAAGATTAAAAAAAAATATCCTACCTACCTAGATAGGTACCGTATTCTACTAAGTTAACACCGAGAACCGACACCGGAAATGGAACCGAGATGAGGTCGATTCTCGATTCTCTATCGCGTCCAATTATACGGGAACCCATTACCTACCTAGGTACCTACACTACTTAGAACCATAGGTAACAAAGCGATTCCCCATTCATTTATTTATTCCTTCTTAATTGGGATAAGCGTCGAATTGGTTGGGGATGGCTCCCAGCAGTCGTCTACAACCACCACCTCCCATATCAATCACCCCCAGTATCCAGACGCCAGACGATCACGGTCACGATCACGATCACGATTCCGATATCGATATTGAAATTGACATTGACGTTGCCGACGACTACGGGTCGGGTACCGCTAATTACTTCTCGTACGATCGTAATAGCCTACTTACCCCAAGTCGCGACGCCTTCTACGATCCCAATCGCTTGTCGCCTGTGGCCCCTACTTTCCAGAGCAGCAACGACTTCCTAAGTCCCAACATGACTCCCAGCTCTGGCGGTCTCAACGAAAATGCATTGCCCATTGACACACCGAATTCGTCCAACGGCGGCACCCCGAACCCCTTCAACTTCCAGACTCAGATAATATCTACCTCCCCCGTCAAGCCCAACGTGGGCCAGCGCCGGGGCCACAAGTACAAGCACTCGAGCATCAGCGCCCAGCACCAGATATTTCAAGAGCCGCCGCCCCGACCACCTCTCGTTCTGCCCCGCGATCTCCCCATACCCACCGTGAAGGAGGCCTGGAGGTCCATGTCCAAAGACCAGCGCCACCGCCTGTACTGGTGCATGTGCCACCTCCTCATCGCCGTCTCCGTCTTCCTCTCCGCGCACGGCTCCCTCGCCATGACCGCGCTCTCGCACCTCGTCTTCTTCGACGTCGGGTCGGCGCTCATCTGCGTCGCCGTCGAGGTCCTCGGCAACTTCGAGGTCTGGAAGCGCAGCAGCATCCGGCACCCCTTCGGCCTCGAGCGGGCCGAGGTCCTCGCCGGCTTCGCCCTCAGCATCTTCCTGATCTTCGGCGGCTTCGACCTCGTCAGCCACAACTTGAAGCACGTCCTCGAGGGCAAGGGCGGCCATGCGCCGCACCACCCAGATCCGCACGACGGGTTGGAGCCTAGAGTCCCTTCCGGCAGCTTGGATATGGCGAGCCTGGCAGCCATCGCAGCGACCCTGGTTAGCGCGTACGGCTTGAGGAACCAGGCTAGGATTAGCAAGATCATGCGCGTGAGCTATCTGGCCAGCCTGCCCAGCGTCCTGTCCAACCCGTTCCACTTCATGACCCTATCCACGTCGGCTCTCATGGTGCTGCTCCCGCTCCTGTCGGTCCCGATCCACATGATGCTCGACAGCGCGATATGCGGGCTGGTAGCCGTGGCCATGTTCGCGCTCGGCGTCCGGCTCGCCGTGGCCCAGGGCCTGATGCTGCTCATGAGCTACGGCGGGCGCTCGGGATCGTCGTCGTCGTCGTCGTCGTCGTCGTCGTCGGGCGTCAAGAGCAAGGACGTCAGCGTCGCCGACGTGGTGCGCGAGATCGAGGCCGAGCTCAGCGTCGAGAAGGTCGAGGAGGCCCAGTTCTGGCAGGTGCACTACGGCCTGTGCATGGCCAACCTCAAGCTCTCGGTGTCGAAGGGGTGCGACGACGCGGCCCTGAGCCGCCTCCGCGCGAGGGTGTCGAGCCTCATCCAGAACCGCCTGGGAGAGGGCTACGGAAAGGGCGGGAGTTTGCGCTGGGAGGTTAGCCTGCAGACGGGCACGGCGGGGCGGTTTTAGTTGCTCACATACACACATACACACACGGATCTCCGTTATGGCGGAGCGGTCCTTACCACGGCGTATACTCGGGGCATCGGCGTTGAGGTGAAGTCGGGCGTTGCTAGACTACATAAGTAGATAAAACCAGACTATACTAGACGAGGGGGGGCCAGCACTTACGCTTTGGGTCTTCGTTGTATATTATTAAAAAGGGGAGAGGTTCTGTACATATTCTTACCTTGCTGTTGCTCTGCTTTGGGATGATTGGGGACGGGGGCCGGAGCGGGAGTGGGACGTAAAAGGCCATTTATTTATACCCTAAGAGTAAACGGATTTAGAGGATGCAATGGCCTTCGTTGCAGGCTGTGCCGTGATGTGGATCGCTGTTTATGCCTATCGGTTGAGCGTGTATGGCGGCTTGTCTGCTCGATGGGCTATGTTATGCGGGATGGGTGCTGGTAGGAGACTATTCTATGATGGAGAGTTACATTCGTGTAGTGCTGAGCTATAGCTATAGTATGATACATGTATATGACAGAAGGAGGGATGCCCTCGACGTCGGGAAATATGTGAGTCTGTAAAGTGTAGCTATCTCCCTGTGTATCTATCATGGGGTTTAATATACCTACCTGTGTACCAAGTCAATCTACGGATTACGATAGCAACAACTGCTTCAGAAGCTTCTCTAGTACGAAAGAGTATATACATAGTCGACTCTCCTTAGGTTGGTTGCTATTGCGAAGGCCTGTATGGCATGTGAGGGGGTGAGAAGCATGGAAGGCAAGTTTTTTAACCTTGATGGTCAGGTCTCGCGGCAAGTAGACAGGTGCGTGGCTCTTGTGTTGCATTGCTATATTCTGCTTCCTAGCCGAACTGCCATATGATAAAACAAAGTTATACGCTGGTGCCGCAGTAAAATAAAATAAAAAAGTACAATGAATAAGTCCAGAGCGGTCGACCGCAAGACGGCAGTCTGTTTCCAACACGACGAACCCGCTGTACGCTCGACACAAGCATGTCCTATCGGCGAACGAACGAGAAAGGCTTGTCTACCTCATCCAAGAGTCCGTCCCCGGGCGCACCACCCCCCTGTACGCGTCCTGGAGCTGGGCATCGATGTACTCGAACCGGCCCCAGAACACGTCGAGGCGCTCGCGCAGGCGGGCCTCGGCGCCGTCGCGGAACCTGAGCGCCACGTCGTTGAGCTCGATGAAGCCCTCGTGCTGGCGCTTGAACGTCTTCCAGGCCTCCTTGAGCCCCAGCCACAGCCACTCGACGCTGGCGCACATGGCGTCGGTGACGGCGATGGGGTAGGCGGGCCAGCTGCGCTTGAAGCGGTCCACGTCGCCGCGGAGCAGCGACACCGAGTCGTCGACCAGGATCAGGTACCCCAGGTCCAGCGCGTTCGCCACCCCCCGCTTCGTGGACTTCCAGTCCTCGGCCGTGAAGCACGGCTCCGGGTCGCTCGGCCGGATCTGCCGGATGAAGGAGAAGCTGTGCTTCGCCTGCCGCTTGGGCATGCCGCCCGGCGGTGCCGGCGGCTGTGGATCTAGCCCGAGTTGCATGAATATGCGGCCCAATGCCTTATCCATGGGCCGCTGCATCATCCGCGGGTTCAGGGGCCGGTCACTGTCCCTGTCCGAATGGCTACCGTCGCGTTCGATGTAGGTTTGGCAGTTCAGAAGCAGCTCCTGCTTGTCGATGGTGACGCCGGGGCGCAGGTGGTCCTTAGAGATGACATCGCCGCAGTGGTACAGGAGACTGGAGCGGCACAGGGGACATTTCACATTGGCCGGCTGGAAGATGGCGTGATCGTAGATCTGCGTCCACGTGATGAGGCACTGGTCGTCGAAGTAATGGCCGCAGGGGAGGGTGGTGAAATGGGCCGGGGCGAAGGTGCGGTAGCAGATGACGCATCGCGTCTCGTTCGGTTCCTGGCTCGGGGAGCGAGACGCGCGATCCCGAGGCTCGTGGGCGGTCGAGCCGGACGGCTCTGTATCCGAGTCTCCCGTCATATCTGCCACATTCGGTGGCCGATGAGTCTTCTTATGCACTAGAAAAGGTTGATGACTATCGGGGCGATCACGACTAGTTGGTATGAGTTTAGAACAAATGTAAGCAGCCAAAGGACAAAGAATGAAATTAATAAAAATAACTCCATCTAGTCAGTATTAGAATGGATGCCGTGGCTATGTTGTTGTTGGTGTTTAGTTGATAGATGGAGGTTATCATGTTCTGTTGAAGATATGCTACTTCCATACCTACCTAGGTGGCAGGTACAGTGGACGAGTATAGTTTTGTAGATGACTCTTGCCACCATCTGAGGTATATGAATAGGACCTGCTTCATACCTCATACCTCATACGTAATGCTTCCACGCTACCTCCTATGGTTGCTTCTTGGACGCCACTGCCGCATCTGCAAGCATTACTCTCGTTCTTTCCACGTCACGTAGATGGTAATTACCTCCTTATAGCCCCTATTAGAGACTGGAATAGACTATATCTATCTACCTGCCTGCCTACCTGAGTAGGTGGTTTACTGCTGTTGACTTTCATTTATCCAGGAAATCGTCACTGTTTTCTATTAACATGGCAGTCGAGTTTCGTACAGGTTTTTTGAGATAACTTGGTCTCTCCACAGCAGGATGAAAAAATATTACCTAGGTACCTTAGAAAAAACGGGGGTTCTAGTTCAACCGTATAATGTATATTTTCCTTGCACTGGTCTTATGCCTATGCCTAAGGGAGTAAGTTGTTAGTATTCAACGAGGGAGACCTTAGCTAAATCAAGGTTGATCACTCTAAGTCGTACTTAGGTATATGGTAAGAGGGAATAGCTAGCTAGCGATGGCAAGCTTAATCGCTAACAAGAATCACCAGGGATTTCCATGCCGGTAGAGCCATATATTTCCAAGTGGTAGTAGTACTATCGCGTAGTGGCCTAGGATGGTTGCATACTGAATTCCAAGGCTTCTTGTGAGAATCTGCAACTGATGAACCATCGTCAACTTTAGCTTAAATTCACTAGGTAGCATTGACCATGATAGAGGAGCTGAGACGTAATAGCACGACGCGATCCTCTAGACGCATACAAACGCTCGTATGTGAGTTGTCCTCTTAGTCGATGGTCACCGCACCTATCAAGACAGCTTTCTCTATCCGTCGTGCTCGCAATCCGTAGAAAATCGTCGCTGCAGTTGGTGTTTCAATGAAGACTGCCAATTGACTGGATAAAGAATGGATGCAGACAAACATGCTCGTTTGAAAGGCCTCCGAGTACCGTCACATAATATCGAGTGTAAGAGCGATGACGAATGAAACCTCACAGGCGAGTAATTCCGCTGACCATTATTTGCATGTGACATCTGCTTCGAACATGATAACCTTAGCCCTTTTCGACATTCATTGTTGAATTCAGGAATCTGTCGACTGAACCAACACATGTAAGGATCGAATGAGAAAACATTGGGTTGGGCGAGAGTCCATCCAAGTTGCTCAATCACGGGAGTACATCGATATCGTGGATCATGCTCTTCTCGAGCAGAATCAAGGCCTTGGTCCCCCTTACTCTTCTGTTTATATCAAGTAAAATACCACTTGCATAGCTTTCCCGTTAAGTCCCGTCCCGTGGCGGGTATTCCTCCATGTTTCACGTAGATGCCAAACAAGGTAGATAAAGGCAAGACAATATTAATATTACACCAACACTATCACATTCGGGTCTCGCTGTCGGGTGCGCTCGTCCATAACATGAGGGCGCCTGTAACGTGCTACGTGTATGTATATAGCGACGAGACACGGTACTCTGAATCAGAACCACAAGTCTCGCAAGTCGCAACCATGTAAATATGTGTAGTAAGTCACCGCTTAGGTTACCGCTGGTTCGAAGGTCCCAGGAGGTCGGCTGCATTTCGCATCTTAACCTGTAAGCGACGAGACGGATTCGTGGCACTTAAGAAAGCTGTAATGGGATTAATCTAACCATGTTGTACGCATTTGAGTAGCGGTCAAACGATGCCCCGAGGTATTTAATTAACATCCATGACCTGACCTGACTTTGCGAATGAGGAGGTTTTGCCATTGGTTTCACTGAGAGTATAATCAGGTGACGGCTGAGTGACGGAGGAGGAGAAGGATGAAGAAGTGGTGGTGGAGTTTGAAGGTGGCGTCGGATTTTCCCCCTTGTGGCTCATCTATTATCCTATCCGAGAGCTCCCACGGTAAAGTTTCTCATCACCGGTGACAGTACTAGGCAATGCATGAAAAAGCTCATATCGAATCCCTCTCCCCCCCTTTCCCCAACCTAACCGAGCTTGGATGTGTTAACCTTGCGTCACTAAATAACGTGGCACAGCATCGACGAATATGAAGAACCTCGTCTGTGTAGGGGCTTGCTATCTCGATACCATCCTCGAGTGAGTCCCCCTTGTTGCAGAATAAGCATGATCTGACTCAGATCCTATATCACGCATGTAGCGTGCCTCACTACCCGGGCGAGGATTCTAAATTACGTGCCACCAATTTGCAAGTTCGTCGCGGTGGCAATTGTCCCAACACGCTCGAGGTGCTTCAGCAGCTCCTACGGGACGGCGGCGGTAGTGGCAGCAGCAGCAGCAGCAGCAGCAGTGGCAGTGATAGTGGTAGTGGTGGTCATGATGTCAAACCTTACCTGGTATCGTGTTTGCCTAGCGCCGACGCACCTGCGACAGCAACGATAGTGGACTCCTTTGGGCCGGGGAGCCCCGTCGACCTTACGCGATGCATCTTCCGCGCGAATCACAGGGATGCGGCGAGCAGCTATATCATACGTAGCGAAGCGACCGGGAGCCGTACCCTCGTCAGCTACAACGACCT
The DNA here is from genome assembly GCA_902806575.1 of Jackrogersella multiformis. NCBI lineage: Eukaryota > Fungi > Ascomycota > Sordariomycetes > Xylariales > Hypoxylaceae > Jackrogersella > Jackrogersella multiformis. Next base: position 2,306,698 of record CADCXD010000005.1, on the reverse strand, counting down.
ACCTGAGATGACGATCGACGAGTTCGTCACCATTGCCGACGAGACCGGCGACGACGCCTGGTTCCACTTTGAGGTACGCCGGCAACCGTGGTAAACCGAGAAGGGGGAGGAGACGTTATATGCTCGATCTAGAACCCACCCCAGAAGATAATACACACCTAATACATGCACAGGGACGGATTCCTGAAACGACGTTGCAGTGCATTCGGTACTTAAGACGGTCGTTCCCTAAAACAAGAGTGAGTGTCGAGGTCGAAAAACCGGGCCGATGGGGGTTAGAGGACCTGGCGGCTGAAGCGGACGTCGTGTTCTATTCGCGGAGCTGGGCTGAAGTGAGTCACCTCTCTCCTTTGTTTCCTCCTTTCCCCTTTCATGCGAGGGCGGCGGCGGCGGCGGCAGTAGTAGCAGCAGCGGCATAATTCCGTAATGGAATAATTAAAAGAGTTCTAAGTGTTAACGACGGACCCGGTTCCCCAGAGTAAGCGGTACGAGAGTGCTCAGCGATGCCTAAGTGCCCAATCGGGCGTGGCCCGTAAAGCGTGAGTTGCATTGGAACCTGGTCGCTAAACCGAAATGCAGCACACAAAAGCGGTGCGCTGAGATGGGATGGATACTAAACAAAAATGTTGGTTGCAGGACCCTCCTCCTGTGTACGTGGGGATCGGACGGTGCATCGTGTCTATCACTTCCCAGCGAGAAGGCCGTGTCCTGTCCGGCAACCTTGCCTGGGCAAACCATTTCCGTGGTGGAGTATGTCCATGTTCCTGTCCTGTGTTGTGTCCTGTCCTGTCCTGTCCTGTCTGTCAGACCGCCGGCCACCCAAGAGCCGGGCTGGGATGGGGTGGGCTGGATTGGTAGGATGGCTTCCTTTTCTCTAAAGTGTCATTCGCGAGAGTGGGAGAAAAACAATGAAAGAAATAAAAGAAATAAAAACGATTGTAGGCTAACGAATATTTCATCCCTGCGTTAGCACCGTAGGAGCAGGTGACACCTTCATTGCCGGGATGCTGTTCGGGCTGCTGTGCCACCACGATGACTGGGACACCGAGAAGAAAGTCCAGTTTGCTGTGCATCTTGCTACGTGCAAGGTGCAACAGGACGGATTCGACGGCGTTGGGGCCGAGGTGCTGAAGCGTTTCTGAGGTGGCGTCTCAATGAAACTTGGACGATCGGTTATGAGATGAGATGTGACTAGCGAGCCGTGGTCGTGTGACAGGTGTCTTTTTGTTTTTCTTCCCTCTTTATTATTAGGTATTAGGTATTATAATTATTATTTCCCCCTCACTTCTCTGTCTTTTCTCTCCCTCTCCCAACCGACCGGCATACCAAGTTAGACGCTAGGAGCTAGGTAGGTAGTGCAGATGGATGTTATTAATCCTCGGGCGCCTATCCTGGGATGGTCTCTGCCGAACGCGATAGGTTTTAGAAACATGCAAAATTGTGTAGTTCGCATAGTTCGGGACGCAAAAGCAGGAAACCATTCCATTAAAGGGCCTGCATGGACCGATGACTCGTAATGGGCATATCCGGGGGGTGGAGAGAAAGGGGGGGGGAGCCCCATCCCTTGGGCTTGGTAGAGCGGTGCTATTATTTTAGTATGTATCGTACATTACATACATACGGACACCTATGCATTAGGTAGGTAGTGTACCTACATAGTATTCAACATTTGTGTATGTAGTGTAGGTGTCCTGCCGTGGCATTGAGAGTGCGGTACCTAGGGCGTGGAGTGGGAAGGGGAAGGTGAAAAAGAGACCGGCCGAGACTGGGGACGATCGTCCTGCAAAGCGGCCTTCGAATTAAATGCTAGCAACTTGGAAGCAACTTGGAAGTAATAAGGTACAATGAGCGGTGAAACTGTGGATCGATGGTATGTAAGATGGTTGGCCTCCAAGGTATATTGGCAATTCGTAATAGGATAGGGGTGGCTGGCACGGGTAATAGTCCGTTAAGATACTGTAAATAATACCTATACTACGTACATATCTAATATACAGGGACGACGATTGGTTCTTGTCATGCTCGCTATTTCATCGGTGGCACACGATCATCTACGTATGTATTTCGCCGGTAAGTACGAATATATTTTGTTTGTTCGTAAGTGTGCTGCTGCTATATTTGTCGCATTCCATCTCACCTCCATATGAAAGGTTTGGTGCCCTTTGGGACATTGTGGACGCCGGAGCGGGTTTCCCGTACTCCGTAAGTCTGGACCGTCCCGTAAAACTGGTTCATGAATGGAGGAATATGATGGCACGATGTGTCGTATCGGGAAGCTCTTTGACGTGGGATTAGGCGTCGCAGAGCTGACACGAGTTGAATTCATAATCGGCCACGGGCCACTTAGTCCACGACAACTCCCTTTTTTGTTGGACCCCTAAACCAAATACCTACCTACCTACCTAGTGTAGGTACCTAGGCCTGGCCGCCACTGGCTGTTCTCGAGTTACATATTGCGTGGAGGGTATCCCACGGATGTTCAAAAGCCGCATCGATACATACCGACGGTTTAGGTGTTATGAATGGTCAGCCAAATAGCGCCGTCACAGTTGGGTTTGAGCAGCTTATTGTATCTAGTACCGAAGATCACTTCCGTCGGTCGAATCTAACTCATCCATACATAGTATCAACTCCATACATAGTAGCAACATCCCCCATACGAAGTTTTTCATGAGTTGAATATACTAGCTGGATGGGTTACACCTTTAGCTCTTCTACATGCAGCTAGGGTATTTATTATATAGTGTAGTGCTTAAGCAAGTCATGAACAATATTGAACCTCCCGGAGCATAGGCAGCCGCTAGGCACGGACATTGGTTTGCCTTTAGGGACAAGCCGCGATAGTCATGACGCAGCTAATTGTCTTTTTATTGCATAGTCTCGAGGCCGCAAATCATTCGTCAAGTTCCACGTAACTATGTACGGTACGGTCGTGTGTATGTCTATGCTTGTGTGTATGTCGAATGGTGACTGATTCAATGCGCTCGCCGAGGTGCTGCTGGGGTGATGATCAATCATCCTTAAAGGAACACATCCAACAATGAATGTCTAGGAGCTCGGGAGTCTCGGTTAGTATCGACAACAAATACATACTTCCTGTATTAAGAGAAACCCTCTTCGGTCATCGAACGATTGGAAACCTGAAAACCGTCAAGCGTTTTCTCCCAACACTTAAATCGAGTTGTACGATAATAGTCGATACTACAACAGCCTTGTCAATCTAAGACCTCGTTTGCGTATCCACCCACTCCGGGGCGGATACGACAAAGATGATGTATTCGGAGATATGTTAGGGAGTATTAGATTCCTCCACCCACCTACGTCTCGATATTGGTTTGCGCGAAGATTAGAATACCTACCTACCCCTACTTTCGAGCATGCTGACGGCACCGGGAGGTGCAGGAACACACAAGTTCGAATGCTCTTAGTTGCCAGCCTTGGAAAGAAGTCCGTCTTTATTGTAAAGTGATGACCGGACTTGGAGCCCGATCCTTTTCCGGGATGAAGCTTTCCAACACACGTGTAAGTACACAGGACTCATGAATATTAAGATACATAAGCGTGGTAGACGTAGGATGTACTTATTGCTTTAGGGATTACGGCAATCGTGCCTTAATTCAGGTCTTACACACACATGATGCTCAACACGACGTGACAAGTTTAACACAATAGTGGTTCAGGTATCGTCTAGAGTCTAGCGGGAATAGGTACCTAGTGTACCTAGGTAGTGTAGACCCCCTCTTAGCTATGTTTGGGCTGCACTAATAAGGTGCTCCGAGGCTTAGTTGTGGCTCGGGGCGATCGAAGGATACCTTAGGTAGGTAGGTATTCAACCCGCCTGTCTGCTAACGCAGGTATGGGTATGTACTATACCAAGTATTATAGGCCAATATAATGCAAGCCTAACTTAAGAGACTTGCACTATCAGTTATTAGCGATGGTTATTTGATTTAAGGATTGTCGCCGACTACCCAGGCAGCTAGGTAGATAGCTTGAGCTAACAACTCACTTCGGAGGAAGGTTTCGTCAGCCTCCTTTTAGCAGGAAAGGATTAAGTTCCTGAAATACTAACATTTGTCTTTGACGAAGGGCCTGCAGAGTGGTATGGAAGGGCCCATCTACGAAGTTACGGTAAACGACAAGCTCTTGAACCCGCTCACCGGATGCAGGCCATGACCATGGTGAGCTAATCTGGGATCCAAGGCTTCGTTAATGCGCCTAATTAACAACTTTATGAGGTATGGGAACGGAGCTGCGCTTCCCTGAGCGCGGGCTGAAATTAGAGCAGGATAGGAAGTTGAACACAGACCTAACCGCCTAGGATCGGATTAGAACCTCGTCACATCGGAACATGGCTGAACCCGAAAGACCTCAGGTACATGATGTAGCCTGTCCACACCTAGTGTGGGTAGGTACCTAGGAATAGGTATTTACTACTAGGTAGCCTGTAGGGATCCTTCTAAGGAGGGATGCAAGGATGCAACCCTTTGCTCTGTAGGCGAGTGGTCGGTTTTTTAGTTAGCAATCACAGGCGATCTTCTATTATGGCGTCCTGTTGTTCGACCCCCACAGTGAGATGGACGGACAGGTAACAGCAGGGGTTTATTGATAACCTTGTGAGATCTAAATCAAGTGGTCAGCCAAGTTCCAGGCCGACAGGGCTCGGATGGGATTTTACTGTAAAAAGAAATAGAAATCTTCCAGAGAATTCCCTGGCCTGCTGGCGTCGTTTCGACCAAATTCGGGATCCATTCCCTAAACTCCATCCCGCCACTTGAAGAAGAGCTAAGCTGCCGGGTTCCTACACCCGTGCCTGATGAAGTATTCACATTTTCCATCACATACCTTTATGTTATTGCCAACATGACCTGCTTTAGGCATCTATTTAATGCTACGTTCGGTAGGCGGTTGTTAGCAAATATGATCATCTGACTTACGTGGTAAGCGTGGCACGAGGATCAGCATGTATGTAAATATGTACATATCTTTGGTGGTGGTGGTGGTGGTGGGATGGGATGGGATGGATAGGATAGGATAGGATGGGCGCTTTAAGCATTGACATCGAACCGACTTATCGAAATCGTGACGATGACGATGGTGGAGTTGGTCTTTTTAGAATGGAGATGCATCCTGCACAACCCTGAATAGCGAGCACGCCTCTTTGGCCTTGGACCGCAGCGCCACACATCCCATTCAACAGAAATTTATGAAAATTGGATTAGCGCCGCCCCCGGTCGAACCCACAGAGCTGACGAGTAGCGGCAGTAGACGGCACGAGGAAACCGTTCGAGGCTTTGGGAATGCTAATTCGGCCGCACAGATCGCCTCCGGGCTTACTTTAGGTAGTTGGACCACTCAGTTGGCAACGTAGCCACGCTCAAATAGAGTGGGATTCCTATAGAGACCCTGAAGGCCTGACGGTAGGTATGCCATGATTATCACTTGGCAAGAGTTGGCACTAATAAAAGTTCTATGGAGTGCTTATTTTGCTACTACTACACAGCTACACTACCTACTCAGTGCTCACTAATAAGTTCCTAAGGGGTCATAGTATCATATCGTCCCTTTTAAGGGATCCCAAGATTGTACTATTATGTATTCACTTGGAATAGGTACGGGAAGAGAAAAACTACCACCAACTTCAGCCCTTTATTTATTTTGTGTAATGATTCATCTATTTACTGTATGCCCGGCTCAACATATAAAAGGGTATGGGTCTTGTTTCACCGAGGCTCTTTTTAATCTCGTAAGCTTCCGCTAATAAATGTGACTTACAACCCGAAATGCAGAGGGGAAGGTTTTTCGATCCCGCCACGAAACAGTAGCCTGCAGGAAGGTAAGCTTAGGGTGGCTCATCGAAATGAACAACTGGATAACTGAAGTCCAAGGCCAAGGCCAAGGAGGGGGCTTCGTAATGTTATTGGTGGGGAACTACAAAAACGGCAAAATCACGATCTCTGACTCGCAGAGTGCTTGCATCAGGCTTGATTAGTGTCATCCATGCCCGCGACGTCGGCCGGGAATCTGGGTTTTCTTCAAAGGGAATAGCGTTGCTGACCGAGGGGATACTTAGTATGTGAGGTGAATTGCCGCAATATTCCAATATTTACCATGGACACTACTTAAGGTAAGTAAGGCTAGGGAAGTCGGCTCGGCAGGTAGGTAGATAGATAATCTTTTACTTCCTCCTATGTACGCTTTCCACAACACCTAAATCCTATCTTGGACGATGATGCTTCGACCATCCCGGGAAGGCGTACACTAGGCATTGGCTGGTTAGAAACTCGCGGATCGTAAGTAAGACCCAAGCATCAGCAATCCCGGATTGAATCCCTGATAAAGAGTTGGTTGGTCGAGACATGTTGCGTTGTAAACTCATACTATTACATCGTAGCAGAGTACTACATAGTATGTCGCAAGACCGGCGACGGGCTCCGTCGATAAAAGAAATTGGGGCAACTTGTTTCTTAGAGAACTGGGATCTTCCATCTTCCCACCTGTCTGTCTGAATGCCATGAGCTAACGGCTCCAGGCATGGAGGGTTTCATTCTGCGCGCTACTTACATAGTACTATTTGCGTACGTACTATGTAGTATACTACGCTTGACTTTCGGGGTAAGAGGCTAAGAAAGACCTTGAAATGCGATGATCGGTGGCTGAGTACTTCGTACTTTCGTTGCGACCTTACCTTACCTTGACAACCACCTTATGTATGTGTGTATGCATGTATCGTCACGATGGTTCGGATCGACTAGCTTGTACCGAGCGGCAAGAAGGTCCTTTACCGACCATGAGAATAAACCAGATGCAGCTAGCCATGGCTGATGTGTCGGGTACGAGCTTTGAGCGTGACTGTCAGTCGAACCTATATAGTAAAAGTCATGTATGTTTACATATTAATATATTACCCTAGCTGCTTAGATGGTCATGTTTATAATAGCAAGTAAGAAAGGCCGTGGGATATTGGTACCTTTTGGACGAGTGGAATGCTTAAAGAGCCAACCAAAAAATTATGCGAGAAGCGTTGTGATCTACATCTGATATTACCTATACTTTAGGTATTATTTTCCCGTAGATGCTACATACATATTAGTAGATACTTTAAGTAACTTGATAAATTACCTGTTGCGGAGCGAGCGGATTCCCTAGTGTATGTGCCTCGGTGCTAGTACTTAAGTATGGTTTGAGATTAATAAATCCATGCGATGATATTTGTTAAGCTCTTTTGGTGTCATTCCATGGATAAATACCTCTTAATAGTAAGTACTTAATGTACATATAAATATTAAATTTAGAAACCTAAAGTGCGTAACGCCCGTGCATTAGTACGGTAATTAAATACTTAAGTACTTAGGTAATAAAAAACATAAGCTGGATATAAAATACTATTAGTGTAAAGAGGTAAAGTTTCAATATTCCGGATATTATACATGTAAGGAGTACCTAGGTACGAACTGTGTATCAGGCATTCATACAATATTAAAATAAAGTGCAACGGCCTATCGAAAGAGGTCCCTGCAATCCTTTAGGGTTAATAATCTTCCTTTTGCAGGGGAAAGCAACCAAGGACGCAGAAGCACACGCATAAAGAGAGCCCACGGGGAAAGACCCTTTATAATACTTAGGTACATGTCTTATTCAATGTGCACATACCTACATAAGTACCTAACTTAATGTACTACGTATATGTAAGTACTTATGTATATAGCAATGTACCTTAGTATGGCTCACGTAGTACAGCTTAACCTTGTTCGCAATCCACAGGAGACAAGAAAGATATCTTAAACATCTTAAACTCAGATCCAATCATTACCCCCCGAAGATAACCCATTTAGTGTACATAGATGGGTTCAAAATCCAACCATCACAGGTACGATCTCGGCCAAGTTCAATAACATCCATGCATGCTTGCTTGCTTCGCCTACAAGAACCTAGATAGTGTATAGTACCATACATACATACACCACATACTACCTACACTAGGTACCACATAATAATGCTACCTAGGTACTAAGTATGTACACGGATGGATCCCTTCTTTTGTTCCTTGTGCGCAAGCTACCTCCTGTCGAAACCCGCAAAGAGCCCTTATTAGAGTTTACCACTTAGTGTACTATGTATCTCTCTAAAGACATATGTGTGTTTTTCTCATAGTACGTTTATTAATACACTATTCAGAGACCCTTGTTTTATACATTACATGAGTCCCTACTAAAGTAGGTATGTAATATATTATGTATATGGTCATCACGGTTTTGGACCAACAAGTCGCTAATAACTTAAGAAATCAAGGTGTTAGTTAATATTTTTATTTTATTTAATTCAAAGTGTCATCCTCGGAGGTTATAAAACTAGAAAAGAACATTTAACCTTACAACATAAATCATTATCTCGATTTGACATCATAATACTTAACTTAGAAGTCTCTGTAAAGAAAAAAGAAAAAGGATAAGAAAAGGGGGTCAAGCTTGATCAGGGGACACTATGGTGTGGCTAAGAATGCCCACCAACGTGCAAACATCTGTTCGTTTTTTACGCACTCCCCACACATTCCGTTAAATCTCACCCCCTTTTTGCTCCCCATTCTTTCCTAAGAAAAGCGTTTCATGTCTTGGCGCGGTAGCCAATTTTGAGGCCTGGAGACAGAGAGCCTGGTCTGTGTCGAGGTCCATGCCCATGGACCACCACCAGCATGGGTACCTAGGTATGATCCACCGCGCAGGCTAATAGTAATACCTACTAATTACACTACCTCTTAGTACAGGTAGGTATGTAAAGCGGCTATGGAGTACGTAGTACCCAGGTAGCGCATAGTAGTGCTATTCTAATGACCCCTCGGGTTCGAATAATATCCTGTTAAGCTGCTCTTAATGCCCTCCGTCGGCAATACCTTTCTGTTGCAGGGGTTATTATACATAGTAATGCTATTATCGAACCAGTCATATTGACGCTGTCCAGGGTTACCTTACCGATGGAACCGCTTCGGATTCGAAGAAGCATCTGCTGGATCTTACCGGATCAGTTAACTCGTCCTTGTTATAGATACGTATGTATATATGGTATGGTCTTTGGATCTTAATGTACCTACTTACACTAGGTAAGTAGTGTAATAGGGTCATTCGCCTCCTAGTACTTACCACTTACCTTTGTAAAAAAACGATTAATGAATTGGACACGTCCCCCTTTGCCGTCTGACACCCTCCCTAGACACAATGTAATGAGCCTATCAATATTAACAATCGTCAAGCAAAAGCCTTCCTGCCGACGCTAGGATAAGCACACATCCTTTCCCTATTCCAACGCACCCTTCCGTCAAATTCTGCTCACGTTCTACAAGTCCACACACCCCCTTTCCTTTCCTTCTAATACCCCCCCTCCCCTTCACTTCCACACCGTAGTGTACTATGTACTATGTACTATAGCAACGATACGGAAATGGTAAGGCGATGGGGCCAAGGATTACTGCTCCAGGCGCCTAGTACCTTTGTCATTTTTGGACGTCGTTCTTGGTCGAAACTCGTTCCTTTGACCGCCCGCCCACTTGGAATTATACCTTGCAGCAAGCAATACCATGTACTATGTAGGCGTAAGTAGAGGGAAAATCAAAGACTTGCAAACCTACCTAGTCTAGTCTACTACACGCCAACGTTACCATCACCATCCGCCCGTCCCCGGTTATCAACACAATGAAAGATCCCTTCTTTAGACTGACTAGATCCCTGCCGGAACCATATGACGCAGGAATGAAAAATAAAATAAAACAACTAGGCAGGAACCGTCGTACAAGTGAAGGAGACGCGCAGACACGCAACTTACATGCATACACACATACACATGCCAAACTGGACCATGTCTCTATGTAGGTATTGTTTCTCGGCCCTACCGCTCCAATATATCCATCCCGTATGCCATCTCACATAGCAACTCTCCCCACGCTTTTAGTTGATTTATCCTTTTTCAATGAACCCCTGCCTTTCTCATCATATTACATTCTTAGACTAAGTAGCCTAAGTTGATCTTTGAAGAAACTTCATATTTTATCTGGCTGTTCTCCCACCACCCCAAGGTCTCCCACCTTGGACCCTCACTCTTCTTCAGCCTCGTCATCTCTACACAATTTTCCATACAACGCCTCGCCATTATGATGCCCACGCTTTTGGGGGCCAACATGCCCCACGTTCAGCATCAGAACTTCACCTCAGACCCAACTTTCGAGGAGCTATCACGGCAGCTCGCTCTGTCAGATTCGATGCGGAGGATATCCCGTGGTTCGAATGGTCAACGAACTCAGAACACTATGCGTGTAGTGAAGCCCAGCAGCGCTAGTAACAGCCCGCAAGCCATGATGGCACGCCGGAGGACCATGATGAACGACAACAACCTTGCCCGGCGACGGCAGCAAGTTTTGGACCAGGCCGTCATGCAACAGATGCAAGACTGCGCGTCTTATTCGACACAAGAAGACCCTATCAAGAGGAGCAACCGGCCAGTTAGTTGGCATCCGTCCTCACATGTTCAGCAGCCATATATGCATATACCCATGCCACAGCCAGACTTCTCACAATATGTCGTTCCGGCGCCGATGCAATACCATCAACCGGATATCTACTCGGGCTACCATAACTTACCTCCAACACCCGCGGCTTATTCTGGGCAGACCTCGCCTATGTCCACCATGTCGCCGCTATGTCTGCCGTTCACGGCAACGTCTTCACGACCGCATCCCACATACCTATCGCAGGATACGTGGAATGCCACCCCGCAGTTTATGCATAATTCTTACGCGGCGAGCGGAAGCCCTGGAGAGACAGAGCCCTTCCCGTCCTTTACAGATCAAAGTTTTGTCAACTGGGGAGATGGCCTTGCTGCTCAAGGGTATAATGTGTGTACTGCACCTCCGACGCCAGAGGAATTCCAGGCCGCTCAGCAATTACAACCAATGGTTCCTCCTGAGGAGTCTATACCGTACCGACCGCTCGAGGAGCCGGAGGAGGAGGAAGAGGAAGGAGAAATACTAGTAGGAATGGGTCTATACGATCTACCAAAAACGGAAATGGATCTAGGATTGGACAACTACCGAACAACAACTTCGCAATTATTAGGCACAGCCTGCAGAGGGAGCGGACAGGGATGGAAGCTAGAAGAAGCTTGGGAACCACCAGCAACAGACGACGAAGATGGAGAAGGAGATGAAGAAGAGGAGGAGGAGACGGAAGAGAAAGACGAGAAAGACAGGACAACGGAGTCAACCACGGCCGAGCAAAACTGGATATGAGTCCGGCGATGTCTTCCAACATGATCGTTTGCACCTTTTTATCATGGTGTATATGGAAGCCAATTCTAGTGCCCTTGAAGACTACCTGTACCTAGGAGGGAGGCATGCGTACTACGGGACAGAATACTGTTGTAAAAGACTTGATAATTAGATTAAGGCTAGTTGTGTACATGAGGCACGACGCAGCCTTGATCGGTTCAAAAAAATCAAGAAAATACCATTTCGGGAATTCTGCTGAACTGCAAGCTTAAGGCGTGAAACATGCAATTCGTGATGTGACAACTTTAGCAGTTCGTTAAGCACAAAGAGAACGCTCTAGTGTAGTGATGCTTGCTAAAAGGCTGTTTGATTATCTCTTGACTCAGCCAACCCAGCCATCCAGGGTTCGTCACGATTTGAAGTAGGTAGGTACCTACATAGTATATCAGGTACCTTCGTACCTTTAAGGATCTAACAGTCTAAGAACCCGGACTCCTCCTGATAGGTTAGACCAAATTTACGTTTGTCGAAGTGCAGGGGTGTAAAAGCTCGGGCCAGATGGCCAAACAGGGATCACCAAGGTTCTATTTGGGGCTCTGCGTCAAAACCGATGCGTGCCTAGGGATATGCAGGAGTACGTAGCTACGTCTTTCTGTAGCTGGCACACTAGCGCGTACCCACGTCCTGGCCCGACGGTCCCATGCGGGTTTTACCCCACTCTATAGATCCAAGCGGGGCCCCTTGGCGGAGCTGTGGATCTGGCACCCTGCAGCTATGCTTGCGTCACATGTCACTTCCAGGAGCGTTCTACTATGTATGCACGCTAGAATTTTGTAGATTTTTTTTTTTCTCTTTTTTCTTTCTTTCTTTCTTCTTTTATGGTTGGGCTGGATCGCGATAAACGCTTAATAATGAACGAGGCACTAACCACTTCGAGAGTGACAGGCCAAGCAATGGTTTCTTACGCAAAACCTCTTTATCACGAGATACTTTCTCCTAATCTGATCACCTTCAGCCATAAACGCAGCTAGGCTGTGCTTGGCAGTTACTTATTGTGTACTATGTAGCTACCTTCCTTGCCTTACATTGTAACTGGATGCAACAAACTGACCATATACAAGAATATGTTGGCGACACATCTTGAATCGGCAAAGCGTTCGCTAGGTAAATTATATCAACCTAATTGGGTTATCCTAATGATTCACTTAAGACCTAGAACTTTAGAAATTAGCAAAGGGACTTAGTCAACCGAAAGGCCTCCTGAAATTTTAAAAAGTGTATAATTGGTGGCTTTAAGAAAGAAGCGACGAGGTGTCTCTCGGCTTTATATTTCGGTACCTACCTAAGTACCTAGGTAGGTACTCTTATTAGCAGCTTAGGTGTTTAGATTGATAATTATATTTTGATTGACAATTATCGATATCGGTACCCCACGTACCCCTCCTCCACCGGAATGGTTTTTCTAACTTCGCTTTAAGTAATATGGATCTAATTCAATCCCTAAGTACCTACCTAGGTAAGTAATAGAGGCAAATGTTAAACTTAACCGTATAAGGTGCCTGCTTAAGTTGCATCGTTCTATTTTTTCATTGCTCAGCAGTATACGTAAAATGGTAAATCAAATAATTTACAGGAAAGGTTTGGTCCTTAGCTTATTCCAATAATACTAATATATTAACCTTGTTTTCTTGCAGGTTGCAAAGTACCTAAAAAATGGGCTTGGTTAAGCGTCGTAAAGGTCGTAAGTTCTAATACCTTAAAAGGTAAAGAAAAAGAGAAAAGGAATGACTCGATCATAAAATAAAGCTCAATATCCATATCTACTATGGTATGAATACAGTGGGGGTATATATTTGTCTATTGAAATTTTAACACCGATCTCCTTAAATACCTACTCTGGGTAAGGTACCTGGGTATGGATGTAGGATATAGGATGTTAAATGTTAGTGTGTTAAGTGGAAGGTACTCTCCAGTTAGCGTTTTTTAGTTAGCGGAGTGGAGTACTTCCCTGTGGGGTCTTTAACGAACCTGCAATTTTTCTTCCATGGCTCGACACATCAACTACTACTTAGGACTAACATACACCACTTACATATTACCACTATTAGTCAAATCACCCGAAAGAACATTCCAAGTTAAATTACTACAATATTTTTGGACCTCACCGCCAAGCCTCTCAAGTACACACTATACTAAAAAATCTGCTAATCTAAAACGGCTTGAGCCGTTGGCCATCGCTGTCCATCGTTGTCCACAATGGTTCAATATATACACACGCCTTGGCGGGACCGTGATGAGTTGCTAAAAGTTCGACGGCAGTTCTATCCGTCACCACCCACCAACGCTATAGCTGTATCTGTATCTGTATCTGATAGCTCATTCGATCGTCAACAAACCCCTGATGTTGACCACGAAAACGACAAAAGCGACGACAGCGACGGGGAGGCAGTAAAAGAGGAGGCGGCGAAGCAGCATGCTGTGTCGCGTGTCGCCATGTGGATGCAACGCGGCGGTTGTCCCCACTTGGTCGAATCCACGGCCCTTCTCATGGCTGCCATCCTTAGCGATCTCCATGAGACTAGGGCCCGGGCCAACTCCTCCTCTTACGCCCTCCGAGCCGCTTACTCGGCTGCGTTCAGTCGGTACGTATAGCAGTTCTTCATTTCCCTTGAGGTTTGTCGGACTATTGCGCCTCGTTACGCGTCTTGTAGTTAATGGTACCCGGACTATTTTTCAGCTTTGTTGGTAAAAAGTTATCTCGGGTACTTGGTTCGGAACGCCCGAAGAGTCTACTGATGACTGGCCGTTTGGGTTGAGGTTGCGTCGCGTAGCCCTGACGATGACTCGGCTCTCGTGTTCGTGAACCGAAATACAATATAGACCGGGCACGCCAAAAAAAAACAGAAACCAAACACCAGTTCATGTTTCAAGTGCTAGGTCTCCGAAACATATCCAGCTAACCCGTGACCGCCTAATTATAGCTTTGTGACCGGCCTCCTGGACAGCCAACAGGACAAGCAGCGCAAGATGAGCATGTACTCGGTCGCCAAAACCATCGGCCTGCCGGCGACGTTCGTAGAGCTGCGGCACCAGGCCACACATGAACAGCTGCCCTCGCTGTCGAAGCTGAGGACCGCCGCTAAGAAGGCGCTCGCGTGGATCTGGGACTACTACTGGAAGAACCTGGCAGGAGAAGACGGCGGCGCGGACGAAGAGAAGTCAGACGCTTGCCAGGACTTATTACTACGGTTCCTGGGAGAGAGATCTACAGCAGAGAGCAAGGTACTGCATAAGCAGTTAGGGCAGTGGGATGAGGTAGTGTTATTGCATAAACTGGCTGAGATCGGGGGTTCGTCTGAAGACCCCAAAATCATCTCCCGGTCTCTCCGACTGTCTCGGGTAATACTCGATGGTGAGCTCTCGTCTCCGTCGAGTATATGGAGAGATACCGATCGCGTATCTACTTCAAAGGACTTGAATGCTGTCAGGGCCGAGATGCAGATGTTAGATGGCGAGCTCGAGGCGATAGATGTCACCGATCCCGCACATGAAGCGGTCGAGAAACGGGCACAGATATCCCCGACTCAGGCGAAGGGATGGTCGAGGTACCAAGGTCCGTGGAAACCGAAACCAATTGGTGTTGTATAGGTGCATCCCGACTAGCTATATACCAGATTTAATACAAGTAAACAATATATCATCACATGTGCACTAGACAAACCTGTTTTGTGAGTCTTGTATTCTTTCTTATCGACTCCCAGAATAGTAAACCTAATCCTATACACATGAGTATAGATATGTCAACGCCAGCGGTGGAATACACCGGCTTCTCTGGCGGAGTTATGAGAATCCGTGATCAAAACCTGGGCCTACCATAGGTTCGAAGTATTTATCACCATGCTCGTGAAAAGTAATGTTAGTCATATTTAGACAATTCTATTTCAATATCGTAGTATTATGGGACTAACCCTTTGTCAATTGTCAAGTCGGATGATTGAATCTCGAGTGATATTATAATATACATACTACATATACACACTATAATTCATATGATAAATTCAAGTACTTTGATAGGCCGAATGGCGAGTTATCTCGATATCTGCCAGCTGACTTCTAGCTATGCCGGCCCGTCTGCTAGTAAGTCGACGTCATGGGAAATGCCGTCGGCTCAGAGCTCACAACCCCGAAATGCGTTTGTAAGCGAGGAGACACCGGAGTATTGTTTGGACAACGAATCCTAATGAATCCTTATAGTCTACCTACATACCAAGTTAGGCACCTACCTTGCGTACCCCATGAATTTCCTTACGAGAGCAAAACCTCTATTAGCTACTCAGAGAATAAGCACTTTGTTAACGGCTGTGAGTTTGTCTATCTAGATGGTTGTTGCGCCATCAAGGTACTTCTTGCTATAACTAACTCTGCTATAGCTTACGTTCGCCCGCGCAATGCATATCCAATCAATTCCTATGTGTAAGTCATACTAACAAGCTGTTCCCATCAAGTAATCAGTTAAAGGACAGCAAACCTGTATAGGGGCTCCGAGCTGAGACTCTGTAGGGACGGGTAGTCACGATAACTACGCCTACCTACTCATCGACGACAAGTCCAAGGATGCCGTCATCATCGACCCCGCGCATCCCGAGGAGTATGTTGAGACTCGCCATGTGTAATCGGCCTATGCTTTCGCAACCATCTAATCTCGAAACGTAGGGTATCGCCCGTCTTGAAGCAGGCCATCCAGGGCGGCAAGATCAACCTCACGGCTATTGTTAACACGCACCAGTGAGCAGAGCGTCTTTCCGTGCCACCGCTGGGTTACCTGATGCTGATAGCGCTTAAAGCCACTACGACCATGCGGGTGGGAACGATCAGATCGTCAGTCCACCCTCGCATATGTAGACATATACCTGCACATATTTTAACCTCGGGATTATAGCGAAGCGAGCTGGGCACTCCGAACCTTCCCATCATCGGGGGCAAGGACTGCCAGAGCGTCACCCAGACCCCCGCCAACGGCGAGGGGTTCAAGCTCGGGAGTATCCACGTCAAGGGCCTCTACACGCCGTGCCACACGCAGGACAGCATATGCTGGTACGCGCAGGACGGCGAGGACAAGGCCGTCTTCACCGGCGACACCCTGTTTCATGCCGGTGCGTAGCCACGTTGAATCATAGCTCATGGCGAGACCCGGAGGAAGACAGCTGACTCGTCTCAGGCTGCGGGAGGTTCTTCGAAGGCACCGCGGAGGAGATGCACGCCGCGCTGAACAAGACGCTGGCTTCCCTCCCGGACGACACCAAGATCTACGTAAGCACGCGCCCCACCCCCCCGGGCGATTCCGCGAGTCCGAGCTGACGGCGGGGGGCAGCCCGGCCACGAGTACACGAAGTCGAACATCAAGTTCGGCGTCTCGGTGCTGCAGAGCGAGGCCACCAAGAAACTGCTGGCCTTCGCGGAGAACAACCCGGAGACGCAGGGGAAGTTCACCATCGGCGACGAGAAGGTAAGGGACGCGGCAGAAGCAGAGCAATCAGAGCAATAAGAGCTAACGGGTGCGACGACGTAGCTGCACAACGTGTTCATGCGAGTGGAGGTAAGTGGCGCAATGCAGGCTTTCTTTACGCGTCGAGATCGCGAGGCAATCTAATTAATACCGTCTTTTCCCCCGTAGGACCCCGAGATCCAGAAGGCGACCGGCAGGACGGATCCCGTGGAGGTGATGGACCAGCTGCGGACGATGAAGAATAACTTCA
This sequence comes from Jackrogersella multiformis, assembly GCA_902806575.1. NCBI lineage: Eukaryota > Fungi > Ascomycota > Sordariomycetes > Xylariales > Hypoxylaceae > Jackrogersella > Jackrogersella multiformis. The sequence goes on along the minus strand of CADCXD010000005.1, from coordinate 2,289,688 downwards.
AGTGAGTAAGTATAACTAGCTGCCTTGTCAGCCATCCGAGAGGGTTATGGAGACGTGTTCTACGCTGACTGCTTAGACCGCCGACTGAAAGCAAAATATAGATGTGGTTTGAGTATGGGCATAGGAGGTAGGTATGGGCAAGTGCCTAGGCGTGCACACCGAGCGATTGTGTTCAACGGATGATAGATGATGCTAAGGTCATACATATCATGGTGCTATCCATACTCAACTATACAATATAGTCGTTACTAGGCACCTAAACATAACCACAAGTGACAATCAAATATATAAAGTGATTCTTCTCACACACATAATATAATCATATTGATCTACCTAGGTATAAGATAAAATTTCTCCAGCAAGCACCAAGCTTCAGCCCATCGTGAAAATTTGCTGGCTGCATTCAGGCGCGTACGGAACGCCGACTCGTCGAAGAATCGACGTGGTTTTTTCAATCTCGCTTCACTGTCCACACTTGCGCGCTGTAGGTTTGTAAAAAAAACGAGGCGGCAAGCTCTAGCATAATTAGAAGCTGTTGGGGGGTATGATGTGGTAGATCTGGGAATGTTTGTTTGTTTGACATAGGCACGCGCCGGCCTGTCCTTCTGTGATTCCTCGGCTTCCTCCTACTATCTGTCTGTCCTGGAGGATTCGCGGAATCGAGATACCATGACACGAACCCTCCTACCTACCGTTGTAGCCGTTGCGGCATTGCTTATATCTGGTCATTGAATCTAGTTGGTGTAGACGATCAAAATACTATTGCTTTGATGAGTTGAGTTGCGCTGGTATCGTTTCACGATTTCATGCGAAGTCCTATTCCCTCGAGGTACTAGGTAGTTATTGATGTTCTGGTTGTTGTTGTTGTTGTTGTTGTTGTTGTAGGAAGTAGAGTAGAAAGAAAATTTAAAGTTAGCAGAAAATTTTCAATCAATTTATAGCGAGGTAGCGCGGGAGAATGATGGCAGCTGTTCTCAGCTGCGCCGCTTCCGTAGTGCCAAATAATATCCACCGACCCCTTTACCTAACATGCCCCATAGGCCACATTGTCACGACGGGTCTTCCGTACGGAAAAATTAAATATCGGTCAAGAAAATGAGATCTTCTCGCATCATCATAATAAATAGTTAATATGTGCATCGAGGGCTGGAAGAAATGGCGGTGGTTGGATTTAATTGGGATCGGAAAGAACACGACTCCTATTCACTCCAGCCAACTAACAAACATGTTCTCTCCTAACTTGGCATATATGAGATCAGTGGGCCGAGCGTGCCGTCGCTGATGCCGGCGCAGAAGAACGAGGACCCGGCGACGACGAGTTTGAGCACAGGTGTAGCGGGTTCAATCCGAATAATGTCGGCCGAGGTCTCGTCCACTGACAATGCTTCATCTGGGGCCTCGGAAGCAGCTGTGATTAACGAGAATGGTTCTCGGTTATCTTCGAATATAATATAATTTACACCTTTGATTTCACAGGCAACTCCAATCTCGCATGATCTTCGAATTGTTTATAACTACCTTGAACCTCAAAGTACATAATAGTTACTTGAACGTCCTGATTTCCATCCCCATCCCGTTAACTAGCCATAGGAACCGTGACGAATGAATAGTCAATTCCAGATGACTTAGGACTAAATGGGCTATGCGTTTAACTCCTTTGCTTCCTTTCCAGACAGGTGACACGAACTGAAGATTAAGCCAACTTCCTGGGTAACACAACCGTAGAGTACGATGGGCATGTTGTGTTGTACGATGTACATTGCTGGACTACTCTACTTCATTGCCCAGCGCCCTGACGGCACAATATTATGAACCGCGTTGCGGTGGTAATCCGGGAGAAGCAGGAGACGCAGGCCCACCTCGCAGATTAATAGACCCGATCCTCGACACGATATTACTGCCGACAGCGTCCACCGCTCCGCGGGGCGATGTCAAGGTTGGACCCTGAGCCGCAGTCTCCTGCACCTTGAACAACTTGATCGCCGTTCCATTCCAAACACCAACAGTGCCCCTTGCGACTTGCATTTCGCTAGTGAACACGAAGCTCCAGAGCAAAGACTCGTACCAGCCTAGGGCTAGCGGCGACCACTCGAATGAATGCACCCTGACCGGAGAGGGCTCGATGGCAACCAAGTCGGCATTTTGGATAGCCTTGAGAGCCGAGGACGATGGAACGTCGGCCGTCAGCCCTTGGCGGTTAATCAGAGCTGTCAGTTGCTGGATGACAGTAAGGGTTGTGTGTAGGGGTAGTTCCGGAAGCCAACTCTCGATCCAATCCGCCGAAGGTTCGAAAACGCCAGGAGCAGATTGACCAGCTGCCGAATAGCTACCAAGGCTGGTCGTGCTGTTCTGCCGAGAGAATGTACCCACACCCGCGGGCATCTTTCCACGAGCTTTCTCTGACATCCCCCTAAGTTGTGTTGGCACCGCATCTTCCACATCGGCAATAGAAGAGGCCCGAGAGGGATTCTCGCTCGGGCTCGACTGCGCCGGGGTTGGTCGGTCGTCATCGTCGTCGTCGTCGTCGTCGTCATCATCCGTCTCATCTTCATCACCAATAGCAAACGTCGTATCCTCTTCTGGTACGTTACTTAGCGTTGGCGTTCTTGGCTGTGTCGTCACAGGGCTGCGAAGGCTTTCAACAGAACTTCGTCTGGAGCCCACATCAAATGGATCCAACGGTTGTCCACTTTCCTTCCTTTGGCGGTTCCGTCGTTCAAGCTCCTCCTGGCCACTCTCGAGCGTGAAGGACCGCAAGGCCTCAAAACGTTTCCTGTTCTTCAATATCAAGTAGATAAAGTGGGCGTTCCCTATTTCGCTGTTAGGACAATCTACATACCGCGATCTAGCTAGATGCTTACGTTTGTATTTATGCTCAACGATAGCGTTCATCGACTCTAGGAGCGACCTTAGAAGACCATGATTGCTATCATTTGCGAGAAGAAACGAAGGAGATGACATTGAACTGTACAGCTGTAACAGTTTTGAACTAGTTGTGCCATTGATACCTTCCAGGTAAGCAGCTATGTTGTTAATCACGGCAAGTAGCGCGGGATATATAGCGGAAAGCTTGCCCTGGCTTCTCGTGATGAGATTATATATCGACTTTGTGCGAGAGAGTTAGCAAGAAACTTCCTCGGTAGCATGTTAATTTCTCACCTGTATTAGGAAATCGGCATATGTGCCTTTGAACCCGGGAATCCTAATAACAGCAGGCAAGGTATCTTGCCCTTCGAATTGCTTGTTGAGATTAACACCGAAGTTTTTCTCAACACTCAAGGTCTGCAACAAGAAAGCACACATTCGTACAACGCCCTGCTTCGAGGCATCCGCCTTGTATTCGGTAGCATAGAACAGAATGAGTATGACAAAATCATGAGATCTTTGCGTGTCAATCATGAAAGACCTGAATCGTTTGTTGCACTGGGTAGTCTCCCAGAAGAGCATGATAATCTCGGGAGAAAATCTAGTTGTAGTTTGCGTTCCAGGAATATACGAGACATTGGCTTGCATAGGCTGGTTTAGTATCCGCGTCATGCCATCAACAATGAACTGGAAATCTTGAGGGCGATGTAATCTTCCAAGGAAATGGCGGTAATAGTTTTTTGGTGCAGAACCGGTGGCAGGCTCGGGTATCGGGTAAAGGAGAACAACCAGTAGGAACTGTAGGGTATAGGTTACGAGGATCTCCTTGGGATCCTTAAACATTAGAGTGTTATAAGGCACACGCCAGCTGGCTGGGTTGTATTTAAGAGTCTAGAGACGTCAGCACTTAATGAGCCTAGGAGATGCTTTACTGCAAATACAACTCACCGTATTTAGCAAAGAGCACAGCACGGACAAGACGACTTGTTTTTCTGAACATGTACAGATATATGTCAAAGCCCTAGTCCCCTTGGTCGGGAGTATGTTAGGAGACATGTACATGCTCTGACTTGTCAAAGTCAAGAGCAGGCGTAGTATCTCGCATCGACTACTCTCATATTCCTTGGTCGTAGGCACGGCGGTGTTACAACCCACTCCGCTTTGCCAAATGGCATATGTGACCTTGGGCTTCCCCTGAGGCTGCTTAGGGACGGTTAAGTCGGAGAAGAACAGCAAGTCAATCAGGGTGTCTATAAGCTCCTCGGCCAGGGGTTTCGCCTCCTCGAACTCGTCGGTGTGAGGCTTCGCATCTTCCTGTGCCTCGTCGAAAAGGACTTCATTCGCGATGGCAGACCGTCTTGTTCGCTTTCTTCTAGAACCCCAAAAGAACTGGTCTTCCCAGCGTTGTAGATGATCTGCTTCGTAGAGGTACGGCAGGACACGGGTCAGGATGCGAATGCAATTGAGGGCATCATGCTCGGGTGCGAACTCAGGGTCGGGAAAGGAGGGATGGTGTCGCAATATAAATAGTCGAGATGTCACGGCGAGTATGAGGGTTTCTAGGTTCTCGATGGCTCTGTCGCGTGTTCGACGGATATCCGCGGGCGCGAAGAGGCTGAATATATCCTCGGAGGACTCGGGAAGCTCCCAAAACTACGGAGGATCAGTTTATGTTTGTGAAGAGAAGCAATGGAGAAGAAGCAATGGAGAAGAAGCAATGGAGAAGAAGCAAACGGAAGAGAAGCAGATGGCGAAGGGGCGGTACTTACAGAAGTCCAATAAGAGTCGTCGGCGGGTATGTGTCGTTCTTCGGACAATCTAAATATGCCCTTTTTGAAGACTAGCTTGGAGTCGCTGGCACCCATCGTGACGAAATCATGCTATGGATGTCTACATTGGGCGACCCGGGGCGACGTGACTGAGGAGAGGAAAGCGATGAATCTGTTGATCTGCTGTGGGCAGTTGGTAGTGGGTAGACAGGTAGATTGCGCCGAGAATTCACAGCTGGGATGTAATCCGTATTGTACACTAGGTTAGTAGTGTTACAGTCTAAGAAGTTCTCTTAAGGTTGTCGAATTCGGAATTCTAGAGTGTACACTAATAGTAGACTCTAGAGTCTAGATAGACTCTTTGCTCTCTTGGTTATGGTTATGGATCGGCGGCGTTGTATTCTGTTAACTTCAAACGTGCTACGTACATCGGTACATTTACTAATAACCGGTCTTAGCTTGTCGTTTATCTGTTTCTTATCGGAAAGTATCCACGTACTTTGGTTACTACACGTGTAGCCATCCACCACTAGCTCATCCGGATCATGGATGTTAGATCCCGCCTGCAACAGTGTAACGTGAGGAATATCACGTGATAGCATAGTTAATAGGTATCCTACCTAAAGTACCTAGGTACATATATATATAAACTTGTACATACACTAGAAATCATAACCTACATCCGAAGTTCTTCGCAATACTTTCCGCGGGGCTCGAACTTCAAATACGGTCCATCATGTCGCGATGTGATGACATCGTATAGTTGAAACTCGCCAGTCCTTCCTCTTCCACCTTGCACACCCTCTTTTCCTGAACCAACCTCGCCAAGTCTCCCGGGGGCTTTCTCGAAGTCAAAGTACCATAGAGTCTTTGCTACGACAAGGCTAGACTCCAGGTAGGCCGTAGGTTTACCAGCACAAGAACGAGCTCCGGTAGAGAAGGCTGCGAATACTTTGTGTGAAACTAATGATGTAGCATCTTCACCTAGTCCATTCCCGAGTCCATTACCTACGGTACTCGTCGATGTCTCATCACCTAGCCAGCGCTCTGGCTTGAAAGTGAATGGATCAGGAAAGTATTCTTCATTGTGATGAATCGAGTAGGTATTGACACCGACTTCTGTCCCCCTAGGAATGACGTGTCCGTCAATAACAAAGGGCTTGTCATCCTCTTGATCCGCCAGCTCTCGCCACAGGGTACCAGATATCGGAGGGGACATGCGCAATGTCTCATCGATACACGCACGAAGATATCGACAGCTCGCAAGTTGCGGCCCCCCTTGGATCTCGCTGCTCGCCTGGAAAGTAGTGCGAATCTCTTGGCAGAGTCTATCGTAACATAGGCGATTTCTAGACAAGTAGAAGAAAAGAGCCGTCATTGCAGCTGATACCGTCTCCCCGCCTAAATCTCTTTAGCAACTTATTGTTTGATATATATATTTTTACCGATATATCATCAATTTTTCACGTACCAGCTGATAAGAAAAAGAGCGACTCGGCAAAGAGCTCACTATGTTTAAGATCCCCAGCTCCAACTTCCAAGTTACCCATAACGAAGGAGTAAAAATCGTGCTTCGCATCTTTATCTTGTGTGAGACGTTCCTTTACCATCCTCTCAACCATGCTGCGCCATTTCCGCCTCATTGCGTTCTTCCTGATAAAATAGTCGAATTGGAGTTTCGATAAGAACGGGAAATTCATATAAGAGTTTATCCGGTAGTTAGCGAGAGAAATTCCCTTGAGGATAAACTCATTCTCGTCGCTGGTTTGAAGGTCGAGAGGAAACCCGAAGCCGAGCTGGGCAGCAATGTCCATTGCGAGTCGCCTGCATCGCTCAGTATTGGAAGGTTGATAGGCTCTAGGCCAGAATTCAGCAGTTGCTTAAGGAAAACGTCAACCTGCTCTGTTAGTGTGGGTTCGAATATGTGCATTGACCGTTCCGACAAAGCGTAACCGATTATCTTTCGCTTTCGCTGGTGTGCGTCCCTGTCGATAGTATTGAATATGAAGGTTGCCCCCTCCGACGAAGCAAACAAGCAGACATGAGACTTGGTAATCCTTGGGTTTTGGTAAATATCTGCTGGAATCAGCAATGAAAAATCCGCACGAGGTGGCTTGGATAACATGGAACTTACCACGAAGCGCTGTTGCAGTGTTAAAAATAAGTCGATTAGGTCCATAACGCATTACACTTCCTAGGGCAGAGTCCGACCATCAGTAAAGCGCCTGAGGAGTAAAGCAAGTGTAGACGCCGATGAAATCGTCCATTGCCATATTGTCGATGATCTTGCAAAGTGGCTAGATGAAGCGACTTCCCCAAGGCGTAGTAGCCGGCATACGAATTCGATATCTTTGCCAGAAAAGGCCCAGGATACTCCTTGAGAGGATGAAGGCTAGAGTAATAACCACTTATGATGATATACTTAGATCTTTTATTAGAAGAGAAATGTTATTTCTAATAAATGACTTACCAATGGGATTGCAATATACCCAATATATGTGATAGCTAGAAATATGATATTGAGGGTCCCCATTATGAGATACGCAGTGGCAGGCTTGATCATCAGGGTTGAATTGGTAGTTTTTAATCTATAGCTGTTATCAATGGAAGATGAGGTATCGTTTGGATATTCGAAATGAAAGGTTTCTTTCATGCTAGCTAGCATCATGCTTATTCCAAAATGTACTAAGCTCTCCCTTACAGCATCTTGTGCCACACAAAGAATACGTAAAGACACCAAGCAAAGCTCATTTCCCAATCCTGCATATCACCTGGGCACATCTAGCTCATATGATTACACGTAGACGAGTCAAAATAGCTCCACTGTGCTTTGAATCACAAGCTAGCCATTGGCTCATATTGGAGAGGCTTAAGTTAAGGTAGTGGTATCGTGGCATCCGGATAGGTCTCCTCAGTTATAAACGCTCATTGAACTAGCATCTTAACAGATGCTCTCCTAATATGTATCATCGATATGGTATCATCAGCATAAAGTAACCGAAGTAGAGACATATTTCCGAATCGCTGATCCCCTTATATCCCATCCAATTTCCAATTTTTGGTTTGTGGTAAAATAATGTACAGCATAATATAGGTACAGCTCAACATGCTGAATGGACATTAGATCGTGCGCCAGATTGGCTATTGTCGTTCGTTATTTGGCTGCTCTACAGCCGTGTCGTCACTCGCCTCTCGGTGTGGGTGCGCTTGTTCATCAGTTGGCGGAGCGAGATGCGCCGGACTGGGTGTCTTTGGCGCGGCCGAGGACACTTCTCCAGCGACATTCTCACTGCTGGCCACTGCGGTCGCTCCGCTCATCATTCGATGAGGATGGCCACGCTCTTCCGCAATCAAAGGCGTTAGGAGCGTTGGATGTGGTTCTGCCGGTGTAGAAACTGGCTGGTTACTAACTGGCGTATCACCGTGAATGACCACTTCTTCGAGAGGGGCTGTTACTACCAGTGATGGCCGGAGTCGTGAATCCCACTTCAAAATCGAAGCAGCAACCCCTCTTATACCTGTGGCGATGATATCAGGTCGCTCCCAAGCTAGAAGCCCTGGCCTCCCCGCGGCACGGTTAGTATAGATCACGTTATACTTCGCGTTAGCCCAACTGGGACATGTGTAGTAGTCCTTTGCCTCGTCACTGGCCGGGCCATCTGTCTCCACTGCCGCTTCCGCTTCCGCTCCCTCCCCCGTGCTCGATTCGTCGCCTAGGAAGACCGTAATCCCGACTTTCGGCCTCAAGGTAGGCTTCTTCTCCATCTTCTCCGGATGCCAGACGCAATGTGCCCAGAATCTCATGGCCGCTTCTGGACCAGGTAACCAAGCAAGTTGAGTGAAATTTATCACCTCTGTTGGCGCGAATTCTCTTTTGGGACTAAGTAGGCGAAGGGTCTTCATTACGAAGACCAATAGGCCAGTCGGGGAATCGCAAAGCGCATAGGCTAGGGTGTTTGGTTCCCGGAGGCATAGCTGGTTCAGTCCCAACTGTGCTGGCGTCGGAACTCCCTTCGACGCACGGATGTAGCCATTTCGTTTGAGAGCAGTGAAATCCTCACTGCGGTATCCTAGGATAGGGGCACGGAGTAAACTTGCAATAGACCATTTCGTCCACTCAACTGGCGCTTCCCGGAGTTTCGGTTTTGCCAATGGGGGTGCTATAAGGTGGGTGCCGAGGCAAGAGTTCGAGTAATAGTTTGCCAAGTGATTGGCAAGTTTGTAGTCAATTTCAGCAGGCGAAGCAGCTCCAGAACTTGCATTCGTCACTAGATAGTACGGATACGAAAGGCGGCTCATTAATGAGTTTAAGATGTCCGCGGTAGATGAGATTACTGGTGTATTGTTCGGAAGCGCGTCACTGAAGGCTATACCTGGTAAAGATGGTATAACCAAGTTAAAAGGCTGGTTATTTGTGACATCATCCGGCTCTGTAAACAGCTTGATAAGGTGTCCAAAAGAGAGACTCGAGAAAGGGAAAGGTGGTATCAAAAGAAGGGGTATTGCATTTGAATGAGAGGAACGAGCATGAATGAAATGAATTCTGATAGCGGCTTCAGAAGAAGGTATTGAAAATCCTGTCCGAAATTGAGGTAGTTCAGTATTCAACAAATCCTCCTGTGTTCGCCATGAATATTGCTCAAGCCTGTTTAACAATTAGCCTTGGTGACACTACTTGCTGCTTAACTATACGATACATATGAATATCGTATAAGTCAGATCAAGATTTAGACGACAAGAGACTGCAAAAACTTACCAATGATCAACAAGTGGTTCTACTTGAGACTTTGGCTCCCACCAATCTTTTGATTTGGGTTCCGAGAACTCATGAGGTAACCTAGTGACTTCAAGTTTCTGTTTTGTGAGATCCAGATATTTCGACGAGACCTAATGGAGAGAAGTAAAACGTCAACACACACATTTTCTCACTTCTGTCTCTCTAACCTGAGTAAATATTAGAAGTAGCTCACGTGTATTTTGTAAGTTTTAATTTCGTCGGTACCGCCAGCGGGAACAGCCTCTTCAATCTCAGCAGCCATATTCAAGTATAAGTTCCCATCCAACACGCATGAGTATCGCTTCAGAAATCAGCACAACATATAGTGAGGTAATGACCGAATAAACCAGCGAATAACGAGAGACGTATAAGAAGGTCATAAACAATAAGACTATATAACTCATTCATATTGCCTTCATGCAGCGCCTGCACGCCGGGGAGGAGGACTTGTTTAAATTATACTTGGTTTTAAGGGATCTAGGTGGCTTGACCTCATGTGGCTAAAACCTTGATGTAGCACATCCGAAAACAAGGCAGAAGCAACAGGGATGATGCTGACGACGGGCCAATTGAGATCGGAGCCGACCCCGAATCTAGACTGACAAGGATAATAAGGTCGAGACTCTCAAGGGCTCACAAGGGACATCTCAAGAAACAAGTGGCGGTGCACACGTATACCCCTGAAAAAGCGGAAATGATCGCCCCAGGGTCTTACCTGCGCATGTGGTAGGTATGTCTCTATGACCTGCCTTAGTTGTTATGATCGATAACTTGCTTTTATGTTATAATGCCGACTTTATTGCTTTGTTAGGTTGCATGGGATGTGAAGTTTTTCTATCGTACAGACTCGAAAGGTATAACTGCCCCGATGGAATGGCAGAACGGATACTATTTCCTTTACCATCACGAATGACACTAATATCTTAAGCCTGTTCCAAGGCTACGGCTCACTATAGCTTCGGGTGACTCGGACGGTGGTACGATGGTTGAACATAACAATACTATGTTATTGGTGCCGAACCAAGCTGTGGTGCTCGTTTTCCAAGATTGGACTGTCTTAAGTGACCGCCACAGCGCAGCGATGCTACTACTCCTTCTAAAGAGGCTCAAGTTGTTAGGCCGGTGTCAGTTGAGCCACTTAACATCTTGCTGAATAGTCCGACAGGTAGCGCCACGATGTTGGTACTCCAAAAACCCCAACCCAAAAGCAATAAATAAAAGCAATGTTTGCTGCAGAGGTGTTACAAGCTCGGGTCCGTTTGCATTGAGTGGTAAATTTGCCTCTCCTGAGACGTCGATATAATAATACATCGTGCTTCGCAGAGTAGGGAAAATACCCCCTCAGTTTTCAGGCTACCCATTCAGGAATAGGGTGCATCGAAATAACCTGGTCAAGCCAATTGATAGAGTAGCAGAGCGGAGCTCAAGCCTTGCTCTCAGTCTCAGAGTCGTCGTCTTTAGTACCCGAGAACCAATGCAAAATCCACTTGATCCAGAAAATAGACTCTATCGTGCCGAATATGCTTAAGACTACCATGACAGCGATCTTGGTGTTTCGGCTCAAGCCAAGTCCTTCGAAACTAAATGCCATGGGCGGGAGTTCCTCGTGAGATTTAGAAGGGTCGTTGGTAGACTTTTTGGCTGCGAGTCCAGAACTAGAAACCGAGAATTTGGAGATAGAAATGAAGATACCGGTAGATGAATTTGGTAGATGTGGGTTGATCGTAGATCTATATGGAGAGACGACCCGTCCATGATTTACAACGCCGGCGCTGTTGCGGACCGTCATCGCAAGACGAGCAGCAAGCATTGTGAAAATGAAAATCTAACCAATTATTAATAGCAAAAGGGTCAATGCGAACGAATACAATTATTAAAATATCAAAATTGAAGAATCTAAAGAGCAAGTGTTTAACCCTTGGAAGATCTGAAATAACTTATATATACCTACCTACCTAGGTACGAAACCTTGAAGAGAGCTGAAGATAGTTGAGTCACCACAGCCCTGGAGGTCACAAGCAGGGGGTTTGTAAGCTTGGTGGTTTGGTTTTACGGCGTATATGCATGCAACTGTCATATTTCGCTCAAAAATGATAGGTGCTCACAAATAGAATACGGTGTCAAACCAAAGACAAATAAAGTAGCTCCGTGATTATCATTGTACCTATCTCAAATATCACTTTGTAAGGATTTCGTATGAGACTCGAATTACATTTACTAGTAGACTGGCAGATAGCAAGATTTAACTTACATGTATGGCGGCCAATTACCTAATGATGGTTGGGAATGATATTACTTAAAGAAAACTAGTAAAGTCTTTTGCATAGGCACTAATGGGGTAGTGGTAACCTCGGAGTTTCCCATCTGTAAAGAGAAACTACTCTGAAGATACTTACTCTGGCCCCGTGTTCGATTCACGGTTAGTGCATCCTTGTAGGAAGCAAACCCATTGGAGTCAACTCTTGTTTTTTTTCTTTGTTTGATTAATTCCCCCAAGTCGTTTCTGAGGCATAGATTGAGGCATAGGTTTGAAATTTAAATGAACATGTTTCTTCCTTTTTCCTTCTTTTTTTCTTGTAGTAGTAAAATGTAAAATATGCTCTCGTATTTTTTCACTTTGGAAGGCACTTCAAAGGCGGGTATGGGTTGTGGCTCAACTAGGTACTCTAGCCACCGACACCACGCCTATTCGTGGGGCTGGTGGGGTAGGTACCTGGATCTACGAGTTTTAGTCCACGGGCAGCAGACGTCAGACCTAATATCTTCAATTTCGGCACCTAAAGTTCCCAAGCCTTCGCCTTCGCCATGTATTCCACCAACTTCTCGTACTTTTAACTTCCCTGATGCATGTCCACCGTGTCATGTCATATCCTTAGTAGCCATATTACGATAACCAAATTTAAGATGAGCGGAAAAGGCGACAAGATCGAGAAGATCATCGCTCGTCTGCAAGAGCGGATCGGCGAGGGGCAGTTCTACGAAGCCCAGCAGCAGACCCGCGTGGTGGCGGCGCGGTACACGAAGGCATCCAACTGGGACGCAGCTATAAACATCCTCTACAATGTCGCGCAGTCGCTTCTGAAGGCAGGCCAAGGCGGCAGCGGCGGGGATCTCTGCGTGCTGCTGGTCGACACCTACAAGCAGGCGGAGCTGAAGCCCGATTCTGCTACCAAGGGCAGACTACTCACGTGTTTGCGATTGTTCGATAGTGAAGAACCTACTCGCAAGAAGTATATTGGGGAAATGATATCGTACGTTGTGTTTTGTGCTTGCGTAAAGCTATCCCGCTAACTGCTATCTGCCTAGATGGTCCTCCAAATTCGGCGAATACCCCGCTGGCGATCCCGAGCTTCATCACGTCGCAGGTTCCTTGTACGCAGAGGAGCACGATCCGTACGACGCCGAGAGACATCTACTTCTGGGTACGAAGGACTCGGCAGAGGTTCTGGGTCGTTTGGAGTATGAGTGGTTCAAAGAGGATGACGCGCACACGGCCGCCTTGTATGCCGCTCGAGGGGTTATCCCATACCTTCTCACCGGAAACGTCCGGGCAGCCAACGCATGCTATCGATTGTTTACCAGTGCCCTAAACCAGGACAAGCAAAGCCAGCTTGGTATCCAGGATGTCAGCAGCAGCAGCGCTGACATACGAATCTACCCCAGCATACCTCTCCTCAACTTTATAGGTCTCCTCCTGCTCGCGATCCAAAGAGCCAACGCAGATTTGTATAAGCAACTGCACAATAAGTACGCCAGTCTTCTTGCGGAGGTCGAGCCATGGCACGAGTCCTTGGATATGATCGCTGAGATGTACTTCGGAATACAGAAGCCTCGACAGAGCAACCCTCTAATGGATATGATGAGCGGCTTCTTCGGTGGTAGTGGTGGTAGCGGAGGTGCTCCGGCAGGTGGAGCTGCGAAAAGGCCGGCCGTGAAGGCACCCACGTCGATGCCAGCTGCTGAGGGGTTAGATTAGTAGGTACCTAGTTTTAGTCCTATAGAAGCATCACATCAGCCTGTCTAGGCGCCTCAGGTAGCTCTAATGATCATTCACAGCCTTTAGGACTGGTATCAGTGTGCCCGTGGCTGTTCCTCTGGCTCATACATCCAATTGTCTTCAGCTAACGCAGCCACTTTTGCTCTCATGCTGGCTCGGAGGGTTTCTAAGATCTCTTATTTTAGTTAGCATGAGCTTTTGCTTCTTTCTGTATTACTACCTAGGTGGTGCAATCCTACCTTCGGGGTACGCAGGTGTGCGGTTGTGATTTATTTGATGGTGCTTGACGGCCTCTGCTAATCTCTGTCGCTCGCCTGCAGAGTAGTGTGTCAATTGGTTGCTGCTGTTGTTATTGTTGGGAGTGCTAGGAGGTCTGGGTATGTGCTGTTGTCTTCCAAAATATGGGGATTCAGATGGGTGCTGCATACGCTCGCTCTCTTGCGCATCATCTAACGCGCCGCCCTCCTCTGGGTCGTCTAGAGCCGGAGTAGGTGGATCGCCGACATTGAATTCACCGTTCTTATCGCGAATGACAATGTCAGACATATCGGACATTGCGTCGACATCTCCAAGGCGAAGAGTCTCGGCCGAAGAAGTGTTGGAGGAGGATGTCGTGGGGGTCGGGCGTCGCGTGAGCTGGCTCTGGAAGAGGTTGCGTCGCACTCCGATCGTGTTCGCGCGCGCGGTTCTATTAATTCCCGGACGGACATGTGGGGGTGGACGGTCGGCCATGATCGATATTAAAAGATGTTGTGTTTAGTTTTGTTACGTTGTAATCTTTTGTGATCATGTACCTAGGTAGGTAGGTATGCGAAAGAAAGTATTGTAGTATAATGAACTTTTAGGTGGTGTTTTTGTAAAGGTAATAATAATAATACTACTCGTTGGAAAACTGCAGGGATGAAGCTCATGGGGAAACACGGGCTGTTCCTTCTGAGGTAGGTACCTACGTGGGATAATGTGGGGTAACCCTGTGTAAGTGACAGGGGGTTCACCTGCCTGATCTTGAGCCTCTGGTCCTTGCTCTGGTCCTTGCTCGACACCTTATTACCTACCTAGGTACCTATTAAAGAGCTTTTACATACCTACCTACCACCTACCATCTACATATACACGATGTACCTATCTTTCTAGGTATGAATCGCGTAACATTATTTTATCAACTCGCATCTGTACCCTTCGTATTTAGATCACAACGGAACATCGCGACATTCTTTAAGATGGCCAATAACTTTGACATCCAACCCATCGACCGTTTCAACGGTGAAAGTGAGGCTGTAAAAAGACCCAAGGTATATATACACAGGTGCCACACTTGAAAACTATTGCTGCTTATATCTCATTCACCCTTATATAGGAAGTTGCCTGCTTTTCATATGATGAAAAACATGAATTTCATCTAGACGATCGTTCACTACAGTGGTACTATCCTCCCGAACTTGGTGCCGACCTATCTAAAGGATTCGATCAATTTGACAAGCATGACGACTCAAAGGATGAGCATGTTGATAGTCTGCTCAAAACAATCATGGCGCACGAGGAAGAAGAGGGAAAGAAGATTGACGCCCAGGTCGTTACTTGGCGAGGCATGATGACTAAGGTATGGTTAGTCTTAGCGGATTATTTGTCGACAGATTTATCTAACCTTGATAGATTATGTCGGCTCCATTCGACGATCGAGATGGGTATGTGGACGTATTACCGACATACGTTTCTAATGAAAGTCTAACGTGGTATTAATCTAGCTTCGAGATGAATGCTACCTTCTACCAAGTGCGCGATTCAAATGCTCTCCTATAATGGGATCTTAGCTGATTATTTGCTAAAGGACTGCATGTATGCTTGGAGGATCCTTGCTGATTATAGTTCTACTAATCTGAACACCGCATAGCTTCATCGAGGAGAATCATGCTTATAAGCAGGCTTCAAAACTAGAACAACAACAGCGTCAACAGCAGCCACGACGGGGCCAGTTCTCGCCGGATGTCATGACGTATTGGGGTAAAGATGGCGATTTAAACCCACGCGATACCACAGCTGACTCTATTTTAGGTTACAAGTTCGAGACGTTATGCTGCCTCCCGCGTCCTTGGGGAGAGATCAGCAGAGACTTCATCGAGAATAGGGACAAGGAAGCTGTCAGCAATAAGGCACAGTACTGCTCTGTAGTCCGCACTGGAATCGGTAAAACAACTTTGCTCTTAGGAGGTGAAGTCGACGCCAGTAAGTCTACCCCCGTATATCAATTTTTGAATACCATGTACTCACATTGCCGTCTAGTCTGGGATTCCAAGCCGGTGCAGAAAGGGGCGCCTATCAATTGGATCGAACTCAAGACTAGTGTCGAGATTCATGACGACAGAACTATGCAGAATTTCGAACGCAAGCTCATGAAGTTCTGGATCCAATCATTCTTGCTTGGCGTGCCCAAGATCATCGTTGGCTTCCGCTCGCAGCAGGGTATTCTCACGAAGCTTGAAGAAATCCAGACAGCCAAGATCCCCGAGACAGCTTCTAAGCGAGGCGTTAGAAGTTGGAATGCGAACACGTGCATTAATTTTGCCAGCACCTTTTTGCAATGTAAGAAAAACCTAAGTCGTATTACTATTCATATATTTGTTAATGTTAATATAATGTTAGGGCTAAGAAACACCATTAATGACGAAGGCGTATGGAGGATAAGGAGACAACCACGTTCGGAGGTCATCGAGGTGTTTAGGGTCGAAGAGGTTGGACACGGAAGCATCCTCACAGACGAGTTTATCAACTGGCGCATAAAGCTAAGTCTAAGTAGTGCGAGCGGATAGTTCATAAGATGATCTCTTCCTCATAACCTCCGCCATCTAGAAACACCGATTCCGTTCTATAGATACCCGATTATACACTCTAGAATTTTCAGTCGCTTACCATATGCTATATCATCTAAATTCCGCTTACTGATTCAAATTCACATGCATCTTACGTCGCATAGGGTCGAAGTTGGTACCCGCCTCGGGATTTCCTGAAGTTCGCTTCCCGTTGGCCTCGTGGCTTGGGCTATCGAGATCAACTTTAAATGCCATATGGTTGAAGAAGTTGCAAACCTGTTAAAACATTAATAAATCAATATCAGCTTGGATTAGGAATCGAAAAGCCTCACAGGTTTCCCGTGCCATCTTCCTCCTCCGATCTCGAACCAGCCTAGATGACCGCCTAGGGATGTAGTACAAAGAACCGTATATGGGTTCCTCGTGGCTTCGGCGTATGGGAGACTCAAGTTTGAGGCGATAGGGTCGTCTACGGCGTTGATGGCGAGGAGCGGAATCCGCACGGCCAGTAGCGAGTCCGAGCTAGATGCGTCTCTGTAGTAAGCCTCCTCCGTGGGATATCCCCAGGTGGCGCATTGGTAGACTCTATCGAACTCGTATAGGTACTTCAGGCTGAACAGGTTCGTTGTATCTATATTTGTGTACTTGTCGAGCTCGTCTTTATGCCTCATCGCCAAGGCTCTCATGGAACCTAGAAGTAAGGGGTTATATTTAGTATTAGGGCCTGATTTATATCAGATTTGGACTCTTACTGCCAAGGGCTCGTTGGTATACGTGATGCCCGATGACTGTGCTCTGCAGTATTTTAGATGATATATGAAGAGCCCAGGGATTGGCGACTACAACTGCTGCTTTGAGCGGAGTTGCGGAACCTTCCTCGCCAAGATACTAAGTTACGAGTTAATATGTTTTCCTAGATGCCTCTTAGTATCGAGAGGACTTACATTCGTGAGTATACAAGCACCCAGCGAGAAGCCCAAGCCAAACAACGGTCGGTTGGGATATGTCTTCTTGAGCCATTTGACAGTCTATATATACAATTGTGTAAGCGGAATGTTACGGGGATGAAGCAGTACACGAATATCGGCTTACTTGTCTAACATCCCAGGTGGCACGCGCATTATAGAGCAAGCCCGTGGTAATCTTGCTATTGGCGCAACCTCTCGAGATGACGACGCAGGCTTCCCACTTCCCACTGTCGATCAAAGGCGCAATCGCATGTCTCAGATAGACCTCATGAGAACCGCCCGATAGGCCGTGCAAGATAACAAGCATGGGCCGGTCGTCGTCGGAGCCCATGGCCGAAAGCTCGGCTTCGGTGAAGTACGCCGTCCGCGGGGTTAGCGACGGGTCCGCCTCCTCCTTGCCAGAGGGAGCCGTCACGGCGAAGTCCACGACATAGCTGCCGTTGAACTCGGCGTGATCGGCCTCGAAGATCCGGCGCTTATAATGTAGCGGCGGCCCGTGGGCTTTGGTGGCCGTCCACATAGTCTGCGCGTGCCCGTTGAAGAGCAGCGGGTTTAGCTGGCATGGCGGCACCGCCGATTGGCATATCTCCAGCAGGTTTGTTGCTTTGCCGTCCTTCTCTTTCAGATTTAGCGATTCGGGCGAGGTTGTGAAGCCGATTTTGGCCCGTCCGAGCCACTCCATTTTGGCCGCTACGGTAATATTCTAGTAGCCTTCGATTAAGGATTAGTCGGTCTGGAATAAAATGAAGTTTAGTTTACTATTTTTACGATTATTATGAATAATAATGTATTATAAGTTTATTTTATTTAAATCGATTAGGAGAATGTCTATATTCCAGTTAGCTTAGAGGAATTGAAATTTGCCTTGATAAAATTGGTATATGTACCTAGGTAAGGTAACGTACACACGGAAGCACCTTGGTAGTATGTAGGTATTCAGGGGACCATTCGCCGCTTCTAATTACTCCCCACTTGCCTCGGTTCGTGCCGCCAATAATGTACACTTAATATGAGGAATCTTATGAATTAACGATAAGCCGCAAAGTTCATACCGCTCAGGAATATTTCCATATTAGCAGCGAGTTAAAAAAAAATACTCGGAGCTACACATAATCATAGCTACCTGTCTACGCTCACATACACATTTTGTTATTTCAAAGGAACTACATAGGTAGACAAACTTATTGTCATATAGTACTTACTAACTTTTACCTAATGAGATATACGGTTAGCCTATAATCACGAGCATTGATAAAATCGCCATGAATGCTCGAATAAAATCCACCAGGTCCGGCATGATCGGACAAAACTCAATTGTGTTGGTTCCATTCAGCTGGAATCCCGAGGTGTTTTAATGGATACGTATCTAGGTACGTCCACGTGTGCCAAGACTAATAAGGTACGGACATAGCGGCATAGTTTCCGTTCTTTTGTTCAATCACGTGATATATATCCTACAACCTACGACGTCGCGGCACGCGCTTCGGCCGATCTTTGCAAACAGTTCAACTTTTAACAATACCTTAGACATTGACCGACATCGACCTGAACAAACGATAACCCGCTTGAACGTCCAAGAATTGCCTCTCGAATACCTAGATGTATAAAGATGATTTGGATAGCACCTAGTGCGATGAAATTATGACATATCGCGGCTCGATACCCCATGGCCACGGGTCGGGGTTCAATGGCCAACAAAATCAATATCCCCAGGCCGTGAACAACGGTTATGATGCCTGGGGCAACCCTCAATATCAACAACCTTACCAGAACGCTGTCTTCACGCCTATCCTGTACTCTCAGCCTAACCCCCATCCTAATCCTCAACACCAGCACCAGCACCAACACCAACACCAGCATCAGCATCAGCATCAGTATCCACCCTCCCATAATGCGCATCAACAAGTCCATCCATCTCAGAATGCGAACTACCAGTTTCAGTCATACGACCCCTCCTTCGATCAACGGCCTCTCCAACCATTACCACAGAACGGTGTAAATACGCCAGGTCAGATGGTGCATGACATGCAACAACCCGCTCAGCAAACGCCTCATCAACATCAATATGTCCAGCAACCCGACTGGCAACATATGCCACCACCAATGCCCATGCCTTCACCTTCGCCTTCCTATCAACATTCTCCACAGATTACAACAACACCTGTGACGCCGCAGGCTATGCCTCAACCACCTCAACCCCCTCCACCACAATATCAATATCAGCAACACCAACAGCAACAGCACCAATATCAACAACATCAAAATCAACGTCCTATACCGCAACACGCCAATTCTCCCGTCGCCATCCAGTCCCCCCAATTACCGACCCAGTTTATACCGAACCCCAACAACAACAGGACGAGTGCACGAATGGATCACGTCAATCCCATCTCCGCAAGTCCTCGACTAAGTACCCATGGCAGTGTGCGAAGTCCAAGTGTGGGGTCGGCAAGATCGCCCGCCCCAACACCGGGACTTTTACCACACCATGCTGATACTAACTCTCTCTTGATATGTCTCGCCGAGGAGTTCTTTACTAAGGCGAGGAAGGAGTCGGTATCTATGGTGGAAAATATCGATGCCCAGAGCCTGCACGAATACCAGAAGCTTGTTGCGACGGGATTAGGCTGCCTCGAGGTTGTTTTGGATAGTCCAAAGTTAGCACCGAGACTGGAAGCTAAAGTGCGATTTCGATATGCTAGCATATTGTGTGAGGAAACCAATAATGTGATGGAGGCTGAAACTGCTCTGACCAAGGGTATCACGCTTTGTGAAAGAGTAATGATGCGCTTAATAGCCCCTTCATACGCCCAGCTGTATGCTAACTACGTATCTAGAACCGATTTGCTGACTTGAAGTATGCCATGCATTTTCTTCAGATCAAATTACTATTTGCGCAACAGAAAGTAAAGGCAGCCATGATCGCGGTAGATAGCCGGATACGTGACGCAGAAGTGTAAGTTGCTCAAGCGGACTCTTCGGCGCGCATTTTCCTAACACTGAACCAGAATGAAGCACTACCATTGGGTTTACGCTTTTCGCTTCCTGAAGACTTCCATGTATCTCCAGTCTGCCAATCCGGCTGAGGCCCACGCTCTCGAGAACTTAAAAGCCATCGCCAACCTGGCTAGTCAAAATAACGATCGTGCTATCTTTGTGGCCGCCTCGTTGCTAGAGGGCTTGAGTCTCCTCAAGACTATGAAGGATGATGCTATAGTCCGGATACAAGCTTGTATCGCCCAAGCTTTGAAGTATCAACTCGAGGATTCGATCCACATTCCGCAACTCCATATCTTGGCGCTTATGCTCGACCTCGCTTGTAGTTTGCACCAGAAATCGGTGCAGGTGATCAATCAAAAATCCAAGAACCTCCAGGACAGTATAGATGCTTCCATGAGTGACAAGTCATGGCATTCTATAGACTCTGAGCTCCTGCTCCCAATTCGAAAAGGCAATCCGCTAGTAATCAGTCAGGATACATCAGCTGTGTTGAGACCTGGGCACGACAATGATTCCTACGACTATCTCGCCATGTCGTTCTGGAGCAAGCTTGAGGCATTCACCGTAACGTAAGATATTTCATCTACGTCTTTTTTTCTGTATTCATGCCTATATACTAACGGAAACTCCAGATACACATATAGCGGTCTTGCGCTGTTGTATCAAACTCCTCGTAACGATAGGAGAATCTTCAAGCTTTGGGAGGAGGCTCTATCCCAGCTACAAAAAGGTAAGGTGGTCTGAGATAATAGTACGCTACGATTTCTGACTGTCTTCATAGCTGGCATTAGACTACAAGGACTTCCGAATTCTTTAGCGGACGCTATCACAAGATCAGATTGGCAAAAGGAATGGATGTGCTATCTCTATATTCTTCAGGGTCTACATTTCGCAACCCATACCAGATGGTCCGAGGTAAAGAACTGCGTGGCACAGTTGGAAAGTATGGTTAAACCTCCGCTTGAGGGCATTGTTGTGCTGTACTCGACATATCTCGCGGGGGTATACCACCAAGGAACTGGCGATCTGAACGCCGCCAGCTCGGTTTTCTGCAATCGGATCTTTAGCCTCGACGACGGCAGCAACAGGAATGGAAGCTGGAAGACGGCCGAGGTCGAAGTATCGTTACTGGCGACTTTCAACCGCATCTGGATTATGCAGCATCCGGATTATAGAGACGATCGGTTGACACTGGACCTACTGGAGCAGCTTCGTCCGCTCTGTGCCGATCACCCGAACCTGGAGATTCGTACGGCGTACAACTTAGTGCTAGCAGCAGTACAGACGAACCCGGCTATCCCGATGACGGCGGTCAAGATGCACATATCAACGGCACTAAGCAACGCGCAGTCCCTAGGAAACGTACAAACACTATCTATCGCGCTCAACGTCATGCGAGCCAAGCTCTTCCAGGATATCGTTGGCGATCAAGCGCTGAAGAGCGCAAAAGCAGCTTCGAACCAGGCAAAGAGGAGCGGTAACACGCTCTGGATGAGCGTCGCGGACGGTATGCTTGCGCAGAGCTTCGACGTTCAGGGTCAGGGTCTAGATGCGCAGAAGGCATGGGAAGATGCGACGCAGTATGCACGGCAAGCCTTTGAAATGATGAGAAATGAGAGCGCCGTATAAGTTAGGGTGGCAACGGGTGCAGTAAATCCGGGTCTATCGAAGGGTAGGGCGTTATGTATAATACCACGGCATTGCATTGTAGGATCGCGTACGGCTCGGCGGGCGGTATGAAGATGGGCGTTTTTTTTTGTATGGCCACAAGGGGAAGCGGTCATCATTCTCGTTG
Source organism: Jackrogersella multiformis (assembly GCA_902806575.1). Lineage (NCBI taxonomy): Eukaryota > Fungi > Ascomycota > Sordariomycetes > Xylariales > Hypoxylaceae > Jackrogersella > Jackrogersella multiformis. The sequence goes on along the minus strand of CADCXD010000005.1, from coordinate 2,267,710 downwards.
GTAGGCTCGGACAGTCGAACAATATACCCTGTTATCATTGATAGGTCTTGAGACCCCCCCCCCCCTTTTTTTGTTAACAAATTTCCAACGCTACACGGCATAGTTGCAGGATCTATGGATCTATGGATCTAAGAGAATAACAATAAACTCGAGAAACGTGTGACCGGGTTGGCGTTACTCAGCATGACGAGAGAGCCGCCGCGCGACCCTATTCGGACGAGTCTGCGCTCTGGTCTCTCCGGCGTAGCAGCTGCAAATATGCCGACTCACCTCTACTGACCGGCACAGCAGCAAGCGGTACCTCGTATCGAGGTCACCGTCGCACAACGCTTATATGGATGACATCTGTTCGGTTCGGTCACGCCCACTTCTACTGCATCGTCTCACCAAGGCGCCTCCCCCCCCTTTTATTTTTGCCAGGTTTATTTTATCATGAAAAGTTTTCGTACGGAGAGTCAGAAGACCAGAAGATCTGTAAAGCAGAGGTGCATGTACTGCACCTACTGTGGTGTACTGTACTAGGTATGTGTGCACTACATACATACATACATACATACATACATACATACATACGTGGGAATACAGATCCCGAACCTTCCCTATTAGGCAAACAATCTCGCCATCCGGACGCCACAGGAGCCCAGCCCTACTCTGCCGAATGGAAGGGTAAGGGGAGGGGAGGATGAGAAGACTGCGGTGGCTTGGCTTGGGTCTCGACTTACTTGTTTCCTACTTTCTTTTTGTGCGATGCCGCGTTTTTTTTTTCTTCTAATCTTTTTTAAACATTATTTACGGGCGGGCCCGGCCTCGACGGGTTATCGCCGGCGTTGTTCGCGGCTGTGGCTCTCGTATGTGGCGGTGGATCATTTCAGCTCTCTCGTGGGCTGAGTTGAGTTAAGCTGAGTCTAGGTCGAGCTGACTTGGGTTAGGTGATGAGGAGAGTAGGTGCGCGTGAGTGAGTAAGTGAGTGAAGGACGATGAGGATGATGATGATGATGACGAGCGAGACGAATAACAACGCAGAGTATACCACATATAGACACGGATATGTAGGTACTCGGTACGCACACAAAGGCAATGGGGTACATAGTGTACTTACATGACATGGCATGACTTGACTTGACTTGACATACATTCATACATTTACTTATACTCAGATATACATACGTACATACATAAATAATATAATGTACGTAGGCGGACCCCTTTTGTGCATCCCACGCCCAACCCTCCCACCCACCTCAGGGGCGCACATCTCCCTCGCTCATCCCACCCGCTCCGCCGGCTCGAAGTCCCGCCCAGGATCAGGTAATCAGGAGGTAATCAAGCGAGGCACGAAATTTTTGGCAGATAGCAGTTTTAACATACCTTAGGTAGGTAGTCCACGGGCGCCCGACCAGTCCCCTGGGTCTCCACGGTGCAACCTCACATCTCGGCGCTTTTATTGCATTTTATTGATTCCCCTCCCCCCCTCCCCCCTTCCTTCTTTTCCCTTGCTGTGGATGTACTACGTTTGTATGTAAGGTAAGTGTGTATGTGTGAGTGTGTGTATGCTTTATGGGGCTCTCTACTTTCGTAGGTACCTAACTAGTTCTTGGCTGGTACATTACATGCATATGTACATGATTTATTTGTCCGGTCGATTATTTACCTATTTAAATAGGTACTATATTTTTTCTGGGGACGCGGTAGTGGTTGGTGGGGGCATGAAAGGGAGGGGGGGGGTGGGAAGGGATATATGCAGCTTCTCGGCGAGATACGACCATAAGACGTAAGCACGGTAGGATATTTCATGTATGTAGGGGACCTACCTACCTATGTTTGTTGTTCGTTTGCTTGTTCGTGAACATTACCTACCTGGGAAAAAGGCTGGGAATAGCTGGGATAGGCGTAGGTAGTATCAAGTATCAAGTATCATCAAACCCACACACACACGCACACACGCGCGCGCGCACGTAACGCAGCCTCTGTGATTGGGAACGGATGGAGAACCAAGATCCATCAGACTACGGAGTTAGGGCTCTCGAGGTAGTGTGGATGTGCACCTATAAACATCGTACTGCCATCTTTAGCGAGAAAGAAAGTAAGAAAGACGAAAGCCGGCGGGATTTCATCGGCATCTGTCGTATTCTGGGATTTGTCAACTACATATTACTATGATATGTAGGCATGTCTTATATGCTCTATGCCCTCGTGAGGCGCCGAGCGAATGGGGCGAGGGAAAAAATGTATTTCCAAGCCCGTCTTCTCATCTACCGTAGGTAGTGTGACGCATGGCACGGTCATTCGAGACATATACCGTAATAGCTGACAGCGTCGTGCAACGTGGTTTTCGGGGCCTGCAGTCAGCCTACATATCATGTATGTATGTACATGAGTCCCGCTCTTACATGGGATGGGCGAACGCGAACGTGGGTTTGGAGAAGTGAGAGAGAGGGAAAGAAGAGAAGAAAAAAAAACCAAAAAGGGTGAGAGAGAAACAAGGCCATCCAACCGGCCGAAACAAGTTCTGGATATCCAACTTTTCGTATCTCCGAGTGGGTTTTATTTCCCTTTTGGTCTGTCGCCATGGGTTGGGAGGACCCTTGGAGAGGGGAGGCGGCGGGTAAGAATCCCTTTTGGGGCCCCTTCCCGCAACTTATTGATGTCGATATCGCAATGAGGAAAGGAAGTCATAGGAGTTGCCTATGTGCAAAGCCGGAAATTGAGAAGGATTGTTCCTTGGCCTCGTGCAGAAGAACAAAAGCCACCTGGGCACATACCTCACCATCCGGGGTGAACATGGGCAATGGTGGCGTTGGTCTTCCGCGTGGCATTTTAAAGCGAGCTACATATAGCATGATCTAGTGTAATGGGCGGCAATCTAATCGGAAGACTATGCCTGCCCGTCTACGTCCATATATCCAACAGCCACACAATGATGGCATGTCTCTCCTTTATGTCACTCATTGGATCATGCAGCAACTGTAGGCTTCGAATCCTGCCAACATGTTTTTTATTAATTGTTTGGTAAACGACACACCCATCGTTAGAGCGTTTGAATTCTTTTACAGATCTAAGTTTGTGTATTATAAATTCCAGAAAGATCTTAGTCACATTTTGGCTAGTAAGTTGCAACGATGAGTTATTCAGGGGCTGCCCGTGGCAGTTCGGTTCTATTCGACTTTATCACTACCCTCTCCTCATCCGCTCACCCCCTACTTTTCCACCTTAGCCCTCTCCGTATGCAATGCTAGGCTATAGTACAGGGTATTTTTGTATAAAGAAAAAAAAATATACATGGAACTAGCAATCGACCGTGAGGTGATAGTAAATATATGAGACAAAATGCAGGTGAGCCAAAAAGGATAAATAAACCTTCAATGCAAAACCAGGATATCTGAAACTCGTCCCCGCGCCAATCCTCCAAATGTTTCAAATACGCTTGAACAAAATGACATGCGAGTTGAAATTAGAACGCCGGCCAAGATGCTGCCCAAATCCTCCCCAAAACCTCAACGTGGAAAACTTGACAAATTTCAAATTTGAATTTTCGATAGGCGGCCGTAAGATTCGCCGAAATCGTCGTGATGTCAATGTTAAATCGTCGTATAGCTCGTTATCGTGAATGAACTCTCATGTTCTCGGGCTCGCTGGAAGAAGGTTGTTTCGGAAGTATCCCTTGTAATAGTTCGCATCCTCTGAGTCGACTCAGCCTAGGTGATAGAGAAGATCAAGAATAAGTGGCGTTGGAAAGTTCGCGATTTCGACAGTATGAACACATTAGAATGTGCGCCGTATCCTTCTCAGGTAGGAATATCCCATGCTTCTCTCTTTCTCAAGGTCGGCAAGTTCAGCATCGCCATCCTAGACACATAGGCTAAGTTTGGGACCTCAAATGATCCAACGTGCCTCTCCAGATATAACCAGTTCGCGTCACGGCTTCTTCGACGTAATTCTTGCAACTGGTAAAAGCTCTTGCCTTTTGATTGTTCTGATAGGGAGCCCTCAAATAATAGCAGTGAGATAAGGGGCTAGCCAAAAAATGCCCCTCCCTTGGCTCTTAGATCGATTTCACCGTTTCTGTGACCTTTTCTCGAAGGACACCGTTATAGAACGGCCGGCTGTGAGGGTAACGTGCGCGAGAAGCATAAGCGTGTCAGTGTTGTATGATGATCTCAAGTACTCCTCACATTCGCATAGCAGAATGGAGGAGGCTCGAGCTGGGCGAGAGTAAGGCGCTATACACGGGTATGAGGTCTCCTGTGTTATATATGAGCATTACGGTCGCAAAAGTTTCATTTGGATATAATTGAGAATGTGGGCTTAGGAGCAAAGGTATAGCGTTGCAATACCACGAGATTTAATGAAAAAGGATGGGTTTCTAGATGTAATTACTTGAGGGTTAGACATACGGGTCTGTTTGCCACGGCCGGCAAAGAATATCACGAGGCAGTTCATGATGTTGCCAGACTGGCACGCTACTGCCCGCTACCCGTTTAATCTCGGGAATGGGGATCATCGAGGAAGGCCGGCTTGTCGGGAGTGGTGGGGGCTGCCGCGGATAATCGTCATATGAAAACCTCGTCCTCTTGGAAGATAGACTCGGAAGCAATTCAGGAGAAGGGTGGCTGCGCTTAGTGGTCCGCGGCGAGACTGGTGTGCTTGAGGCACTTCTCGGCCTTCCGAAATCTGTTACGTTGGGATGTGGTCCGAGTTGCCTGGGAATTTCATGCTCGGCCGGCGAAGCAACCGGGGATGTGTTGTGGCCGCCGCGAGGGCTAATCTAAAGGTCAGCACACAGAAAATTTAACGCCAGCAACAGCATCGATTACTGGGACTTACGCATTCTTGAACTTGCAGACCCTACCAAATTTCTCACACTGAACACATCGGGGGTAGTCCGGGTCACACTTTATCTTCTTCTCCCGACATGTGAGACAAGCTATTGCAAGTCGCTTTCTAGGCTTTCCGGCCTTTGTGACACCCCAGTGAGCATTGACTGGCTCTCCGTCAATGATCGTCTTGCAATGAGTTCCATCATCATAGAAATAGCACATTCCTTCCCCGGGAACCTCAGCCTGCTTCACGAAGCGAGGTAGAAAGTGCGTCCCCGTCCAGATCTTAGGACCTAGTCCATCCTTCACAGGCGTACCTTCTAGAGCAACTGCGTTCGCTAGAGGCGGCGAGTGGTTCGGGGCCTCTAGACGCATTGGGCTTTCCCTCTTAAAGACAGGGCTTGATTCAAAGCCTAACCGCTGGTTCAAGGAAGGGAGCGGCATGCGTTCAGGAGCTGACCTGAAAGGAGGAGTTGGCGGCCTGGATTCGAATACGTACTCTGCCCGCCTTGAATCCGGATGGCTCAAAGGAGTCCACCTTCCAGTTGGTGCAGGTTCGACCACCCGCGTTGCATGATGTATACGCTCGAATTCGTGCGTCGGAGATCTGAGCGGTCCGGGAAACTGAGAAGATACTGAGGGGAGCATTGGCCTTTCGGGCTCTAGCCTCGGCTCGTAGACACTGCGTGGTTGGCTCATGGATGGGGAGACATTTGGGAAGTAAGATGAACTTCTCGAGCTCGGTCTATCCATTGGAGAGTTCGTACCGTGTAGAGAACTTGGTCGTTCCGGGAGAGGAGACAGTGTTGGGCGGACATGGTGAGGAGGTCCGAATAAGCTACTTAGGGGTGGGAGCTGCTGTCGAGCTGCACCATTTATATTATCTCTTCGCATTTGGCTCTCTTCAAGATGCTTTGTTGTTGTTGTCGATGACATATCGGATCTGGTGCTTGGATCATAGCTAGACATAGGAGGAGAGATCGGCACAACAGTAGGAGTCCAAGTTCGGTCCTCGGAAATCCTAGGCGTATAAGTCGACGAGCTTGGACTCGCCAGGCCTGGAGGAGTATCAGGAATAGCTGACGGACGGTGAAGTTCTTGTCTGACTTGTACCCCCATTGAGATCGAATGTAATATGGAATAATCCCTTATAACATAACAAGTTATGGTCGAGTAGTTGCTTGTAGGTTTCAGCTGGAATTATGTTTAACCCAGGAGAAAGCAGCGTGAGAGAGAAGAATATACGCCGAGTTAGTTAGTTAGTTGTTGTGTTTGGTATCTGCCGGGTAAAGGTCCTTCGGCGGCGCAGCTAACTAGCACACACACATATACACCCTCCAAGCTGTACATAAGTCCTTAAGCCGAGTCGCTTAGAGTGGCCAGAACCCCGGGTAATTGGCAGCTAGTATTCTGGGTACTGGTGTCCAATCCAATTGCGTCTTCTAGTCGTTTATTTAAATCACTTGAGGGATGCTGAAAATAGTCTACGTGTTGACGGCTAGTCCAAGGCGGCGGCGGCGGCGGCGAATAATGTCAGATCTATAAGCTGACGCGGGCAAAACTGATAGACTCGTGTGACGACTAAATTTTAGGAAGAAAAGTACGATAGGGTGAGTTCTCACGAGTTGAGTAGCCGTCTCGAAACAAGTGCCAGAGTATGGAGTATCGCTGAGTTGAGATGTACAGACACAGATAAAGATACAGTAAGTAATATGTATTGGGCGTATCGATGAGGAAATATGATTCGAGGGGAAGTGTAAGTGCAAGTATGTAGAAGTGGAATCACCTAACAAGATGGAGAACGAGAGGATGGATGAGGTATTGTATGTAAGTATGTAAGTATGTAAGTATGTAAGTATGTATGTGTGTATGTATGCGTGTATGTATTGTATCTACCTAGGTAGTAACTCGACCTGTCACGCAACTTGATTTCGGGTTTTACCTCATCAAGAGAAGAAGATGTAAGGAACCAATAACCTTGGAAGTTAAAGTGACTTAAAAAGTGACCCTATCTCCGTAGCCATGGGCCATGGCGAGTACGAACGACCGGTAACTCGTTAGCTATTACCCTGGTCACAATTCGATTCGATCCAGTTCAATTGAATTCAATTCAAGATGTGCGCTTTCCACCTGTAATGGGTATCGGCTCCAACGGCATGGGTATGATGTTGGCTCTTGCCCACGGGAAAACACGCACCTACCTAGTCAGCGAAACGGCCGGATATACCTCTCTGAGTCTAGGTAGGTAGGAGGACAGGCAGGTAATAATTATCGATTATAAAAGTACCTATTTATCCCCATACATACTTAAAAAGGCGGCTCGGGTAGACATAGTACCTACACACACACATACACGTACATACCTATACTACGTAGTATATGTATGTATAGGTCTCGGTATCGGTAAGGGTAAGGGAAAGGGAAAGGGTAAGGGAAACTTGTGAGGTCAGGGATCAAGATTTAGCGTCATGGCCAGGGACCCAGGGGATTGCTGTTACGGGGTTGCGCCGATAGAGCTAAGCTAGGTAATGGGATGGATGGGATGGATGGATGGGGACGCCTGGAGATCATAGATCATAGGGCAAGGTCCCTCGTAGATTTTACCACCTAGGTATGTACAGTATGCAAGCATGGTGATGAATTGGGAAAAGTATATACGCGAGATGGTCGGGAGGTCTAGCTAGAAACTTGCTAGTACCATGGTCGAGGAAGGTAAAGTTGGTAAAGTTATGCTTGGTTACCTAGCTGCCTAGGTATCCTTGGTACCTAATATGCTTGGTATGCAATGCTTAGGGGCAGAGGGGGTTGATGGATTGTGGGAAGAGACATGATGTCGATTCTATTTGTGGGTCGGTACATTTTAGTCGACGGAGCTGATCGACAAAAGCAGACAAGGTATCCCCGTAGTATAAGTTCAACCCGTCTTAGCGGTGCCTGCCGTATTGCATCGTAAAGGTACGTACCATATTATACATAGTACTTCATACCTACACTACCCTAGGTACCTAGGTACCTAGTATAACATAGGTACCTAAGTACTTACCTAAAGGTATGGTCCGTGACAAGAACTCGATTTACCGAAGCACTGCGCGCGTTTGTTAACCTATCATCAAAGCTGCATATTTGTGAAACGTGCTATATGTATATGGGATAATTAAGAAACATAACCGAGTAAGAACTAATATGGCACTGAATATAATCATAAGAACCCCGTTAGTTCCATACCCATGGCTTAATTGTTACCTATCTGCCTATCTAATGTGTTCTATCTGGGCTCGTAATGTAGAGACTATTAAAGAAGGGTAATCCAACAAGGAGACACAAGAGGGCTGCCGTGTCACAGGAAACAGGTCCTGCCGATGCCAGGCCTTACCTAGTATAATCCTAAAGGAAGCGCTTAATACTGAACATTAAACACTAAACCAAGAGGGATTACCTAGCTGCCTAAGTAGCTATTACGAGTATATATTAAGCGCATAATTTACATACGTAGTACCATCGTAAGTAATGGAGCTAGGATTGCGTATGGCAAGTCGTTAGCATTAACACACTTCAAACTATTTAGGTAACTAAGTAAAGGACAAGTTCCAGACCACATAACCTCCTTAATCGTACTCGGCTTCTTAAGATAATAGTTTCTTACTATAACAGTATGGCTAATCTGGTAATTGCGAAAGTAGGTCGTGCGCCGGCACGTAGCATTTTAGTGTGATTCCAGTGGTCTGGGTGCACTAGCATAATTAGTATAATTAGTGTAACTAGTATAACTAGTATAACTAGTATAATACCAAGAGGTAGGTAAACTTGTTTAGTCTCTCCCCTTATTGCCCGTCTGGTATCGGCCTCATCTACCGCGCATGGACTGAGCTCATCGTCGGACCTCACACGGCTGCATGGACCTTTTGCAGACGGGACGCTTGTAGCCGCGCACTAAAGCTCAAAAGAGCCTAATGTATAAATTATTAACGACTGGGAGTCTCGACTTTTATGGTTAACCCTAGCTGTCCCAAGAAGTCCGAAGAGTTCCAAGAGTCCCAAGAGTTCTGAGGTCTGGAAACTACACATATTTTCTTAGCTCGAGCCTACTTAAGGCTGCTTGGTACCAAAGCTTGGAAAAGCTCATACGATCAGCAACGGAGATAAACCTTGGAAATCTTGGAAATCTTAACTACTAAGCCATCTTAGGAAATGTTATGGGCGACGTTATAGCGATAGTACCTATCTAGACATCATCCTAAGGCGGTTCCCCACCAATTTCCACATCATTGACCCCTTCCGCGTCATTTTGTTTGGGGTGAAGGTGGAAGAGCTAGGAAGGCCAAACCCGACAATTCTTTTAGTGTTAAAAATAATAAGTTTATCGGCCGAGAGGTAGGAGCCGCTTATTATATTATTCATCAGCTACACTAATCTAAACCTTGTATTAGTGGCTTATTACTCCGGGTTTCTATGGCACTATAATACTGTGGAGCCAGAATATCCCACTTCGTTCTGCTAATCCCCGAACCCGCATCTCGCTAACTATCTCCTGCTAGGGAATGGGCTGATGAAACTAGAAGCAGAATAGGAAACTAGGTCTTTTTCCCTTCCTTTTTTCTTTTTCTTGCTCCAGCTCCAGCTCCAGCCCCGCCACCAATGCAATTTTTTTATTTTTTTTTAATTATTCGCCTTGTCTGCCGAACTATCGTATTACTTCGCATTACTTCACACTACTTAGCATCGAGACCCGGTTAGGGTGGTGGCTAACGGCGTTGTAGGGCATATCAACTCTCCAATGATGTGAGAAGGAAGCGTCTTCTCTATCAGTTATTAGTTCGGCGGTACTCATAGATCGTCGAACATGCCGGTAGCGAATCCGGCCGAAAAGCCCGGCACCAGCAGCCAGGGAGGAAATCAAAAGCCGACAACATGTGGAGAGACAATACCCCTCCAATGACAGGAGGATGGTATAGGCTTGGCTAAGCTATCTTGGAACGATAGGGTGCCCAACTGCAACCGGCAATTGTTTTCTATCACCGGCAGCTAATTCGCAAACTAAAAAATTATCATGCAAGGGTATCTATTCATCTCATCGAGGCGAGAGAGAAAGATAGTCGTATATGGCAATTGAGCACATGCTGTGTCGCCTATGACATAGCGCATTGGCTGTATTACTTCGCACAACACGATGGGAGCCTCATAACTTCAGTTCCATTTGCAGTTCCGGGTTGTACACACATTGCTCAGCCTTTGAGCCTTTGACGGATCTAGGTATAATAAGTGAAAGCTTGGTGGGAAAGTTAACGGACCATTTCGTGTTCGCCACCAACTGCGAAACTAACGGGCTCGGCAGTAAAGCATGGATGATGCACAAGCTGAGCTGGCTAGTAATAAGGAGGACCCAGATTTCCATACGACTTCGAGACTGAAAGGCGCCTCTCACAACATACTTGTTGCTCCTAATGTTTATGTCGTGCTCCCTGGGTAGCCGCCAGGTCCTGGACTAGCGATCATCTTGACTTGATCCAGTTGACCGGGTTTAAAACGATCAACATTCAGACGCAAATTTTTTTTTTTCCCGTGGCCGCAACGTCCATGTGACAAGCCCGACTGTAGGATAAATTTATACTTTCTGATCTATCGCAATACCAGCAACCCCAAGTCACTCGGTCAAACTAAGAGGTTGCGAAGCGAGATGGCTTGAAGGATTTTCTCTGCAACGGCCGAAGAATGTATACTTGCAGCTCGCTATCCTTCCCTGATGTGTAGTCAAATCTAAGTTGGTATGGTGATTAAGAGGCCAGGCAAGCCACGAGGTCATCTAGCATCAAATTTCAACCGGTCAGCATCAATGAAGGAGGCACGCGCTCTCCTGGGAAGAGAATGCCATTTTGATTTATCTTGTCTCAAAGTTCAAGCCACGTCTCATCATCCCGTATGCAGCTCCTTCTCCTGCGTCATCCCATCCCATGTGGTACAGGGCACGTACAGATTAGCGAAATGATATTCGTGGCTCAGCAGTCTGCAATGCCGAAGTTGCTAACCTTGGCCGACCCTGATGTGCACACAATGATCGACACCCCCGGACGTAAGGGCCACCGCTTCCTCGCCATAAGAACATGGTTCTTCTGCGGGACTGTCAAGGAAGAATTACCTCCTTGGGCAATATTTGTGACAATTCACATGTCTACCTACCTAGCAGCCTAGGTAGTCTCATATACAGTACACACGGTAGAAAAAGCGCGGGCCCATACATGCCATATGCACTCCCGTTGAGAAGCCAGGTTTTGAGCAGAAGTACCGCAGCAATTGCGGCTCAAGCCTTGACCTTCCGAAGCAAACATGGGTCCTGTGATTACTAGTATTCTATATCCGGCGTAAGTGGTACCGAACGCAACATTTTTTTCTTGTTCGCCTTTTAACAAACTTACATCCCTCGGATCGTATTCAGGGGTTGATGATCAAATGTGATTCCGGCTAGAAAAATGGTGAATCACATCTGGGAAATTCTAGTACGTAAGCGAAATATAATGAAGCTACCTGTAAGCAGGTAATTTAGCTGGGCTGAAGGAAGATATTGGCGTCTGAGGAGATGCATCAAGCAGTCTTCGGGACCTATCGGTATTTGCATAAATGATCGGTCCCCCTTATGATCCGTGCCACGGATACTACGGTGATAGGCAGATAGTAAAATGTTAAGGGGCAGGTAATCCAAGGGGCTATCATTCTGATGTTCGCAATAATACATAAAACCCACCCTGTTAGGAAGAACTAAAGATCGGCTGTTAGACAGGGCCATGTGGCTGGGTCGTACTCAGCTCCAGCTCCTTCGCGGCTGCAGACGCTTGCCGAGGCGGCACCTTCAAGGTTTCTGCCTAGCGTAGGGAGTTGCTGCCCCGTGCGTCAAGTACATACCAAGAGGTACCTATTACTAAAGTTGATAATTTACGGTACATACGTGTAGGTAGCCTTTTACAGTTGGTACCTAGGTAGTTTACTTATGATAACTGGTATATCTCGGCATATTCGAGCATATTATGGTACGTACCTAGGGTAAATAATGAGGTTCTATGTACATAGTTGTAATTGTGGCATTCTTGTGCCGACGTAACATGTAAGTAACATTACCCACCTACCAAGGTAAGGTATAGTTTGTACTCACTTACGAGTTGCACCTTTTCCATCGGTACTTACACCAGGTAATCGCCAGTGCTACTACGTTATACGAAAGCACTTAGCTACCTACCTGGTATAAACCATTCCGGTCAATAATGCAACTATAATACGCCGAGGAAGTAAATAATTCATAAAAGATTCCTTGGAAAAATACGAAATGTTTGCGAGAGGAAGGCACGAATATGTACAAGTCTAATCTAAGCAAGTACCTAGGTACTAGGTTTGCATCACATCCAACCACTTAGCCATCTAGGTACGTACATACGTGTACGTACTATAATCTGATAAGAGTGGGCGAGATCGGTAATCATTTGGGAGCTCGGACCAATGAAAGCTTAGATGTTCGGCTTCTAGCGCTTCTAGAAGCATTCCACATACCGGAGCATTACCGGAAACCCAACCCGAAAAGACAGGGATCTCGGTGCTCTCACTTTCCTTTTCGAGGCCCAACCCCGATGCTCTGCCAATAGCCTTCCCAATAAACCGGATTAACAGGCCCTAAACAAAATCCTCCCTACCTGCCTGCCTCTTACCACGCGCTTACATAGTTGTATGTTTTTACATACACCTTACATACCATTATGTTGGTTACCTGTGTTGTTTATGTTCGGAGCCGCTGCAACGTATCAACCGGTTTGTTCGTATAATCCGTTTCCCGTCTGCTTGTTCGAAACCGACATGTCATTCTTGATTACTACCTAGGTACGTACCTAGCAGCCTAGGTAGAAGACATAGAAGCTTCCAAGGTTCTGATCTTTTTGATCTGCCTCAGCAGCCGCCCGTATCTTGCCGCTGACAAGATCTCGTCATTTGACTAGCCTAGACCCAACTAGCCAGCTACATATTAGTAGCTGTCCAGTTACTACACTAGTGTGGTGTAGTGTAGTGTAGTGCCCAGCGATGAATGACGCCGGCATCAGCTGCGCTGTGCCATATTAATACACGAGATCCCTATGGAAATCCTTCATGCCGACCACGGTCTGTGGCGCCCTACGCCGTATCGTATTGGCCTCAGCTCGCATTCATCCAAATAACGAGGGATTCTGCGATATTGCAAACAGCCCATTTCCGCCTTGCATATAAGACAGGCAAGACAGGCTCAGCAATATGTATATGTATTAGGTATGAATGAGCAATGAAAGAAGGCGGGCGGCCGCGGGGTTAAGCGTTAAGCGTGTTGTCGGGTCTATTTTTAGCTGGACTTTTTGGTGGCCTTGGTCTTGGTCTTGGAAGCATGTAGCATGTAACATAATAAGACGGGTATTATTGATGAATGGGCAACGGCATCGTGTCTCCCACAACCCAACCGGGTAGACACAGCGCCAACCTACCCATACCTACCTAGTGTAGGTACCTACCCATAACCTACCGCTTGACTAAGGGTTTAATAAACCATTCGCGGGAGGAGTCAGAGTAATATCGCGGTGGGCCAGCTCCTGAATCTTGTTTCCTCACTACATCTAGATCCGCCTGTCAGCAACTACATATGTACCTCGGCATGTACATGCTCACAAGACTAGCCTCACGAGATCTCGCCTGTCGCGCAGCCGCACAGGATCATGTGTTGTAACTTGTGATCCAAATCCGATCCAACAGGGAGTAGGGGGAGACAGAGTCAGCACACCATGCGAAATCAAATCAAACTCCCTTTATCTCAGTATACATATATACATACAGGCTATCGGGAGTAAAGGGATGTTGCGATAGTGCGGCGCAAAAATCCATCCTCTGCATCTTCGGCCCGGCCCCCTTTTTTTCTTCTGATCTGTCAAACTAACCTAGGATGTTGTGCATACGCAAGCTTACCTATGAACGAGTACCAGTGTTGGGTTTGCATAACCCGGCCGAGTAGGTCAGTCTAGGCTCCCCCAATTTCGAGAGGACCATGTAGAGGTTATTGGTCGGTAATAATAACAAATTTAGTATCAAGAGACAATAAACCCCCATGCCAGATACACAATTCCGTGCCCTTAATTTAGAGGTGGTTGCGTTTACTTCGAACAATGCCGGCCATCTAGAAGCACGCAATATAATGTTACTATCCAGCGCCTCTGCTACGCACGAGGAACTTCTCCTGATCTCCAAGCCGATTAATAATACCGCTAATGCTGCAGCTCCTATTCGGATTTGGTTCCTTGTTACTCAGTAACGGCAATATCTAACGGTAAATAGGCTGTTATTTAATTTGCATACGCATAAGCCACGGTGGACGGGACCAAGTCACAGCAGTAGAAGCTGAAGAGAACGCAAGACCTAATTCTTCACGGAGGTTCGTCCGAACCAGTGTTTTGCGCTACAGTAGACTCGGTACTCTACTGCCGACTTGCGCGATATTCATGCTGCTCTACATAGTATGCCTTAGATCAAAGCAGGCCCTAGCTTTATTCGGAGGCGATTTACGGAGATGACGAGGCGCCCATAACAACGGGGTGTGAGGGGTACGCATCGTGAGACATCCCCCAAGGTCCCTAGGAAGGTAAAGCTGCAGGAGCAATACCGATGCAATTTCATCTTGCAGCCCCGAGTCCAGAACAGGCGGGCGAGAGTTTGGGGTTCAAGGGGCGCCCCACGATTTGCAAAAGGCCTCGCGTAGCGAACAGAAACGTCCCTGCAGAGGGACTGGAACCAGAGGGAAATTTCCCCCGATTCCTTAGCCACCTGGGCCGGCATTCGCTGCACGGTAAGTCGTATCGCATCGTATTCGTACAGTACCTATGATTAAGTCTGATTAATCCATCCATGCGTCTGGGGCAGAGGTACTGCCGGGTTTGGGGGGTCGTTTGGGGGAACTCGATCATGCAGCAGGCGTTTGTCACTCGAGACAACGAGGGTTCGGCATAATAAACCGCTAATAAGACCCAGGTTGGGGACGATCAGCACGTGCGACGATCTCACCAACGGCTCTACCTCTCATACCTACCTAGGTAGGCAAGCCACAGGAGGGTTCACCTGAGACATCATTCGTCGGCCGTCGCATGCGTCTTTCAGCTTCTATCTACGTTTTATGAGACCGATTCTATCGCCTTACCCTATGGTTACAACTGTGGCGTCATTGAGCAGTGCTGATCAGCCATTCTACATACTCGCTAGGAAGGTCGACTTAACAGCCCTAGTTGACCGTGAGTCGCAGCCGGCACTCGGTCTAGCACGTCCAGCGCATCGTGGACTTTTTTTTAATCCGCAATACCTACTGCCGGGGCTTTGGACAGCACCCCAGTTTACACCAAGGAATCAAGAAAATTACACATTATTATTATTATTTTCGCAAGTAGCCATTCGCACATCGCGCCACACATACTATGTAATATGATAGTACTATCTAGAGTAGTATAGTGTATGTAATAACCCGTAAGCGATCTGGATAGATCTAAGCGAACTACCTAGTAACAGGACGGCGAAATCCATACCACGTTCGGTAGGTACCTATAAAAGACGAAAACAGGTCCGGCAGGGCCTGGGCCCTCCGCCTAATATTATCTTTATGTTAGGAGGTACATACATACGATACATGGGGGAGGGGTGAACCGTGAGGGGGGGAGAGGAGGGGACGGTAGTGAAGTGTATTATGTACATTTGCATATTTGCCTGCGATTACATACGGAAATGTCTTAGAAGGCTTCGCGAAGAACCATATTGCCAGAAGCGTCTGTGGTGCCGAAAAATTGGAATCTCGACCGAATCGCGGACGCCTGTGGTTGTGCCATTCGGAGAAACGAGACGAGATACCCGGCTGCAGGTCAAAGCGATGTCTTGGGTTATGTGCCGCAAACCAGGGTGACAAAAGACCATCGTAGCATTGCCGAGTAAAGGACCTCCGTGCTGCTGCTGCTGCTGCTGCAACCTACATACGTACACCCATACACACACAACCCATCCATACCTCCATATGATACGTACATTCACCCACGGCCAGGCTAGACTAGGGGGGGAAAACCACCACCACACGCCGTAACCTCATGCAGACTGGTATTATATTAGCGTAGACAGAGTACTGGGAACGGGCGGAAAAGTCGGGGTCCTTACATACTACGTACATACGTAGGTACATACATACATACACTACATAATACATAACGTCTTACGTTACTCTCAGCCTCCTCTGTCCAGTCACACTCGTCAGCCAGAGCTGCGTGAGGCCATGCTCTATAAGCTAACCGTTAGCTGCTAATAAGCGACCTCGAAATTTTCCATCTGAGGCGCACTTCCTCAGCTGAGGAGGCGTCATGCGCGCCGAAATGAATGATGGCGGGAAAGGATTTGCTGGCGCGGTAGGGTCCCGTCTCGAACTCTCCTTCTTTTCTACTCCTCCCCTCGTGGCTTGCATGGAGCCCGGAAATCCCGGCACTTGATCTGGGTACTACATACATTCATACATAACATACATACGTAGCAGATAGGTAGCCATCGCTTTCGTTCCGCTTTGGCGCTCGGACGAGCAAATTGGCGATGGATAAGAGCGGCCGTGTTTCCAAGGCACGGGAGAGACTTATCTCCATCGCAAGGTTCTTTTTCTTCAATGCTATTGCGGCCTCCGGTTATAGTACCGTTTGCGAGAGCCGCCTGGTTTCCATAACTCGCTAGCCAGGTAGCCAGGTAGCCTAACCTAACCCACCTATGGGTCTCCAAGTCCGACCTTGTAATCTAGGGACGGGAATCTTCCTATCTGGACAATCGTCCCCTTGGCGATGGCAGTGATGGCCCAGTCGACAGTTCCTGTACTATTCTTAGAGGTGATGGGATTGAATGTATCTACATTATGTATGGCATTCTAATAATATTTGAGGACCGGCCGGGGTAGAGAGGGATTCACTGATGGATTTGGCACGCGGCTTCTATGTCGGAGACGAAGCTCGTTCTGGATTGATGGATTAAATTGCTCCGGGATATGCAATGCGAGTCGCGACCATGGTCATGCCGCCTCCGGTCAAGATATTACATGCTTTTCTACCTACCTAAGTAGTCTGCGGTTGCTAGCAGCAAGTTAGTTGCCTTGCTTGATAGCTTGATATTTCCCACGCACTATCGCTGCCTAGCTCCCCCATTGAGCAGTAGAAAGTGGCATCGCCACAGCATCATGATCCACAATGGGCGGTAGCCCGTAAAGCCCCTAAATTGATTTGTATGCTAATTATGTCTGTTGCCCTGCTTGATATGTAATAGCAAATGGTCTTCGTTTGTGTTTCTGCCGTCTCGTATTGGTCGTTTATAGTACTATTGCTGCCCTATCCTACCTATGGCAGTGTTTGAGGGAGATAACGTTAGAAAATAACTTCTAAGACGCTCGATGCGTTCCCTACTCGGATAGCTATGGTAGATAGTAGAAGCAAAGTAGATGTTCTCTATCCCACTGATCTAGTGTAAATTCTTGTTTTGATATCGTAGTGCAGGCAAAACATCTCGTAAAGTCGCATATGTTAGGCATGGATAATGGCTGCATATGCACTTTTCTCTTTGGCTAGAATTGCTTAACCGACCCATCTTCGTGCGCTTCTGAACATCCTGATCCAGGGTCCAAATTCTCCCCACTGCTCGAGGAGAGCAGGTGGTGCGTACGATGCGGCATCTGCCACCACTGACCGTTCGGGATGAGGCATCAGGGCCAGTACGCGACCGTCTTCGCTAGTTACACCGGCAATACCACCAGGACTGCCGTTAGGATTGAACGGGTACTTCTCTGTCACATTCAGGTAATTGTCGACATATCGAATCGGTATCTGGCCTGCTCCATTAAGAGCGCGTAATGAGTTTTGTGAAGAGAATGACGCCCTTCCTTCGCCGTGAGAGACGACGATTGGGAATGCCGAACCGTGCATGCCATGGAGGAAGACTGAAGGCCTCTTTGGGTTGTCTTCGATCTTGACCATGCTAAAACGTGCCTCAAATTGTTGGCTTGTGTTCTCTACGAACACCGGCCAGTGCTCCGTGCCAGGGATGAGCTCCTTGAGTCGTGATAACATCTGACAGCCATTGCAGGCTCCAAGAGCAAAAGTGTCCGGTCTCTTGAAGAACTCTTCGAATTCCTTTCGAGCATTCTCGTGCATTAGAATAGACTTGGC
Organism: Jackrogersella multiformis; assembly: GCA_902806575.1. NCBI lineage: Eukaryota > Fungi > Ascomycota > Sordariomycetes > Xylariales > Hypoxylaceae > Jackrogersella > Jackrogersella multiformis. The sequence goes on along the minus strand of CADCXD010000005.1, from coordinate 2,249,682 downwards.
CCAGCCCTGTCCAGCTCCAAGCACATCGCCGTAGGAAAAGCCGCCACAGGCTGCCAAACCCACAAAATCTGCTAATGAGCGACCCGAAATAACATCTGTCATCATCACATCGATTGGGTCAAACCCTGCTGCTTTGAATGCGAATGCCATTTCAGCATAGCCGTTGACACCTTGTTCTCGCAGAATAGCCACTCGGGGACTCTTGCCAAAGAATCCAGTTATAGAAGCAGTAAGCGGTAGGATGGTATCGGAGGGCTCAAAAGTAAGCCTATAGGAGAGACCTGGGTCTGTCTGTTCGGGGATGATCGAATATTCGGACTCGGCACAAGAAGGGTTGTCCCTGAGCTTTTGCATCTCGAAGGAGGTCTTCGACCACCACTGCTGTATCTCCTTTCTCTCCAGACTGACAATAGGTGTTGCGCCATAGCGAACTGTCAACATCTGCTTTGATTTGGGCTGAACGCTTCCAAACTTTCTGATTAAGCCTGGCGGTGGCCCACAAGTTGCGAAGCATCTCTTGAAGTTTGTCTCATCTGAAGCTCGTACTTGGAACACGGCGCCCAGCTCTTCGTTGAACAATGCATCGACCATGTCAGCAAGCGAGTGAGATTTGGAGATTCCGTCCATCATTAGGTCAACTCCACATCGTCCCGCAAACATCATCTCGGCCACTGTTGTGATCAATCCTCCATCGGATCTGTCGTGGTAGGCAAGAACAACACCACTCTGGTGAAGTTGAGACAATGCGTCGAAGTAGTCTGTGATTAAGTCGACGTCTCGCACATCTGGTGCCTCGTGACCGACGTAGCCGAATGATTGGGCAAGGGCAGAGCCTCCCATAGCTCTCTCACCGTTTGCTAGGTCAACATACATGAGAACCGTCTCCCCTACCTCTTCAACACGTCGAAGTTGTGGGGTCCACGTCTTTCTAATGTCGTCGACTAACGTAAACGCCGAGATGACAACTGATACAGGCGCAGTTACGCTCTTGGTCTTTTCGGTCTCGCTATCCTTCCAAGCTGCTTTCATGGAAGTTGAGTCTTTGCCTACCGGTATGCTGATTCCCAGTCTGGCAATCTGTTAGTATCTCATATAAAGCTCTTCTGGATGACGACTCATTTTTAGAGGAAACGAAAAAATATATATTTCGAGGAAATATAGAAGGGATTCAACATAGAAGAAAGCATGTCCATAGTGAACTCTACAAGTGAAGAAGTAAAAGGAGATAGGGTAAGCTTTAATACGTACCGAGGACACATATCGACCCCAATTGCTTGAACTGCTTCGTAGAGAGCGGCTCCTTCTCCGGGGTGATTTACCGCAGCCATCCAGTTGGCAGACAATTTAACCCGTCGTAGGTCGTCCATGATATCCGCAGCGGCTAGGTTCATTAAGCTCTCGGCAACCGCCATGCGAGCAGATGCAGCGGGAGATATCAATGCAATTGTTGGCTTCTCACCCATAGCCATCGCTTCGCCATGCCTCGTTTTTACCCCTAAATTGAATGACGTGGCCGTGACTGCAACATCGGCTACAGGTGTCTGCCAAGGGCCTACCATCTGGTCTCGCGCAGTTAAGCCACCAACGGTTCGATCTCCAATAGTGATTAGGAAGGACTTTGACCCCACGGATGGCATCCAGAAAACCCTCTGCAGAGCGCTCTTTAGTAGCTCAGGCTCAGACAATCTGTCCCCAAATGCGGCCTTCAAGCTGGGAACAGGTTCGAACCTCGGGAAATTCGGTTTATGAGAGGTGACCATACGCTGTAAACGACGACCTGGGGGGAAAAGGGTTGACATTGGGAGATCAATAGGCCGAGAGGACGTCTTCTCCTTCGCATTTCTGTCGGTTAAAATCAGCTTAGGGGAGCCACCCTCGTTCTCGGACACCACGGTGCCGACATCTGAAAAGCCACAGCGTTCACGCCCTGTTTATTGGTCAATACTAAGTGGTGGGCTCCAAGGGTGACTAAAACATACTGCAGATGCTCACGAAGCGATTCATTCCTTCACTGTTGACTAGTAAGACGTAACGCTCCTGAGCTTCATTGCACCCTATAATCATAGCAGTTAGCGATGTCCTGGATGGCACGCCGAATGGAGTAAGTAAAGGGGAGAGCATTTTCAGGGAATTCTTACAGATTTGGAGAGGGCTCATGCTACCATCCGCACTTTCTACTTGTCGAAGTTCGAATTTACCTCCAAATCCAGCATCTTTAACTAGCTCTGGAAGAGCATTTGACAACCCACCAGCGCCTACATCGTGTACCATTCCCTGAGGACTCGTAGTTAGCAATAATATATTTGCGTATCGAGCAGAATATTTGAAGGACTCGGAACCATGATGTTTGGGCAACTTGAAAGTCTGGGAACACTTACGATAGGATTCGAGTCCCCAAGACTAACACATGTATCGATAACCATCTGGGCTCGACGCTGCATCTCTGGGTTGCCTCTCTGTACACTGTTGAAGTCGAGATCAGCAGTTCCTTCTCCAGAGGCATTACTGGACGCGGCACCACCGCCGAGCCCGATTAGCATCGCAGGGCCGCCGAGTACGATAACATGAGCTCCCTCATGCACATCGGTTGGGTTCTTGATTGCGTGCCCTGGCCGAACTCTACCAAGTCCACCCGCGATCATGATTGGCTTATGGTAGCCTCGCCAGTCTGTTGCCTTTCCAGAATTCTCGTCGCTCTTGTTGTTGCCAGTTGTTAGAAGCGTACGGAAACACCCGGTAAGAGCAGGGCGACCAAACTCATTGTTAAAGCGAGCAGAGCCGATGGGTGCTTCAAGCATTATGTCTAGGCTGCTCGCGTAATGGGCCGGGCGGCCGATTTCAGTCTCCCAGGATTGGTGGCCTGGAATTAGAAGATCAGAGACCCAGAATCCAGAGAGACCAGCTTTGGTAGCCGATCCTCTCCCAACAGCGGCCTCGTCGCCTAGAAGGTTGGAAGTCAGCAAGATATCAGGTAGGATGCCCTTATATGAACTTAGAGCGCCCAGCTAAGATTGTATCGATACACCGCTAGGTGCAGTCTTGCAGCACTTGCGATGGTAAATAAATAAATCAAGAGCTAACTCACGGATCTCACCACCTGATCCAGTAGCAGCTCCCGGAAAAGCTGGAATAAGGCTAGAGATTAGCATTTTTACATTCACTGAAAAAGTTCATAACGTGTTGGTTAGATACTCACGAGAAATAGCAGTAGGATGATTATGAGTCTCAACTTTGGCTAGTATATGTACGACTTCTTTATTGAGTTTCCAGGATCCAGTGGTATAGTCAGGGGCCCAATAACTTCCCATCTCGCCCTGCATTACAGCCGCATTGTCGCTATAAGCCGAGACGGTATACTGGGGTGTTTTTCTATGCGTATTCCGGATCATGTCGAACAGACTTGCTTCCTTAGTTAATCCATCTATGGTCCAACTCGCATTGAATTGCCTGCCATTTGTCAACAATTTACTCTTTAGGAAGGCTGAGGAGCTTATCTAAGGGTTTTCTTTGCTGGGAGTGGGACTGTTTAAGGCACATATCAGGGGTAGAGCATCCTCAAAAATAAATCGATTGCAAGGCCCATGTAATACAGGGTAGAATATTCATGAACGAGGCTAGCACATCTAAGGGTTATCATAACTTACTTGTGACGACAGTGCTCGGAGTTGACTTGAGCGAACATGAAGAGCTCAATGTCATTAGGCGGTCGTCCAAGCTGGGTGAACTCTTGGACTAGGTATTCCATTTCTGACTCATCTAGAGCTAGACCATGCTTAATATTATACGCTTTAAGCATGTCGAGCGGACTCTGATCTGCGGAAAATATATCGACAACTTCTAGGGGAAAGGGTTCCCGCTCTATGAACATAGAGTTAAGATCTGGTTGATCTGGAGATATGATTTCCGTCATCCGATCGAACAGTAAATCCTTGAAGGGGATTTCATCATTGGTGAGAGGGGTTTCGAACTCAAGTGTGAGGGATCTTGCTCGTTCTACTCGATGAACCTGTTCCTTGAGGCCACAGACTTCGCAGACCTTGGTAGCTTTGGAACTCCATGGAGATATGTTCCTCGGTATAATGTAATAAGTGCGGGTGTAGCCGATATGTGTTAAGGGCGGAGTACCAGAGTTTTCAGGTAAGGGGAGTAGTTGGCGGAGTTTGGGTTGAATAGCCTCCTTGTCTCCTTTGATATGCGCGTAATATATCCAAGAGCCCAGGATATTGGTGACCTTGGTAGACGCGGTCTGATTGATACGGTCTTTCAGTTTCTTGGCCTCAGATGGCGTAAAGCAGGACTCTCCTGTAATAACTAGATACTCCATCTTATCAAGTGGTGACCAAGTGGTCTGGTAACACTTGAAGTTAGTTGGAGGTTCTAGCTGAACGCGAATGTGGCGTTTGAAGTCTTGTCGAGAATCGCGCTGTAAAAGAAAATGTTCATGGCATTGTGGGGTTTATGATCAATGATCAATTAAGTTTTCAATGGAGGGGTAGAACAAGACCCTGCATGTACACATACTATGTATTAACCAATCTAGCCAATCATTAATCAAGCCTAGACCCGACTCTGCGTCGAATCAAACGTGGTATAAGACGATAAGCGTTATCGTATGTGATTTTAGCCGCCGAGTCTTTACTATGTACCTAAGTATTGAATCCTCTCATGTACACTACTACGTCAGGTGTAGTACGTCAGTCTTAGGTAAATGTGTAGATCTAGGTAGTAGGTATTATTAGATTGACCCCTACACTACACTAGGTGCAAATTTCGTTAGTCTCGGTAGGTCGATTTTCGACCAGCTGTTTGATAAGGTTGAATTGAAGTTCCACAAGTCGCGGTTTTCTCCTTACTACCGCGTACATTAGCTCATTTTAGATTTAATTTCATAAAAACTCCAATTCCAATTCTTTCAATACAGAGAGCAGCCCTTTACTTCAACCAGTCCCGTAATGTACTTCAGTCCTCGTCAATGTGTCTAATGTGTTTAACGTGTCTAAACGTATCGATTTTTATATAGAGTTGGGATAATTGATAATTGGTTTACCTTAACTATATATCAGGCACCGCAACCTTCCGTCTAGTCCGGCGATCTTATCCTCGACATACCGTCCAAAATGCATCTCCTCGCGACCTTAGCTGCCTATGCGGCCCCTATATTCCTAATAGCCTCTCCGATCTTATCATACACAGATCAAGCAGTTGCCATGCATAGATCAAGATCAAGTGCAGGCTTCTCGCTCGATATCCCCCTTATCATGCTTGTTGCATCGATATTTAGGTTTGCCAGCCAGCCTTCCATTCTTCCGACCTTATATACACCCCAATCTATTTATTATACTGACAATAGTGATATCTAGGATATTTTACTACCCAGGCGCGAAATTTGACACGGCTCTGTTGATCCAGTCATTTTGCAACATATTTATACAACTCATCCTCCTGAAAATTGCCCTCGATCATCGACCGCCACCATCGTCAAAAGGAGGCGATGCTTCACTTCCTTTTGCAGGTGCCCAGGATGGATTTGCAGGGTTTCAACGACCATTTAATTTTTGGCAGTGGCGCTCTCCGAAGCCGTATGTTTTTATAATCTTACCTGCCGGTGCCTTCGCTAATCCTGTGGACTAGTTATTGGCAATTTCTATTGTCCTTATTTATCGGCCTGACTATACTCGAGTTGTTAATCGCGCCATTTCGATCAGTCTATTCCGGATATTCGGCATTAATAGGATACGTTGGCTTGTCAGTTGAAGCGACATTACCGATCCCCCAGCTTCTCGCCAACATACGCTCGCGATCTTGCAAAGGGTTTCGCTTTTCCGTATTAGCAAGCTGGATAGTTGGAGATGCCATGAAGATGTTCTGGTTTTTTACGTCCACCACTGCGATCCCATGGGCCTTTAAGCTCTGCGGCATCTTCCAAGCTACTTGCGACCTCGTTCTTGGTATCCAATACCTGATGTACGGCGACCAGCAACCGATTATCAAAACACAACAGTGGCCAGGAAAGCCGCATCTAGCTAGCCCCTACAGCAGCGGGCGACATACACCGATTGGCAGGACTTCGTTTGGGGAGAAGGCTATTTAAATGAATAATGACGTGACCTGGTCAATCTGCTAGAATCTAAAATACTGATGAATAATGCCCGCATGTATACCATGTCTATGGTTTAATAGTAAATAATGTGACATAGATAAACTCTATAGCTTCGTTATCGAACCAAGGCTCTAGATTCGGTTAGAGTGTGAAGCTGCTTGGATTGCAATCGATAATAATGTTGTCACAAATGACAAACCAATCCCGCGATGTGAGGCGTATTATTATCACTTCTATTACGTTAAGAGGAGCAAAAAAAAAAGCAAAGATAGTCACGCTGAAGATTATATCACTTTGCCTACTGCTGCCTAGTTGATAAGACCCATGTTAAAAGATGCATGTGGCTGGTGTGACACGGTCCTCATACCGCTATGCGGATGCTGTGAATTAGTGTTAGTGAGTACTTACAGTTTTGAATATCCTCAGCCGATAATCCGCCACATAAGGCTTTCTACAGTTGAGATAATTGTTAGCGAATAATGGTATTATACATTTTACGCCTAGAAGTCAATTGAGTATGATTTGGTCTGGTTTAATGTCGATTGAATGTTAAGATGTTCGAGGCCATAAGTCACAACTTAACAAACACACACATTTGTTCGCTTCAGTTTTAGAGGGATGTCGACCCAAATACTTTTCTTCTCTCACCTCAAACACTTACCTACCTACTTTGCCTTGAAGTCCAATTGAATTTTTCTCCTCTTACATATAGGACGCTATTTCTTGAGTTTTTCTTCTTCGAATCTTCGCGTCAAAATTAAAAGTCTACTTGCCTGACCATATTCAATTTGTTACCCCATTGGCTTATCCATATAACAGAAGTAATAAAGTCGAGTACATAAAGACATTTTAATCGAGTAACCATTATACCTCTCGCTTTACATATATTTGCAATTGGGTTTCAACCATCCCTTGATAACGGAACCTACATTATTAAATCGATCTTGTGCTTCAATTTGAGATCTCACCAAGGCCTTGGGGCGAGTTCTGAAGCTTTATAACGGCCTAGTGTTGTAAGTCGATTTTAAATAAGAATTCGTTTTAACCAGCCATCGAATTAATAACCGTACACTTTATATTCATAACACTAGCCTTGAAACCGGAACCTGGAGATGGAGACGGAGACCTTAATAAAACTGATTCTTATAACGACACTGCATTTTGTATAGTATCTGTACTAATTTGAAGATTTCAGAATTTAGGTCAAACTTGAAATACCAAGATTAGGCCTGAGGATACTGTAGCAACAACCACTTGCTTCGAAGATAGCTAGTGCATACCTACCTAGGTAGGCAGGTGGACTACACTATTAAGTCTACTCCTCAACGACACTGTTGGGCAACGGCGATACCACTCGCAAGTCAACACACCATTGGCAAGTGACAAGTGAACACCCGCTCAGCACGTAACTTCCGTTGCGTAGCAAATTGGTAAGAAAACGTATCCACCCTCTACCCTCTACCCTCTACCCTTCATCTTCGACCTTATTCTTCCTTCACCATACCATCTACCTCTTACCAACATAACATTTCCAAACCGGACATCTCTAGAGCCCTCATATGAATATTTCTCACCTTACGATATCCCCTCAATCCCTTTTACAGTGTCACACTTTCTTCCTAAATAAACCTCGCCGTCGTACCTGACACTAATCTGTCATCATAATTACATCCTTGAGACTAATTCGGTGTACGTTGCGTCAGTTCGTCTTAACGACTTCAAATTTATCGAGCCATAGACCGCACATAGACCTAGTTACACATACAGTAAGCTACTTCCATTTCCTAGTCTCTACATCAGTATCAACTGTTGCTACTTCCGTTGTTCTAGTTTGATGTTTCTTGGATCAACGTACCTTCCCCCTTATCCTACATATGCCCCCTATATCCTGCCCTTCCTTCGACTTAATTCTACCCACATGGCAACTTCCTTTTCACCGTCCTCCTGTTCACTACCTGCCCTAAAAACACTACCCGCCTCCTTCGACATAAATTACAGTTCCACACGTAACCGACTAGCCTCTTCTTCCTAAGCATCTTCAACTTCAGACAACCTCTCCAACTTACGCACTGCTCGATACAACCTCGGCCTTTCACCACCTCCCTTCAGCTCATAATACCCTGACACCACCAAGGTTACATCATCACCAAACTTGACACTAATATTCCTACGCAGGCTTCTCTGAACCTCTGTCACAATGCCTGCTCCTCAGAACAAGACCAACTTTAGAACCTACGATGCCAGCACGCGCCTGCTCGCTGCAGTGCTCGCTTCCATTCAAGGCAAGGTTAAACTAAACTTCAATGGTATGTATGCCCAATTTTTATCATTATCCTTGACTTGATAACCTAATGTTCCTTCCTACCTCTTCTTCGTTTATTCATAGCGGGTGCCTTTCGGAGATCGCCGTCCAAGTTAGTGAGGACACTAGAATAAGGATTATATATAATCATCTGCGTTCTATCTACGAAGGTCCCACGTCGCACCCCGTTCTTTTGTAGATTTCTTTGGGCTGATGTAGCAGCAGACCTCGCGGCTCTAATGGGCGGGGGTACGACCGGATCTGCCGTAGACCATCGTCTGCGTCCTGTGAAGCAATTAGCTAAGATGCAAATTGCTTATAAAGAGGCAAAAAAGGACCCGGGCGAGCTGCCCGTCGAGACCGGAGGTAAACTTGTTCATGTGCTTTTATCACTGACCATCACTCATTTGACTCCTGTTACGTCTATTATTTCCTGTTACTACTACTACCTACTTATTACTATCACCTTTAAGCAACGAGATAAACGAAATAGCTAACAATCCCTGCCAGAGATCCATAAGCTCTTCGGGGAGTCTACTCCCTCTGGCATCGAGTGGCAGTTCCGCGATATCAAGGCGCTTGGACGATTACAGCAGGAGGCTATCGAGAATGGCGACGACCCGGCGGACCTCAAGCCGGGCGTATCTACCTCTGGTAGAGCGAAGGCTTCGAGCCCGGCGACTGCCAAGAAATCTCGTACCCCTAGTACCACCGCTACGAAGCGCAAGCGTGGTGGCAAGAAAGTCGCCATGTCTGAGGAGGACTCTGGCGACGGTGGTCTCGATTCGAACTATGATGCCAAGGATGTCCATTCAGATGACGACGAACTACAGGCCACGCCCACCCCGAAGCGACGAAATGCCCGTGGTACTGGCGCTAAGGCTAAGGCTACCACTACCGCGGCCGCATCCTCTAAGAAGAACGGCACCGCTAACGGCACCAACGGCGTTTCCCGCAACCTCTTCGGCAAGGGAAAGGGCAAGGCCGAGAAGTCTACGACCAGCTCCATCTTCGGCAACGGCACCGCGTCCGGGGATGACGAGATCCAGATTGTTGACCTAAGCGACGAGAAACCCGCTCCTAAGACGTCTGCGCGTTCCTCTCGCGTTAAGAACGAACCAGAGCCCGAGCACGACGATGGTATCCGCGCCACGGAGAACACTGATAGCGACCAGTTCTTCGGTGATAGCATGTTCGGCGAGGACAGTGACGAGCTTGCAGATGGCGAAGTCTAATCTTCGCAAGTATGCAATTTGGGCGATGACCTCATTGCGAGTGTAATCACCCGCCTGTGCCTTACGGCGTTTTCGAGGAGGCGTAATGGATTCTGCGGCGTTTTGGGTTTCTCCTTTCGTTATCAATGGTCGTGCGAGGTAACGGTCACTGCTCCGTCGTCACACACCGATGGGATTCCATTCCTTCACCATAGCTGAAAAAAAACCATTAGGGGGGCTTTGTTGCTTCCGCCTTTCCTTAATAACTCAATCGTCATCGGAAAGGGGGAAAAGGGAATGGACAACTTCATGAGTTTCTGGCACACAAAAACGAGACGACATATTCTTTCGACGACTAGGACGGATACGAGTTGTAGGCGGACTGGAGGGATGATGGATGATGGTCAGGAGGAACGTTCAGATGGACTATGCGGACGGTATTATCACAACGACATCATCACTCCTTTATCTCCGCCAACACTTCGATTTTCTATGGGCACATTTGAGATGACTTAAGCTTGGCTTATCTCTTCGACATTTCCTCGCAGGCTACTGAATTATGGACCCATACTTGGGTCAGTTCTGAGCTCGGTAATATCCCTGCATTGCTGTTTCTATTTTCTTTTTCCTTTTGCGATGAAATTTGAGGATTTCTCACGGTCCGCAGATGGATGGACGGGCGGGCGGGCAGATGTATTAGATAGATATCAGTAGCTCCGGCTAGCTACCTCACCTACACTAGATAGCCAAGTCGTCTGAATACTATCAACGCGTTGTCTTCCTTTTTTTATTGCAATGAATTTATTTTAATTTATAAGTAAGTTCCATAAGGCGTCCTTGTCGACGTAGTCGTGGTGTATGATGTTGACGAGCCACGAGTCGGCCCTGGCCTGCTCCAGCAGCCTCTCGCTCTCGGAGCCCTTGCCGTAGACCTGGGCCCACTCGGCGAAGATGCCGAAGGCCTCCTCGCTCCAGGCCCTGAAGCTGACCTCCTCGATGATGGTGGGGGTGATGATCTCCTTGCCGGGGAAGACGCCCCAGGTGACGGCGTTGGTGCTGGACTCGCGGACGGCCTCGCCGGCCAGGCCGCCGGTGGCGTCGGAGGAGACGAAGTCGCCGGCGGCGTTGGCGGCGTAGAAGCAGACGGTGTCGTGGACCTCGGAGCTCTGGAGGCGCTCGAGGAGGACCTTCCACTGGGTGGAGGGCAGGAAGAACTCGACGAAGGCCTTCTGGAAGACGAAGCCGTGGTGGGGGCCCCAGCCGAAGACGGGGTCGGAGGAGCGCAGGCCGTCGACGGCGGGCTGGGAGGCGACGGTCCACCAGCCCTGGGAGTTGAGCCGGATGAGCTTGTCGGTGATGGTGCGGGTCTCCTCGTTGAACTCCTCCTCGCTCCACGGGATGGCCGGGAGGTCGCCGCGGAGGTGCCGGACGAAGAGCTCGTTGACGTCTTCGCGCTTGGCGGGGTAGCCCCAGAGGCCGACGGCTTGGGATTGGGAGACGTGCAGACTAGGCCCGTATCCGTCTATCTCGCCGTACGCCGGCGATCTAGCGTCGCCCCACCGGCCGTTGGGGAAGTCGTCCCATGTCGCTTCGCGGCCGAGCACGCCCTCCCCCTCTGATATCGCCAAGGTGTTAGCTCGGCTGTTGATGGGTTCTGCCGGTATACTGGCTTCGGCTGATGTGGCTTCGTACTCGGGGTGTGATACAGATCGCCCAGAGATAATGACCCGGTTGCGAGGTTCTGAACCGACGTTGGACTCTCTTCGGCCTCGAGAGTTATTGATGGTTTGGGAGAGGCGTTCGTGATCTGATCCGTTGACTTGGAGAGTCGGGATCTTGGACGTAATATCCTCAACAACTGCTTCTTCCCCTATGGGAGTACTAGGAGGTATGAGATTTGTCCTCTCGACAATGAACGATACGGCCTTCTCGAGGTTGAGAGTATAAAAGTGAAAACCCCTAGGACCGGGCGTTCTACTTGCGATCTCCTTGACTTGGTCGACAATCTCACAGAGGATGTCCACACCGACGCTCTTGACCTTCTCGTCATCCTTCCTAACCGCATCTAGTCGAGACATTATCGCGTCGGGTATTTGAGCGTGGCTGAGCTTTGTCGTCCTCTTGATCATCTGGTAGCTCTGGATGGGCATCAGCCCCGGTATGATGGGGATTGTCTTGAAGGCACCGCTTGAGTGGCTTCTCAGGGTCTGCTCAAACTTGTCATAAGCTTCCGTGTCGAAGAATAACTGAGTCATGAGGAAATCAGCTCCCGCCTGGGTCTTTTCGACCAGGTAGGGGAGGTCATGCTCTAGACTCTGGCCTGAAGGATGGCTCTCATCGGCATGACCTTCGGGATACGCTGCGACGCCAATGCAGAAATAGTCGCCGTGTGTCTTTCTTATATATCGCACCAAATCGATCGCCCAAGTGAAAGCTTCATCTATGGCATCCTCCGGGTTTTCGTTTGGATCCTGATATTCTGCAGCTCTTGGAGGATCGCCTCTCAAGGCCAGGATGTTTCTAATACCCAACGCCTTCGCATCTTCCAACGCCCTGTCAATTAACTTTCGGCTCATGTTTGTACATGTCAAATGTAGACACGTTGTCAGGTTCAGTTCCCTCTGACATATCTCGGCCAACTCGAGAGACTTGGTGGCGGTAGATCCTCCGGCACCCCATGTCACATTTACGAATAAGGGCCGTAAGGCGCGGGCCATTCGATCTAGACGGTCGCGTAGGTTCGAGAATCCCATCGCGGTCTTTGGCGGAAAGAATTCGAGCGAGAAATAACTCGAATCAGCCGGCAAAGCGGCTATCTTGTCCGTGATCCTCTCCATGACGAACGTTCACCCTTGGGAATACCCGAACGCTTCCAAAGCAAAGAAATATATGGATTGAAATAGACGGTCTCCCCTTTTCTTCTACTCCTTTTTTTTACGCTCTTATAAAACCCTGTTCGGACCGGACAAACACCCGTCAGCGAGAGTAGATATGGTTAATATATTAAGGGACTGGCTCGGAGGCGATATCGGCTTGAAGGTGTCTAGCCGATGGATGGACAACGGAAAAGGGAGTAAAGTATCAATTAAGAAATTCAATTCGACCTAAATATGGGATATCATAGGCAAGCTATAAAAATCGCTCTGAGCGGCATGTTGCTTCTCGTGTACGGCATCTGTATTTGGCCTTACTTAGAACTTGTAAGAAGGATTATTTGAGAAATTTTCCAAGGTTGTAGGTTGATTTCTAGCAAGGAAGACTGGAATCGGATGTGTGGGGTACCTTGCATAATTGGTACGACCCCGCGTCACGGTACGTAGTACGGATATACGGATTACTTTGTACAACTTAGAGAACTTGAATCTTAAAACCTACATATCTGGGTAGGTACCTATGTACCATCCAACGTTACAAGGTCCTTGCTTACTTAATAAGGCATAGATAGGAACAAACGGCCAATTGGATGCCGAAATTAAACTTGCTTGGTCCGGGATCGGTCCCCTAATACAGTACCCGCCTTTCGGAATACTTCTTAAAAGCGCTAGGACAGTCTGCATCCTTATCGAATACATACCTAGCCCAGGTAGTATATCGAATTTGTCATCGACATCCATGCCAATTCACTAATTATAGGGCGGATTTGGTAATAATGCTACACTACTTAGGTAGATATAATCCAATCTAGGTAGGTAGTGAAAGGCTACATGATGTAGGCAGTTGAACACACGTGTGATCTTTCTTTGCTGTCATTACCTTGCATCGCTGTCTTATTTTGAAGATATTGTATATACCTCCTATACTCCATACCTATTATATGCCTACCTTTTCCTAGGTACCTATTCTATAATCAAATACATACCGACCTTTATCTAGGTGCCGTATCTCGTACGGACGTCCGAGACACATGACTGCCGTGCCACATCAAAATTGGGAACAGGTATTAGGTCAATCAGGTCAATCAATCATGGAGGCGACCAATGAAAAGATGGTCGATATGGCGAAGCCTTTACCGAAGGACATGTCCCATCACTTCTCTGATGTCACCAAGGCACGGGCGCCTAGTAAAATGAAAGAGTTCTACAAATTCTTTCAGATCCCGAATATTGGTCAACTTGCCGGCGGTGCGAACCCCTTTTTATCTCTATTCCTTACCTGCTTAGCCCTACCGCCAACGTCCGCGCAGACCGCCGGAAGCTAACTCCACATATCTCAGGCCTCCCGAATGCGCAGCTCTTCCCGTTCGACACGCTAGAAGCTCAGACCGCGAGACCGGATCGATGGACCCCGTCGCCGAACTATCCCGGTGCCGACGGCCCGCTGTCTTCGCAGATGGAGGCGACGTCCATCTCGAACCAGCCTGTCGCATCCCATGTCGTCGTGCCCCACGATGCACCTACTTCGGACGTAACGAGGAGGATAGATCTGGCTTCCGCCCTGCAATACGGTCAGGCAGACGGATACCCGCCGCTGCTTTCCTTCATCCGCCAATTCTCACGTGACGTATTGCACCCCAATGTGCCGTATAGGGGAGGGCCAGAGGTTATAATGACAGTCGGTTCGACAGATGGCATGTCCAAGGCCTTGGAGGTATTCAGCAACGTCTGGGTGGAAGGGAAGAACGACATCCGGGACCGACCAGGCCTGCTGACCGAAATTTTCATGTACTCCAACGTGCTTACCCAATCGCAACCCCGAGGAATCCAGACCGTAGCTGTTGAGATGGACGAAGAGGGCATGGCGCCGTACGGTCCTGGAAGCTTGGAAGATGTGCTTGCGAACTGGGATTATAATAAGGGAAAACGACCACACCTGATGTACACTGTTACGTAAGTTCTGTCCAATTATAAACGTCCCCCTATCAGGGCTTACTAAAATCGTTCTTCAGAATGGGTCACAATCCAACAAGTGGCGTCTTATCCTTACAGAGGAGGAAGGAATTGTACTCCATCTGCAGCAAATACGACGTCATCATCGTCGAGGACGACCCGTATTGGTATCTCCAGTTTCCGTCGGCAGAGATCGAGGAGGCGAAGGCGAGGAACTTGCCGATCCCCGAGCCGAAGGTAGCAAACCCCCTCGAAAACAAGTCCGGGTATCCGTTCATAGATTCGCTGGTCCCGTCGTTCCTCAACGTGGACGTGGACGGCCGCGTCGTGCGGTTGGATACCTTCTCCAAGACCATAGCACCCGGGTGTCGCATGGGGTGGATCACCACGTCGCCGGCAATCGCCGAGCGCGTCTTCCGCGTCAGCGAGACGGGCACCCAGCAGCCTTCGGGCTTCGCCCAGGTCGTCATCGCCGAGACCATCATGGGCCCGCAGCCCGAGGCGGCGGCGGCGGCGTTCGCCGCCAGGCCCGCGAAGGAGCAGCCGGCCTTCGACGGCTGGAAGACGGAGGGCTGGGTGCGCTGGCTCGCCGGCCTGCGCGGCCAGTACGAGAGGCGCATGAACCGCATGTGCGCCATCCTCGAGGAGCACTCGTACCAGCTGAAGCAGTCGACGCCGACGCGCGAGTCCGACGCCGACTGGGGCGTCATCACCAAGACCCAGCTGTACGACTTCCGCTGGCCGCGCGGCGGCATGTTCCTCTGGGTGCACATGCGCTTCGAGACGCACCCGCTGTGGAAGGCGGCCGGGACCCAGGGCGACCTCGTCGGCGGCACGGCGCTGTCCACGGCGCTCATGATCTTCCTGACCCACAAGCCGCACCTGGTGCTCGTCAGCCCCGGCCTGATGTTCAGCGCCACGACGCCCGTCCGCGAGGCCCGCGGCTGGGCCTACTACCGCCTGTGCTTCGCCGCCGAGTCCGAGGACAACGTCGACGCCTGCTCCCTGCGCTTCGCCGACGGCGTCCAGAAGTTCTGGCGCATCAAGAGCGTCAGGGAGCTCGAGGCTATCCTCGACGAGATGAACGCCTTCGGCGACGGCCCCCGCGACACGGCCGGGCTGGTGAACTTGGGGAGTTGGATGGGCTGCTGAGGATTCCGAGGAGGCGGCGAGCGGACATGTACCTAGGTAGGTAGTAGGTAGGTAGTATATATCCACTAGTTTCTTGGACGAGCGAACATGTGCGAAATATTAGATGAGCGATGTGAGACTGTACGTAGTGTAGATATGCACGCCAGCCATTAAACGTTCCCTACCTACCTAGCTAGATGATTTATCCCGGATTTAGAACGAAACGAAGTAACGTCTATATTTAGTTGTCTTGATAATCATCTCTATCAGCTGCCGAGCTCCGATGATGTGAGCTATCTATGACTAGCTACCAGGCTATGTGACCAATTAGCTATAAAAGCTGTGATGACATCGTAATATCTAGCAGCTGGCGAGAGGTCCGATCATGATGGAGGTTAAAGTTGAATGGCAAGTCTTCGCGATCAATATTATGTTATCTTTCATAAGATTGTATCGCTCGAGCTCCAACCCAGGCATACCTACTTTATATTTAGCCCCACTATCGAAATGGGTATTTAAATCCGGCTAGGGCACATATATCTCATGCTAAATTTAGCTGGGAAAATGTGTAACGAGGATACTCCTCAGAACTGTTTTATTTATGAAGGGGATAAAGGGGACACGTTAGCTACCAAGTGAAGCTTACTGTTTAACGCAATGGGGTATGTTTACTATACGCAAAGTCATGACCATGTTGACGAACTAAACTCACTAGACATCATGGATAATCGACATTGAAGTCGGAAGTGTGACGATCATAATGAGAATGCCCATTGATTCATGACCCTATGATCCATTACGCCGTGATTTAACAAACGATGCACCATTTTCCTCCCTCTAGACTACGCTGCTCACCAAGCTAGTCTAATCCTCGCGCAGCACCTCCAGGAAGGTCTGAGCGGTCTTTGGAGGCTTGCCGTCTACCTTCTGCTGACCTAGCTTGTCCTTCACGAATGTGGCGTGGTACGGGTTGAATCGCAGCATGACTTGCTTGTTGCGTAGAGGGTTCTTCTGCACAGCAGCACGCTTGGTCAAAGGACCACCCTTGGGCGCCTCGAGAACGCTCTGGATTTCGGAGCTGTTGATCAGACGGCTCAGGTCAGCCTGGGAAACCAGGTTGGAAGGCAGCAGGAAGTCCTTCTTCAACTCAGAGGGTGTAGTGGTGGTGCCGTAGATCTTGTCTAGGGCCTTGAATGCTGCCGAAGTCCAGACGATAAATCGGCCGAGGTGGCCACCAGGGGCGAGCTGGAGGAGATTGAGGGCATAGACAGAGCTAGTCTCAACACCGGGAAGGTTACGGGTTCCGGTGACGAGATCCTTGCCATCAACTTCGGGATCGTAGATGACTAGAGGTCCACGTCGCTGGCGGTATCGGCGGCCCCTCAGCTTACCCTTACCAGCGCGCAGCTTCTTCGACTTCTTGGCCTTCTCGATATCGGCACTAGCACCGACGGCGCTTAGGATGGCGAGGGCGCTCGCAGTCTTGGCGGCAACACCACCCTCGAAAGCGGCCGAGTCAATAACGAGAGGGACTTCGGGGACGGAAGAAATCTGGTGACCGCGGGCGAGCAATAGAGGGGGGACAGCGGAAGCGGCAAGAGCGGAAGCAGTAGCGAATCGCCTTTCGAAGTATTAGCCATAGTATTCCAATGCCTAGAAAATCCGTTCAACTCACTTCTGGCCCTGGTTGACCTTGATGTGCCACTTTCGCCAGATCTTGGTAGGGGCGAACATGCGACCAGAACGACACATGTTACCGAAGGCAGCCTGACCAGCACGGTGGGTACCACCACCGGAAACACGGGGGATACGGGCAACAGCGCGACCTATGCGATACTGTTAGCAATTGCAATGCAACTATCGCCAAGTTAATTCATATAGAGGCTGATCCATTGATTGCGGTAACATAACAATCTAACCCCTCCACAGCGAAATAGATTATAAAGACTACTAGTACTAACCAGTTCCCCAGGATTCGGCGGAGGTTTGGTGACCAGCCTTCTCGCTCACGGCATACGGCTGTCGCTTGTTCTTTGCCATTCCGGTGTGAACTTGCTGGACAATGTCGGGTCGGATGGGGGAGGCGAAAACGGTAGGAATGGTATGAGTAGCTCCCGAGGGAGAACCATCCTTGCCGATGATGGTGACAGTCGGTCTCGAGGCCATCGTAAAGGTCGTAAATCTAAAGAGAAGATATTAGTCAATTAGGAAATCAGAAATAAAGAGGGAGGATAATACAATATTAGATGAAAGGTAAAAGGGTATATGGTACTAGTAAAATGGACGATTTGCGCAAACTTACCTCGACTCTGGTGGTTGATGGTCTCGAAGGTTGAAATTTGGTGATGTTTGAATGTTAGAAGTTAGAAAGAATAAAATCCCACCACCAGCAAATTATTTTTCCTTGTGTGCGTGAGGGCTAAGCGAATTTTTGAGCTGGTTCCACTTTTCTAGCATATCTCTTCTCATAAATGCATAGGTATTATATAATAATGCATTTATATGGGTATCACAAAATGCAAGACCCCTCTTCTATTACTTTTCTAACACATTCGTCATAAGGTACCTCCTAGGTAAGTACTGTAAAAAGGTATGAAAAATCGAACAAAATTATAATTGTTATTTTCTCTTCATATACGTGATGTAGCATAGTTTCATGTTCATAGATAGATAGCATGGGCTCAACGTCCAGACTTATTTTTGTAAGTAATAGCATTACATGTAGATATAAAGAAAAAGATGCAAGATGTAAGATGCAAAAAATGAGAGGGGAAAAAAAGAACTCCGAATCGGGGAATCGAACCCCGGGCTTGACGGTAATCCAAGAGTTGATATCTTGAGAGCGTCAAATGTTAGCCACTACACCAATTCGGACTCACTTTGAGAGTTGCAGGTTGATGCGTTAATGAAATTTCAACATCTTATATTTCAAACTACTCATTAGCCACACAGTATGCTGGGCTACGTACTGTATGGCTATGTAGTTAAACACAGTGCTTCAATTTTATTGGCTATATCGGTAAAACCACGGGTCACACTTGGGAGGGAGTTTGATCAACTTTGATGTCTTGATATCACACGGTTAATACTTAGATGTTTATCAAACCTATCTTTGTAAGAAAGCCTATAATAGCTTGATGTTCAAGCAAAGTTTCACTGAGCATTGGACCCTTGTTGAGATTCAGACGATAGAAAAGGTCTTATAAACACCCGTAAAGAAACTGGCACAGCTCTCGGATATGGCCATCTTTGAATCTACCTAGGAATCAAAGCATGGCAACAGTGCTTAAACAATGTAATGTTTGTATATACCTATCATTACTGTATCTCTTGTCCATGAATGCAGTCAGCAATTAGTTTTGAGTTGATTACTTTCCGTCACATACGGCGAGGGCTACTCTTCGTAAAGCTTTGTAAAGGTCGTGATGGCATTTGCTGATTGCATTGTTGGCCCTTGGGAAGAGAGGCGCTAGGACAAGAGAGGAAGTTGTAACTTTTATAGGATCTCCCCGAATTTGCTGTCAAAAGATTCTAGATCTTTACGAGGTACCTAGGTATTCACATATGTACATGTGTTATCCCTGCATGCGATCCTGGTCGAGAATCATCGATCTCTGATTTGGCCCGCTTAACACACGTGCCGATGGGGTATGCGCGGTTGTAAAAGGTACCTAGGTACTTACCAAGGCAGGGAAGAAGGAAAAAGTGAAATTTCAAAGGCTTCCAGCTTTTTCTACCTATGTACATGTATTCAATAGTCCCAAGTTCACATTTCTTAACTCCACACTCTTGGAAGTGATCCTTTGCCGCCGAGCTCCGCGACAAGACAAATCTCCCAGGACATAACCATCATATTTATATAATTGGAGACTTCGAATTTGCCCAGCTATTTTCAATGTCCATGGATCATATGAGATTATTTACTACTTTATAATGATATTTTACTATTCCGTCCTAAACCTAGATTGAACAGCATGGGAACTGGAAATAAATTCATCTTTAATTCAGCTCATCATCTGTTTACAGGTCGCTGCATATACCAACATGGCAGGACCCCTACACAGATGGCTGCTTGAGCTGTTCAGCTCGAGCTCGAACTCGAACTAGGTAATAGTAGTACTATGTGACGGCCACTTAGTGCGGCAGCGCGGATATTCGAACCCCCGTCGGCTATCAAGATGGGACTCTTGAATACAGTACCCTCTCCTCCGGCCTTTGGTATGTTAGTACCTTAGGCCGTATATCTACCTATACCTAGATAATTATCGTGTGCTTACCGGACCGAGCGTGAAAAGTAAATCTAGGAAGGTCAATGCATCATGGGTGGCAGGCCAGCAGGCCAGCAGGTAAGCACATGACACCTATGGCTTATGGATGGCCTACATATTTTAGTTGTTCCGATTAACGTGCGGCTGGCAGTTCTCATGAAAGGTTGGGTTATTAGCCAATCCGCTTTGAAGTGTTACCCTAGGTGGTATTGCGTCGCTGCAAGGTCTCGTATTTTATTGTTGCAGGGGCCTTTGCAGTTACCGTGCCTGGGCGGCTCGTTCTCCTATCTCGCAGAAAATTGTCGAAAGATTGTCAGGCACAAGGTGGTAGTGAAGTATTCTGGCAAACGAACCAAAATTTACGCCCGCATACATCTCTTATCATGTTCCCGTGTTGGTATTTGAGTCAGTATTCCCTAGCTTGTTTTTCCGAGTTGAAGTATCGTGCTTGTCTCCTTCGACGGCGTTGTTGTCCTAAGAAACATCCGAGGTTAAGGTAGCCGTTTCCTGGTCACATATTGGTAATTTAACCCTTAATGTTTATTTTTGTTATTTTTGTTTGATATTCTATTTAAATCATATAATCTACCGCGATGCATTGGGGTATGTTATGTTGGGGAGTCATATTATTCTTGAATGCCTTCTCGAGGGCAGATCCAACTTGGCCATCCCCCAATGACGAAATCGAAGAGATCATGTACCAAGTCAAAGGCTATAGGGCTAGAGATTTTGGTGGGACCGTCATTCCTTGCTCCAACGAAGCATCTGGACCTGGTCGACAAAATGCTGCAGAATGGTTACGAGCAGCTTTTCATGACATGGCCACGACTACATACCTAAGCAATATACGAGCTGGGGGGTTAGATGGCTCCCTACAGTACGAACTGACTAGCTCAGACAATCTTGGACCAGGCTTCAACACGACTCTCAAGTTCATGGCCGACTATTATACAAGCCGATCAAGTGTAGCGGATCTTATCGCCCTGGGTGTATATTATGCTGTTAGGTCTTGTGGAGGCCCTGTGGTACCTGTTTCTGGTGGTAGAATCGATGCAGCAACAGCAGGTCCTATAGGGGTCCCGTTGCCACAGAATACTGCATTCACTTTTGAGCAGCAGTTTGTCCGAATGGGATTCAATAAGACAGAGATGATTCAAGCTACTGTCTGTGGTCATTCCATTGGCGGCGTTCACGAGGTCGAATTCCCTGAAATCGTCCCAGTCGGATCCACGGCGAACGGGGAGGCCCCTTTGGATTCAACCGTTGCAACCTTCGACAATAAAGTCGTCACCGAATACATCGCTGGTAACACGACCAACCCTATGGTAGTTGGACCATCGATCAAGGCTACTAGGAATGCGGACTTCAAAGTATTTAACTACGATGGGAACGTCACAATAAGAGCAATGGCAGACGCTACGAATTTCAATAGTATATGTGCTACCGTTCTTCAGAAGATGATTGACACAGTGCCCAACGGCGTGATTCTGTCAGATCCTATCCAACCATACTCTGTTAAGCCAGTTGACATGCAATTGGCGCTTAACTCTGGAGCATCCACGATGCAGCTGACTGGTCTTATACGCGTTCGAACAACTAATTTGGGGGGAGATTCTGTCTCTAGCCTAACGTTAAATTACAAAGATCGAGGCGGAGGTAGCAACTGCGGGAGTACAAGTTGTCGATACACGGCAACTCTTTTGGGTGCCACTCAAGGTTTCGATGACCAATTTGTTGTAAGTGTGCTGAATAATATATGGTGGCGTTTACTAGTCATAGTCTGACATATCTAAGTGGTTTCCTATCAATGCTGCTATTTCGACTTCTGCAGGCATTTCATCTTTTACCTTAACCCTTAATATGGCTAGTGGGACGACTCAAACTTTCGATAACAATGGAAATTCGTATCCTATGCAAGACGCAATCTTGATTCAAAAGCCTCAGAGCTGCCTCCTTTCTGGCACTCTTACCGTGACCGCAGCTGTGAGCCACCCTACTACTCTGAGTTGCAGAGGCTTGCTGACCTGCTACCCAAGGTTCGCAACGACCGAAAATCTCTCCCTGTTAACATGCTCGTCTCATACAAGACCCCTACGGGAAACCCTAATCTTCCAGTGCCAACCCTAAAAAAAGCCACGGTAACTATGACCGAGGGGACTTGTGTAGGCGCTTATACCTTCTATACAGCGAATTACACTGGCCTTGGCGATCTTGCGTATGCATCGAAGATCGATGTCATTGGCGGAAGTGGGACTTCAGCTCTAGTAGATGACTTCAACGCGGCAAGCGACTTAGCAGCAACTTGTCAGGCTTTCCAAAATCCGCCATCATCTCTATGCACTACCGGACAAGGCTCGACGCCTCCTGGAACGTCAACGACCTCGTCTATAGGGACTACGTCATCAACCATTTCAATCAGCACCACGTCGACTTCCTTAACTACCAGTACAAGCACTTCTCCCTCGGCACCGACGGAGACGCTGCATCATAGACAAATCTTGGGCGAGTATTCGCTGGTAGGATGCCAAAAGGAGTCAACTGTGGTGGGTACTCGAGCTCTGGGTGACGCCGCATTTACTTACGATAGCATGACACTGGAAGGCTGTATGAAGAACTGCACTGGGTATATATACTGGGGAACCGAATATGGTCGGGAATGTAAGTTTCCGAGATTCACAGGCTCCCTAACAATTGGTGTGGCTGACATCCTATGTAGGCTACTGTGGCAATTCGCTCCATTCGACGAGCGAAGAGGCGCCCCTGACTGACTGTAGCATGGTCTGCGGCGGAGATTCTACCGAATACTGTGGAAATGGCAATAGGATAGAGCTGTACAGCACTACAGCCAGCCAGCCCGGCCCGACAGCCACGCTGGCTCCTAAACCGACTGTGTCGTCATACACCCGGGTCGGCTGCTACACCGAACTTCCAAACGGTCGAGCCCTAACCGGGGCAGCTTATGCAGACGATGCTATGACGCTGGAAATGTGTGCTTCGAACTGCATTGGTTTCACGTATTGGGCCGCAGAGTACGGACGCGAGTGCTATTGCGGCAACACGCTAGATGGTGGTAGCACACCTGCTCCCGATGCCGATTGCCAAGTGATGGTATGCGGCGGGAACCGTTACGAGTACTGCGGAGCTGCACTCAGACTTGAGCTTTACGAACTGGCAACGGCCTCTTCGGCATCACCTACAATGGCCACAGCGAGCCCGAACATATAACCCCTAACCCTATGGCTCTATGATGTGTTATGTTTGTTTTTGTTTTTTTAAGGAGATATGAATAACAGGTATTATATAAGCATAGTTAGATATATAATGAATTAGGTATATAAAATTGAGCTTGAGTAATTATACAGAATACATGTATGTAGCGACATGGCTCATTTAGTACCAGCCTGGCAGCCTGGCAGCCTGGGTAACCCTGGACCTGGAGGTATTGTGGAAATGAAGTGAGCAGGTTGAAAAGTTGAGATGATGGTGATTCAATAGACCCATATTTTTTTATAAAAGTGTAGCGAGATTTTAAGGCGTCTTCTAGCGCGTCAACCGCGTAAATTACCTCAAGCTACCTACATATAGGTACCGGTAGGTAGAGGAGTGCAAGGCTACATGTATGTACCTACCTAGGTAGGTACGTGTAGAAGGTACCTACCGGTATCAACTTGGTGGCAGCCGCAACCACCCGCAACCCATCAAAATCTACCTACCTTCCGGTACGGATCATTAGGTACATAGCTCACTACATAACCTACCTAGGTACTTAGGTAAAGAAAAGGAAGGCCTGGATCACGAATCATTTAGAACCTTAACAAACCCCGCCGCTCTACTTTTATTTTATTTTATTTCTTGTCTCAAACGTTGAATCCGTCATACTCAGAATCGCGCCCTAGACTTCTATTACAATTCGCCATAATTGGTAATTTGTCCCGATATTTGTTCGTTGCAGAGAGAGTCGCAGTAGACTGCGGCCTGCGCATACCTACACCCATGCAAGAACAATTTTACATTTTTTTTGCTAACTTTAACTTTTCTGTAGCCAACGTCTGCAGCTTTTCTTTGTCGGCGCATATACCTCAAAGCGATGCCTATGCAAATAGGCAGGAGATTATTAGCATACATAGGCTCCTTCATGCTATAAGGACGAGAGAGTCTGAGGTCAAGCATGTCGACTGGTAGGTTCTATGAGGCCAATATTTTGCATGATCCATGGTGGCTGACTTCTAAATCAAAGGCACACACCCTTCGCGGACCCAACCTCATCTAACATACATTCGAAGATCGCCGTGGAGGTTCAAGCAACTCGACGAACGATCGATCTTACCTCAACCGAGTCAGCCAAAGCCTTGAAAAGGGCACTCGCAACATGGGTAGCTCTTTTGTAGGTTCTGGCAGTCAGCATACTCTATGAACCAGCGCTGCTAACTTCTTATGGTAGAACAAGGTGAAGCTTCAGAGTTTAGCTACAGTCGTGCCTGTCAATAACCTCAACGGGAGAAACCAGAATCCTTCGCGCCTTGTACGATCATCACCTCCACGACCATTCTCGAGCCCGCCGCCTGCAAAACGCAAGAAAGTCGAAGACCACAGTGCCCACACCCAAGCTCACATTGCCCTCCTGCCAGACTCTGATAGGACTCCCGACAGGCCTATCACCCGCAAACGCTCTTTCGATAATTGCAGCGATTCTCAGCAGACATTAAGATCACAGCCATCTAATGGCAAAGGAGCCCAACCAAACGTCTCCGAATATCGAAATTCCGAAAAGTTCATAAGGGCGTCGTCTAGAAAAAGACGTCGGTATGACCAATCCGAGTCTGTCGACAGGATTTCTCATTCCGAGCTTGATGCGGACAGCGACGGAGACGTTCAGGTTGTCGAGGGACCTGAAGTAGAGGCGGTTTCCCAAACACAAAAGCGAAACCAGAAAGAGAACTTGCAACCTTTCACGGCATTCAAAACCCGCTTTAACCCTAACCGTGATTTCAAGGGCAGTCACACTACCAGAGCCGCCATGAAGTTGGACCAGATCATAGATAATGCCGAACGGAAGAAAATCATACCTAAGAGCGTGGAATCAAGCCCAGATGAATTGGCCCCGGAGGCGCGAGATATTAAGGGAAGGGTGCTATCTAAGCGACCTGTAACTCCTTCTCCGAGTTTATCCAAAAGGGGTGATATTTCACGAACAAAATTCTCGACTTCGTCTCATGCTAGACCGCAGAGTGGGAAGGAGACAAACGGCGAGTTAGACTTGGATCGCGCTACCAAGATCATTGGTTCAAGACTTCGCATCGTGCGGGCTGTCTCGGGCCTGTATAAGTATGAAGCGCAAAGGGCAAGCAGTGTGAATGAATGCTTTCTAAACTTGCGAGATATGAGCTCTATCCTACATCCGACAAATTTAGATGGCGAACTCTTGAAAGATTACGCTTATTGTACCGTCAATTTGAAGAAAATATCCGATATCGTAATTTCACCGAAGCCGGACTCCTGTGTGGCATTAATATCTCGTTCTACAGATGCTACGATCAGTGGTAGCCCTAAGCTAATGATCGAATTTCGATCGCTTGAAGACTTTGAGCACTTCAAAGAGTGGGCAGAAATGGACAGAGAAGACGTAATGCGACCTAAAATCATCGTTGACGAAGACCCGTAAGTTCCGGCGCTCTCTACCTCAAAGTCGCCTGTTAATGAAATATATAGGGATAAACTTGATAAGCGATTTGCCCGCATGATGGAAAGTGCACAGAGGAGCATCGCTATTAGGGATGGTGAACCGATAGGAGATGACATCAAGCTCATCAAGCACAATGCGGCAGATCGTGCGAGGCAAGCGAAGTCCACTAGACAAGTCAAGACGAAAGATCTGATGAAATCTCATGCTTCTACGTCGCTGTCAAAACCCGAAGTGACAGTTATACCGGATGACTGCCGCCCCCATAACGCTCAGAGGCCGCTGCGTACGACGCGCTCCTCCGCGACCATGCTCAGAAGCCTTTCTTTGGAATCCGAGTCCCCCGAACCTGAAGGTTGGACGGTCAAGAACAAAGGCTGGGAAAGAAATTGGCGTAATTCTCTAATTTTCCCTTCTCACGGCAAGAATCGAGCTACTGTCGACAAGGAAGATATTCTCCGATTAGATGAGGGTCAGTTCCTGAATGATAATGTGCTTATTTTCTATTTGCGCTATCTTCAACATTCATTGGAGGCAAAGAGGCCAGACTTGGCCCGGAGGATTTACTTTCACAACACATTTTTCTACGAGAAACTTAAATCTTCGAGACCTAACCAGGGCATCAACTATGATAGTGTCAAGGCATGGACCTCCAAGGTCGATCTCTTCACAAAGGACTATATCATTGTCCCGATCAACGAATTTTCCCATTGGTACGTTGCAATTATCTATAACGCACCGAAACTTCTCCCGTCCTCAGACAAGATGGCGGCTCCCGATGATCGCCCTACGGACACAATCACCGTCGAGGTGGATGCCCACGACTCTGGAAGACTATCCAGTGCTTCTCCCCCAAATGAGAATCTGAGCGAGCCCGCAGATGCAGAAGCTGTGATTGCTGCAACACATAACGATGTAACAAATCACCTGAGTCGTATGTCAATCAAAAGCCCAGGCCCCCTAGATGGCGAAACTAAGCAGACAATAGCCATCGACCCAGAAAAGCACAAGGAAGACGCACAATCGAGTAGCTACGAACAAGGTGTCGAGCCCGATTCGAGGGCGGACTTAGAGCAGACTTTGTTTCCCAATGGCACTCAACAGAAGAAAACTGGAAAGAGGCCGAGCATGGGTGCTCGAAAATACCCTCCAGACCAGACAAGGATTATTACTCTGGATTCGTTAGGAATAGCGCATTCTCCAGCTTGCAGCTGCCTTAAACAGTATTTGATTGCAGAGCTTAAGGACAAGAAAGGCATCGAGATTTCGACTCCTGGAGCTTTGGGCATGACAGCCAAGGAGGTCCCCCAGCAAACAAACCACTGCGACTGCGGACTATATCTGTTAGGGTATATACAGGAGTTTCTCAAGAACCCTGATACATTTATCCGTGAAATCCTTCAACGTACCTACAAGATTGCTTGGAATCTTAATCCATCGCAGCTGCGAGGTGAGATTAGGGACTTGATTTTTGAACTTCAAAAGGAGCAGCAGGATCGAGAAGACGCTCATAAGGAAGACAAACGTCACAACAAAAATGGGCTGTTGAAAAGAAGAAAACCAGTTCCAGAGCAGCAGCCACTTGAAGAAAATGCCTCGGCGGCAAAGGAGCAGGTTATCGTTGAAGGCCCGTCTAAGCCTTTAGAAAGGGAAACCATCCCCGAAGAGAATAGTACTGTTGTCACGCCGAAGCCGAAATCGCCTACCCCTGACGTCTGCCATCTAGAAGGCAGACCTGCCTATGACTCGGAAGAGACTCGCCACATGCCCGGTTCATTTCCTCAGTCTCCGGTTATTGACAGGACAAATACGAGTAGCTCCTCTACCGCGACCGATAGTGACAATCCCAAGCTAGCTAACATCCCCAAGTTTGTCTCGCCGCTTCCTGAATCCCCCTATAGCTCTTCGCCAAAGGGACCTATGGCTGTTGATGTTTCAGAGGTCGCCCAAGGACAGAGGCGAGATCTTACTCATGATTATAGCAATCCTCAGCAAGCTGGTTTTCAAGCGGAGATAAACGATAACTCTACACGATTTCTCAAGAGCCATAATAGACCAGATGTCAAAAGCCGAATCCAAGAGGAAGCGCCTAGGACTAGTCCCTTCTTTGCGGGCCGGCATCCCACCGACAAGGAGGCCTCCGCTAAACTACGCCAAGAACCGGATCAATTGCATGTCGTAGTCGATCTTTCCGACTAAATTACGTACAAAAGTTAGCATAACCGCACCTTCGTGGTCCGGCAAGGTAGAAATGGATATGTGGTTTACTCGGGGTCATCGAGAGGTATCACCTTGATCTCGCACATATCTGCATGGGAACGGCGCAAGTGGTTGTGTTTTAAAGATTAGCATCGCCCATATACCCCCCGCGGAGAGCTGGATTGTGGCTTTTTATTGCCCGCGAGTGCGGGAGGTCACATAGGACGGTGAATAAACAAAGTGAGCTGAAACCTTGACTTCAGTCTATGCGGAGTTTCGCGTGGACTAATTGCGTCGTCCACATCGTGTTATTAGATGCTCTGCCATTGAATGCTCTATACCTAGCATATATTCAAAGCAGGAGCCCCATCCCTATTTAGTGACATGAACTTGCTTAGAACAAGACATAGCGAGATTTACACGTACAATCCCAAATTATCAGTATTCCCGCTGATAGGCTGATGGTATAGTGGTAAAGAGTATGCTCATAGTGTAGTAAGGGCGTATTTATTGTTACAACCTTCCGAGGGACTACATACTACTAGATGAGATGATGCGAAAAGAGCAACATGTTTAATTACTGTATCTTTGCCTTCCTCTGTGCGCCTATTTTTGTAGCTGTTATATACACATTCATGTTATGGAGGGCATCCTCTTTGCAAGGTACCCACTCTTAGCACAGCCAGGGGATGCATTAGGGGTTACTCAGAACTCCAGAGATGTTTTGGTACAAACTGCCGAGGGCCTTATCTATTACACCTGCATACTGTACGTTAGAGTAGCTAAACACAGAGTTCCCATTACGGAAACTAGGAGAGGGAGATCTCCTCGAGGCAACACGACTGCAGAACCACCAGGAAGTCGGAGCATCGTTTCCACATCTCAGATTTGCAAAACGCTAGACTAACCAACAACCGCGGCTAGAAATAAGTCCGTCGGATCCATCCCCCGTGTCCTTTCTTTCTCTCTTTTCTACCTCGACTTCTTCTCTCCGTCCTTCTTCTTGAGGGCGGGCAGCTCGAAGGCGCTGCTGACGCCGCCGGCGAACGCCTTCCAGGGCCCGAGGTCGAAGGACTGGCTCCAGGTCAGCACGCCGACCCACGGCTGCACGTTGTAGCTGACGTGCAGCTTGACGTCGTCGGTCTCGGCGATCTTGCCCGTCGGGTGCGTGATCTGGTACTTGGGCTTCTGGTTCTTGAGCGCGAGCTTGCCCCTGTGTGGGAGGTTTGTGTTAGCTTGGCTGGTTCTACCACTACTACTTCTTATTCTTCTTATTCTTCTTCGACACTGATATTATGATATTATGATATTGCGATATTATGGAACCCGTTACGTACCGGCTTGGATCTATGCTCTTGCCGGCGGCGCTCTTGCGCAGCTTCTTGAGCGAGGCGGGGCCGAGGTTGCTGAGGTGGTCGGCGCTCGGGCTCGTGATGATGGCGTCCCAGATGACGGCCCGGTTGGTCTGGTTCGTGGCGGGGCCGTCGGCGGCGGAGGGGGGCGCGGGCCACTCGGCCGTCACGTAGACGAAGACCTGCTTGGTGTTCCAGGTGAACAGCGACGACAGGTCGGCGTCGAGCGAGAACTTTATGATGGCGTACTCCTCCTTCTTGGTGCTGTAGTAGTGCGGTCGGCCCTTGACCCTGCGGTTTTGTCACTCCTGTCAGCTAGCTATCCTGTTTATCCATCTTATCCATCACATCGGAAGGTTATGAAGGGGGTGGGGGGGGCTCCTACACTTGAACGTTGGTGGCTTTTATGGTGGCGCCCGGGGTTCGGGGCGAGGTGAAGTCGGAGGCAGCGATCAGGGCGGCAACGACGAAGGCGACGGTGGTGAAGAAGCCGAATACATTTTGTATTCGCGTCAGGGAGTTGTACATGATGGGCTTAGAATTCGACCCCAAGAATTCGGGGCGCGGAGGAGGAATCGAGAGCAGATGTCGTTATTTACTAGTCGACCGCATATATATATATATATATACGCGTATACAATGTCACCTTTCAATCAGTTGTTAGGGTTGTCCTCGTCCGCCCTTGTTCATTCCTGTTATTAATGTGTAAGATCAGGCATTTGATGTGAGGCCACGTACGGAATATGGGAGCGCTATGATGGCCCCTTATCGATAATTGCTTATCGAATCCTATCTGTATTTATCGATAAGGACAGCTTTATCTCCCTTCTTGGCACCCCCTTTTTACCAGTCTCACATATTTTAATTACCCCTATTCATTAAGCACAATGGTCCTAAGGTTCAATAAAAGGAAGAACAGGTTGATATATTATGTGAACTTCAGTTTATATTTTACTCTTGAATTATCGAATGAAGTCATTTTATTTTCCTATGGAATCATTTGCATCCATCCCTCCTAGCTTCTGCCGTGACTGGCGCCTTACTATTCGATGCGAGAAGATTGATATGACTCTCCCATCAAGCCAAATACGAGTTTAAAGCATCAAATGTACCCCAGATTTACTTATATCAGATGCTCTTGCTGCTGATGATCGCAGGCTTTGTGTTCAATGTTCCTGATATCTACTTCGAGGATTTTGCAGGTTTAGGCTTCGGCTCCTCGCGACGGTAGGCGAGGGCGAGATCCGGTCCCTTACACCTAATTGTTAGCATCTTATCAAAGAGCGAAAACTACCAGCGCTCACCCAATCGGAAGCATGGGCATCTAGAGGGGCAAGCTGAAGTGTGCCATCTGGAAGTACCATGCTTTGAGCACTTGAAGCCAAGATGATGGTCCCTACAAGCAGCTTGGGTTCCATGTCGTCGAAGCACTGTCACTGATTTCGACCGGGGTGTGCGAAATGGTCAAAAGATTCGTCGATCTAAAATATAGTAATCCCTTTGAAAAAAGTCGATTCGATTTTTGAGATGAGAGAAAAAGGGCGAGCGTTGATACTTGGGTTATGGAACAACTGCTGAGCTATCCTCATAAGTAAACTTGGAAGATGACAACAGCCGCGGGCTGCGGAAGTCGAAACTATATCTTATAGGCACATCGAAACTCATTCCTTGTTGCAAGTATAAGACATGCTTAGGTACTCGGTTGATCATCACAACAGCACGTGGAAATCTCCTCATATCAGACTACAGGGCCAATCAGCAGTGTTAACCCATAGACTCCGGGAAGGATCAGTCTCGTAGTGACGATCCTCGTGGATAAATGCCGGTAGTATATTGTAATAATGTGTGTAGAAAAGATTCGCCTAACAATTTATTACGTTATTGTGTTCACTGAAATCTGTAGACTATCTAGTAAGTAACGCGACAGAGTCTCCAAAACTTCTATGGACATTATTCGCTCATACTAGTCACAAAAATGTCAGAGTACGTGCTACGTTACCCAAGCTTAACATCCTATATATCAAATGACGTAGGGAGCATTCCGGAACAGAGCGGCGCCGAGGCGATGATCATCGGGATAAATGTTGGGCTACCGGCTATACGGGGTTGCGAGTCGATCATTATACTATACGGGCCATGCTGAGGGCGGGAC
This sequence comes from Jackrogersella multiformis, assembly GCA_902806575.1. Lineage (NCBI taxonomy): Eukaryota > Fungi > Ascomycota > Sordariomycetes > Xylariales > Hypoxylaceae > Jackrogersella > Jackrogersella multiformis. The sequence goes on along the minus strand of CADCXD010000005.1, from coordinate 2,218,458 downwards.
GGGGTTTAACAAGCTCAAACGGGAATGCCAATATCTCTACCACTAATTGTAAGTGATCGAGGCACAATTTGACCAGAGGAATACCGAACTTAAGGATCGCCATAGTGAGCTGAGGTTCTAAGCTTGTACGTTGACTCCATTTGGTTCGTAAGCCGTGATATTTTCATGGTAAGTGGTTGGGAAGAAATGGCTGCATTGTGCCTCAGTTTCCAGTTATTGGGCATAAGTGATCATAGATGACAGTCTTAACGTAGCCACATTGCGGGTAAGAATCTAATGTTGGGGTCACGTAAAGGGGTATTCAATAGAAGTATAGTAAAGCTTATTGTCTTACATAATTGTATATCCTCTTACAGCGAAGACTGATATGTTAAGTTAGGTGTACTCTAGGCCATGAACATATTCTCAGTAAACATAGTAAATGTAATATATCAAGGTCTAGGTTACGAAATCTTATGTCTAGGAAAAAACACCAAGTCATCTTACCAGCCTCCATTTGTGACCTTTTACGCTCTCTCTGTCTCACAGGACAAAGTTCCATATATTGCGATAAAAACGTCTTGCTTCATCAAATTGTATCGGTGAATCTAATGGTGGGTAGATAAGATGACTCTGTTTAATTCGTATTAACTAAGTCCAAAACCTGCTCTTAGGGGATGATGCCTTGACAGGAATACAATGATTAAGAAATGATATGTCTTGAAGCATTGGTTTCCTCTCTTCTTGGCTAACACGTCTGGTACCCACGCAATGTAGCTTCAGTAATGTCTACTCAATAAACGTGATTCGAAGATCAGATGAATACAGTGAACGGCTTAAGGAGTAGGATATTATGTTGTATCATGCCTACTCCTAAGGTGATTCAGTGTCTTGAGTCACGGGTGGTTAAATCTTTTAATAAAAGGTCTTCCACGGTTCTCCGTCTCGTCTCATTTTGAGACGATTCATTTCTCCTCAAACAGCATTGTCTGGCACCCACAAGATCTTCGATGCAAGCTGCAACTACATAAGGCGTTCGATCTGAATCTGCTTGTTGTCTGTCCGCTCTAGAAGTGTGTTGATATCACATCAAGGGTGTTTCTCCTTAAAATGCCGAGGCGAAATATACTTTCGGGGATAGAAGAACGCGTGTTGGTATACGACCCACAAACAGAAAAGATTACTATCAAGAAGCTCAGCGAGGTCGAGAATGGTAATTAAAACTTCAGCATAGACGAGACTGCTTTTAATAACATAAATAGATGGAATTTTATACTGTTCAGCGCCCCTGGGCGAGAATTCCGACCGCTGGGATGTCTACGTTGACGACGCCGGGCAGCGGGTATGGACAGAGTTGCCAGACGATATACCGGAAGAAGGGTATTTCCTCGTTCGACTAGATCTTCGAACCCTCGGGACAAGGGGACGGTTTTATAGAAGCCACGGGAAACTTCAGTCAGTCTATGTCATACAACACGAATAGCCCGACCGAGGATATCTTATTGGAGAAACGCAAAGGAGTTATGTGCATCATAGATGTACATTAACTGACTCTATTGAGGGTTTGGTTCGGGTCCACAGATTGATCTACCTCGAAAATGGACGCATGAGCGTTTCTGGCAATTGGGGGGTTGGGGTTGGGAGTTTGTTTATTTCATCGACGGTCATTACAGCTAACTAAGCCATAGTAGTTTATAAAACCTTAAAAAAACAATAAATATGCATCTTCCCCTGTCCTTAAGGTGTAGTCTCTCAGGTGGTGGCAGAGGTAGTTGATAGGCATCGAACCTAGATGGGTGAACTGTTGCTAAAAGAAATCATGGTGTATAGTATAAAGGCAAACCTCAAACATCAATCTAACCCGGCCCTTTGCTGTCCATACGAGGAATATCTAGCTATTAGTTATGGATTTTAGTATTTCAACCTAAAGATGGATCATTACGGTTCATCCAGATCCACAAACTTATACGCCCAAAAGGAGCACCACTGAAAACATACAACGTCAGTAGTTTTCTATTCACGGAATTTATAGAAGAAATTGGTATCGAGGTACGAGTTTTGAGGGAGTTGGGTTTATTCTACAAGAATAAAGATAAAATAAGGATAATAAGTGAGGCATATACACACCATAAAGCAGAGCCCACCTACTCCGAGACTAGTTAGGTAAAATATAGCTACCTATACGATAGTTAGCCAAAGGCCACCCCTGTCCACGGGGGAGATTATCAGGCTGCAGTGGCAAACCTACTTTTTTTCCACGCAAGCCATTGTTATATAACGGCGTGCAAACATACACACTTAGGCCCACGAGGAAAGCAACGACTGAATACGCGAGAAGCATCATAGGTGCTTGCCAGGTGAACACCATGTTCCATCGGATGTAAACCTCGATGTTATTGTTGTCGCTGATGATAGTGGACGAGGATAACACGGCCGATGTTGGATGTTGTGGTCCTTGTATTCCTTCTCCCCCCTCACGGTCTTCATCTCCACCTTCCGGCTCGGTAAGAAAGAAACTACTACGAGCCCTAGTCCTAGCAGCAATTGCTCGCGACGATAGCATATGATCCCCCTTCACCGCTCGGTAGATCATGGCACTTTCGCGCACTAAGTCATGGCCCGCTCGTGTTTTCTTCTTGATAACGGCAGTGAAAATAAACGATTGGGACGCCGAGAGTAGGACCGCGAAGAGAGACAACACTAGAGAACAGTAACGCGCCGCGGGGCCGACCCAGTGTTCAAAACCCGTAGGCTCCCAGGAGAAGCACCCGATAACGGCCGCTGAGAGAAGAGTGCCCTTGTATCATTTCGTGTTGTTGTTAGACATAGGAAATGACTTGAAAAGGGAGGCACCTAATCACAGGGAATTTTCTCGTCTTTAAAGAGACGATACGTAGTAAACATAGGTAGTATAAATGAGAGACTTTACAATACAGTAAGTAGATGAGGAGTAAGACATACAGCTACTTGGACGAAGTAAAGCTCGTGTAGTTTGCGATCCCACCAGCTCGACAACATTGCGGCAAGCTCGGCATCGCTCTCTTGCAACCTTGTTTTATTCACTATAGACAGCATTGGTAGTAGTGTGTTCTGCCGGAAGAACCCGTAATAGGGAAGAGTGAGCAGGCTCATAGCAGTATAACCCGAAGATGATGCTATCTTATGAAGTGCGAATCGTAATCCTGCTGCCATGTTCGTCATATGGAGGCAATAGCCTGAGAAAGCGCAGATATATGCGTTAAGACTTATCCGGAAGATGGTTCTGTGGCTGATTTAGTATGAAGAGAGGAAGGCGAAGGAGGCCTCAAGGATGGCCGAGGTTATTACATATAGGTATGCCCAATGTGGCTGTATCCCCCCCCTTTTCCCGCAGCCTTAGAAATATATGTGCATATGACCCCAAAGCCAAAACGCCACTTCAACTACCACTTGTCAGAATAATAGCCAAACAGGGATATCAGCAGGTAACCGTCTAAATATTCTTCTAGGTACCTAGGTAGGCGAGGAATGTGCAATAACTGAATCTATTGTACTTAAATAAATATTCACAGCCCGAGAGTCCGAGAGCCAGAGTACAATCCTGTGTACTTTGAATTAACTAGGTAGGAAGTGTATATACACGCCTAACCTAGGTAGACACCGTGTAGAATCAAAGAGAAATACAACACTTCCTACACACTCAGGATTCATGTTCGTCCCACTCCCTTATCATTGCCCCTTATGTACCAAGGCATCTACCAGGTAGGGGCTGGCCCTCGCGATAAGTCCAGTGCTCCTCACAGGACGTTAGTGCATCCCCTATCTCTTTATTTGTCTTGTCATGCATGCCATGATCTTGTTTGAGGTGGGCGATGAACTTAACTTCGTCGATCTCAGCGCGGCAGGGATCCGGACAGTCACGAATTTTGCAATAGAAATGACTGCCCAAGGCATACCGCCTCCATTTACCCATATTCGCTTGGACACGCGCCCGTCTTGCTATGACCAGCTCTTCTGCGCATGTGCGCATAGACGATGCCATTCCTGGTTGATTCATATGCTTATTGAAAGCATCCGTCATCTTCTTGATAGTGTTTTTCCCGTCTTCCCTTGGTTCCCAAGCATCCATTTTGACATCCTCCAGTCCCCCTGGCTCGTTGAACCGGTGGTATGAAAAGGACATGGTATCTTCCTCTAATTTTTTCATGTGCTCATGGGTCGGTTCGGGATCTCCAAGGCTATATATGACATCACTGGCAAAAGTAAATAGCTGCGAGCTGCTCTTCATAGCACGAAATAAGATTGAGCTAGTTGGTTCATCCGTGGGCCTAGCTGTGCCGATGCTGACGAAAGTTCCGACAGCCATGTTCTTTGGAAGTTGCCTTTGCAGTTCTTCGAACATCTCCTTGGAGGGATTGTTTGCAGCCCCGAAACCTCCATCTTCAAGTATTTCCACCTGCTGTTGATATGAATTTTCACAACTCCTTTGCGTTGTTCGTCTTCTTGTTAGTTGCGGGTTGGTTTTCGCACGTCTCATGTTACCGTCGGTCATAAGTTCGAATGGTTCAAAGTACATGGGGGCTGCAGTGGTTGCTCGCGCAACATGCCACACACAAACATCTTGCGGCTTACCGTCATGTTTGGTTTTAAAAAAGTCTTTCGTCAATGAGGCTTTCTTCGATCTAGACTCCTGAGGCAAATTTATCTCGTATGAGCGGAAAAATCGGTGCTCATTAACGACACCACCGGCTATGTTTGCGATGACAAAGCTAGCGATGTATTAGTTGTAGTTGAGAATAGGGGCTCACTCTGGAACTTACACTTGGCATAGCCCATATCCTACGTCAAACCGGGCGTTCTGGGCATTGAACTTGCCCTTTTCCGCTCTCCGCATGATCACGTCCTTGATCACGTCCTCAAACCTCTTCGTGTCATATTTGCAACGAGAGATAGGAGAATTCATATAATGGAAAGATCGAGGACGGCCAAAAACATATCCAGCAAGATTCGCATATTCATGGATGCAGTCATCGACTGTCATTCGAAAACGACCCAATAGAATAGCTATTAATCTATTTGAATACATGTTAGTAAACCATTAGGTAGCTAAAGATCAAATGATCATCTTACCCTCCTGTAGATGTTCCGGCAATATAGTCGAAGTAGTGGCATGGCAAAAATGGAATGTATCCCTCTTTACCTAGATGGGATACGTTCGCTGATTCTTCACAAGGAGAGAAGCTAGTTATTTGGTGAGTTTTATCCTTGTCCTTTTTACCCTTGTCCTCTTCATCCTGATCTTCTTTATACTTATCCCTCTCTATCTCCGCGATATCTTGCATCAATCTCTTTATAAAGAGCAGACTATAGTACCCCCTTATGCCACCCCCATCTGAATTAACAGATTAGTGTTATCATTAAAAATTCGTAGTAGTGACATACCAAATGTGAGAACATGCTTTTTCAACCAAGGACCAGTCTGAGAACTGGAACTAGCCTCAGACTTTGACTGTTGGTCTACCATAAGGTATGCTTTACAGGCTGTATCCTTGGTGGAAGTCGCGGATGCTGTAGGTTAGCAGTTGCTTATTAATAGTGGCAGATACTAGGATACGCTCTAACTAGACTTTCTGAGAGGTAGGGGGTAAGGATGGACTGTGTATGAAGGTGATAGAAATAAGATTGTTATTCATGATCTCGAGAAGCAGCTACATACATTCATCTAAGAACCTAGAAATAAAAAAGCCCTCGTGATTATAAAGCCTCCAACACTCCGTGAAGCCTTCCACAGATCCCCTGAGTCTTTTGGTTCAGCCTCCCAGTACGGCGTCGTCCATGAAGAAGATTAGGACCGGGATCCAAGGGATCCATTATGAATATGAATAGTACTAGCGATTACCTGCATGAACCGCAAGTCGCGGATCAGCGGTCTAATCTGCAAAAGTTTCCAGGCCGAGATCAGATCCGTACCCTAGTAGGCTGGTAGGTAGGATTGATGGGTAGCAGGGTGATCGATTGACTAAGCCCTAGCAATAGATTTGGCGTTGAGTCGGGCAAGGTGACAATCTTTTTCGATGCCTGATTGGTTCCTATCATTCCAGGCCGGTTACAATGAGTGGGATTCAGATTACTTCTAATTGGTTAACATACATTGAGGCTTACGCCGTGAAACCAAGATGATGGAGGGCCCACGGCAACAGACCTATGTACATAAACTGCATAAAGCCACTATTTGGGGAGGCCGATGGTTTACCCCCACGTGGCGTTGAGCGGTCTTTCGTGATCATCGTAATACAAATGGCTGTGGTAGTGTTAACATGATTTCTGAAGGGAGAGCAGTGTTTCAACCGGGCTACTTTCATGCTCAAATATGATGGCCTCCCAGAAACCCGTACTCATCCTTTGGAACAAATCGATTCACCTACCAACTAACTTCAGATATTCTAGAATTATTTATTTATTTTAATTTTACTAGTAGGACATATTGTATTCATCGAAATACTCTTCACTGTTAAGTCCATCTTTCTTGAGAGGATGTCTGAGAATGCTTTATGGCCTCAACTCGAGAGTCGAGCCTTAGTATACGACCCCCAGATAGCTCAAGTAACTATCCAGAAGACCAGAAAGATAGAAAATGGTAACTCTACCTCTTGCTCTAGCAATATTTGTTTCAACTGATACTAGCAGATGCACATGAATATTGGACGCTACTCCTGAAAGAGCCGACAAAAGAGGATCGTGATTGCTGGGATCTCTTCATGGACAGCGATGGGGAGAATACGTGGGCACAAAGGCCAGACGAGATACCGAAAGACGGATACTTCATCGCTCGACTAAATCTCCGAACCCTAGGGATGAAAGGCAGGCTATTCCGAAAACATGGGAAGCTCCAGACAGTATACATCTTGAAGCCTGAGGGAAATTTGGCGGTATCTATGAAGAAGAAAGCTTGAAAGTATCTCTATCCTTGGGACTGGAGATGCTATATTGGTCGATGTCAGCGTTGCTTGTTTACATTTTGGAGAATAGAGTTACTATATTATGTTGCGAATGAGTGCTGTGTGTGATTAGGATCAACCTAGCTTAGTACTATTATTGGACCATTTCTATATCTGTTATTGAGTTGAATCATAGCCCTGTGAACAATGGCGAATTGCATTGGTAAACATTGAATTTTAACAGCTATTAGGATAACACCAATGGCGCATGAACGCTTGTTAACCTACGGGATGTCATTGGGGCAAGATTTGATAGAGGCTCTTGATGCCCTAACCTAGGCAGCCTAGTCGCATGTTGCACGACCTCCTTGTCTCGTATTTATCGCCATATGGACTGGACACGAGGCAGACATTAACTGATGACTGTAGTTAACTTGACTGACTGGCCTACTATTAATCTAGAAAATAGCATGTTGCTACGAACAGCTCTTAAACGAGGCGGATTCGAATCTTCCCTGGACTAAAGTCTAGTCTGGTAATGTATAGCACTACTCTCTAGAGAACCAGTCTCATTATTTTCTGGAAAGGGGGATAGCCATAAACTAGAAGGCTCGGTCCCATAAAGATTGCTTTTTGTTAGTACATAAGTGGCTGCTGTTGTGGTACCCCTATCTGACGCATCTTCATTCGGAGCCACACGCCCTTCCAAGTTCTCTTAGATGACCGGTGAGGAGACGTAGCCTCAAATATCAAGCAAGTACAAAAAAGAGGCGCTGCAGGATTCCATGTCTCTTCATGGGGGCAGCAAACAGGTACCTAGGCAGCCTTCATACCCTCTAGATAAAAGGGTGGACTTTTCTTGAAGGTGAGGCTTTAAAATAGTCCTTATCCACGGTTTCCGAACAAGGGAGAATGTCTCATATATAGCGGTGTGATTTTGAGTTCTCAAATTAATCGGTTTATCGCTACCCACGACTCTGCACTTTTGACAGGGCATTGCCTAAATATTGAAGCATCTTCTCTTTGTTGTTTTCGTAACGTCTAATTCATCTTGAATATCAACAACTTCTTAACAATGGTAGGGCTTCTATGGGTGCTTTACCACCTCGTCTTAGACTTTTAGTTAGCCTTAGCCCCTTTTTCTACCCCGTCACTCTGCCAAATGCATTTGGAGAAGCCCGGTGTAATTAGTCATGATTTATACACGGGATGGGTTACTATGTACAGCACCCAGTAGAATTACAAGCGCCTTTTCGCAAGACACCTCGAAAATATCGTTGACGACCATGCCACGTCCTATCATCAACCCATCGCACATAATATCGCCTGCAGCCCTGGTGCCTCTCTGGCGGCCGTAATCCTAATAGTACACATTTTCGCGGGTTTCCACCTGGTACTCCTTAAAGTGGATAATGCTCAGCCTCACACGGGCTGAATATCGGAACTTGTCGAATAACTCGTGACCGATGCGAAAAGAAAGTCTATAGTCGTCATGATTTTTTATGCAGAATCCAACCCACATAGCCATTCTGTGCCGCATACAGAAGTAGGATATGCTTAATAAGACAAAGGGGGTGGGGGAAAATGGATGATGCTGCACGAGATCTCCGGCACTCCAGTCCTGTAATTATTACTGGAGTTCTGTTGCTGGATTACGGAGATCGTGTATTACGCGTGCGATGGTGGGAGAGGGGAGCTTCTATGTTGAGGATAAAGTCATCCAAATGTGACGGAGATGGAGACTTAAAAGGGGATATTAGGTGATGCCTGAGCGCCAAGAGCTTCTTGTTGGTCCTGCAATTCTTCACCACCAGCCTCGATGCTAATTCCAAGGCCTACCTTGGCAGATTGCTAAAAACGAGGCAGTTAGAAAGATACTTTACGCTCGAAAGTTCACAACTTACAGTATAGTGGTCGACGTCGGCACAGAACGTCATCATGACAGGTGGCGCGACGCGCTTCTCCAGTATACAGCCCAACTTTCCCTTAGAATCGAGTTGGGCTCGGAATGTTGACATGCGGAAGTCGTACTTGACGCCGACAGATGTAATGCCCTCCTTCTGCAAGCCACCTCCCATCAGACCACCGGGGCCGGGGACAATCTGAAGAGTCATGTCGACACCAGCCTGTACCTTATCTGACAACTTCCGCCAGTATGTCGTGTTCAAGGCACCTTGGGCATGGAGCTGCGCAGTCGCAATCCAATCATCGGACTTGTATTTCGCGCAGTAGGACAGAGCAGACTCAGGCGGTTGGTTCAGCGCAGCTCGTTGCCAGACTGCCTCGATACCAAGGGCAAGCTTGCGGGTAACAGATTGAAGGTGGCTAAGGATGTAGATCCCAGTCAACCCGCCTTCAAGATATGAAGGGTTCAACATCTTCACGGAGGAAGTGAAGTCACTACCAGTATACTCATGCTCGATTGAGGCCATATCCTGAGAGCCTATCTGAAACTGAGTCTTGGTGACTAGTGAAGGGGTCCATCGGTAGTTGAATCTCGTGGATAGCAGTCCAGCATTGTCCAAGCTGCCTTGGAGGAAGACCTAAGGGCGAGAACAACATGTGTTAACACAGCATTCTCATTCATAGAAAATAGAGGAATGTTGATATGGAGGATCACACTGACCTTGTTGGTACCAAAGAGTCCTGCAAAAGCATAAGGATTCTGGTGTTCGCCCATGGCAAACTGATGCGAGACCTGGAACAACGGCGACAGACTGACAGCCTTAGTAAGGTCTGCTCTTATGCCTGAGTGCATGTAGTTGGTGAGGGAAACTTCGCGCTGAACCTCCTTCGCGATGGTCTCGACGGTGCCGGGATTTGACAAGCCGAGCTTGGCTCGTCGCTCGGAGAAAGCCTTGTATGCATCGGAAACTGCATTGGCTAAGGGATTGGTAGTTAGGATGCCTAAAGGCGACAGCCCGGACGGCTGCGACTCGAGATTGAGGGCCATTGTGGGATGGAGTGTCGAGCAAACTGACGTCTTTGATAAGAAATGACGACAGGAACCTCGGCTCGGTAAAAGAGGTAAGATTCAGATGTTTCCCGTTGTATTAAAAAAAAGAAAAAGAAGAATTTACAGACGCAAGATGACGACGTATAATACCTAGCTTTCCCAAGTCTGCGAGCTCCCGACAATTGGGTCAAGGCGTCGTTTGTTTTAGTAGGTAGCTTGCGGGTATCTTGAGAATTTAAAAAAAAATCAATTCTTGGGGCTTTTTTGCGGCAGTGAGATCAACATCCTTGCAGATGTCCTTGAGGTCTCCACATTTGATTAATCGGAATAATCCTTGTACCGCTCCTAGTGTATTATGTAATCACAGCCTTAGCTAAACCTCTAAGTGCAGGTGCCCCAATGATCCAATGTTCCAACCAAATTCCTACAACTTACAAAAACAGTACGTACCTAACCTAGTAAGGTACCTACCTTATGTAGGTAAGTAGACATTCCCGTCCCGCAAGTGACATCCAGAAAGAAATCCTTCACCCTTGGCTTTCAAAATTCAATCCCCATCTTTACATGCAATTCTTGGCAATACTTCTTCATTCAAGTGCACCCAAAAGAGTGGCGACAACGAGTCATACGGAGGTATTCAAGCAATCCAAGGTTACCTACCCCTAGGTACACGAACAGTGTGGCCGCGCGATTACAATCGCTCCGAGCTCTTGTTGAATTTCCTGACTTAGGCACCTAGATATTACTTTACTGGAGCTTTTATATCATATTTTTAGTGAAGGGTGACTATCTTTCTTCCTCTGCCTATAAACTCCCGTATCGCCATCGGATTTTATAACACTGGCCTTCATTCCATTCTTCACCGTGGCAACAATCCCTCATGTCATAGTGAGGCTTCGCACTCCTGACTATCACCTAGGGACTATCTAGTTCAACTTTACCGCATTCAGACCTCGATTTTCATAACAAGCAACTGGTCACTTTTCAAGTTGCCTGTTCTACGGGTTAAGGCAAACTGCATACGTCTTCCTACCTTAGGAACGCCTGGACTTGTGAGTTAGTGCAGCTGTTGCTGCGACTCATAACAACCCAGACGGTTTAAGAGCGAGCACTGTTGAGTCGGGTTACCATGGATACATTACTGTAAGTAATTGTCCTTACTTGACGATTGTCTTCTGGTTTGAGTATGCTTGCAATGCGTCGATATCCTCCAGCTGAAAACCTGGGGCAACCCAATGGTTAGTTTGTGATATTATTTTGATGGAAAGGACATACACTATAGATTCGTCATAACCCTTTCGAACAAGCATGGGCTCTGCAGAGATGTCTTTCGGTGGGGTATGATTTGGCTTCTATCGTCTTTATAATTCGAATAACCGAACCTGTATTGTCTTTTATCGACTCCTTAAAGAATGTGCAGCGTCAAGTCCACTCTGGCGATGATTACTACTATGAAGGGTCCGGTACTAACTGAACTAGGACTGCGGACATTGCCGCAAATGCTCCGAGATACCGGCGCAAGAGCAGCACCTTCATCGATGGCATTCATGATGTCCCGGAGGATGGAGATATGGCTCCAGCCCAGCTATACAGCACCATGTCCGGAAGACTCTTCCACTCCGGTCGTATTGCAATTGTCATGGTGGGACTTCCTGCTCGGGGCAAGACGTAGGTCTCAACTCACCATATATTGCCTCAAGCGGGCGCTAATATCATTATAGTCACATTGCTGTTTCGTTAGCCCGATATCTACAATGGTAGGCTGGTTTCCCTAATGTAATGAATCTTGTTATATGTGTCTTATACATTCTAGGTTGGGAGTCAAGACACGGATTTTCCACCTCGGAGACTACCGCCGGGCTACCGTTGGGCAAGGTGGTCACGTACCCGAGGATTACTTCTATCCTAATGCCTCGCCAGCTTCCGTCGTTTTACGCCAGAAGATCCTTAAGAAGTGTCGCGAGGACATCTATCGCTGGCTCAACCACGAAAACGGCCAAGTAGCAATATACGACGCAGTAAATCCTACTGCAAGTGGTCGTCGCTCGCTAGCCAAGGAGTTCGCGAAGCATGATGTTCAGGTAGGATCTTATACTCAGCTGGTACTATCTGGTAAAGAACCATTATTAACAACACCACAGACTTTATTCCTAGAGTCTTACGTTGATGATGACAATCTCCTTCGAGAAAACGCACGTAACGTCAAAATTGGTTCCCCCGACGTATGGATTAGGCACCTCTTTATTTGATTTAATCTGCGGCTAACATCTGTAGTTTGCCAAAATGGACCCTGATGAGGCAGCGAAGCTTTATCTAGAACGCATGGAAACTAAGATACCTACATTCGAAACCATGGATGAAAAGGAACTTAATTACATCAAGATGATCAACGCCGGCCAGAAATTCTTCTATAACAACGTATCCTTCAATTATCTTTCGCACCGTATCGTCTTCTATCTCACCAACACCCACATCAAGTCTCGAGCAACATTCTTTGTCCGACCTGGTACTGCGACAGAAGAAGAAAGTTACAAAGCAGACGCCCCCTTGTCCGAGGAGGGGCAGAAGTATGCTCAGGTAATGACCGAGACAGTAATCAAACATCGTGAACAAGAGCGAGCCTCACAGAGCGGCGCCGATGTGACGCTACGTCCACTCTCAGTGTGGTCTTCAACACGTATGCGCACCCTACAGACGGCGGATGTCTTCAATGAACTCGGATACAAAGTTCGTCAGCGGAGCCAGATGGCTGAAATTAACCCTGGAGTTTGCGAAAGGCTCAGTGAACGCGCCATTCGACGTCTCTACCCCGATGAAGTCGAGAAGCATGAGCTTGACCCGTATCATCACCGTTATCCACGTGCCGAATCTTATCATGACCTTGCTGTACGGCTCGAACCAATCATTCTAGAGCTCGAACGTGAGCAAAACGACTTACTCATTATCGCCCACGAGAGCGTGCTACGCGTGCTTTATGCCTACCTTATGCACTGTAGCACCATGGATATCCCCATTCTCAAATTCCCACGGAACGAGATTATCGAGGTTATCCCGGGTGCGTATCAGAACGAGGCTAAGCGTATCCATATCCCTGGCCTCGATCCTAGGACAGTCCCTGGTTCCCCAGAAGACATACGAATCCCCGTGCCAGACAGTGACGCTGGTACCCCAGCGCCTCTTCCAGGTGGCGGCCTCTCGGCACCCGCGTTGCCTCCTATCGTTATTGAAAAGCCGCCTGAGAAGGTGGTAAACACTGCAGCCGAAGCTGTAAGAGACAAGATCACAGATGAAGATTAGGTCGCATAGGACCTCACGTGGTTACTTGTAAACGTAAGAGGCACCACTACTGTTACAGTATGCATCACACTGCCACATAAACGTAATTCTAGGCAAGGTTACTTACTATAGCTGTGTTCATGAATAAAGGACGATTCTACAATGCATTGCCACATTTATTTGTGATAATAACAAAAAGATTAGCGTGAAATGAATATGTAACAGCTCATGTTGACATCTGGATTGTTTGATAAGTTATTAGGATTGTCATGATGTCTGTATTGAGTATCCCACCATCATAGATCAGCCAACTAGGTTAAAGGGCAAGACAAATATGCCAAAGCGAGGCGAGACAGGAAGTATTTTATACATAAGACGAGATAATCCGTCATCTCAATCCAACCTTAATTATCTCCCTATGTACGTACCTAGTAAGGATAAGTATCCTAACACCCGTAGACCTACCTATCTCTTCCCCTACCCCTAGTCCTCACATCTATACCCGCATGCTTACCTAACCACACGAGTCCCGCACCCAAAGCGTCAGCCTCGCGGCCCCGCCGAGGTCGCCCCCCTCACCTCACCCCTAACCAAGCCCGCGGCGGCATCCGCTCACTGCTCCCCGCCCGTCCCACCCCGCCCCGATACCAGGTTTCCCCGGTCCTCTCCGCGTCCGGCGGCGCCGTGGTTACGAGGCATTTCCGCCGTGGCCCCGGACGGGCGGCGAGAGGGCCGGAATGAACGAGCGGGTGGTTTCCGCGGGTATCCGGTATTTTGCGGGGGTTCAACGTGTTCCGCGTAGGTCTAGGGCTCCGACGTGGAAAATGGCAGGATGCGGCAGAGTAAGCGGCTTATGTCGACGGATATACCAAGACATTGTCGAGTGTTTATACATATACATTTATACCTACCTAAGTATATTAGAGAACCGATCGAAACAGCATGAATCTGATTTTACACGGTCATCGAGTGATGGTTTATAAAGAATGATTAGTTTGTATCATCGATGCATTTGCTACACTATAAAAGGTACGCATATTTCTGGTGCGTACATCTGACACTTAAAAAAACGCCGTTTGAATGCTGTCCGGCGTGGTTACCCATCCTCCAGGGCTCCACGCTCATGCAATAGTTTCAGACCGAGAGTTTACTCTTTACCGTATGCTATAACCAGCCGTGTTGTTTTTAAGTTCCTTGCGGCAAATATTCTGTATCGCCAACGCCCGCCGGGTATCTTGTTTCTCAAATCAATCAGACCAACCCAACCACGTGAAATAGTATCATTACTGCACTGTACCATATACAGTTAGCACAAATCATCCGCCAAGATCTTCAGAGAGGAGAGACCATATACACACCGATGCATTCCCTATCCGGCATATTTATTTTCTTGTTTTCTTTTCCTTTCCCTTTGTCGAATCGTGTTTTCGACTTTCCCCTTTTTTGTGTAGGCGTCGCATCCGCCTCATTCTCTTTCGCTGGATCCTTGCTAACATTCTCGATAAACTCGTAGTCATCTTCAGCTTCTGTGGAGGTCGAATCTCGCAAGGGTTCCTTGCTCGATTTCATAAAACCTCCAAACCTCGTTACAGTCAAGCTCTTGCGACCATCGCCGGCCTGGCTTTGGGGTCTGCTCTTGTTACTGCCTCTGAATCTTGCAGCAGCCCGACTAAGCCTTTGCGCTGTAGTCTCTTCTCCAGGCGTGACAGCCGGCGAATGTTTCTCCGACCCTGCCGCCGGGCTCGGTGCATTTGAATCGTTGTAGATGCTGCCTCGGCGGGATATGCTGAGGAATCCATCCTCCTCTGCGAAGCTGCGGCGTGATGGCCGCTCCAATTCAGACGAAAAGCGCACGCTACTATTAGCCGATGGCTGGACCATTATACTATCAAAGTAGCTACTGGGTCGGCGGGAAACTGTGAGCCTGTCCTGGCTTTGTGTTGCTGACGTCTCAGAGTTCGTCAAGTTAAGAGCAGCGTCGTCGTATGATGGCGGTTCTATGTCTGTGCTCTCGGTCGAGCTAGCTGCTACCTCTACTATCGGGACAATCTGATAGAATAGCAAGTAGGGCATCTCTTCCTTAAGCGATTGCCTGATGTCGTCAACAAGGCTTACCCGGTTTTCAAATGCAAGATCGTCGAACTTAACCCACTGTGCCTCTTCGTAATCCGGAGGCGGATCGCTGTCGTGCCTGCGATTATCAGTAAGAAGTTTGGGGGCTACGCGACAAAAGGAGACATAGTGTCCTGAATGCAGTGAATCCCCCCGGTGGCAGACCACAGATTGCAGCACAAGCTTATAGTCAGCAGCGAGTCCACTCTCTTCCACGTGTCTCTCGTCGACGATGAAGTGTGGCAGCCTTAAGCTGTCGGGAATATCGATGTACGTATTCTGCCGTTTCATGTTCCCATTATCATCCATCATGTACCGCTTAAGGCAGATACCGACAACTGGCCGTTGGTTGAAATGACGAGCGACCTCTAGATCACTTTCAGGTTCTTTATTTGCCGGCGAGTGCCAAGCTAAAAATCTAGGTCAGCTTCATAGCTTCTTAGTTGAAGGGGTAGACTGTCGTACGTATTAGTCTAAAGAATTGCCAGGCGGGTATAGTTACGGCTCTAGCGAAGGAGGCAGTTCTTTTAGCTTTCTGAAATAAGCTCGCGGCATCGGATTCGGTAGGTTTTCCCTGCTCGTCGAGCACGACTCGTTGAATGATGCTATCTGTTCGGCTCCGATGCGGGGGCATAGTTGATTGAGATCCTGAAGCTTCTGTTCCGGGATCAGCTTCAAAATTAATGGAATAAGAGTCCGGAGCCACCGTCCATCGTCGTGATAGATATGGACCACTCTCGGCTTCGTCTTGCTGGTCTTCTTCGGCCACAACTCGGATGGTACTTTTAGGTCTGGTCGAATTTATAGGAGATTTATGCTTTGGTGCTATATCAGATCGTTCCCCTGCCTTCTTCTCGTCGAGGCTATCTCTGAGAACATCAACCTGCGCGTTGAAATATTCTTCTAAGCAATCTTCCAATTTAATGCCTTTGCCATCGTTGTCTGGTGGTACGGCAAGATTCAACAGTCTTTCGTATACGACTTTGTGATCCGCGTCGTCATTTTTGCCTTGGTGAAACAAATCGACCTGTAAAGTAAGGAGAGGAAGCTGAAGAGTTTCCGTGATAAATGCAAAGGCTTCAGATGTGTCCTGCTGTTCCAATAGCTGTGCGTCTCTCCACCCACATGCGGCTAATGTGTCTTGGATATGTTCCGTCTGCTTGAGATTAATCCTACTGAAACCTCACGGGTCGGAAGGGGTTACCAACCATGTTCGTCTCGATGAGCTTTCCGCTTCTCAACATGTTCACCCAGAGTCGTAATAGTGCAGCTAATTTCCTCTGTGGTTCATCCATGGAGTCGTTCTTGAGCATGCATTCGAAAGACTCAAGCTTAGCGAACATGGCGAAGAGTAAGGCGTCGAGATAGCAGGTTACGTTCCCTCGGTTCTCAGCTCCGAGCATGTTAACAGCAGGGTTATAGCTGAGAATCTTGCCGGACAGGGACTTATGCTGCAATGATAGCAGCTCGATTGCCTTGTCGACATCGCCGGAAGAGTATTTGGAGTTGAGTACATATCGAATCTGATCATCGTTCAGGACGGGGAATTCTAGGTCGGCAATTCGTCGTCGCACGTCGTCGAACTATTCGAGTCAACGGTCAGACCATTTGAAGGGCACAATCGATATTGTATTGACGCACCTTAGCTGCTTCTTTTTCTAGCTCCGTGTCGGGGCTGGCAGGGTGTTTGGCAGATTCGGGCTTGAATAGGGAAAAGAAGGATTCGGATGATAGAGGACGGTGCTAGGGAATAGATGCAGTAATTAGTATAGACGTCGTCAAGATGCAGAATCGATAGATCCGATGTCACCTTACCTTATGGGTTGGATCGGACGATCTGCCACGACGGTGACCATTCTTCTCGCGGCGACTAAGAAACTTCCTAGGAAGGCTGGACTTCATGGTGGGGTCTCGCATCGCAGAAAATCGCCCGAGGGGTTACGTTCGAAGGGGTGATAAAAGGCGTCAATCGTCGATAATTTTACGATTTACAACAACACAACAAGCTCTCGTTCATCTTCTCTTGTTCATCTTCCGATTTGATGATTATCTGTTCGAGGTAAAAATGAGTGATTCTCCTATCTGTTTCCTCTTTCTTTTCTCAAACAGAGTCGACACTTCGGAACTGCCACTATAGATCGGCGTGGTGCTAACGCCAAGGCTGGGTGTCGAAGGTCGAGGCGTAGGGACCAAATCCAGGTGGAATTACAATGGCTTGGTACTAAGGTTGGAGGTGATGGTGATACGGAAGGGAATCTCGCATGGCTCAATACAATAACTAATGTTAAATTGGTCTTTTGATTGAATGAATGAAGACAAGAGGAGGGAGGAAGAAAACATTTGACGGGATGCGAGTTGCGAGTTGCGAGTTGCGGGAGCTTGCAGCAGCCAAGGATATACCAAGAATCTAGACAGGTTGAAGTACCGTTTTGAAAGTAGGTACCTAACCTGGAGTTGGCGTTGCTAGGTGCTAGGTGCTAGGTGCTAGGGCTAGAAATAGAACTGCGCTGTTCTATTCTGTGCTGTATCTGTGCTGTATCTGTAACCTGGTAGGTAGGATACCTAGGATGCCTAGGAGGTAGGTATAGGATACCTGGTAGTTGGTGGATGGGAGCTGGAAGATGGATCGATGGATCGTTTCGCGTCAAGGGTCCAAAAAAAGAAACAACACCGGGCAATCCAAAAGATGGGTCGCTTGCGTTCCTCAGGTGCTCAGGTACACTAGAGGATTTGTCTTATAATCCGATTGGTATTTCAAACACGGGCCGACGGGTTCTGATCAAGCATATGTTGAGAGATGATTCTCGAATCTGGCTAAGCAGCTGGGCAAGTTGAGGTAGCGCACTAAAGCTAGTGGGGGGTTTGTATATCGATGAAAAGGTACAGACTTTTTATAAAATTGAAAAAAGGAATAGTGGAATTTGACCTCGCGAATGCTGTTTCCCATGTGCACCTACCTCACCTACCTAGGTACCTACCTGTGTAAAGTTTAAACCCAATAGACTGCACCATTTCTCGAAGTTACATACATGGATGTACCTTGTACTATTCATGTACCAACCTGGACCTAGATAATACAACTAGGTACTTAGCTGGTGTATCACATTTGAAGTTACCGATACAACTTTAAAAGACCTTTAAAAGACTAAAATCAAATACATTGGACATCTCGCAAAGTTAAACGTGTGATTTCTCGGAAGGTTGTGAAGTTTTTGAAGTAGCACCTGGCATCTTTCCCGGGACGAGCGAAACTAAAGAAAACTAAAGCTGTTCCGTAACCTCGACGAGGCACCTCTTTCCGTGACCTGAAGTCTACCTAGGTACACTAGTGTAGAAGGGCCATTCTCCCATGCTGCCATCCATCGATGCCATTGGTGAGACTCTAGCGCTGCAGGCGGGAATGCTTAGGCTCAAGCTTTTCTCGCCTTGCTGCGGGTGATCTCCCCTTTATTTTCCAAGGTGCCTACCTAGGTAAGTAAGGTTGAATCCTTTGACAACCGACCTAAGATAATAGCGTTGAAAATAATAATATAGGTATGCGATGCTATAGCTCAAAGTCACCTAGGTACCTAGAATGTAGAAATCCGATACCTACCTAGATGGGGTATCATAGTCGTTAGTAACAAACCTAGGTACGCACATGATATTGGTAAGATCAATCCAGTACGTAATCCGACAATTTTGAAGCCTGCAGGTGATGATGTAGGAATGTAGTGTAGGCGGCTATAATACCTCGTTTTCAGCCTCAGTTTGTCAGCTTTCAATGTCTCATGATATATCCGTATGCTACGTAACATATACATTCATAATCCGGCAAGTCTGGCATTTCTAGGTGGTCTCGTGCTGCAGGTAGTCGTACCGGTACGAATGTTTCGTCATGCTAGATTACCAAAAAGAGGCAGACTAGCACCCGTAGCTATGGTACTACGATCTATGGTGGAGGGTTCGTCAGGTGACCGACAGGCCACCGAGCAGTCGGTACTTGATATCTTGATCTCATGTTTCTTACCTACATAACCTACCTAGTCTACATATATGTAGGTACCTACCTACCTACCTAGGTAGGTAGCTCAAGGTAACTTGCCAACTTCATGTTTAGTGATAATTATATATCCATATTATATGTTATATATACACCAGAAACAATGCAGTGTCCAAATCTAAGACTACTTACCTAGGTAAATATCTATGTAGTAAGACTAAGTGTGAAAGTATAAAAGTGAAACTCATGTGTCGATTATGTATCTACTTATATGCAGGATATCGATCTTAGAGATTCGTATCCACGTATGAATGCATTATCTCTACTCCCGAGTCCTAATTGTGAGATGGACTACTTAGGTACCTAACTGTTAGTGTAACTATCGGTATAACGTCGTCGTACCTAACTACATATGTACCCGAGTACATAGGTATCTTAAACAACCTTCAAATTCGGATTCGGATGGTAGGTAGTACGAGGTGGGGTTAACGATACTACACTAATCAGACCAATCATGTAAAGTTCAATGTAACTAAGATCAACTGGGATTCAGAGTACCTAAGTACCTAAAGTAAGGGTCGGAGATTGGTTTTGCCGAAAGACTTTCCCAATTGAAGTGGGACATGAAATTTCCACCCATTTGAGCATCTGAGGTTGTAGATGATCGAATGCGTGTAGCAGCCATTGAGCTTTGGACTCTGCGTTAACACGCCCAAACACATAATGGCAGCCCTCAGAGAAATACCTCGGGCTAGCCTTCAGCTCCTCAGCGCCGTTTCGCACTGGAAGCCTTGTCCAGCGAGCCGCCTTCGAAGATGTGCATCTACCGACGCTGCACCACCTTCTACCAAATCGACACCGGTCATACCTGACATTGAGCAAGACTCCGGCTTAGCGTCGCCAATCGTCACAAGAGACGACGTCGACATTACGGATCCGAGGAAGAGAGCAAGTCGTAGAAATCACGAGCTTCCACACGAGAGGTGAGCACGAGATGTGATGGGATTTCGAAAAGATACAAATTTGCTAAATCGTTGGTGTCCAGATATCGATACCATCCTCCGAAATACGATAGAGGACCTCTACATCCAGTTCAACCGCCGCCATCTTCAGATCCAGTAGCTCGAAACTTCTCGCCTGGGCCGTTCAACCTCCCACGGCTGAAGCAGAGCTTCCACTCGACATTCGCCTCCGATATCATGACTTTAGCGTACCAGCACACACCCCCTGGAACACCCGACAAGCCTGAAAGAATACGGCTGCGTGAATGGGACGATTCGTCACCCTATATGAAGAACCGTCCTAAACGTGGGCCGCGAGGTTCCGATGTTCTGTTCCCGCTGGAGAAGGAGATCACTTGGCGCAACATCCCCGAGATTAGAGCTGTACATTTAGCTATGTACCTACCAAAAGCAAAGAAGAACCCGGACCACATCATTGTCGGGAAGTCGGTATTGCGGACTATCACAGGCGTCCGCGCCACGGTTACAAGATCGAAGGTCAGCGTTTCCCAATGGGGTGTTATTAAGGGTGACAGGTCGGGCGTCAAAGTTAGCGTCTGGGGAGATCAGGCCTACGAGCTTATGGACAAGATGATCCACCTAGTGTTCCCAAAGATCAAGGATTGGAAGGGCATCCAAGGTTTGCATCCTATGATGGTCTGGTGAGAAAATGCACTAGGCGTTAACAAAGATTAGGCACCTCCGGCGACAGCACCGGTAATATCAGCTGGGGCTTCGAACCTCAGGATATGATGTACTTCCCGGAAGTTGAGGCCAACTATTCTGTAAGTTATTGGGATCGCGATTAGGCAGCGACATTAGTCATTCACTTACGCGCGTATCTAGTTATATCCGTCGAAGATGGTTTCCGGTTGCCGCTTTACCCTCGAGACCACGGCAAAGTCTGACAGGCACGCTAGATTACTCTGTATGAGTTTAGGCATCCCGTTCGACGGCGTGTTAGTAGATTAAGAAGCGACAGCGCTTTTGTTTTCTACGAGATGTACATATACCATCCCGTCGCGTCGAGGGGGGTGCTATAGACTGTAATACAGTTGTACAATACGAGACATCACAAGTCAAGACGATAAGATGATAAGACGATATAATTGTTATTGTTTTGCCTTCTAGAAACCGTGACTTTTCTCAGGTATCGTGACTGTCTAGACCCCTTTTTTTTGCCGACCCGGATGTGCCTACCAACGCCGATGATGCCATGATATTATTTCCCCTATTCCCCCACGCCCCACACCCATAAACCAGGGTCTAAGCGCTTACAGCCTTCTGCCTCAACCCGTTTATCAGCTCGTTTACGGCGTCCATGTCCGTCGCGTCGAGTCCCTCCTGGACATCCTCGCCCCTCCTCCGCAGCTCCTTCGCCGCCACGTCCAAGGCCGGCTGGTAATTCCTTACAGCGGAGCTGAGCGCGTAGACGGCCTTGCGGCGCACGTCCTTCGTCTCCTCCCCACCACCACCACCGTTGGCAGCAGCGCCCTCGTCGCCCGCGCGCTCCGCCGCGGCGAGCCGCTCGCCGAGCGCCATCGCCACCAGCTTCTCGACGCCGCCGAGCGCGACCAGGCGCTCCTGGCTGGGGGCGTTGTTCTGGACGGCGGTGCCGAGGCACCAGGCGGCCATGAGGCGCAGCTCGCCCTCGTCGTGGGCCAGCAGGTCCAGCAGCGGCGTCCACAGGCCCAGCCGCGAGAGCAGGTTGGCGTTGTCGAGCGACTCCACCAGCTGCTCCAGGTTGTCGAAGGCGATCAGCTTGGACTCGAGCGTGATCTCGGGGTCCGCGGACGCGATGTGCGCCACGGCCGCCTGCATCAGGTCCGCGTCCGAGGGCCCGCCCATGATCGCGGCGAGGGCCTCCCGCGTCAGCGTCGACTTCGGCGGCGGCGCGGTGGTGGAGGGCGGTGCTGAGGGGTCTGAGGGTACCGAGTTTTCGATGCTCCATTTTAGGAGCCCGTTTAGGTTTTTGTCCATTCCGGCCATTTTTATGTATTTTTTATTTGGTCGGCGGAGTTCGTGGTTTGTGCGGTTGTTGCGGAATTGGGCTTTCTAGAAAAGTGAGGTCGGCCCTTTTTTTCTACTTTTCTTGGTTCTCGGGAAGAACTAGGTAGGTGTTGAAATTCGGTACAGGGTACTTTTAGATCAGGATTTTTCTTCACTGGTTAAGAACCTAACTTCGAACAGTAATGTTTAAGTGTTTAGATTATGAAATCTTTGAATAATATGACTAGATTGCTAGATAATGTCTTTAATTAAGAAAATGGCTACTATGATTGTGTATTTGAAGGTCTTCGTCTGGTTGTTAAAAATTCGGCTTAGTACTTAAGTAGCCTTGCAATCTTCGAATATTCTTTAGAGATCTCTAAGATTCGCGAAGCTTCAGAAGGACAGGGCTGATAAGCCGAAAAGAGTGGAG
Source organism: Jackrogersella multiformis (assembly GCA_902806575.1). NCBI lineage: Eukaryota > Fungi > Ascomycota > Sordariomycetes > Xylariales > Hypoxylaceae > Jackrogersella > Jackrogersella multiformis. Next base: position 2,195,813 of record CADCXD010000005.1, on the reverse strand, counting down.
ATAATAAGATATTCACCAATCAGACTAAACATGAGAATTAAACAATAATAATTCTATTCGACGAAATATGTACTTAAGCGCATTGAAATACATACCTAATCTTAGGTAGATGTACAATGAATAACAGGCACTTATGACCGGGTTTTAAAATCAATTATAATATCATCTCCTGTTAACTTTAACAACCGATTCAACCGTAATTGAACCGTTGGTAGAAATTACAAGCATGGATCCAAATGCCTTTTGTACCTAGATAATGATTACCTAATCTGGGTAGATATCAGCCACAGGGGTTAATGATACCTAGGTATTGCCCCGCCGCAATTGCCCCTCACCCCGCCTTTGCTTTTCTTGACCGCCAATGCCTACCCTGGCAGCTAGAGATAGTAATAAGAGCGTAATGAAATTTGTTGAAATCGCTATGTCACGACATCCCATGGATTAAACAAAATGAATGATACCATATTAATATTCAGGGTATCACCGATAGCTACGTAGGAAATAAAACTAATATTTCTTTCCTTTTCGTTACCTCTTCGGTATCATGAACAGTTCTAGTGCACCTACATACCTACCCTGCTACTCGGAGCAGCCAGAGGCTATCATCCTGCCCCATAATTTAAGGACAGCGTGTTATGTGCAACACATTGCATCAGACTCGTATAATCATGAAAGTACCTAACAGTAGAAGTGACAAGTGAAGGCAAGGCTAAAGAGAAGAGGTAGGCATAGGTAACATAACACAAGTTGCTTCGCCCCTGCATACGCAACCCACTTGCCCCATGAGAAATTGACATGTCTGACTTGGATAGGCGACACCTGCTTGGCGTCGAGTTATCCCCCAATGATGATAAGGGGGGTAAGAAGATTCTTACCTACGTAATTGCCCAGGTGTGTTTCCAAACTTACTGCATTGTACACCTACCTAGGTATTGTACACACCTTACTAAGTAGCTGCCTAGGTACCTCCATGTAGCTGCCTATGCTAGGTACATATATGTATGCTAAGCCACAAGCATACATCATGGACGGCTTTAGGATGTGTGGAAGGCTTCTAAGTTGCTTACCTGCTATCGGCCCTCGGGGTCTTTATGGTCTTTATTAAGACACCTGAGTCGTATGGATTGCACTCTATCAAAATAACCCCCTGACTGCCCAACTACCTAGGTACGGTGAGGTTGGTTAGGTGATTGCTCGGTAGGTGGTCTTGGCGAGTGAGAGTCGAGAGGGTCGACCTTGGGATTCTAGGCATCTCAATATCAAGATAAGGCAGCCTTGGAGGTCGTACGTATACTACTACCTATTCATAGGTACCTAGGTAAGCTAGGGATTATTCCCTAGGCATTATGACCTCGTCAGGTATATGTCAGATGGCAAACAATAAATGTCAAAGATGAGATTCTGAATTCAACTGCCTAATTCAAGTTGATGAAAGGATTCACAATTCATCTTATATTCTTGCTTTGTGACGGCGGTGAAGGACTGATGATTGATGTGCTGTGATTGTTTGAGGTAAGTACCTAGGCAGGTACCTATGTATTGGGCACCTACTTTGGTTAATACCTTCCGAATGGTAGGTATTTGTGCGCTGAGGCCATTCCTGCCCCCCCTAGCCCCTTGTAAAATAGAAGGTACCTTGGTACTTATAGATTCTGCCATCGCTGATAGGCGTACGTATTTTATACTTGGACGTGCCCCGCCTCTTTTTTTGTTTCGGCCCACAAGTTCTTCCCATCGAACTGTGGAATCGGTGCATCAAACCAGCTTCGTTCCTCCCTTTTCTCCCACACTCGCCCCAGGAGCAATTAACTGTCCGACTTTCGACTTTCGACCTTAAAATCAACTTCTACTTTGCCAAACACATACTTTCCTCGTTGTCTTTTGTCCACAACAGGCTTCGACAAAACACCATCATCTTTGCTCTCACGATCTGGGAATCGCGTGGGCTTAATAGTGACAACCTCATTCTCTTCTTTTCTTAATATTTTCCACACCTAACCTACGTAATCCATCACAATGGAGGGTATGTCAACCTCTCTTCTCGAATCCCAACACCTTTTTCTTTTTCGATGCTTGATTGAGCGTACAATAGCTAATATGTGTCCTGCTCTCAGAGGAAGTTGCTGCCCTCGTTATCGACAATGGGTAAGATTTAGCCTCGCCTCACCGCATCCTGCAGCGCGTATTGGCCCTCGGGTGGGGGTCCTGGAACCAAACAACGTCCAAATCCTACCACGTCAATATCGAGCTGCAAAATATTAGAACCCTAAAGCTGACTGAAGCATAGTTCGGGTATGTGCAAAGCTGGTTTCGCCGGTGATGATGCCCCCCGAGCTGTTTTCCGTAAGTTCTATCTTTGCCCAACGGCCCCCGCTTGATACCTGTGGCGGCCTCAACCTCGGAATTATTTTCTAACGTCTAAATATAGCGTCGATCGTCGGTCGTCCCCGTCATCATGGGTGAGTAGTCGACCCGATCATATCCAATGTCGTTTGCGCAGCAATATCTAACCAAATATCAGTATCATGATTGGTATGGGTCAAAAGGACTCCTATGTCGGTGATGAGGCACAGTCGAAGCGTGGTATCCTGACGCTGCGATACCCTATCGAGCACGGTGTCGTCACCAACTGGGATGACATGGAGAAGATCTGGCATCACACTTTCTATAACGAGCTCCGTGTGGCTCCCGAGGAGCACCCCGTTCTGCTCACTGAGGCTCCTATCAACCCCAAGTCCAATCGTGAGAAGATGACCCAGATCGTCTTCGAGACCTTCAACGCCCCCGCTTTCTATGTCTCTATCCAGGCCGTCCTGTCCCTGTACGCTTCTGGTCGTACCACCGGTATCGTGCTGGACTCTGGTGATGGTGTCACCCACGTTGTCCCCATCTACGAAGGTTTCGCTCTCCCCCACGCCATTGCCCGTGTCGATATGGCTGGTCGTGACTTGACCGATTACCTCATGAAGATCCTGGCTGAGCGTGGATACACCTTCTCTACCACCGCCGAACGAGAAATCGTCCGAGACATCAAGGAGAAGCTGTGCTACGTCGCTCTTGACTTCGAGCAAGAGATCCAGACTGCTGCCCAGAGCTCCAGCTTGGAGAAGTCATACGAGCTTCCCGACGGTCAGGTCATTACTATTGGCAATGAGCGATTCCGTGCCCCCGAGGCTCTGTTCCAGCCCTCTGTCTTGGGTCTTGAGAGCGGCGGTATCCACGTCACCACTTTCAACTCCATCATGAAGTGCGATGTTGACGTCCGAAAGGATCTGTACGGTAACATTGTTATGGTACGTGCCTGCTTTCTAGGTTTTATTTCAAAACTCGGGGGAAAAAACAAACTAACGTAACTCACAGTCTGGTGGTACTACTATGTATCCTGGTCTCTCCGACCGTATGCAGAAGGAGATCACCGCCCTAGCCCCGTCATCCATGAAGGTCAAGATCATTGCTCCTCCCGAGCGAAAGTACTCCGTCTGGATCGGTGGTTCCATCCTGGCTTCTCTGTCTACCTTCCAGCAAATGTGGATCTCTAAGCAGGAGTACGATGAGAGCGGTCCCTCGATCGTGCACCGCAAGTGCTTCTAAGGTATTTTTATGGCAGCTTCGTCGGGACGTATGGGTTAGGTGCCTAACAGCAAGTCAGCTCCCGGAACACCGCACGTCGAACAATTTCTCACGAGCCTACGATGTTCCCAACCGGAGCACGAGCTTTGCGCAGCCCCTACCGTTGCGAATGTATCCCAGTCGAGACTCGTATCTACAAAAGGTTCTGATAGTGGTCAAGAGATTGGGGCTGTATTACTCTGAGAGAAAAGGGAATATGAGGTGCTTTACTTTTAGGAGGTCATTCGAGCAAGGGATGGACTAGACAATTCCAGCCGAGGTTGATCATATACTACTTCTGTTCTTTTTTCGTTATACTAGTAATGAGTCTGGTGTGAACAATGTGAACCACAAGGTTGTAGGAGCCTACTACACTACCACATAGTGATCCAGCACAATGTTAATTTTTCCAAGGCCACTTTCATCTGCTCCCATTGGAGCTGAGGGTATGAAGTTGAATCCGAATCGCGATTGGCATGCTAAACTATTGTAAACTTTTAGAGTGTCTCTAAACCCTTGAAGTTCTCCTATCCAAGTCCCTAGGTGGTTATATGGTTTGTCCTTTTGTTTGACTTGTGACTACCTTTTCGTTCTCTCTTGATCCGGTGCAAGCCCCTCATCGAACTCGCCGTCTTCCTCTCCTTCTTCTCCTTCCTCCTCGGCCTCGCCCGGCCCCGCGGCGTTGGCCTGCTTCTCCTCCTCTAGCTTGCGGTACTTCCTCCGGCTCTTCTTGGCGGAGCTGGCCTTCTTCTTGCTCTTGAACCCCTCGACGACGGCGGCGCGGCTCTGGTCGCCCCGCTCCAGGTTGTCGATCTTGTCGGCCAGCAGCTGGCGCGCGATGGTCCGGTTCTGGCTCCGCGACCGCGTCGCTTGCGATTTCACTACGATGCCCGTGGGTAGGTGCTTGAGCTGCACTGCGGAGCTGGTTTTGTTCTGCAGGGGGAAGGGGGGTGTGTTAGTTGTTGCTGTTGCGAATGGGGTTGGTACTTTAGGATGGGATGGGATGGGATGGGGCTTGCAGGAGGGGTGGTGTGTATGGCGAGTTGGGTGTAGAGGTGTGGGAGATAACGCACTATCTTCTGCCCGCCGGGCCCGCTGCCCCTTAGGAATGACTCCTCGATGTCCTTCTCCGGGGGCGGCTTCGGGCGCGGCGGCATGTTGACGTGCTTAAGGAGCGGCCCGGAGGCGGAGAGGAACGGCCTCGACGCAAGGACGGGAGCGAGGGGTGCTCGGCGACTGGTACAGCGGACGGGGACGGCGAGCACGCCGCGAAGGGGGCGCAGTAGCGCCGGCATGGTCGTCGTCGTTGTCCCGCGTTATCGGCAGCTACCTAGTTAGGAATCGTATCTGGTGAATCACCTACCGAGTCGAGCCATTATTCGTATAACGAATGCTTCTAAGTAATCAAGTCCCTATCAGCCACTCCGAGCTTTCCGTCAATAGCACGAAGCTATAGAATAGATATGCTTATGGACTAATAAGCATTAGCTGGGTACGTCGTATAGTAGTACGAGATAGGTGCGAGAACGGATTGCCCATAGGTACTGTACTGATCGGCAGCTGCTAAATTCAAGGTTCACGACGTCACTGCCTAGCTTTTTTTCTCTTCCCTCCTCCAATTGAAGGCTTACGTAATCGGCGTATTATGGAAGCCAACTCATAATTTAGACAAGGGTTCAGCATTGGCAAGCTTCTACGATAGGTACCTAGGTACGTGATAAAGGGGAGCCCCTTGACCCATCGGCTCGACGCGATTGGTCCAACTTTCATGCGCATCCCGTTCAATTAGAAGTGTAATCAACCACTAAAATTTATAGCAGGGGTTTACCGTTCTTTGGTGGAGGACAGAGACACCCGATATTAATCAGTTCAATTATGCAGCAACACCTTCCGGGCTCTTTTCCGTAATTTTCCCTTTTCCTTATTCTAAACAAGACCCTCGAGATACCTTCGCACTTTCTCCGTCTATTCCGCAACGTCTCGCCAGCAGTGGCATACAACCTTCCTTTTCTAACTCTGATAACAACACCTCCTAGGCACTGCCTTGTTTTCGAAATTTCAATATCAAGCAGTACAACTTCCCTCATCGTTATCCCCTCCTCCCCCTTTGTCGATCACGCGAACCAGACGAACAACAACAACAACAGAGAATTTGGGTTGAATTGGAGCACGACGACACAGGAGGGCAAGGAAACCCCTACGACAGATACAATAGAGCAAGAGCAATAAGCACGTAAGAAACGCATCGCACGATGGAGTACCGAACGAAGCAACCCGAGAACCTCAACCCGTTCCAGCGGTTCGGTCGCTGGCTTCACCTGAAGCAGTACCAAATCGAGGTCACCTTCGGCGTCTACATGTTTACGTCGACCGAGAGGTTTATTTTTTGTGAGTTTTCTCTTTTAATTGGTTTAGAATTATCCTTCTTAGTAGATGTAAACGGTGTCCCATCTACGAAGGGACGAGATACAAGGGGTGTTGGAATCTCTGGCTAAGCTGGGCCGAGGATAAAAGGGGATTGGAATATGTGCTATGCTAATTGCAAGGTCCAAAACTAACACGTGCGCAGGGTCCATCGTGTTCCTCCTGTGCAGCTTGTTGACCATCGCCACCGTACTCTACCTCCCGCAACACGTCCTCTTCATCTTCAACCGCGCCTGGTTCTACGTTAATGGAGGCGATAGCGGCATCGCATCCAACCTCGTCGCGGGCAAGAAGCATGCGCTCTCGCTGGCGACCTCATCTACGACGACGACTGTGGCGGCCGAGTCCATGATTCGGGAGTTGTAATAATGTGCACACCCCGACAACTCGAGAAGATGCTCTTTTTGTGATATCAAGCAGCGAACGAATGATGTAATATTTAATCAGCAGGCTCGTATCTGGTATAGCCTGGTCAAGGAGGCGGTGGCATTCGGCGTTAATGTGCTTGAGAGACGGTTTGGCGTTCGGATCGATAGATTTTGCATCAATGGACTTGTGTGAATGTCTACGAAACAAAAACAGAACAGCCCCCTTGAGGCAGGTGGTGATAATGTCTAGACGATCGCATAGATGGAGAGCAAGGCCTCATGGACTTCCTTCCAAAAACGAATACACCCTGAGCGAGCCGTCCTCCCCGGCTATCGCCAGTTCGTTCGCTTTCCGCTGTGGTCTCCACGAGAGCTGCAACACGGACTTGGCGAGGCATAACCTAGAGAAATATTCGTCAGCGGGTGGGTGGTATCTATCGAGGACAGACGTGGAAGAACTTACTCCGGTTTTAGATTTAGCGTTGAAGATAGATCGAGGGTCGTCCTGTCGATTGAGTATATCGAGATTTTCCCAATTTCAGTGCCGACCGCCAAGAACAACGTGCCATTTCCCGTGTCGCGATGTAGAAAGTCGATTGCCGTGACCGGATGAGTTTCGGGTATCGTAGTTGCGCAGGTGAAGCTGGAGTCTGCCGACGATGCTTGTCGCCATATCTTGACTTGCTTGTCCCGGCCGGCTGTAGCAAATACCAGTGAGTCGGTCGATGGCGCCCATGCTGCGTCTAAGATCATTCTTGAGTGTCCCTTAGGATTGGACTGCAGGAGCTTGTAGCTCTGCTTGCTATCGCTGTCCCTTTCAAAGACGGCCCATTGCCGGTCTCGCCCGACGCTAAGCAAGTGCCTGTCGTCGGGAGAGAATCGTAATCGCGTCGTAGTTAGCGAGTGCGCCGTCAACGGCGGCCTCGCCTCGGTCCACTTGTCCGTCTCGAACAGGCGGATGACGGCGTGGTTGATGGAGCTCGCTTTGCACGCGCTCGCGATTAGGGTGCCGTCGTGGCTTGCGGCCAGGCAGGAAATCTCGTAGCCGTGCCCGTAGAGCTTTTCGATCTCGGGCCAGAGGGTGTGCCGGGACAGGCTGTCCTCGAGTGGCGGGTGGTCGATCTCGAGGGCGGATTTGCGGACCGTAGTCCCCGGATCCAGGGCGTCTCGGGCCGTCTCGGGATTGGCCGCCGCCGCCGCGGGTGGTGGCACCGGCACCTCGAGATCGTCGTCGACGGCCTCGATCGCCTTGTTCGAGAGGCCGAGCACGGGCATGTTGGCAGCGTCGGGCATGGCCTCGAGGCCCTCCTCTCGACTACCGACGTCGCACAGCTTGCCCAGCAGCCTCGCCACCGCCTTCGGCTCGTCGAAGACGCGCATCAGCTTCTCGTCGGCGCCGGAGACGAACCTGGAGCTCCCGAGCGAGTCGATACAGTTGAGGTCGTAGCCGTGGATCTGCGGCCGAGCCATCTCGTGCCACGTCTTCTGCTGGCCAGCAGCAGCCCTTTTGTCCCAGCTCGCGTGCAGCCGCGTCGTCTGGTCCGCGCTCGTGGAGAGCAGGAAGTCTCCGTTTTTAGACCATGCTATGCCCGTCACGGCTTTTGTGTGGCCGCTAATGCCTACGTGCGGCATCCACTGGTCCTTGTCGCTTTTGTGGTCCCACAGCCTCCAACTGCCGGTCCTCCCGAGACAAACCACGGAAGTTCCATCCGGAGACCAAAGCCCCGTCCAGAACCCACCCGTGCTCCCCGTCGCTGTCGTGGCACCCTTCTCCCTGCTGATCTCGCCGAGCCGCACAGTGGTAACCCATATACCCGACGAAGGGTCGGCTTCCCATATGGCGAGCGTGTTGTCCGCAGACGTCGAGAGTAGCTGGAGTTTTCCGGTAGAAGGGTCCGAGTACCATTTAGCGCTATATATCCAGTCGTCGTGTCCTAATAACAGCGCCTCGAAGGTTATAGAAAATTCCTTCTCGACGGTTTTCAGTCGATGTGCCTTGTTCGAAGGGGACCTCCCGGGCATGAATGCGCCCATGGACGGATCAGCTCCGTTGGCAGTCGCAGCAGGCAGCTCCTTGCCCTGGTGGAATCGCCACAGGCGGACGTACTTATCCTGGCTCGCGGATGCCAGTATCAGATCGCTCTCGGGTTTATCTCCTTCCCACGTGAAGTCTAGTGACCGAATCCATCCCTCGTGACCTGACAATGTAGCCTGCAGGTGGAACTCAGGGCTAGTTGTAGAGTTTGCGACGAAGACTTGGATAATGTCTCTTGTCCCAGCTATGGCCAGAACTAAAGCCTCGCCATCCCGACTGAGGGTACTGAGGGCTATTGAGAGTGGAAAGAACTTCGGGGCAGTCTTTATCGTTTGTAACAAACGAGCTTCATTTCCTTCCAACGCCCACACCTTTATCGAGGCATCTGCCGCACCTGTAGCAAATATCCTCGACGTCGAACCTAACGGTACTCTCTCGGGCAGAGTTGCTATACAGTTAACAGGTGCGGTATGTGCATGTACGGTCTGGATGCATGAAATTTCATCAGCATCCGGACCATCAGCCGAAACGAGCCAGATTTTTAGGCACTGATCGTCGGCGCCAGTGAGCAGATACGTTGCAGACTCTCCCTCGAGTTTGGGGAGGAATCTAACAGCTTTGACGACATCCTTATGTCCGGAAAGAAGACTTGTTACACCTCTTGGTGGTGAGTTCTAAGGGGAGGAGGCGTTAGAAATTAGCAAGATAAAAGCAGGCCCGTTACCTGTTAAGTCGCACCTACATGTGGTCGCCAAATAGCGACATGTGAGTCAGCACCGAAGGCTACTATCCCATCCTTGTTCCAGTCTGCCACGGCGGTGTGCCTATTAGCACCGGCAGAGAGGTACTCTACGCCAACCCGGTAATTATCCATGTCTGGCGTTGTAGTTGTGTGTGTGTGTGTGAGTGTTTTTTTTGGTTCCTGGTTCCTGGTAGGTACCTAGGTATGTTACTTTTGTCAAAACGGACTCGTGATTGGATGGAGCTTCAAAATTCAATCGAGTAGTCTACTGCAGCTGCCACACTTTCACTTGCCAAGTGCAAACAGCAGGCTCTATACACTAGTTACACTGTGTTACTACCTCATTGGTATATACCTACCTACCTAAGTAAGTATGTAGGTAGGTACCTGTATTTAAATCATTACTCCGAAATGACCTGAGGTTTAATGGCTTTTATTAATTGTTTAAGGAACAGTTTTCCGTATCTCGTCATTTTAAATACTCCTATTCTATTCTACTCGGAAATATAGTGAAATTGCATATGGCTCTCGTTAAATTCAACCCCCTAACTTAGCCATCTGAAGCATAGGTATGTATCGTGTATCGTGGACAGTAAAGTAAGTTATCAACGGAGATGTATGTATGCATACTCATCCATATTCTATGATTGTTATTGATTTAACTAAGCTGAGAACCTCAAGACCAGGACACACTTTTCTCCGCCAGACTTGTGAGTACCTACCTTAGTTAATAATATCTGCCTAGGTAGTTAAGTAGAACTTGATATAGGGCAACTGTAACAAGTCCCCTTTTCCACCAGACCAGGACAGGCAATAGTCCAGCAAAATCAATTAATTAATACAAAACATCGAATCACCTCCTCGTGCTCATTTGCAATACCCTACCCACAGGCTCGAATCAGGGTTAAAGCCACCTTCATACTACGGACGTAAATAACCCAGACCAAACCAAACCACACCAAGAAACTCCTCGCAACAAATACCACGCCGGGACGGGACGCGCCCCCTGCCTTACCCCTTACCCAACTCCAATATCCAAAATAGCCGCCCTTAACCCTGCCGGTCCTGCTGAGAGGCTTCTCTCCTTGCCGCACATATGTATGCCCGACGAACAAGGAAAGGGAAAAGAACAATAGAGAAGGAAAGAAAGAAAAAAACCCACGTGCGCTGTGCGCAGGCACCTGATCAACCCTTGGGCGCTGACGAGGGATCCACCGCGAGGGCTTCACCCCCTTTTCTACCTGCGACAAGAGAAGCACAGCAGCTCCCGAGCTGAGCTGCGCGCGCCGTGATAGGCAGGGTGTGTGTCTACGCCCTGTAAGGACTAGGTAGGCAGACGTGTTATGTAGCATGCACGCGAGTGTCCCGGTACCGGCTACAGAGCTGATCGATCCGCGCTCCTCCCCAAGTGCCCCCCGTGGCGTCAGGGTTTAGATCCTCGGCGCCCACTGGAGGCGCCTGCCAGGGCGGCAACAAAGCCGTCCTGCGGGTTTATGCTCAGGAGCCACGCAGTGCCGTTCGGTCCGCGTTCGACGGCTGCGAGTATTATATCATAGGTAAGTATTTTCATACGGAGATTAGGAAAGGGGAAATCGAGCCGTTATGAATCTCCCATCCCGATGAATGCTTCGGAAATGAGACGGCAGGTTTTCTTACGTTACGTCGTGTTTTCTTCTTATGTATCGGTTTCGATCTATCTTTGTCCGACTCTACCTACTTCGAAATCACTACCTATTCTAATTGTCGTCATCCTTTCCTTATTGCTTATGACAATTCCTTCCTATATGCGGCTACGCTAAGCACCAAGATGCACGCTCTTAATTATTACGTGAGACCGTCAGAACCTTGATGTGTGTGTGTGTACGTAGGCGGTTGAAGCTTGGTACTGTACGACTCGCCTGAACCAGGAGATTTGATTTGAGATGATCTGATTCCCAGGCCACACTCGCTTAGTGAGACGTGCGCCCAGTTAATCAATTGGCCGCAACGGGACATCCTTGTGGAAGCCTAAGTGCTTCCTGAAGAATGTCTCCGATCAAGGGTATCTAGGGGACTCTGCGGTGCTTACCTACCTTCGATAGCCGAGTACCGGCTTGTATCTCCCCTGACGTTGTTTCGTACGGGAATCCTTCGGGGGACGGTTTAATAGCTCGTATCTCGTAGCACTGCTTGTAGGTATTTTTTTCTTGCCAGCTATTGGCCCTGAAGAGGGCATTACTGGGCTTAGCTCCGTGTAGCTCTGTGCTACCATCTACGTGGTGCCAACGGACCATCTGAAGTGTCCCATCCTGATGGGTCTGGTTTGGTTGAAGAGCCTCACGCGACTTAGCGAATCCTCTGGGAATATTATGCGTCCGCTGTTTCACAGGCTTCTATCGTAGCGCTCTCTCTAGAGTTTTCCGCTTCTAGAGGCTAGGCTACACGTTTACCTTGGGTCGTATCTCGAGAAGGAAGCTCTCACGCACCGTTGAACGATAGCGCTATCTCGATGATATTTCTTCGAATCTCTTTTATTTTAGTAGCGGCTGTATATCGTATATGTGGCAGTGACAGTGGATTCTAATACCGACCATGACAAATCCAGGTAATCCCGTAGTAATACACCGGAAAGTGTCCCGAAGTCACAATTGCAACGACCTGTCGCAGTAACCTAGTCAGGTATACTATTTAGGAGCTCCAACTTTAAAAAGACGATACCACGCTGATGTAGTATATGAATCGGCTGCTAAGGAGCCGCGCAGCTCTCATACGAAGGTAGACGAAGGTAGTAAGAACAAGCCTGCTGGATCTTCCGATGGCGATACTCGGCCGGGAACCAATATTCTAATCAACTACCTAACGTGATTATCTAGATATGAAGCCGCGCTTTATGGTTCATACTGGACCGGCAAGATACAACTATAGTGCAGGACGTCCGGGCAAGGCACCGTGGAGCTGCTCTCCCGCTTATAGAATTCATCTGCAGTACCTGAGTAGTCATAATGAGACATAGTAAGGTTGGTTTGAGGAGAGCCAATTAAAATACGCGAGAACAGTTCTTCGAGCAAGATATCTCACCGGAACAAAGCATTGGCTCTTTTATCTCCTTCCTCGAGCACATACTATCAGTGATATGAAGAAAATATCAGAGAAGAATAGGCCTATCCAGCCCATCTGAATACCATGATCTTATACTGTGGTAGACGTTGTGGAACTGGTACGGTCCACCTGCTGTGCTTTTAGATTGCATGTAGGAAACCAGAACAAGCAGGATCAACCGCCAGGAAGACCACACGTGCAGTAATGGCACTGGAGAAGAAGATGTGGATAACAGCCTCTCATATTGGATGGTGACGTTGCTGAGAAGCGTATCAAAGCTCACCCATCTGCAGCTAAGTCTAGTTAGTCGGCTAACGCGTGCAAGTTCATGAGCAATATGTATATGTGTTGGGTCTCGGCCGGCTGTAGTTGCAGTAAAGAGGAACGTCCCGCTGTTTCTAGCGCTGACGTTCTGCTTGCCAGTCCTCTTGTCAGGAACCAAATGCGTGGTTGGGAGAACGCTCATACCCTGGTAATTAAGCGACAGGCCTGCCTCCTTAGGTATACTTATTATTAAGAAAGTCGGCTTGTCGGGTTCGCCCACCTGCTTGCAGCCATAAGACTGTGTTGGAGGATGCATGTCGCTCGATCCGGAAGTAAGGCCCTGGCTCTATAATGTCTACTGTTTCCTCTTTGCACGACATAGCTGGTAGAATTGCCCATCGACTTTAAACAAGCTCTCTACGTACCTAGTCTATGATCGGCGCTACCGTCGTGCTAAGAGGACAGAAGCTCGTAAATCTGATGCCGGGTCCCATGACAGGAAGCTAATGACGAGGATTCCTGCATCCTCCAAAGAGGTGGTATCATCGTCATTTGTGACAGACGGTGTCAATGCTGCACCCTCGTCCTGTCCTCTCTACACCTGGCCTGTCTTTTGCGTCAACGTCAAGCTACCCCGCCTCGGGCATTATTCTGATTTTTACCTTAGTGTTTTCGTCTTAATACAGTTAAGTCCGGGATAAAATGGGCATATTCCCAAAGCAGGAATGCGGAACCTGAGAGCATTAAGGGAACGACATGTACGAGATGATACCCTCGACGAGCCATCTTGCGGCTGATCTAGGCTTCTCAGCTGCTCTCGACGGTTGTCGAGTGAGTTCCGGTTAGCAAGAGGCCTCTCTCCGGCTTGCGATCGCCAAACTCCCCAGGGCTGATGATTGGCTCTCTTGGAGTCGAGTAGCTTTTTATGGGTTGCGCGGCATTAAGCCGGATATCATCGACCTCCCAGAACAGCTTTACCTACTGGGTTGCTGGGATAGATGAGGGCTTGGCTTCTGCAACGTTTTATAGCTCCATCTACACAGACACCGAGGTTTTCATTAGCTTAAAGATGCAACGACTTAACTAAAACTCAGAGCTGTTCCGGGTAGGCCGGATGAGTGGTAGTTGGTGCCGACTAAACTCTGATGCTAACGTCGGAGAGCTTGTTATGCATTTCACTGGATTCATCCAATGCTTATATCCCGACAATCTAGATTTCCAATCCGCGATGCCGATCTATTTATAACATGAATTTGTGTTAGCCCCGACAACTCTAAGGGTTCTAGGGATGAAAATGAGAGACAAGTCCTGAGTTAAAAGCTGAAGAAGTATCTCCGATTGCGCCAAGGTTCCACAAGAGTGATAAGTCTTGGCATGTCATCTCGACGGTGTACGATATATAGATAAAACCAGGATCGTGGAAGATTGATGTACACATCTGCTGCTGTTCGAGTTACAGACAATATATAAACAGCTGATACAAGTCAATATGCCTGCGGCTCGAGTGGGTATGCATACCGCATGACTATCTTGATCGACATGACGCAGACCGTGGCTTGCTTTGCTGGAGGTTGGTTTGCTTGCCCCGCTGGAGTTCTGTTCCTCGGCGCCGGCGGTGTCTCTCGGCGTATATATCGTCGACTCCGTTCTGTTCGGAGTGTAGATCATTGGCTTAGCCAAGCATCCGAAGATCACTCCTGATCTTTTTCGGTCTTTGTAAGGTGCACTTGCGATGTGCCGTAGGTCCCAAGTCACTCAGGGAGCTTCGGAAAGAGAAGCCAAGTGTCCCATCTGCAACCTGAAGTAACGCTGTATATCCCCGAGGCATCTAGAATAGCTGCAGAGTAGGATCCCCCCAGGCTGTGACAACCACGTTTTGTTAGCCCCGGGCAACAATAGTCGGTGCCGGGGACTTGGTGTTATAAAAAGAGCTGAAAGGAATAAGCGATATATCCCGATGGGACGTTTATGACGGAAAATACGACTTTTCCCTAGAAGTAATGTACTACAGCGTGAATTGAGATCTCGTGTATAAATCGACCTCGGAATAAGGAATCGAATGTGCGATCCAACACCAGAGCTTTTGGGAATCTAGAACTTGACAGCCTTGGAACAATATCGATGTCGATCATGTAGGAAGACGTTGAACCTGTCGCCGGTTCTTCATTAAGACAGGCATGTACTGCCATGTATTTTGAGCCGAGATGTCTGAGATAGTCGAGTTGTGCAACCAGCGGAGCGAATTAGAAGTTAGGGCACATAAACAGGCGTAGAGTAGGTACTGCACTTGGGGGTAGTTGCAGAGACGCCATGATCTCTGTCTTTCTGACTCTGACTTTGACTCCGACTCCGACTCCGACTCTGACTTTGACTTTGACTCTGACTCTGATTTCGAAATTATTTCTCGCATGTGACAAGACTGACCGTATCCATACGGATGTCACGAGGCTGCAAAGTGGATGTCCTTGAGGCTCGGATAATTTGAAGGCATCTTGCCTCAGATCGAGTCATCTGTCACTTATAGCCTATCAAGACACGGCGTAGGAGCAAGGTAAGCACGGATAGTACCGCATGCATGCTATGGTTGGTTCAAAGTCCTGAGGAGAGAGAGGATCCTATTTGCTGATATTAGTGGTGCTATGGCGGTGGGATGTTTTAAGAGTCTACCCAGCAGCCAAGGTGGTTAGAAAAATATGCAGGATGAAATAACTTCCAAGTTGTTGGACCGGATAGGAGAAATAGGTACTAGGTAGTAAATACCTAAGGTAGGTGCTCACTTTCACGGACGTGACTGCGGTCTAAACAATTAGGTTACCTAGGTGTAGCCGCCTGATCTGGGTTCATCGGTGCTACCCGTGCCTGCCCATGCTAATCCATGGATCCCAGATAGAGTTCCAAGGATGGAGCCACATTGTGTCATCGTCGAAGCAGCTGCGAGGGTCCAGAAAAGCTTAGAAGCTTGGACAGTGGGTTCAGGCTTGTCTCGAAGCGGAACATTGAATTTTTTTCTTCTTCATTCAAACCAGCAACCAGCAACCAGCGACCAGCGACCAGCGACCAGCGACCAGCATCAGGTCGTGCGCTGTTCCCGATTATATGGGTGTCATGCCACAATTATGTCGATAGCCGCCTCAACAATTTCGTCTTACCAACTTGGATTGTTGACGTTATCATACCCGAAAATATTGATGAGGCTGTCTCTTCCGATTCGACGATTCCAAAGGCACATGTGGTGAACGTTGGGTTTCCATCTTGGTACATCCAGAAGCTAGAGATATTCGTCGGGTCTTTAAATGAAACAAATCTTGCAGCCCTTGGATGGTATTTGATAGTAAGTATTTAATGATATTTAGTATTTAACATGGTGCAGGAAGTGTTTAAAACTCCACTTACGCCTTGGTACTTCCCCCAGTTTTCCTGCAATCAATACCAACAAGCAATCGCGATACACGCCGGCCAGATAAATGTGCTGTCGTTTGAGGATACTGTCGCTCGCATATTAGGAATTAGTCATTTAATCCATCGATACTCCACTGGACCTTTTTAGGATGAAAGCACATACATGTTTGAGGCTCGACGACTGCTGCAGTTACCCACGAGAAAATGGGAGACCGCTTCGATTGGATCACTCGTGATCCGGGGGGATAGCAACTAGCATAATTCAACTAGGTTGAACAGCTGGCAATGCACCCGTTGAATGGGATAAAACATATGGACCCTAACCCCCCCTATTTAGATTATCGAGAATAAATCGAGGGGCGTCGTTTCTAGCTTAGAATAACGCCGTGGTTCTGATAGCGAAGCGACGAGGATCGCAGTACATGACGGAGTCGAAAATGGCGGAGAGGGTTTGATTGCTCCCGCCAGGCCGTCATATGTTCCAAATCCTGTCGGTGGGATTACTACGTCCCTTGTGTCACGAGACACGATGCTCCGGTACCGTTCTTCGGAGTTCTCGTGGGTGGTCATTAGATGGAGCCGTCCTTTCCGTAGAGTCGGTCACATGTCGCCTAGATCGCCCCGAACGGCAGATCCAAGACCCAAGGATTGCATGATCTTCCTAATAAGCCTCGATGCGGCGGCAAAGGGGAGCGACCCGCACACAAGGCCATGTGTTCATTCCCCGGCTGAACTTTCTCTGTGGATGCTGCCAGCTTGCAAGATCCTATCAGGTACGTCGTCCCGAAATAGGGGTCTAGGAGTTCAGTTTCGGTCTTGGCGCTGCTGTTTTACGACGACGACTTCGTTCACGTGGTATGTTATTTTTGTACAAGCCCAAACTTTCAACGACGGAGGCTCGAAACCCCTCCAATCTTATTGGATTTCTGCGGGACGTCTGATAAGTCATAAAAAGTGGTGGTAGCCAGTGGCGTTCTATGCGGAAGCCACTGAATGCGGGTACTATTCTGGTCTATTGAAGTTTCATTTTAAAGGTACCTAAGCTATAGCCAATTCACTGGTAGGTAGCAATCCTTCGTCCTGTGGCACATGTATATAGGCACTAGAACCTTATAGCCAGGTTCATCATTATGACGATATATCGATAATGGGCGAATCTGGCCTTCGGGCGGTAGATAGATCGTGCAGCTGTCACAGCCCAATTCGCCACAATTCAACTCCGGCGTTGGGCTTGCAAGCATTTCAAATGTCTGAATCCGCTTGGCAACGGGCTTCGTTCACAATTATGAGTGGATTGTGAATACCGGTCGAGAAATTCTGCTTGGGGAAAAAAATCTCCCAAAAAGCATCAAATTTCCATCCAAACAATGCAATTCTTTGCTACGGACGAAAATGGCACTTTGGTGACTCGCAGCTAAGCACGAGGTGTGTGACTGGGTATGTATGTAGATATGTATGATTGTAGGTAGGTAGGTAGGTATGTACATAGGATGTAGATCGGGCTCGATAGAGTCTTCCAAGCCACTCAAGCCCTTCCAGGAGGACAAGGGACTAGAGCGAGTCTAATGTTAGAATAGGGCACCTATGATGTCGATTGTTGGTTGACTCGTCGGTTACCTCCAGGAGACGGAGCGGTCTTCCGTGCAAGTTAACTTTCCAAAGTTTGTGGCTAGCGCGTACAAATTGAAGGTCTCATGACCTCTCTTTGTAAGGGTATCCAGAGCAAGGAGTCCACCCCGGCCATCGAATCCGCGCCTTGTCGTGTGTCTTCTTGCATGCCCACTTCTCCACTAGCACCATCAATACCTAGTGTAGGTAGGCATGGACATATGTGTATGTAGGTACATACGTACTGCTGCTGCTGCTAAGTGCGACATGTGCGTTGCAGACCAGTTCGACCAGTTCACGGGGTTGGTTGGTCTTGTTCCTGGCAGCGCTATCGAAAAAAGGGGTCTTGAGCTATCGAGAGCGAGTGCATCTGAATCCGACTTTTTAATTATTTATTTACCAACCATCTTCGCTATGACCAATTGTTCATCACACATTGACCACCATCGGGGTGAGGAGCTAAGATCGCAATAGAGTCCGGGCTAGGTAGGTAAGCTTAATGGTGAACGATGGTCCGTGGTTTGCCAGCAGGACAATGCAGGTGGAGTTGGACGAGATCAATTGGCCGGGACTAATGAAAGCAGAAAAGAGCTTCTGGGTTCTGACGTTGTCTCGCAGCAAAAAAAGTCTCATGATGTATTGGGCTGTGGACAGGGATTCGTTCGTTCGTCCAACGGCCTCCCATTGTTAATATGTAAGTATATGTAAGTTGAATGCTGCGAGCTGCGAGCAGCAGACGGCATTGGCACAACTTAAACGAGAGTCAATTCACTTCGAAATATAGCTAAATGGATTTACTAATTTAATCAGGCATGTCAATTCCATCGTGAGGTATGGATTGAGCTTATATCTACCTCCTATCCTTGAATCTCGTTCTATCCTTCGAGGGTATATCTAAATAGGTAAGGTATATGTGGATAGTGTAGTGTAGTGTAGGGCACCTAGGCACGGGGTTTGAAGCACCCCAAGGCAGTCCAGGTAGTCCAAGTGCGGGGCACTGGGATATACAAAAGCTGGGAAACCAAGGATTTTGTGGGAAATCCCAGGAAAAAAAAAGGGACGAGGGGTTATGAGGCGGGGGGGAGATCTCTCCTTCGTGAGGTACCTAGGTATGGATGGATGTCTACCTAGGTCTGTCTAGGCACGCAAAAGCCTACCTACCTAGGTACCTAGTGTACCTCTAGTGTACCTAGGTAGGTACATTACATCCTAACTGTGCGTAGGTGGCTGCTTTCGTACGCTCGGGATAAGTCAAGTGCTGATATATACATATTTCCGAGGCTTGTTCACAAGTCAATTCGAAAACCTCATTGAACGTTGTTGTAAGCCCACATTGAAGTTACACGGATAAGTGGCTTACGTGCCACGTCGGCGGTTATTTAATGATCAATGATGACTGAACTCGATGACACATCGCACAAAGGCATCGATAAATACCTAGGTAATGTACCTTGTTCACTCGGACTATACACGTCGAGGAGTCCAGACGTGATATGTGTAAAGCAGAGCTAGGTATGCTTACTCGTGATTCGTAAGTATCGTCATCGTCATACTTGACGAGTATCTACCTACCTAGGTATCTACATAGTGTAGATAGATATTTAGGTGGTCATGGTGGGCCTTCGTTATCGATTTTTCCTTTTTAACATACCTAGCTACATATTTACACACATACACACATACACACATACACACATACACACATACACACATACACACCTTCTAGGTGGACATAGAAAAGAAACTAGTAGCACCATGTGATAAAATACTGCCAGCCCTGGAGATATCCAGATCGCTGGTCCCTCTCAAATGGACACATACCTAATATGTATCCGTCAGTGTATGTGCATACCTAAGCAGTATGTCCAAAGACCTATCAAATCAATAAGACGCAGCTGGCTGGTTAAGCAACCAGTCAAGGAGTTCCATCTTTGACCCTGCAGATTCGACATCTGCTTCCCATTAATTTTGAACTTTGACTTCCGTTGCCGAGTCTTGTTTAGCGCCCTAACTGTCCGTCTTAAGTCTGAACGGACCACATGAGCAAGCCCCAATTTTAAGACCCCTGGTCTTTGCATACGCTCACACTGGTGTAAATCTGCTAAGGTTATGGTGGATGAATGATGGTCAGTCTGGCAAGCCTGGCAGTCTGGTAGGTATGTACAAACACCTGTAGATATATTGTAAGTACTTTAGTGAGAAAGCAGAAAGTCTTTTATGCCTTGAAGTATAGAAAATCTTGGAATTAGATATATTCTTGGTTCTTTCTTGTCTCCCATCTGTCATCTAGAGATATTAGTCCAGCCTCGACGACAAAGGATGCTTTGGAAATAAAAATAACCCCAAATAAAAACCAAAAGAAATCGGTCGATAACGGCGTTATGTACGCAATCGCACTCGATTGAAAGTAGAGGGGCATGAAGCCGAATCCATCCTACCTAGGTAATTAAAACATAACCTACCTCTCTTGTACGGCTAGCAAATCGAAATAAACCGGTCAGCAATTTGGAAATATGTTGATTCGGGAACCGCCTGCAGTTATTTCCTTGACAAGCAGTCGTTTTTCGAGGCTATTACAGGAGAATCCGTGCTGTGCATACATACAGCAGCACATACCCTGGCAAGTTGAGAAGGGGTAGGTGTGTACCAGAAAAAAGTCTCAACAATAAACGAGGGAGTCCAAAGCCTCAACCAAAGATCTGAAATCTGCCACATAGTTGTGATATTTATTAAATCCTTTCCATCCTGAAGGCATCACGACCACGGTAGTTACGGCGAGGATGTTGAACCTATAAGTTTAAGTGTGTGGCATTATTATTAGCTACTGTATTCCGTCCAAATCCCAATAATCAATCTCAATGCCATACCCGTGGCCCTACCTACCTCATATATGCATCTCTAATCGACCTGTCAGGTAGTAATGGTTTGTCCTTAGGATGAAGCTAGGCCGCCTAACCATAGGGTACCTACATAGACTAATAACGTCTATAACCTAGGTATTCTATATGAGCTCTTTGATTCGTCGGGTCATGTATGTACTTACCTTAAAAGCCGTACCTAAGTATCTGGAGCGACCCGAGTCTGCGCGGCGGCTTTTCTTTTTATTTCGCACTTTTATTAGTAGGTAGGAAAACATTATAGTTCTAATAATCTTAATAACCCCAATAATCAAAGTCCCACTAAGCACCTGGGCAGGTAAGCTAATGAAAGGTACATAATATGATACCTACTCACATAGGTAGGTACATTTGTAATGGATTAGATGTACGTATAATTTGCAGTTGACATAAGGTACTTACTTCATCTATTTCCGCACATCCACACTGTAGATATACCTGCCTACCTAGTGGTAAGTTAGGTAGTTACCTATGTACCTACCTACCGATGTAATAGATGTAATACCTAACGGAGACGTAGGTAGCTGGAGGTAGGTCGGGAGGGAAGGTATGGATGGATCCAATGGATTGATATACCTGCACAAGGTACCCTAAGTATGTAGTTAGGTACCTATCTAGGTACCTAGCCCACAACCGACTGCGGCCGTCGATGTGTGTCCCTCTTACGATACGACGTACCTGGGTACATCTAATGGGCTCCATTGGTACCTTCGTGCCTTCGTACCTTCGTACCTTCCCTCCAGTTTTTGACCCCTCCCTCCTGGCTGGACTGGACCATTCAAACACAACCATTGATCTCCCACATTCACATTCACCACCTTCCATCCTACCACCTATCTGCCATCTACCTACCTACCTTACCTCTACCTACCACCACTTTTTACCACCTTCACTACCTTTTACTACCTTTACCACCACTTTACATCCATACCTCTCTCTACGTATTTCTTTTTCCCATTCCCAACGTCTCCCGCGCAACCCATCGCCACTTATCGAGCGTTGTAAGTCTTTGCTTGCCTTTCTAGTTGTCTCCTCACGATTAACTAGGCAGTCTCCCCATCAATTTGTCCACGTCTGCCTACCTTGTATTCGTATTTCTTTCGGTCAACTAATTCTAGTGCCGCAGCAATCATCGATAACACATACCTGAAGTAGTCGAGATTTCCCCCCCAAGAGAAAGAGAGAGAGAGAGCTCATCAATCATAAGGTGAGTCCACTTCTTTACCGGTATACAGTCAGGACAAGACAGGCTACCTAGCCTAGCACAGCACAGTCTCTCCCGCCACGTTCAGTGTCCGAGATCAATGCATTACCCATTACCTTAGCCCTACAGACTTCCTTACCAGGAAAAAACGTACAACAACAAACATCTAAAAACTATCTGCCCCGACCCCTTTCCCTTTCCTATCACAAGCCTGCCTAGTCATATTCTTATTTAGAAGTACCTGAGGTAGCTCGACCTACTATACTTCGCTACTATACTTCGCTGCAGTGGACACCTAAAAGTTTCTTTCAAGTCACGTTCCGTCATTCCACCAGTTGCAACCCCGCCAGAAAGAAATCCCTACCTACATAACCTCTCCGCCCTCTCGCGATACTGGTCCCTTTCTACTTTTTTTTCGAGAATTTACATGGATCCTAAATAGTTAAATCTTAGGAATTTTTCGTTGCCTACGCTTGCAGTCAGACGATCCCCTTACTCTGCCAGCCTAACACGTTCGTCTCCTGTTCGACCCTGGCCACCCTTGTACCTACTGGTCCCGACCGGCACTTCAATTAAGAGTCGCCTTCTCGTACACACCTAAGCCGGAAAGTTGACCCACCATCTCGTCACCTATCAATTGCGATCGAGACGCAGTTCGACCCAATTGCCTACTGATTTGTCGCCCAACACGGCTTCCCGAACCGCGCGTCAACCACCTCCCGTCTCTTCTTGCTGACGCTCGAGAGACGCACTGGATTGTACCATTTTGCGACCGACGCCGACTCGTCCAACATGGCGCAAAACCGCCCAACAGCGGCTTTCAATACCCTCCGGATGGGAGGTAAGCTTTAGCAATTACCCTCCCGCTCTCTGCAATATATGCGTGGTGGATAGCACTGACGCAGAATACAGAGGTCATCCGTGAGAAGGTACAGGATGGAGTGACAGGAGAAACAAGGGATCTGCAATATACCCAGTGCAAGATCGTCGGAAATGGGTCTTTCGGTGTCGTCTTTCAGACAAAACTTTCGCCGTCGGGCGAAGATGCTGCCATCAAGCGAGTACTCCAAGACAAGAGGTTCAAGGTTAGTCCCGCTTTCTAATTGTGGGGTCCATTCTATATTCGCCTGCTAACTGCTGAGCGCAGAATCGTGAGCTCCAGATTATGCGTATCGTTAGACATCCCAACATCGTACAGTTGAAAGCTTTCTATTATTCCAATGGGGAGCGAGTGAGTAGACATGCCAACTTCTTAACTGCTAGAATCGTTGACTAAAATTTTGAACAGAAGGACGAGGTGTACCTCAACTTGGTACAAGAATTCGTACCTGAGACCGTCTATCGAGCCTCGCGTTTCTTCAACAAGATGAAGTCGACCATGCCTATCCTTGAAGTGAAACTCTATATCTACCAGCTCTTCCGAGCCTTGGCCTACATTCATTCTCAAGGGATCTGCCACCGCGACATCAAGCCACAGAATCTTCTGCTAGACCCGAACACCGGGGTTCTCAAGCTATGCGATTTCGGTAGCGCAAAGATCTTGGTGGAGAATGAGCCTAATGTTTCATACATTTGCTCTAGGTACTACAGGGCACCTGAGCTCATCTTTGGTGCCACCAATTACACCACCAAAATTGGTAAGTAGCTATCCCCTCCATACGCTAGTGACGGCCGCTCATGCGATTTGCAGATGTATGGTCGACCGGTTGTGTTATGGCGGAATTAATGCTGGGCCAGCCCCTTTTCCCTGGTGAATCGGGCATCGATCAATTGGTAGAGATTATTAAGGTGCTGGGAACTCCAACTCGCGAGCAAATTCGCACTATGAATCCGAACTACATGGAGCATAAATTCCCGCAAATCAAGCCTCATCCGTTCAGTAAGGTGTTCCGTAAGGCAGATGCAAATGCTCTGGATTTGATAGCAAGATTGCTGGAATACACCCCAACAGAACGTCTCGGTGCCATTGACGCCATGGTGCATCCTTTCTTCGACGAGCTTCGCGACCCTAGTACGAAGCTGCCGGATTCCCGGCACTCGAGCGGGCAATTAAGGGATTTACCAAGTCTATTCGACTTCTCAAGGCACGGTGAGTTCAGTCAGCCTTTATTTCCTACTGTTACATAGCTGCTGATCACATGGTTTTCGCAGAATTATCCATTGCGCCACCTCTGAATCACAAGCTGGTTCCTTCCCACATCAAATCCGTCTTAGCGGGCCGTGGCCTTGATATAGATAATTTCACGCCCATGGCGAAACAGGAAATGATGGCGAAGCTAGACTGAAGCTCGGTCTCCGCTTACGCTCTTGTTTCACGTATGTATGCATTATCGCCCGGGATTTCGCTACACATCATTCACTCACTGGCTGAGCCTGTAAACGACTTATACTTGTCGGGTCGACGCTCAGTAGAACCCTCCCGAACTGGAAACAGCGATTTCTCGACGACCTCGGTGTGCTTTTAAGCGTAAAGCATGGTGGAATTCAAGGACAATCCAATGTACAGTTTGAGGGGGGGTTGGGTTCTCCAGAGATTTGGCGTGCTATGGAATTTTCCGAGGTGTCGCAGAAGTTTTCGAGAAGCCCTACTTACACGGTTCTGGTTTCTCGATTGCAGCAGTAGCGAGGGAGGACTGCTTCAATATCCAGGAGTACTGACTGGAAGATGGCACGCACCGGGCGTTCTTAGACTTCTCCTATGCATGACCGAGACGGCATTTGCTTTTATTTGTCTTGTTCGATAGCTCGCTTTATCCTTGTGGTGGATGGCCACAAGGAGGCTGGATCCCCGTACGTGGCCTCCGACATATTCCCTACACATGTTAAAGGTGGGGGGGGCACAATGGCGTATATGTTATTCTATGAGCAGCGGGTGTGCGGAGTGGTAGTGAAACTGGAAGTTGGGCGAAAGATGGAACATGATGTTGAAACCGGCAAGCTTTGCGGTCCACGCAGCAATGGCATTAGGGACGGGACAAGTTTATGGAAACTCGGCATGACTTCTAAAAGATTTCTTTTTCATTTCTTCCCTCGAAAGACGGACTATGACGTGCGTCAAGACGTGTGGGAAGATGGTTAACTAAAAGGGAGGACCGGGTTTTCTACTCAGACGTCAAGGGAAAAGAGGACCGCGGCGATTACAGCACGGGTGATGAAGACCTTGCCACTTGGCCCAAGAGAAAGATCGGATGTTACCACCTCACTTCCCTTTTCTTAAGATATATGATGCGTAGGAACCCATTGATGAATGTGATGCCCTAAATTTTGCCACGACTGTAACATACACTGCATACAATAGCTAGGCGCAAGCTTTGCAGCTCCCTTCCCCCCTTTCCCCCCTTTCTTGTCCCCTTTACTTTACTCTTTCACTCTTTCCATACCTAGGTACGCAGTACTGCTTGCCTTACAGTAAATGATAGGCTAGAGAGGGCCAGGAAAGCTTAAGATACCTAAAGCAACGTCATAAGGGTGGGATAGGTATCAATCCTAGCCGTAATAGGCCAATGGACTTTCCTAGCGTATCTAGGTGCTTAGGTACCCAGGTAGTTATCGACTAAACAATACACGTCTAGGCACGAAGTACATATATGCAAAAAAAAATAAAAAATAGCAAATTGAATGTCGGCTAATTGTTTCCGCATAGGAACTGTCTCCTACCTACATCTCTTGAAAATATTGTGAGAGAATTCTATATTCTTATAATAGGTAGGTACTCTAATACTCTAATTACCTAGTACCCCCAATTAGGTAGGCAATTACCTAAGCATGCATACCTAGGTAGGTACGAGGTAGGTACCCACATAATTAGCGCTGCGATAAGATATGAAGGTCCGTGCTTGTCTTTTTGCGCGTTGCGTGTTCCACTGTCACGACTTCTAGGGAGACACACGTAGAGACTTCAAACTTCAAACTTCAACCTGTACTACTACCCATTGAACATATTTGAACTTTTATGAACTCAACTCTTCAATGAACTCGGTCTTCTTTATCAACACAAGATGACAGATCATGACCGCAAACAACCTAGTGGCGGATACAATAACCGCAAAAGACGGTACAGAGGTAAGATGATGGATATCGTCGCATCTAGCCTCGCATCACCTCACAGTAGAGCTTATGCTAATATTACCTTGCTCCTTAGATGATGATGAACTCGACCGCCGACCACAACGCCGCCGCTACGATGCACCACTCCCCGTCCGCATACGCAAGCAGCTCCTAGGTCTTGCCGAATCTC
Source organism: Jackrogersella multiformis (assembly GCA_902806575.1). Classification (NCBI taxonomy): domain Eukaryota; kingdom Fungi; phylum Ascomycota; class Sordariomycetes; order Xylariales; family Hypoxylaceae; genus Jackrogersella; species Jackrogersella multiformis. Next base: position 2,169,948 of record CADCXD010000005.1, on the reverse strand, counting down.
CTTTGCGACGCTGGCATGAGGAGGTCCAATCTATCGCTCATGTCGTCGCTGACAACTATGAAGATCAGGAGCTTCGAACAAGCTTCCTAGAGCTAGTACCACAGATGCTCATAGAGCAGCCGCTCAAGACTCCGTTCGTGGCAGCTGTAGTACTTGTAATCAACTCTCTAAAGCCTGAAATCCTAAGTGAACTTCTTGCTCGGGTCACTAGTGCGACAGAGGAGAAGATCAAGGTGGGTGAGTGGCGAGAAGTGAAGCTGTATCTAAAGTTTCTAGCTTGTCTGCAAGGCTGCTTGGAGGGGGAGGGCTTGTTCCCACTACTCGAGGAACTTTTTAATCGAGCTGGGGACCTCCAGACTGCTAGTTCTGACGATGTGAGTATATAACCATTGCTGCCTGTCTATCCTATGTATACTGACACGTTCGCAGACGATTGGAACGGAGCTCGTTAAGATCATCCTTCTGACGATTCCGTATATCATGGTAGCAGCGCCTGGGCAGTGGCAACAAAAGGCAGCTGAGCTTATGGATAAGACGGACGTCATTGCATCAGAACCTCATGCACTGCAAGTACTAATCGACCCGTATCATGTCGAAGAGGGGACAGAGAGCCCGACCGCGAATATGAGCTTAATTGGACTCTTACAAAAGCAGATCCTTAACGAGGCACTGAATGGCTGGGAGCTTGCTTGTCTACCAAGACCGTGGCAGATGCCTCCCGAGGAGATTGAACTGCAAGACAAATTAGATAACGCCCAGAAACACGCCTTGCCGAATATTTCCATCCCGGAGAAGGTCGTCGCTGGCCCTCGTCCGCTATTCCCTGAGATTTACTTCTCAGTTTACGTTAACCAGGAGATCGAATCTGTTCCTCCGGTCACCAACATCGCGTCATCCCTGATCCGAGATGGCCTTATTGATACCATCAACATTTTGGATTTCAACCGTAGTGCTACGGCCCGCTTCCTCATAGATGTGGACTGTTATTTTTCTCCTGGGACGTTCATTAAGCGCGCAACGCCTTTCGATCGACTTAGGGATATCGAAGGAAATCGTTCAACATGGAAACCGGAGGATGTTGCCGTTGATGCTGTCTTCTCACAAATGTTTGCTCTTCCAACGCCAGAGCATAGGCTTGTCTACTATCATTCCGTCCTTACTGAAGCCTGCAAAATCGCCCCCGCCGCGGTCGCCCCTAGTCTTGGTCGAGCTATTCGATACGCTTACCAAAACACCCACCAATTAGATTTGGAATTATGTTACCGATTCCTCGACTGGTTCACACATCATCTGAGCAACTTTGGTTTCATGTGGAAGTGGGTAGAATGGGTGGACGACGTTAATCTCCCTACCATGGATCCGCGAAAAGCATTCATCCTAGGCGCTTTGGATAAGGAGATCCGTCTCAGCTTCGCTCAACGCATCAAAGGAACTCTTCCTGAGCCTTACCAGGCGCTCATCGGCCCCGAAAAGGAACAGGACACACCAGAATTCAAGTTTAATGATGATCGTAAGTCAAAATCCCTCAAAGATTGACATGAACAAATAACTAAGTATAAGTCTAGACACGCCATTTGCTGCAGAAGGTAAGGATATTGCCGCCCTTCTCAAGCGCAAAGCCCCAGATGAGGAAATTCAGCCTGTCATTGACCGCATCCACTCCGCCGCCCTGGACCAGTCTGTCGATCCTCTCGTTTCCAGCACGGACGTCTTTATGACAGCTGTTTGCTGGGTAGGCTCGAAGTCGCTCTCTCACGTGCTCGCCTGTATCGAACGTACCAAGGATAGACTTCTCGATGCCGGAGCGGCCTCTGAGGCTGCTAGGGCACAAATCATCACCGCCGTCGTAGCCTACTGGTCTGCCCACCCAGGGGTTGCTATAACCATCGTTGAGAAGCTGCTTAATTACTCAATTATCACACCTAGTGCAGTAATTGACTGGGCACTGGTCGGTGATCGTGCGGGTCCATACGGCCAAGCTCTCAGCAAAGCTTGGGTGTTCGAGCTTGTATTCAATACCGTGGTCAAGGTAACGAGCCGTCTAAGACAGGTCGTGAGCAGCGGCACAGGCGAGGGCGCCGAAGAGGAAGTGGCCGGTATGCGTGATCTCTTCAAGAACATGGAGGATGCCTTGATTAGCTGGGCACAGGGAACCAAGGATCAGATCATGGACCCCGTAGTCTCTGACGGCGGAGAGGATCTTGTGAAGCGCTGGGGAGCGAGGTGGCTTAGAGTTTTCAGGCGAAGGTCTGCTATCGAGGAGAATTTCCTGCTCGAGAACAAAGCCACTTCGTAAATGAGATGTAAGATGTGCTGTGTAGAGGGCGAACATGGCATTAACAAAAATTATCTTTGAGTTTGACTAGGGTACTAAAAAGGCTTTCTATATTCTATCACACTCCGTTAGCCTTGTACAAAACAGATCGGGCAATTGGCCCAGTTGGTAACAGATGTGCGTTTTGGACTAATGCCTAAACTGTTGCTTATTATCGTAGTAATTACTATTCATTATTGGGGTTATGAGACTAACCAGAGTTATAAAGTTTTCCTAGTCAATAAGGGATAATTTCTAAACATGTATTACCCCATCGGGAGTTGCTTCTTAGACTACGGTCTCCATCTGTTCGTACACTGAGAGGAATAGCTTTCCTATCCAATTCTTAATCCCTCTAGCCCGCCCACTGGGGGAGGTAGAACTTCATGTTCTCGTATACCAAGAACGTGACCCAGGTCGCGGGTAAGACCCGTACAACTCCAGGCATGATGCCGCGATAGAAACCTCGCCACCCCTCTTCCGCCCAGGTCCTCCTCGCGACCCCCCGGATGCCCCGGCCGAACCGCGCGTCGGCGTCGTAGTTCTGCAGGCGGCTGCGGATGACCTGGTACGGGTAGGTGGCGGCGCCGGCGACCAGCTTCGCGACGCTGGAGATCACGAGGGTCGCCTCGTTGCTTATCCTCCTCGGCTGCGGCCCCGGGGGATCTGCGGCCGGGAGCCGGGCGAAGTACAGCTTCTTGACGGGCTCGTACACGGCGAACTGCACGGCGCCGTGGGCCACCCCGAACAGACTGATGCCGAGGCCCCGGTAGAAGCCCCGCCACCCCTCGCCGCGGAGCAGGCGCCAGAACCCCGCCCGCATGCTGGGGTACGCGCCCGCCGCCGCCCGGTCCGACGACAGCATCCGCGTCTTCAGCACCCAGATCGGGTTCGTCAGCACCTGCGTGACGATCCCGGCGAAGCCGGAGGCGAGGAAGTAGTCCCGCGGCGCGAGCGAGACGGAGGCGGAGGCGGGGTCGGAGGCGGAGGCGGAGGCCGGGGTCTTGAGGGTCAGGAGGAACCGCTCGGACCAGGCTTTGAAGAAGAAGAAGGACGCCCAGCTCGACCCGTTGCCCAGCAGGTTCGGGGCCAGGCCGCGGTAGAGAGAGGCGACCGGGTGAGGGGTTTGCGCGAGCGTCCGGATCAGCGAGATGGTGGTTAAAGGTTGGTGAGAGCCGGCCGCCGCGGTGCGCTGGTGGATTTGCATCCGGGTCTTGACGATGTCGAGCGGGTGGACGACGAGGGTGGCTATGGACCCCGCGGACAGGCCGGCGATGGTCTCGACGGAGGCGGGTGAGAGGCCCGCATGATTCTGTGGCATAGAGATGAAGATGGGTATAAGAAGGGATAATTACATTATGAGGTTAAAGTAGTGATTATGTAAATTTCATCTAAAGAGTATTGAGTTGGGATTACCTAATCTTTAATGGTATCTGGTAAAAGGTATCTCGTATTGGGTATCTGATATCTAATTCAGCTTAATTAAGTGCCTTACCTAATACGAAATGACTTCATTGAAGCTTCGGAGTTCGGCCCGCGAGTAGCCGAGCCGTGTAGTCGTTTTATATGAATACATGTCATTTATGTCATAACCCATTACTTGCATGTCCATTTTAGAGCTTACCCAGGTACGACATAATACACGATATTTGCAATTCGGAGCCTACATAGAGGTACATACGACGGAGACACCCATATCTACAACCAGTTTGGTTCTCCAAATGGTCACGGCTTTAGCGTACATACACTAGAAACGACGTCCGATTGCCTTTTCCGGACTACTGCGAGAGACTTATCGAAATGCCTACCATAGCAGAATCGAGTTCGGCTGAGGTCGAGATCCCAAAGCTATCGATCGTGGTTGAGTTCACGTAAGTGCCCTCTTAAGCCAAGTCTAGACTCACTCCTACGGACTTCAACGAAACTCCAATCCTGTGCATTTTCCCTTGTTCCTAACATCGGCCCAGAGGTGGCCTTGAGATGTTGTTTTCGGATCGGCGTCGGCATTCTCTGTCCATACCGGCTTCCAGCAAGGAGGGTAAGCCTGTAACCATTGCTCACCTGATCGACTACCTATGCGAAAATACGATGAAGGACACCCGGAAAGATCTCTTTGTTCTCGAAGATCATCTGTACGTTACTACTCCACCCTTCAAGCCCTATTCCACCCGACCATATTCAGGCTCTTATAGAGTCTCTCCCGTTTTCGTCCGGTGACAGTTGTACACAGCATTCTCCTTCCATCAAGGTGCATAGTAAGCTGGCTAATATGGTGATCTAGACGGCCTGGCATCCTTGTCCTGATCAACGACGCAGATTGGGAACTAGAAGGTGAAGGGGCTTACGAAATCCAGGCAGGGGACAACATCCTATTCGTCTCTACACTACACGGCGGATAAAGCCGCACTCTGCTGGAGGCCTGCACCACACCGCTATTCAGATCCTGATAGTAGCAGCCGTTGTATTCGTCATGACTGCATCACCCCCGAAGACGCAGTAGCGAGAAGTCGGTAGTAGTCTTTGGACGTACTATGTAGGCCGGTCTCATTTAGACGCCTACGGCTAGACTGCACAGCTAGACTGTCAGATTGTACAGCTACCTACCTAGACCTAGGCTGCTAGGTAGCATCTCCTAGCATCTCAACGACTATCTTCCTTTCCCTACCCCGCCTTCATGCATGTGAAACAGTGTCAATCACTCCCAACCGGGTCATACCCCGTTGCTGGGAAATGACAGGTGAGGTATGCGGCTAACTCGGTCGACCTGTCAAGCTCCTGCAACGCCTCTCACGATCGGCGTCCTCTAGACAGTAAACAAAAAACCCGGAGCCGTGGCCTGTGTTCGTAATAAACCAGATCTGTCATATTTCCTTCAAGCCCCGAGCGTTCATCTCAAGCTGCTTACGTTGATCATCCGCTGCTTCGGGAAATATAACCCACACTCCCGTCTATATCTAAGATTATCAGGAGGAGAAGGACTTTGTACATATGCCCTTAGTTGAAAACACGACGACAGGCCGAGAATAAACATATTATATTTACTTCAAAAGAGGGAAATGGTTGGCGGTGAGGACTCGTATGGCTTTTCCCATACATTGAGCCCGATTACTGGTTTAAGATCAATGGTCTAGATCATCTTATTCGCCCGCCTGCAGCAGGGCGTCCCAAAGCAGCTAATTGCAGCACAACCAGGCAAGGGGTCTGTCTAAACAGACAGGATAATTTTTTCACATTAGAGGCGAGCGTGGATTACTCGATGAAAATCATGATTTTAACTAATTGAATTAACCAGATACTATAGTAAGAAGGGAACTAATAACACGAAACATAGATATGATTTCTTGCTCCTGAAGGCAACACATAACCACTAAGATCTGGTCCTGTCCAGTCAATGAGGCATTTGTCCGCTCCTGGACATAAATTGACAGCGGCCATCTTACAGACCGCTTTGACAGCCTGGAGGTTATTGTGAACCAAGGTACATGGATGTCAATACATGCTGGCTGGCCCCGTGGCGGGAATGAGGCACCGCAATACACATTTGGCGCGCCCGGGGCTTGCATCAGTGTTTATCAAGGTTACCTGCCTGCATTTCCGCTCTTGAAGAATGAAGGTCATCCTACCCAAAATCTCCAAAATCATTGGCTCCCTATTTGAGAGACACGGGTAGCTACCGCAACAAACGCTTGTTCGATGCTTTGACATGTCCACGTCAATATTAAACGACATACCTAAACAAGCCTTGGCACTGTGAGGACGATATCGTGTTGCAACGAGGGAAACAGATATTATAAAAAATTTGGAGACTATACTAGGTACCTAAGGGTCTCTCTCTCTTTTCATGTCCCAGAACGTGGGAGACGGTACTCCAATGAATAACTACTTAGGTGCCTACCCCCAACTCCGCTTAGTTTGCACCTTTGGAAGGTCTAGTAACCTTTGTGATGCAAGAATCTGGTATCTCCCACTCCCCACGGCAGTAATGCAAATTGCAAAAATTGTGGTATTTCCCTTCCCCAACCCAGGTTTTCCCCTTGGGGTTGTTTTTGTTTCCAATGCGCCGCAGGTCCTCTTGTGCCTGATTGGTAAAGCAAAGTAAATAAGCCCGCCCACCACCGCCGATGCGTTGTTCGTCCACCAGATTATGCACCAGTTCCTCGTGCCCACCCGCCCGCCCGCCTTGCTTCCCTGTCTAGTAATACTAGTAGTAGTTATACGGACTTCTCCCCGAGTCCTATTGGTGTTGCGTGACATGAATGTAGATGTAGATAACCGAACCAAGATCTCGAGTGCAACCCGCCGATGAAACCTGACACACTATGTGGTAACCCTCCCCTAACCTGGGAGATACATATTATAACTGAGAGAAAACGACGAGAATATACTAAATGCCATACTTGCTAAATCATAGATAGGATTGTAAGGGAAAGAAGGCCAAGCGAAAGGGACCGGTGGAGTGGATCGAGGCTCAGCCAGAGAGGTCCACCTCCTTTTCGCTTGGTGCTGGACACTGCTCCACGCCAGTGCCCTAATTATAGTAAAAATTTCAATGAATATTTGTTCTGCCTTTTTGGGGTTGTTCCTGTGCTGTCGGCCCCTGATGTTTGTTTAGATTTTTTGGTAAGCTTGAGCGAGAGAATCAGATCGCCTTCCCCTGGATAAACAATGTGTGGTATCTCGAATTCAAAGAGCACCGCCCAAGATTTATTATATGTATACGCGTGTAAAACTGCCACGCTTCTCTGGCCAATGGTCGCGAGGTTATTATTGGTCGTTATAGTCGTAATTTTTGGTGTTCTTATATCCGTAAGGCACCGTCTCGTTCGGTATCCTAGTACATCCGGTGTTGAGGACCGAATGAATGAGCATACTCGTCCTCGTACACGGTTATAGGGCTGTTGGAAGTGCTATCGGCGGTGATGGTCTCACTGGAGGCGATGCTTGCTTGGTCCACATCGTATGATCCGTAGGTGGCGTGCTGGTCTCGAGGAACCATAATACCGCTCTGAGAGCCGTTTCGGGGCATGCCGCAGTCGTCGTAGTTATCGGGGTACGGAAGACCATGCTGTGTATGGTTACGGTACATCTGGAGCTGGACGGAGTACTGCTGTTGTACGCTCGGCGTGACTGAGTTTTGATATTTAGGGGCAACTGTGCGGTTGGTTCCCCGGCCTTTGATACCCTTGTTGCTATTCTTGTAGAGCTCGGCGAAGTGTTTAAACAACCTCTGGTCTTCTGGGGAAAGTTCGTCGCCGGGGGCTAGGCTCATGAATTTCATTGTCAGCTCCTTTATGGTCTCCTTGTGAAAGATGTTGTGGTGTGTCTATACACGATAATTAGCACGCCTATCTCGCATTTCAGAAAGGGGGGGAGTCTTGTATGGCACAAACCTTCATGTTCCCCCGCTGACTAAATGTCTTTGTACACCGGTCAAGAATACAACGAAAGGGTTTGGTTTTGTAGTGGGTCAACAAGTGCGGCTTCACGTTTCCAAGCTGAGCAAAGGCCTTCCCACAGATGCTACAGAGGTAGGGCTTCTCTCCAGTATGTCGGCGCGAATGGGTCTGGTGCCATTGTCAGTCAGAACGGCAGAATAGCATATGATGTTGCTTCTGGGGGCTCGTACTTTGAGATTACCTCTCTGGCTGAATGCTTGGCCACACCCGGGTTCTGGGCATAACTGTAAAAGGGACGAACACGTTAACAGCTATACTAATAAAAATCGAAACTAGATGTCTTACATAAGGCTTCTCTCCGGTGTGAGCTCGCTTGTGAGTTTCTAGTGAGGTCTTCTGGGAACATCTTTTCCCACAGCCCTTGATGTCGCAGATGTAGTAGCGCTTCGGGCGCTCCTTGATATGCGGTTTGGTTTCAGGAACCGTTTCGTCTGGTGTACAAGACTTCTTACGCAAGCTGAACTTCTCTTCATCTAGCTGAGGAGGAGAAGGGTAAGCAGCCGCCCCGAAATCAGAAACTTTGTCCGGCTCGCTTTTGGACTGGATAGCCTTCATCAGGGTGTCGATTTCGGTGTGGAAAATCACTTCGTTGGCTTCGTTTTCAGCGAGATTCCGGGTGATTATCTTGGAAACAACAGGAGGAGGAGGGGTAGGAGACCGCTCCACGACCGCCTGTGGCTCGTACTTGATCGGGGTGCTTGTATCCTGTTCTAGTGAATGCGTCTGGTAAGGCTCCCGTTGATATCCAATAGGTACCCCTTCGGTTTCGGTTGTGATCGCACGCTGGGGTGTACATTCCTCCTGGTATTGTTTGAAAGACGAGGTGATGGGAGGTGACGGGGGAGTGTATGGACCGAAAATATAAGGATTATTGGGTGCATATTGTGGTGCTTGCGGACCGGTCATGGGAGCCATGGTATACGCATTTTCTACTATGAACTGGCCTGGCATAGTAGCCCTATGGACAGCCGCACTGGTCGTCGGGCTTGGGCTGTACTGCATGAGAGAAGCATCGACCATCGGATAATCCGAATTCGAATTCTGAGGAAACCATCTTCCCCAGCCCTGGGGGTCTGGTGCTTGAGTTGTTAGAACCATCTTAGCGGTTGGGGACTAATCTTGCTTCTTGCAAGACCAGTCAGTCAACTAAGTCCACGGTGGTTTCGATAACTCCGAATCGTCTTCCGATTCGAATTGTAAATAGTACTCGGCTATGGCAACCGCATCAAGGAAGGTGATGATAGTTATATAGCGTTTGGGGTTGAGGGCGTGCGGCAAAACATATAAATATGAGCTATAAAGCAGAGAACCAACCCTAAAAGAACGAAGATATAAACCGACCGTTTGATAAACAGGCAAACGGCTGCACAGTTCGAACGGCGCGGCCTGTGATTTATGAACCCAACCTCAACCAAGCGAGTCGAGGTGGACCCGGGTTTTTTAGTGAAGTATATACCTCGAGCGGATTCAGTGATGTGCGCTAGGGTTCGATCTAAGGAGCCAACTCGTTGGGTACGCCTACTCGAAGATCTTTGGTGTGCCAAGATACGCGGAGAAGCTTAGAATCTTACACTAGAAGCTGAATACGATGTAAGTGGTTAAGTATCAGAGATGGGCTGGTCGAGTACATCATCTTTTGCTTCATATCAAAACACCCCCACACCCTAGCAGACCCTCTTCCCTGAGCTTAGAAACATGCCTAGGATTAAACCAGACGAAGTGTAGGTACATATTAATGAGGCGGAACGGGGGAGGCCCTATCTACCAGACACGCCTAGGTACCTAGGTAGCCACAGAGTCTAGTGACAGATCGCCGAGCTTCTGTACATTGGCAGGTAACTCGACGAGACATTCACAATGCATAGTACTTAGCTATGTATAGTCGATTAGACCTTGCGGTAACGCCGGCCAAATGAGGTACTACGGGGCTAGCTACCCGCAAGATGCTTACCAGTTCAACGCAGGGGATGGGCGTATGTATACAACCTAGAATGACGAATACCAACCTCGATGTCGCTGGTGATGGAGACGCCTTCTACGTGTGGGGACCGTTGCTACATCAAAGTCGACCACCTAGAGGACATTTGAAGGATATGAGCACGTCCAGCGTGACACGTTGCCATGCAATCAGCCATATCTTACTGTCAAAAACTCGGCCAGCACACACAGCCAGACATCGTTTTGTTTGGTTCTTCTACACGCAGTGTGGCATCCACAGCTAGAGAACGACAAGGGGTGTTAGCGTAGGGGAGAGGGGGTCTGAGTGGTACTGTGATTGGTGATGTACCATAGACAGGCGAGCAGACGAGCGTAAGAGGGCGGGATCGAAAAGGGCCATGGAAATCCGAAAGAGATATGGGAAAATGTGAGGCCAAGGAGCGGAGACCGGGTCTCCCCCTGCAGCTGGAATTTTCCTGCCCGTCGGGGCAATTCCGTTAAGAATATACCCTTCGGTCCCTTGATCTTTACACAGAGATTGTTATATTGTCTGAATATAGCACTATGTAGGCATTGTAATATGCCTGGTACCAGCGCGATGGATAGCCCCGGTCTCCGAAGTGCCACCATCTGGTGCTGTGAAAATGACAGAATCAGATCCACTAAAGTCGTTCTCTTGATCTCTTGATCTATGTATGTACCTAGGCAGGCATCATGTACCTAAGTGTTTACTTCACTTCACGATAACAACCAGCTTGGGATCGCATATAGGGTTTTAACAAATATGCTTCCCGCCAAACTAGTTAGTTTATTATCTTTGCTACATTAGGTATCGTAGGCTATATGACGAGAAGCTGGCCTAGCACATATCGTTCTCCAGTTTCCGAGGACACTTGTACGTTGACCTAAGTACCGTACCTGCGCTCTGCTAGACCGCAATGTGGCCCTCAAACGTTAGATGGTTGGTTTTAGTCAAGGGCGGGAGTGGCCGTTCGAGGTCACATCGCTTTAGCACTGGGCCAGACCTTGGGGCCACCTGTATGCTGAACCTACCTAGGTAGGTACTTAATGCGTACAATGCCATTTATTAATGACGTGCCGATGCTTAAGCCTTCAGGAACCAAATCGGTCCCTAGATATTGGGGCACCTGAAGGAGGCAAACGCGGCAACATCCATTCAGCTGAATTAGAAGGGGGGCAGGAGATGAAGTATCAATAGAAATTCGAGAAATTCAAAGCCACCCACCCGGTCACTTATACTGTGTAGGATCTACCCCCCTGGAGATCGATGTACTCTAATCCGAACAGGGATTGTAGATCTTGTTACAAATTACCTAGTCAAATCAGAGCGTTAAGAGAGGACTCCTATTAGCAATATTCGCCCGTCATAGCTCTTGCTTACTTACAAGCTCACAAGATTGTGATATTTTTAAAATGAACTATTATCGTGGTTCATGTTACACTCTTCATTTCTGATGCGTAAAGCGTTATATGTTACTAGGCGTCACAAAAACTGTCGTTTCTTAGGTACTTCGAGTACGTACTACATAGAATCGAGAGCACGAAGTAGTGTTTCTTGGCATTCGAAAATATGTGTTGTCTTGTATTGAAAATCGAGGCCAATGAGATCTTCTCTATCTACCCCCTAAAGCACCAAGTATAGGTAAGACCTCATTAGTTCTTGAAACGAAATGGACGGGGTAGCATCTGATCGGCTATATGATGTAGCAATTCCGATGAAGCTCATCCTTAGTATCCGATACAGCAAACATGGTCATACCCAATCGTAAGGTTCGGGACTCGTTCCGCGGATTGAAAGGTAGGGTTAAGCCGCGGCACCCTATCCTGGAAGAAGATTGCAAGAGAGGAAACACGATCGAAGTAGAACAATTCTACCGTGATAATCGCTTATATGTACATGTATGGTGTAACTAAACTGCTGGGATCTTTATATAACGTCTGCTGTAGAGCCGGGGGCATGGTCGAGAGTGTGCCTCATAGCGAATGCCAAGAACCGATCAATTTCCTAGCCGTTGCTCTAGCAGCCCGTATTTATATATGATCACTTACCAATGTAATTTAACATTCAGCTCAGGTGCTGTTCATTCCGCAGTGCTGGATCGATGTAAGCCACGTGGGCCTTTGGCTGGGCGATCATTGATAATCCCCAGCAATCCTAGATACCCCAGATTCGGGTGAGAAAAGTGCATGAAATCGCAAACCTCTTAATATATATCAGCTTGAAGGAACAAGCCACGATCTAGGCTGTGAAGCACGAAGCCCTGAATCTCTCGGGTTGGTGCAGGAAGAGCAGGGCCATGGCCGAAAATTGCAACGACTCGATGGAACTCTGTTGGTTGGTGAACTTATCTTCCTCATGTTTCAAATTTTGAACATGACGACTTTACAAGGGGACTATACATGTCCTCTTGCAGGGTTAAGGAAATGAAGAATGTGATGTATCATTATTTAACATTGGTCGATAGCTTAAAGGTATAGGTGATTGCAATTTACACGAAGGAGTTTCTCGAGTTAATCTCTCCCGAATAACCTAACTTAACTAATAATTTTTATAAAAAGTGTTTTATAATATTTATTAATGTAAATGCTTTAAGCTTTTGATACTCGATGAAATAAACAAGACTATAATGGGTCCCGCTTTTACCTAACGGGGAAAGATTTAACATAAGTGAGCGGCTGCTACAACAAACCCTTGTAAACAAGGCCCCCCCTTGTCTGTGCTAAGTTTCCAGCCAGCTGGTTGATGGGTAGATCCCCCGGTCCATGTAGATTGATTGGCTTTCCCTAATCTTACCAAGGGCTTAGGGCCGGGAACACCCTGACCTGATTACACATCTAAAATACCACGTATTTATATACATATATTACATATATTACATGGATATAGAATACATGGATATAGAATGAACATTCGGGTCCGCGGTGCTGGGAACCTCAGTTAGAAAACGGCCAGCGGGATTGAGGTTGTTGAAGGTCCGATGAGCGGTGAGTGTTAAGTTCCGAAATCCATATCTTTATAATAATGTTTTTAATGTACCTAACTATTAGTCTCCATGTAATTATTGGTGACAGACTATCGGACTTAACTACCGATACCTAGACATGGGGCAATGATAAAGTCGCCTTACCTAACACGTCTCCTATCACCTAGGTTATTACCTAGCAGACCACCACCATTGCCGGAAGACTCTTCCATCATTCTCCGTGTGGCGTATCGCTTGCTGCAAGGTCCTTTCGTGGGATTTTACTACTTATGTACCTAGGTAGGTACTCACCTAGTCACTCACTTACCTAAGAGGTACCTTTTAGGTATGTATGTAAGCAGTTTTCTCTTTCATGCTTGATTAACGTGATGGCTTTTTTAGGCTATACCTCTTCTTTCTGCCCAGCACCTAGGTAATAGTATAGCAAGCCTGCTATAGTCTTTTATCTAAAGGCTACCTAAACTATCATGGCCAATTGGGATAAAGGACACTCGATTTGATGTGTCAATTAAGGTGGTGGTTAACGTAAGACGTATGAAGGGTCCCAAGTGTGCGTGGGGTTTTCCAAGTATCCGTCGATGTCGATACCAATCATGGTCGCGGCGATCATCTCGGCACTCGGTGGTGGTTCTTAGACGTTGAAATTATTAGCCCTTAGTAGAACGGAGAATATTGTGTGGCTTCCCAGATCTCCGGGTCAGTACATCTCCGGAGATCCAATACCACATATATTTATGTCTACGAAGGGCAATGATTAAAAAGCGCCTCTTTCTCGAAACGGCATAACACCGACGTCACACGAGCTGGACGAACGAATTGATTACTGATACAATAGTACATATGAGGTAACCGCAAACTCCTTACATGGCGAATGAAAACTGAGGGCGAGGCGGTAATGTAGAGCTGAAATGTATGGATTGGAAGATCTATGGATCATTCTTAAAGAGGTACCTAGGTAGCCATTAAGAAGAAGAGTCTATAATGTATATTATGATAAGATATATACCTATGTAGGTACCTATTTGTCTACTGATACTTAGGTACCTGGTAGGTATGCACATTAAGCATCTGGGCACTGCATAGTACATTTAACTAAACCTGGTAAACTTCATTGGTCTGTGCGCATTGAAAAGCCGGCCCCGGTCATGGAGGAGAGAGGAGAGAAGGAATGATGTAACTAAATATGTATCTAGCCCATCTAGGAACTTTAGTAAATCGAACTAGTGTAGTGTAGTAACTCAAAGCTAACGACTTAATATAAACTTTCACTCAAGTATCTCTCATAAATATTATTTATCTCTTACCTATCACACGGATTCTCATCAAATAGCAACAACATACATCTCTCACGTCACATCACATGATATGGACAACCTGCCGGTAATGTCTGTAAAATGGCAGGAATCCGACGCTAATAATAGTGGAAAAGCCTCACACTCTCGTCGGGAACACAAACGGGTGTTCTAGAAACAATCTCCGCCTCACATATACTTACATACCTAACTAAGCTGCTGGGTGTGCACTTAAATACATATATACTTCGGCTCGATGATATATCATAAAGAATATATTACAAAACTACCAAAGTGCGAACCCAGGTTGCTGGACCACCAGCATTAAGTGCTCCAATAATACCTAGGTACCCCAGATGCCGGGATCTGCGCCTCCGAACTAGAACCTTTTCTCTTGATACCTTTTTTGGGTAGATGATAAATGACTATCACCGCCCGCTGCTCCCGCCGCCTCCGCCATCTCAGTTAAGGGAACGCGGAAATAAGCGGCGGACCTTCTTACCAATACCTTCTCAGCAATCTTATGCTATTTTATTACGGATAAATATTATCTATCTATTTATGTAATAGGTATATGGTAAGGTAAGAATATCTAAACTCCTATCTAGTTGGTGTTTCTCACTCACGTAGGTAGTTCATGGTGTAACTAACTCTTCCGCAGCAATGTGATCCCGCTGTACATGATGATTATGAAATGTCCCTGTCAAGGCCACGAGTTAGATATTTCACGAAACCTGATCGGATATACGAGCTTCCGAGATCTATCCGTCAGATATCACCTTAGGCGCCAACGAAACGTTGAACCCTGTCAACACGCCTCTACGCGGGTCCTGCCCAATGCCACCCCATCCCTTCTCCTTAGCGATGATATTTTCTACCTAGGTCTCCAAGTCCAAGGGAGAAACACAAGACCGGGCTAGCCTGCGGTCCCGTATCAAGCCCCTGTTGTATTATACGCGTTCGCTACCTTTTCCAAACAAGCGTCTATCATTTCTCACATTCTGGCTTGAGTATAATACGTAACTATAACTGCACCTATACTTATGTATGTGCGTGTGTGACACCGCAAGTATGCGGGCAAGGGTTTCACGATCCATCGCGCTGACAAAATTGGTGTAGCTGGCTAGCCACGGATGTCGCCACAGCACGAATAGGTACCTACTTAGGTAGGTATTGAAAAGACAATTGTGGATATACCCGACATAATTCGTATTAACCGCTGTATCATTCCCACAAACCAATATTAACCGCTGGCTTGGCCTAAGGTTACGTGCGAGCCCTTGGATATTCTTCAAAGTGGTGAGGCTTGCGATTCAGCTTCACAGCTTCGTAGCTTCATGAAATCCCGGCTCGTATCATTGGGCATCAATAAATGAGGCAACTGTCGAGTCAAGGCCGAGATTCACCGGGATCTCTGCGAGTTCAGCCGAATCAGAGCACCCGTTCTTCCAGCATCTTGCTTACCTGTAGCCTTGTCGAACCTGAATCGACATCAAATTGGTTCATAGGTGGTTGACATCTTGCCAATGCTGTCTGGATCACGACCACTACTACAGTACATGACAACGACTACATACATTTGGCATACTCTAAATGGCTAATTCGAGATGGCTCGGGGGCTCTCGATAATAATAAAATATCTGTCTATTCGACTGGCGATGCAAGTGATGTTACATTCTAGAGGTTTAATAACCCACAGCGGCGCATTACATAGTAAACCGACAGGCTAGAAGGCCCTATAGAAGTGAACACACCGCCCGAGACAGCAGGTGAGGTAACTAAACCATGGCGCGAAAGTCCCGAGACACCTCCCCCATATCACACAAGTGCTTGCGTATCATACAATGTAACACCCGCAGATTGTACATAAATCCATTTGTAAAAAAGATCCAGTTTTGGACCTCTATATCACACAATTACAGGCTGGGACTGTCGATGGGCGCCCCCTACAGTGAAGAATGTGCGGTGTATGTTGCCACAGGGTCCAATTGTCTTGACTCTTTGCCTCTCGGTGGTTTTCAGCGTCACTCTTCAACCTTGTGGTAAAAGGTACAAGACACGTCTAGACTACCTATTTCGGCCTCCGAGAGAGACTTGAACTTGATGACATGCATACACATAACCCTACCTACTGCGTACGGCAGTAGATGTGACCTATGTGACGATTTCCCAAAGTTCCCATCGACGGGAACGCCATCTAACTTCCCCGGTATTGCCCATAGAGGATGTTTTCTCTTCCGCAACGCCACAAGGGGGTGGGGGAGGGGCGAGTTGCCTCCTCGCCGTTCATACGGTACATGCCAGGTAGGCAGGTAGCTGTTCGTTCTCGTCGGGTGCGGCACCATACCGCATCAACAGTACATGCAGTGCAATAGAATACCTAGAGAATGGGAAACCAAAACTACTTACCAGGTAGGTATGTAGGTATGTATGTACATACATTACATAATATCAGAACACAGTGCCTCTCCCGCGGTCGCCGGGGGTTCGTCTCATACCTGACCAACTATGTACGCGTACCTACATTACCCCGTCGAAGATGGCTCATGTGGAGTAACCTGATCTTGCAGTGCAGGATCTGGAGAGATGGCGATGTAGAAGGTTAGTTCCTCGGATCGCTCACTTATCACTTTGCCCGTTTACACCCATTACATACATACAAGCTCCAATCATCCTTAATCCCTATCCCCTACCTCCCCCTTCTTCCCTTTCGGATCTTCGACGTGACCGCTCTGAATAGCTAGTTCGAATAATACCCTCCCCAATGCGGCTGGTACGTCTATGCTGTGTCACCCGATTTAAGACCGGGCGGAAGACCGGGCTGGTTCGAGAGGAGAACCTATTCGCAAAGGTTGTTATAACGAGTCTATTGGCCCGAAATCCATCTCTCGACCCTGCATTAAACTCCTTCGTGCCGTACGGTAAGCGACAGAAACCATCAACGATCTGCCGCCCGCATGAGCTGAAGGGAGAAAGCACGTACGAAATAGAGTAGTAGTAACCTGGCGGTAAAGCATGCCCCTTCACCTGCATTGCATCCAGATTTTCGACCGGAGTAATATGCCTGAACGCTGCTTTCTGCATGCTACCTACCTGCCTACTCGTAATTCGTATCAAACCCCACGTTTTTGGCCTGCCTATATCGTCGGCACCGCCCAAAGTCGACGACCCTCTCCCCTCCCCTCCCCGGTTGATCGTCGAGCCCAGTTTTTCTCAATGGTCGGGCCCGCGGCCTAGAGCACATGGATTTAGTATTGGTTCTATCTGCTGACTAGTTCATTCGCTCCGTTTTCCGGATCGATAGTCCTCGACTTCACCGGTGCTAACCTACATAGCACTTTTTGGTAAGATTCCTAGGTGTGATTGGTTCCGCCATGCTGCCGGAGAAGCTCGTCTTGGATCGTGTATACGGATAAGGATCGTGAGCAAAGCATGGGGAGGGTGGCAAATTTCCTTTGATGTCGAATGCTGACAAAAGGGTTTAATGCGGGTATAGACACTTCAGTGGTATAGTCCCGAGCAAGAACGAAGTCGTGAAAGAAACCAGACAAGGCCAAACAATTGGCCCCCTTCAATTCTCCGATCACTCTATACGATGAATTAATTAACAACAGCAATGTCCACTCGGAACTTCTTCTAAGGAAGTTGGCTTACAAAATTCAATTGGCTTGTCTCTAAATTAATTCCGAGTGGGTTCTTCTCGCAAGGACTGCCTCTTTCGCCCTACACCGTCTTCCCGGTGTCCATTTTAGACTATTAAATATATCATGAAGCTACAGTATCCTTCTGTTTGCGTATTAATATTGACTAATCATCTCACGAGCCCTTGTTGTGCATGGAGTATGAGATTTCCGCAAATGTGTGACGGTAGAATATGGTAAGCTGAATTTTGAAGTCCTTCACAATAAGGCATCAAAAGGGGAAATTCGAGAGATACGATTAATCAGGTTATCACAACATGTCTGGCTGTTCTCAGTTCCGAGTAAGGGCTAGTGTATCACTATCAATGACCGTTGCACTCTAAGAGGCCTATACTAAAGGTCATGAGGCTCTCTCATTCAACGTCCTTGATGACTACCTACATACCTTAAATATACATTAAAGGGCAATATACTGGATATGAACGTGACTACCTAAAGACACACCTTATCACATTTTCAATAAGATAGGTAATACCGATGTGGGAAACGGGGTCCAATCCAAATAGATTAGGTTATATTATATGTAGTCCGATGCTCATGATGTCAGGATACCAAGTGCCTCGCTATATAGACGGGCATTGCAGCAGTCCCCGTCTTGACATACGGAATACCAAAGAGCGAATATGCCGAGGGCATTCGGCAACTACCGTTGTTGGAATACGAGCGTTAATATAGCTGAGATTAATGTGATAGACTAGAGGAATGCTCGTGGAACGTCGCTCTCGTATACTACATATCATCATACAAATTCGGATTTAGTAATGCTTGAGAATCGGCCGCGGCGTGATCGCGTGTTGGTAGCGGTGTATGTGTTTCATATATACACGACTTTCGATGCGGGTGCGAAGAGCGTGTGTGGGAGCGTCTATCTTTTTCACCTCCGAGTCTTCTACCTCCGAGGCTTCCGGGGAGGTTCGTAGAGACTACCCCAACTGTACCTATGTATACAAGGCTTCTGCGATGATGCACGTATGCAAAGACGTTTTCCTTCAACAGGTTTCCCCGGGCTAGTTCTGAAAAGCACATTTTGTGCGACTGGTTCGAGACCGTATTTTCTAGTAGCCAATATAATTCCTCTCGAGCCGGGACCAGGTTCAGAAGAACTGTAATAAGACGCTTTAATCGGTGTGCGCGTTTCACTACATATCCGCGGGTAAGTAAGTATCACAGAGTCCAACGTCGGCTAAGATGTAAGGCTATCGTAACTTTTATAGGAAAGGCACATTGAAGGCTTCGTCGTGCTCTTTACCTCTATGAGGGCAAGTTTGATTCTTACGATACTTTGGATGACCTATGTAGCTAGCTGTAGTATTAGATGCTCGTAATTAATAACGCACATATGATAGTAGCATTATAACACGCGGATAAACCGTTCAGTTTGGAGAACCTTTTAAGCCTGACCAGGCCGGTCTTCTAAATCTTCCACGTTCTAATCAGTAGGACTAGACTTCACATCCCCTGAGATTCTTAAACCTTAGAATATCCCATATAACGTTGATAGACGTTGAAATTGTAACACTTGTTTGAGAAGATCACGCTACGCTTGGGTGTTTCGCATCTCGGATATCAAGTGGATATCTATCGTATCATAGAAGCCCCAAGAAGATGGTGTCCGGTTGCTGGGTTGAGTAGAGCGTGCCTCCTATCACCAAACACCACATAGTGAGACTTAGAGAAGCTGTGATGTGAGACGTAAAATGAAAAGATAGGGAGACTATAGTTATGCCTGAAGATCAGGTACTTAGGTGTTAAAGGAGATAAATTTCACACTACGTCTATGATTTAATGATGAACATAGTCCAACATGAATAGGACCAACGTAGGTCCTAGTATCTAGAGACAAGGATCCCTAGAAATATACCTAGGTAAAATATGGGCGAGGAATACATCAAGCTAGATTCGTCACTGCAAATGCACAAGCGGCATAATACTAAGTAAATATATTCCTTAGATTCGTGTAATCATCTATTGACCAATACTTTTCCTCGCTAGTACTAGTCAGTTATGACATTATATTGCAAGAAGCAGTGGTAGACTTGCCCCTACGTGGTATAATTGAATAACCATTGAAGTCGTGCTTAGGCTATTCTGCTTATAGCCCAAGTCGTTTGTGCTGATGGCAAGGCCAATTATTATATAAACAACATCGGCCTGGGTATCTTCCAAGTAGGTAACCGTACCAGAACCCTTCTTCGCGGGCACTCTCCTCCATCGGTCTCTGCTTATTCGTACCGGTCTCCATAGATGAAGAATAGAACCATGCCGCCCAAGTATATGATGAAGACAAGACACAACGTCGTACTGGCTTTCAGGGGTCGGCTTTCGTGTCTCTACTTATTGTGGGCAAGACCGTCACACGATTGCGTAATTCCCTCGTAAATTCTTCTAGTAGAAGGCCCCGGTACATGTATTGTGCATGGCACAGGTATAGACGTTATCGGGACAAGACTATGATCTTTTTCTGAGCAGCTCTAAGAAAAGGCTGATCTCAGACTTCAACGAGTATAACCGGGAGTAAATCCAGGCGGCGCAGGCGGTACATTTCCAGGGGGAGGTCCAAATCCGGGGGGTGGCATCCGAAAGTTGCCGGGGTGAAAGTCTGCAGGGCTACCATACCCTGTTTGCGAAGGCGGGGGCCGAGCAGGTAGACCTGAAGGCGCTGGAGGCAAGACGTTCGATCTTCCGGCTCCTGGGGGCGGCGGCGCACCGTTGACACCGAATGGAGGAGGACCGCGATGAGAATTAGGGGGAGGAGCAAAGCCGACTGGTGGCCTTGGAGGAGGAATGCCGCCAGCCATGGGAGGAGGAAATCCACCAGTAGCCATAGCTGGTGGGGCGACAGGCGCTGGAGCAGGGGCAGCCGGTGTATGGTTTTGAAGAAGTCCTGGAGGCATGGGCTGGCTCTCGATTGTGACATTGTGCTTCTTTGCTTGAGCAGCAAGCATTCGTTCGGCCTCGTCTCCGTGTCGTTCACCCTTGCCGTCTTTCTTGTATGCGTACTGCACACTGACATCCTTGTTCATAAGGAACTGGCCATTCATGTTGTTGATAGCATCATCACTAGCCTCGAAGCTACTGTAGCTGACAAATCCGTACCCCTTGCTCAGCCCGTTGTCGTCGCGAGCCACCTTGGGCGGCGCAATAAGAGTTCCGAACCTACTGAAAGTGTCATAGAGAACCTTCTCGTCTACCATGGGGTCGAGGTTTCCGATGAAGAGTTCGGCGCCAATCTCCAAAGGCTTCTGCTTGTCTGCCGAGGCCTTGTTAACACGTAGTGCCTTGCCGTATAATCGGATGCCGTTCATTATCTTGGCGGCATAGTCGGCATCGACCTCGCCATTGAATTCGACGAATCCGAAGCCTTGGTGTGACTGGGTAACGCGATCCTTGGGTAGATGTACGTTGACTACAGGACCGGCTTGGACCATCAGCTCCCATATCAGAGCATCGGTAGCGCGTTCGTCGATATTACCCACATAGACAGTGGCTTCTTTATCCTGCTCCCTGTTTGGCTTGTTAGCATCATTGTATATTGAATAGAAATGTTACATTTCGATTGTAGCAAACGTACCAGTGCTTTGCCCCCGACATTTTGATACGTTTTTGTTCTTCGTTCCTGGGGATGTGGAGGATGTTATTCTTGAGAACTTTATTAAAGATAAAGTAGGTAGATAAAAATAAAGTAGTGAAGTAGCGAAGTAGCGAAGTAATGAAGTAATGTCGCGACGCGCAAAGTCGTGGTGGAACCCTTGGTCGAAGCTTCTAAAAGATCAATCTTTATTGAGACAGCTCTAGCCTAGCTTTAAGCTTTGACCGTGGAACTTTGTTCCGATGTTTTCCCGTGCTGACTGGACCCCACCTCGATAATTGAACCAATAAGCTTCAATGAACATGACAAAGATTATCGATTATCGATTTGAATTTTTAGCGGAGCTATCTTCAATAAATTCATGCCTCATACCAATACAACTGTCCACGGCGAATCTAGACGAATCACTTCATACCCTCGCATCTATCTAGGCGACGAACAAAACCTTCAAGAGAGCTATCTATCGACTCTATAATACCATACTCGAACCGTCCGCGCTTCTTAGCGAGCCGTACCGCCCGCCCAGCATGTTCGCCCTCTCCGAAGAATCCAAGGAGCGCATTGGGAAGATTATCGAGATTGGAAGAGTCGCGATGCACTAGTATGAGCCACCTCTCCGCTGAGGATATTCCCAGGGAGTTCTATGCGCTAATATACCGTAGTGGCTATTTGCCTTTGATACTCTACCTCGGTATGCCCCGATGAGCGTCTGGAAGACCATGACGTTTATGAAATCTCTCTTCGGAGGACAATTATCTGACTGCGCAAAATAACAGGCTACACACGTAGCGACCCACGACCCTCGATCATCCGGTATGCTTCTTCTACCTACCTTTGTGACGCGTCTCCAGCATGAGGTCACTAACGCTTGTGTATAGGCTATTGTCCCCTCTCTCCTAGTTCAGCCTGACGAAGCGGCTACTACGAAAATTATTGTACTACTACTACCTTTACTATTGGTCATGGCGGCCAGAGTTACGGCCATTGATGATTAAGCATACGCCACGGGGCATCATAGAAACGGGGAAGAGGGGGAATGGCGTTCGTCAATAGTTCATGATGCCCATCTAGGTTACGCCGCTTGCTGGCGGCTGTGTAATGTATAACGAATGAAACTCCTTTTACCACTCAAAATAGCGACTCTGGCATCTTCCTGGTTCCCTTTATGTCCAATAACGAGTGGTCTATTTGATGGCTTAAATTCCTAACAGAATGACACAATACTTTGTACACTACCTAAATATGGCGTAGGGCTTTGTATGCATCCTCTGCATACCTAGCCGATAGCGTAATGTCTGTTTTGATATTTACCGTTGGTTAAGTACTGCATTTGATATTTCCGATTCTTACAGCCTAGCAACCTCGACTGTCCTTCGTACGTAATAAGTACCTACTAGGGTTAAAAACTCCTAGTGGACGAGCTCCCCTATCGAAGGGATAGTCGGACGGGATTAAGCTGATGCCGAGCTCAAGTAAACAAATTAAATAGAATCCTGGATTACCACACGCCTAGCTTAGCCCAGCTTCCTAGTAAAGTTACGATGCTGTGTCCGTCGTATAGTGTACAATCAACAAATCAATCTTCTCTCTGCAACCAGGCAATTCCATCTAAGCGCACAGTTCTGTCACGGCCCGTAGTCGAAATCGGGGAATCCGGCCTCGTCTCGACCGAACACAACCAGGCAGCCCTGTCTTCCCTCTCCGGCACACGTCGGCCGCGTAGTCGCGTCCCCTCCCCTGAACCCCCCCTCTTCCCTACAACGACAAGTTATAGCTATACTCGTCCTCCATATTCTGGCTGACCCACAGCACGACGGAGCTCAGCATGACGAGGCCGTTGGCGACGACGTTCTCGACGCCCATGCCCATCATGGGCCACTCGACGTCGGCGACGACGAACTTGAGCACGAACACAGTGACACCGCCGGCCATGCCGCCCGCGAGCGCCGCGAACCCGAGGAACAGGACCACGCGCGCCTTCCACGCCACGCCCGACCCGCTGTACGAGAACGAGTCCGCCGACAGCCGCGCCTTCTCCACCGAGTTGATGATCAGCATGCCCAGCGAGCTGAAGATCAGTGGCAGCCAGTCCACGAACGTCACGTGCACGTTCGACCCGTTGAGCACCGAGTGCGACCACGTCGCCGCGTCGATGAGGATGTAGAACGCGAGCGAGAACTATACGCGCCGAACCGGTTAGCCTGACAGTGCTGACGGGGCGGAGCAGCACAAAGCTGCCGGTGGTAGGGGACGGCTCATGAAGAAGAAGAAGAAGAAGAAAACCCGACGGGAAGAATCGAAACAACCCTCAAACGTACCAAAGCACCCGCCGTGTACACGCCCGCGCTGCGCGCCCAAGCGCTATTGAGCCAGGCGGGCTTGCCAAACTTCCAGAGACGGTCGTCCTCCATGGTTCCGAGAGATTAAAAGAGCGTGCGGACGGTTAAGGTAGGCGGGCGATATCGATGTATATTTCTCGAAATTCGGAACGGCGGCTATTCTGCGTATCGACGCATAGATAGAAGAATTGAAAGTGGTGTTGTATGTATGCGTTGGGTTAGGTTGGATTTGAGGCTAAGTTTTGGAAGTTGAAGGAGCTCGGGAAAGCTTGGGGCCACTTGATGAGGCTGATGACGACTGATTAAGTCTTGGCACTAAGCCGTCCCCCGGTCCAAATGAAAGAAAGCGTCACGTGCTTCATCCCTGTTGCTCATTTACTACTATTATGTAGTACCTACCTAGGTACCTAGTTCGTCAACCCCCATCATTCTTGGCCTCACACCGTCATTCAATATTCTCATATCCTCAGCATTAAGAGGTAAAATATAATACGAAGTCTAGCACAATCGCAATGCCATTTTAAGCAAAGTTTTATATTAAAAGATACGCAGCTTTCATATATCAGCCTTCGGCAACTAATTCTGAAAGGCCAATCCTTAGTGTCTCATCATGCTATTGCGTCTCGAAACGTGACCGAGAACGATGTGCTTCCACCAACGCCTTTGTGACTCAACGCTGGAGTCATCCTAAACGCCTAATATAACGATTGGCTGCTCGAAACCCCGGTACGATTCTATCTACTACCCCTGTGTGAATGCTACTACATCCGTAAATCCACAATTGTCATAGGCTTCCTAATCAACTGTACAAATGCGTCTGAACCGCTTCATCATTTCCATCAACGCATGGCAACCTAATGACGCCGTCTGGTTGCGCACCTAATGGGAATAGAGAGGTAGATGGCTAGAGACGGTAAAGGAGCGGGCGAATTGTATTAGTACAAGAATAGTGGCAGGCCACCGACTAAATTAAAACCATTAAGTGCTGTCGTCGAGGATCGTGGGTTACTATCAAGTCCGCTCTATCGGCGAGAACGCCAGCTGCGGCAGAATATGTGTTTTTATTAATCAGAAAGAATCGTGTGTGCCGCCGCAAGAAACAGGAGACATTCGCCGAAAGTAGTTGTGATACCGATTTGCAACCGGATCCGACCCTTGAACGCCATCCCTTTGCTGTCTATTAAGTAGTCGTGGTACAGTGCTTATCGTTGCAGGTCGTTGAACTTTCGTATCAAATCTCAATGGTCTTCATTCCTTCTTCCAGCACTTGACTATCGATGCCGTTTGTCTCCGCAGCCTTCGAGGGTGGCGTGTGTTTGCCTTTGGCCTCCGTTCCGGGTGGGGATTGTTTTACCTCGTCGCTAGGCCGAGGAGTCTCTACTTCCACGAGTTTGGGCTGCTTCACGCCGTTGGTATCTAATTTGGCTTCGGAGAGCGAGGCTTCCTCCGCAACTCGTGTAAGGGGACTTGGTTTTCCGAACCCGGGACGACTAGGACTTCCCAGAGGTGACGGGCTGCTAAGTCGTTGCAACGTACGACCTCGAGGCTCTCCGTTGGCGACTGTGGGACTGGCGTAAGGCGAACCTCCCGGCGAAGTGGTGCCGCCCACAACAACTGACCTGCGCTTCGCTGTCGCTTTGGCTCCGCGCCCATACTTCTGATCCATTCTCCATCTCAGAATATCGAAGTAGGGCGGCTCAACGCGGGTCGTCTTAAACTCACGCAGCTTGAGCTCGTTGGAATCTTCGTCGACAAACCACTTGCCGCTGTTCAAATCGTCCGCGACTATTGCAAGGAATGCCGCCCAAGACCTCGCGACAACATATTTGGTGTCATAATCTCGACCGAACAGGATAATTTGACCCCAGGTACCAGTTGGACCAGGCGCGAGATCCACGGCAAGATTGTTGCCACCCCAGTCTCGTACAAGAGGAATCCAGCCGGGGTGCGCATACGCTCGTTGAACAGCACCATGAGGAACGGAATCTTGGCGGGATTGAAGTTCCTGTCTCCACGAATCCTTCTGAGATCCGTGGGAGCCAGGCGAACCAGGAGCAGATTTGGAAGAGGAAGCCTGATTACTACCGCCGAATGCCTTAGAAGGAACAGCAGGTTTCACGACAGCTGTTTCGAGGAGGTATTGCTGGTTGACTTTTCGCCACTGGTCCCATTCTTGAACTAGCTCTTCGCAGTCAAGCAGCATGCCACTAAAAATGATTCCAGTCGGCCTACCACCACGTTCCTGCCCATCATGGACCGTCAAAGAGTCTCTAACATCCTGAGGTAGCGAACAATCCAGCTGGTGCTCCAGGTCGTTCAGATCATTATCCGTGCATCCTTCACATAGTTGATCAAACAGCTCCGGATAATTCTCCTCTGCCCATCTGTCTATCCGTCTCCAAGAATGGGCTACTGGAGGCGCCGGGGGGCCGCCATCGGCAAATGACTGCATCGGAATCTCTCCTGGGCTACTAACAGTTTCAAATCCGTCGTCCTTGGTCCCTTGGCGCTGAGCATTAAGAGATCGCAATCCGGGTGAGTATGGGCCGTTAGAACTAGGGGACATAGGAGATGCTGCCGGGAGCCCGGCACCCATGTAGGATGAACCATCCATACCAGCAGATAGCCGACCCAATTCGTCAACATACGGAGATGTAATATCGGCTCGGGATTCGGAAGCGGTGGCAACCGATGTGAGGGTATTTCGTCTGTCGAGGGGTACATGGCGACCAGTTCGATAGGGAGAATCGAAGGACGAGTCTGGGTTGGGGGTTAACAGCTTGATCATAGAACAATTGTGTTTGGTACTTACGTCGGTCATAGCTGGTCATAGAATGCCAAAACGAACGGAAAGCTCCTCCGAGCCTAGATGTCCAGAAAGATTAGCAAAACTACAAAATTGAGGGAGGTGTAAACTGGAAGCCGACTCACGACATCTTGGACGCTTCTGAGGGTAGTTTTTGTTTTTAAAAAGAAGAAAATAGTAATAATGAAATACCCGGGCGATGTACTGCAACACCGGTACTTGGAGTAGGGCGGTCTAGTTTACAGTCCCTCAAGCGTTTAGAGGTGTAAGTCAATTCAAATTGCTTGATGCAACAACCGCGTTGGCGTTCTGTGACGACAAGAGAAAGATCGACAACGGGCCAAGAGGCGCCGCCACAGGGGCGTGGTTGTGTAGGCTAAATAAAGATGGAATCGTTCGCCGGATGATGCGGACGTTCCTGCTGCGAAGGAGGACTCGCGTTGGCTGTAAAGTACAATAGAGGAATGACAGTGTGATGGAAGATCTTTTTTTTCTCTTTATCGCGAAAAGGAGGTAGATGGGACGGGTTCAAGGTTATAATTCTATGTGGAGAATGGGCGGGTACTGGGGCGTTTTTTGTCGCAATGTCAATGTCTTTGTCATTTCATTCCCGAATTTTCCTTGTCCCTAATAAAAATTGTCGGGTTGGTAAAATAGAAATAAATGAAGTTGATTTAATGCGAAGACTTAAGATGACGCGCGAATTCCGACGTGGTTTTCTTGATCGTGTCCTGGCTGATGTGCAATATCTTCCCGATCCTAAGTGACCTGTAGTCTTAGACTCAGGAGGTGGAATTAGTACGGGGAAAGGGAGAGACAAGTCTAGAACGAGTGTAAGGGTTTGGATTTTTTGGCGTGTCCGCGTGTTTGCTCTTGGGATTTTCGGTACAACTACCAAGAGAAGTCTTATTGTGCCGCGAGCCGTAAACCGTGAATGAAGAAAACGAACGAAATTATTTTGTAGATGAACGGGGGACGAGGAGATGATTTTGATTTCGCCCCTTCAATGCTTTGCGATGGGAGTATGGGAGTTGGACGTGGAGCCGGGGATGGTGGTTGGAACTTGGGAAGGGGGCTCGTCCAATGTTGAATTTCAAGGGGATTGATTTCTTAGTGGGTGCAGGTGGGTGACGCGCTTCAATTGTTCAAGGGACAAGGAGACAATAAAAGGAGGACGGACGAACCGTTTATGCTCAGGTACTTACATGCGTGGGTAAGTACTGTGCTGCAGGTGGAAATTGCAGTGTATCGCGGTCTGAAATACAGGATGTAGAGGTACCGAATAGAACCGAGGAGTACCGATCTAACCGCATAAGGATTGATACCATCCATAATCCTGAATTTTACGTATGTACCACGAACGCCGTACAAACTACCTACCCAGGTACTTAGGTAGTGCTGGTAGTGTTAAATTAACACCCCATTAAGCCTGCTACACCTAAGTAAGGCAGCCTTGGAGGTCGATTTAATTCGTTCGATCCTACTTGACCCTTACTTCTTTTTATTACCATGCCGGTATTATTGCGGTATCATAGGTAGGTAGGTCGATATAAATAACGAGAATTGACGCTCTAATAATAAGGAGGCTCTTAATAATATGTGTGCGGCTCAATTGCTGTTGAAACGTCTTGATGCATCCATGAGAATGTACCTAGCTAATAAATAATATCTGCTATTCATCGAAGTTATATTCATATGAGCTCTCTACTTTTCTACCTGTCTACCTAGGTACCTACATAGGTACTAACATAAATAGTGTAGCTCTAGATTTATTAAGGGTCTCATTTCGACTAATTCTAAGTTGAGTTTCACCAGCGGAATGAAATCTTCAAACATTCGGAGATAATACCTAGCGAATAGGTAGTGAAGCATAATGTAATTGACGGGGCTGCCTTAATAACCTGGACATGGATTCGAACTTACATGTGTACCAGGTAGGTACCTGTGGGGATTTCTCATGTAGGACCTAGGTACACTAGGTACCTAGAGGCTAAGGTATCTTATCTTAGGTAGATACCTTAGTACCTTACTTCACCGTCATTGTGTACCCACATCAGTCACCAATCCTACCTACCTGGTACCTCATTCATTACCTAGGTACCCACCTTCATACTTACCTCCTACATAGGTACACTAGCTGACTAGTATTCTAGATATCATCTTTTTCATTACTACCCTAATACATCAATTGGGCTTCAACCCAGTATCCAAGCCTCTAAGGAATCATGTGTGTTCATTGAGTAACATTCAGCTCCCATTCTTCGAGACTCAAGAAGTCCCAATGGATTCGATTGCCTGTTGTCATGCCTGGTATATCGGTGGCAACGTTGCGCCTGTGTATTCCTCCCTTCCTCTCGATTGGAAGCTATCCTATTTTTTGTTTCTTTTCCTCCCTGTTTGATGATTTGACCAATCGAGTGCTCCCGTTTCGCGTCAGAGATTCGAGCGCCACATGGGAAGAAACGCCCAGGGGCCGTTGTCCTTTGGGCCACAGCCGACGCCTCGTGATCTAACAATGCATCTTCCATTTTGGGAATTGTCGGGTACGTGTATAACTGTTATAATACGGTCCCAACACCGTCTCTCGTCATCGTCATCGTCATTGTCGAAACGCCACCTGGAAAATGGCGTCTGAGCCACGCAAGCGACGAAGAAGAGGCTGCAAATCTCGTCTGCATGTGCCCGTTAGACGCATTGCGAAAACATACAGACCTGGGTATCAAGTGACTTGGATTAAGCGCCTGATAAACTGTTGGTTTCGTTTCGTTCAATCCTTCTACACTCCTAAGCTTGAAAACCACCTTCATCTAATCCGACATCTCGGATGGCATTCATCTGGTGACTGGCACAGCAGCCTTTTTCACAGAATCCAAAATCGCCACAGAGAGCAGCAGAGTTCCGATATAATTTGCTTAGCATGACCCTCAAATGCCATGTAGCAATGTAGGTACACTTCGCTCCGGCAGAAAGGAGGTCTAAATTCCGTGAACACGCACGCACCGCCACATCGGGAGTGAGTTGCCAAGGATTGACCTATCTGCCAGTGTCGATCCCTCAGGTCAGCCGCAGCCAGTCGACCAGGGATGGGCTCGGGACACCTGCACCTTTCGGCGTTGGCGATAGCCGCACCAGCGATACGCTTTTACCGTGTACGTACGAGCAGTACCTCTCACCAGTGTTGCGACGAAGTCTCGACTTCGCCTTTCTTGTATTGTAAAGTTCGCTCTCATGTTGGGACGAGTGCTCTTATCCATCCCACCGAGGCCTGTGTTCGTAGTGGTTGGGCTGTCCTACCCAAAGACATGCTTGCGTGTTCTAACTAACCAACTCTCCGCCTCACATATATTCTGTTATGTTCAAGAGGCTTCAAAAATAATCATCAATTGTTATCTCCTAGAGAATGGACATGCATGAATTTCGTGCTCTATTTAAGTTATGATTGGCTCTAGCTTCATACAATATTTATATAAGGTGATCACTCACTTCAAGAGGCAAAGCACAACTTCGTGTTCTATGAATAACACGACAGAGCCTCGTCTTGTAGGCAAGTCGCGAGGAAAGACGAATTGGCGATATGTGGGCAGAATTACGTGTTGTACCCAGAAATAGCCGTCAGGTTTTGAGTACTGGACATTAGGTAGGGAAATTCACTTGCGATGGACCACAATACATGGCTACATACCTAATAACTGAACATGAAACCAACCTCGTCACAAAATCACAGAGTACCTAGGTAACATTGATACATATAATTCATATCCGGTATTTTCTAATTTCGCCTCTTTGATATCATATACACGCAATCCTTCGAAAGATCGATACCCAGCCCTCGGCGTCCGTAGAAAGCCAACCCGGGCAGCCGGGAAATTAATTCATACACATGCGGGGAAAAGCCTCCCGCTTCACAAAGCTCGCCCGTCAACCTTATAGGTAATTAGGGATACAACGCGTAGACTCGTGAACGCCGAATTGCAACATTTTGCTCTCTCCCTCGGATGCGGCGCAACAAATATACAGACGTCCCTCTTAACTCTGCCACATGTGCTCGCTCAGCGCCAACACCTTCTCGCCCATCTTCCTCTTGGCGGCCGACGCGACGCCCCTCTCCGGGTCCGCGAGCTGTTCGCTGTAGCACAGCTCGACGAGGGTCCTGAGTTCGTCGTAGGTGAACGTGTCCGTGTCCGCCTCGCGCCCCTTGTCGCGCTTAGCCTTGTCGACGATCCGGTCCGGGCCGTCCTGGAAGAGGCTGAAATAGTTCGCCGCCCGCGCGAGGTCCACCCCTTCCTCGATGTTTTTGAGGTTCTGCTGGAGCACGAGGATGTTGAGCTGCATGCGCTCGCACCCGCGCATGTTCATTGGTTGCGTGGCGAGTGCGTTGGAGACCAGAAACGTGTTCATGAGGAGACCCAAACCTGTCCGCACGAATGCGGTTTCCTTGTCGCGAAGGAAGCGTACAATCGTCTCGTCGTACGCAACAAGTTCAGAATTCAATGATAAGATTTGTGGATCCGGTTCCTTAATCTCTTGGTCGCCCAGGACGTATGGCGCTGTTGCAGGGGAGAGCACTACATTGAGAGATTGGACAATACGGCACCGGATTTCCATATGTAACGTGAGAAGTACCGTGCCAGCAAACTCCTCGTAGGATAACACTATGTTATCAAATGACCTATGAAAAATTGCGTTAGGTAACCATGAAAACGACCAAGCTTGAGGAACTTACTGGACAGTTTCCTGCGTCATCGGTAGGTACACGCGGCCTTGCTGTTCTCCGTTTGCCTTCTTAGGGTCGTTCAAAAGAGTCCAGCGGCGATTTTGGTTCCTCGGTAAGGTGGGCCGAGAAGAATCGGTGTCGAACCGGGTGATATGTCGTAAGCCGATAATCCGGACTGAGAGCCATTTCATACTAGTATACAGAAGGCATAGAGACGAGATAACGTCGCGGTCTTGTATGATATCGCTCGGCTCGAGGCACCGTTCACTTGCTTGCGCAATCAACAGACCAACTTCCTTTTCTATTAGTTCATGGTCAAGATTATCTGAGGTCCAGAGCTTTTTAACCATCTCTTGTATATCTCCATCTCCAAGAGCTAGTTCTGCGGAGTACCGCAACGACTGTGGTGCCATGGTGGCCTCTTGTGCTTTGGCAACTAACGATTTGAACCACCCTAGGCATCTTTCGTAGTATCTCACCATTTGAGAGATGATTAAAGAGCTTAGGGCCTGATCGTGTGGAATCGTCCCAAGCATTCGGCAGAAGGCGGTGATGACGGCGAAGAATGCCGTTGTCCCCTTGAAGACGGGTCGACGGGCTACCAGGTCCCACCCCGGATCCTGCTGGAATGAATCTACTTCTCCAAACACGGAATCGCTCAGTTTGCTCAGGGTTTCATCTAACTGTGGCTGGAAAACATTGACCAAAAAGTTATCAAGGAAAGATGTTAGAGTGCTCGCAGCTAAGTCCGAACCTGGAGGCACGATCGCTTTCAAGCGTCCTAGAAACACCAGGGTTGGAGGCAAAAGGAGACTCATATTAAATACGCTTGGCTCCACAAGCGACTTGTAGGAGCCAGGTACATTTCTGCTGTCGAAAGCTCCGGTATAGGCGCTCTTCCTCGATTCTTTTCCCGCTGATGATTTCTTGTCTGAAGCCTGTGCTTTTCGAGAAGTAGACGTAAGACCGGGAACTGCAGCTCGTATGATGCTATCCAGAGCTTCGTATTCGGTAGTCATCTCAACAGACTTAGGATCCGCTTCAGAAAACTTGAAGAGATGCTCCCTAGATATGTCTTTACCACCATTAAGCATCGCACCTTGCCTTGGCGAGTTAAATTGGTAGACATCCGCATCTGTTGTAACATAATTGTGAAGGAGAGCACGTATCTCGTTTTGATAGAGGTTCCATAATTCCTTAAAGCTTCCAAGAAGAGAGCTGTTGTTACCGGCGCCTTCTCGTCGAATAAGCGCTTTGACGGCCTCGTGGAAAACTCGGTGGCCCTCGGCGATAGCTTCAAATTTACCGTATAAGGTCCATAAGAGGTCGTAAATGACATCTGCGCGCATTTGCGTCTCCCTGCTACCATATATGTGCAGACCCTGTGCATTGCCTGAACCGCCTCTTAATGAGCTAGGATGCCTTTGATCAACCTCGTTGATTGTCTCATTTACAATGGAGAACAGCTCAACCGGGAGCCGTTGCTTCAGTGTATCTACGACGCTCTCCAGCCGCCCAAGCTTGTTGAGTGACTCGACGACGAGGCTTATGTAGTAAAAGGTATCCGCTTCGGGATTCTTTGCTGGATCTTCAGTTACCGGCCGGCCAAGATCCATCGTGTCCAGAATTAGATGGAAAGGGGTCAATACGGTCGATTCGCTATAATTTTCGTTGTAGACGCCCTGTTTCTTGGCTAGATTTTGCCACCGCTCCTGGCAGTAAGGTGATTTTAGATACAGGTGCTCGTGTAATTCTTCGGTTAAAATATCCATCAGTGCGGCCTCCTGGTTAGCAAGATAACTTCTTAGGTCGCCCAGAGCTCCAATATCGTCAAGTTCTGGCTTCCGCAACTTCCGCAACGCGTTTTGGAGTACTTCAACAGCGGTCAGGAATCGTTTCTCTGATATCCTAGCCTCCAGCTGATCCGGCACTGTTCGCAAATCCTCCAGTTCATTCAATGTCTGCAGCACATCGTCGTACATCTGCGACGACTTGTATAGCTTCTTGAGTTCTGGATCGGTTGCGCAAAGGCTCGTCCGCGATGCTGCTAGGGACTCTTTGAGGGCACGGACTCGCTTCTGAGAAGACTGTATGCTCCCCTGAATCTTGTGAAAGGTACCGATCGAACTGTTGAATCCTTGGTGGTGTTCGTGTACAATATTCTTGAGGGAGTCTTGCAAATATTTATGTGTCTTCTTGAAACCCCTATATTCGTGTGCTCGGCCGACAGAGCTGTTATCCAACAGCTGAAGTGCAAGCGAGACGGGTATGCAGTCATCCTGGATCATGGAAGGCCATTCAGTCTTGATGAGTTCAAGTACCTGGGCTATCTGTTTCTCGGCGTTCGTCTCATTTGCTCTCTGGACTCTGGAGGCGGGGGAACTGTAGCCGCCGCTGCGAGAGCTTTCAAATGGTGGTCTTCGAGGATTCATCTGTTGGGGAGGAGTTCCATAACGGTCGCTCGAGTAGCCATCTCCGTAAGGATCGTATTCTTCATCTTGCCTCCCGACGGAGCCGTTGCCATTGCGGTTTCGGTATGAACCACCATATCGGTTGGACATGGTCGCAGAGATGCATTCGGTAGGCTAGTAGCGAGTATGGCGTCGATTTCTACAGCATTCTACCTGCTATCGTTTTCTGTACAGTAACAGGATTTCAACTCCTTAAATTGGTCGCGTATCGCTTCTAACCGGCGAAAGTTGTCGTGAAGATTCGGTTGTAAAAGTGCAAGGTGCAAGGTGCAAGGTGCAAGGTGCGTGGTGTCGCAGGTAACATGAGGAAGCTGTGTTAGGTAATTGTTTTAAGGTTCACTGTACTTACCTACACTACACTAGGTACCCCTGTCCCAGTTTCCAAGATTGGCCTTGGCGGAAACTTGCTAGGAAGTACCTAGGTACCTAGTACTACATACAACATCGATAAAATATCCATTCTTTTAGGTTTCAAGGTTGCCAATTCATCATTAGCTTAGCTCTATTAATGGGATTCTACAATGGATCGATAGTCCCTTTTTATATTATATATTATGTGGTAGGTACTCAGTGATTATACACTTCAAACAGTGATCTGCTTGAGCCAAGGCTTGTTTAAATCCGTGAAGAAACTTGCGCCCTTCACCGTCGTTGGTGTGTCCTTGGTGACTGTGACATTGCAATTCTTGATCCAATTCCCTTCGGAAGCGTACTTTTTCGAAACATAGTTAGCATAGTCGCTTAACTTGCAAGTCGATCCAGGTCCATTTTTACAAGACGGGATAGGATAAACGGCGTCGTTCAGGCGAACGCGGACGTATGCGGCATTCGTTGTTGTCTGTCCTGAGGTTGACGGCTTTGAAGGGTGCCCTGGAACTGAGTAAGTAGTTCCTGGTTTTCCGTTGTCCTTTACGACACAATTCAACCGCTCAAAAGCGATAGTGCCTCTCATCGAGACGTATCGTGATCCTACCCAAAGCCGTCGATCATCTTTCTTAGTGGCAGACAAAGGGGCCTGCGCGTCAAAAACACCGCTTGCGGTGACCAGTTCTGTCAACTGGCCATCATTCAAGAACGACATGAGAAGTTTCGGAATTTGGAATATCGATCCGTCAGCTTTGGTGCCATTGGTCGTTCCATTTTGCAGCAGGCCAACAAGTGCATTCAAGAAAGGTGTCATCATCTTCTTGGGAAGATCTGTACCTGGACCGATCCCATAGTAGTAGCGGAGATCATTGGAGTATTCATACTGCTTGAACTCCTCGTCGGTGAACACATCACACCATGGTGAAAGTCGACCGGTGATATGACTCTCGAAGCCGCACAGATACGGAATCTGACTCACGTCGCTGGCCGTCAAGGTTAGATTGCCCTTGATCAATGCCTGAAGACGCTTTTGAACAGGTGGAATCCATATGCCATCCCAGACTGTCTTGTTATTTCCTCCCTCCGAGTCTGAGAAGTTCGGACACATATCTGAGGGGGCAAGCGTATCCCCAACCCCAGCTGGGAAGCCCTTAGATGTAACTGAGATGACACTCCCTGTCTGGGAAGCAGTGGCACCTAAGAAGCCACGGACAAACATAGACGCTGTCTGAAGGACCCGAGTGTAATTGTTAGCCCATACCATGAATTGCTCTCCCTCATGGTAAAGGTCCGGGTACCTATAGAAATCAGTTTGGATGTTGTAAGAATGAATCGACACATAATTAAAAGCACCTTGTTCGTAGCGTGTAACCTAGATCATGGGCCTCTTTCGCGCCAGTCGGGTTTTCCATGGCGATCTGAGCCGTAGGGTTGGTAAGGACGGGTTTCCAGCCTGATATGAATGATAGGCTCCCGTATGCCGTGTAGTTGGGATGTTGAAACTAATTCGGGACTTAGTTGGCAGGGATCAAAATGATACAATAGGCAGGTTAAAAACTAACCCGTTGATACATCGATACCCAACCGTTGTATGCCCCTTGATCTGGGTACCTCGAACCGTGTCGCAACACATAGGCAGCTTGGTCAACATAACAGTTTTCAGGAACCTCGGGCGAGATCTGGAAGACGTTCGGACCGGCGTACCAGGGACCATTCGCACCCACCCATTGAAGAGGATTGGTCGCGGTTTGGCTAGAAGGGAAATTTATGTCCTGTGTCGGCGCAAGATATTGTGGCGCCGTCGCATGGACTCCCCTACTTGCCAGAGAGATAACGAGGACCTGTGAGATATGCATGATACTGCTTTCTTAACGAGAGAAATGAGCAGTACTCATCAACGCGCAACACAGGTGGCACAAGAAGAGCGAGCCATTCACTCAGCTAGACACGGAAGTTGAGAGCCATGATATATACCTAGGTAGGCAATCCATATTTCTAACTAGTCTACCCAGGCACCTGGATATGTCCCAGTCTTATAACATCGGTCCGGAATAAGTTTTCTGGACTTAGACATGCTTGGGTCGCTCAATGGGCAGCCGCATAATGTAATTAGGTAGTGCTCATGGAGTGGAAGATGATGAAGTCGGTCTAATTAGCACGTGTTGAGCAGTCGCCTTCTGGTTTGTGCAAGTGATCGGCTCCAAGAATATGGTGACGAAGCTAGTCGGAGATTGAACTGCCAATTTCGGCTCATTGCCCCATATCATGTAGTAGTGTCATGATTTTATATTTATGCCTGCTAGAATCGGAATTCTTCTGAGTTGGAGATAACTTTTAGTTTGATAAACTCATCATACGGCATGTAGTAAGTCAGAAGTAATAGTCAGACTCTGTCGAGTTAGATTTAATAGTGAAGTTTTAGAGTTGATTAGGTAAAGTTGGGAATAATAAAATCTCTAGAGTTCCAAGGTTTATAATTTAGGTACCTAGGTACATACTTGGTATCGTACCTGACGCTAAACCTATTAAAGAATAATGGAGAAGACCAGATTATCGCAAACGCAACTTCCCCGAGATCCGGTGGGTCGCGGCTCCGAGTTAGAACGTCGAATCAATTTGATGCGCTACCGGGTCCGGCCATTAATCAACGATCCTGCCACAACCTTCGAAGTTTCGAGGACATATGTAAACACCTTTTCTAGGTACCTAGTTACCCGAAGACGAAATGCCGACTAGAATACCCAACCCCGAAGACTTCAATCACTTATCACCCTCACTCCATATCTCTTTAATATTTCCCGACATCCCAGAAACAACTACGGCCATCCTAATTCTATTTCATGGCCTTGGAGACTCGGAGGCGCCATTCACCACATTCGCAAAGAATCTAAAACTACCAGGTGTTCTAGCCATCTCCGTCCGCGGTATCTCTCCATTACCGCCAGCATTGCTCGGTCTCCCGGACTCTGAAGCCGCCGGCCCAACTAGTCATTTCCATTGGGGAGATGACTTGACCCTTTCGCCATCGACGGGAGATTTAGATCCTGACCCAGGTTTCTCGAAATCTGAAGAGTTGGTTTTAGAGAAGCTGATCCGTGAGACATTAGTCGAGAAATACGGCTGGGAGACGAACGATATCTTTCTCTTTGGCTTCGGGCAAGGTGGCTCTCTAGCCCTCGGCTTATCATCGAGGATTCGTCAATCTGAGAGGGTCGTAGATATCACCGAGGGAAGTAAAACTGCCGCGACAACATTCAAAGGGGCTGTGTCTATTGGCGGTCCGTTGCCCGCAAGCATGATGCCTACACTGAGTGCCAGGGAGAAGTCCCGAACACCAGTTTTGATATGTCATGGTAAATCAAGCGAGTATATTGACGAAGAGGCAATAGACTTGCTGAAGAAGGAGTTTCTTGACATGCGAGAAGTCAAATGGAAGAAATATGATGACGGTATGCCTAAGAATAAGGATGAGATGTTGCCGATCATGCAATTCTTTGCTGAAAGATTACGGGGGTGGTAGGCTACACCGTCATATCGATGTCTCACAATCAAAATATGCTGAGATTTAGAAATGGTGGATGCCTGATTATAGTAAGTTCTCCCAAATCGTCACTGCGTCTTTCGTATTAACGAGGTTTAGGCACGTTCTAGTCAAGAAGGTGATGTAAACCTAAGCATACCTAGGTAGATATTAGATGTATCTTCGGATTAAACATCATCACCCCGACTATCATGAGATAGGTAACAACCCTCTTCTAACCAGATACAATATAAATGCTTCCTGTCGCAGGCTAGAGGCTCCGTATCTCCGTACCGGAGCGGAGCTCCTGCTGTATACCCGCTCTTTACTCCTATAAAACAACCTCTCGCCGGAGCCCTTTTCTGGCTCGGCAAGAGTGTCTCAACCTTCATCCTTTTCTCCTGTTTTGGCCCGTGACACTTCCACACACAGTAATAGCTATTACATGCTACTAAGGGAATTCAACTATAATGTTAGTTAGCAACAATGAACTATTCATACCTACTGGATTGTAAAAAGGGACAGGGTGTTGTCTGATGGTAACCAAGTACCTAGGTAAGCATAATAAGCAAAAGAGCCACCCCTGCTTCGCGAAGGTACATATGACCTAGTCGAAAACTATGTAAGACAGGATTTCAACCTACGGTATAAATGATATATACCCATATTTAAATACTGATCTAATCCGTAGTTGTTGCAAGACATACGGTCTTTATTGTCATCATTAGTATTCCAAAGTTCCCATGCTGATCACTCATCGTAATAGACATGAGATATACAACAAATATCGCCTTTCTCTCTCTTGGAGCTTATTCCCCCAACATAGATTTAATTGGCTGAAGCCTTAAAAAACATCGAGGTCTTCATTTGTCACTTGGGAAAGCCCAGTAGCTTTACCCCTGTCAAAATAGGATGTTTAGCGTTATTTCTGGTTGTGCAGTTATGAGGTCGATATTGTTAAGCGGTGCTCGTTAGAGACGTGATTCCCTTATGCTCTATACTTTACTATCTCATTCCATTTAACACTCTATCGTAGTGCCCATTTGGAACTCAGGTTATTTAAATCTTGCACTTTCCTTCCTACCATCCTTCCATTTTCTCTTATAATTATCATATTCTCGAAACAGGGTTTCATAGTGACGAATAGCAAGTAAGTTGTCATGGTCCCAGAGCGACCCACTGGCGTAGACCCAGCACAGCTTATATAAGGTGTTAACAGTGGCTTTCACGATAGTATTTTCTCTTCTCTGTGCAGTAAAAGTTCTTCTTAGCCAAACCATGACATTAATGCCACACATTCACCTCTAGCATGTGATGCTAACGTCCTAGTTTCTAAAATATCCGATACTTAAACGACGACGAAGACAATATGCCTATACCATCTCCGAAATGTCAGAAGTCAACGACCCAGACAGCCATGTCGAAGCCACAGTCGAGAGCCCATGGCACGACCCAGTGGCCCCCGTGCCGCAGCTGTGCCCTCCGCATGTGCACCGAGAGTAATGCGCGTTGCCGTCGTGACGCTGACGGTAAGTCTTCCGGGATACCCAGCGAACATCCTCTCTAACAGGTAGTAATAGTGAATTCGCCCCGCTGCGCCCACTGTGCCTGTAAGGCCCAGCGCTGCGAGCCGCTAGATGCACATATAGCCACCATATCAGCTGTGACTCATCTGCGTAAAGCTATAGAGTCATTTGCGTCTTTTGGTGGCGATGCTTTTAAAAGAGAGTGGGAGAAGGCAGCCCGTAAGATGAGCCAGGCTATCGCCGATATGACTGCGCGTGAGAACGCGACTCCAGCACCCGCTCGGAAAGACAGTGTCGCTGCTGTGGGTGCCAGTACCGACTCAGTCGTTACTACAGAGAATCGTGCATTTTACGCCTCTATGCTCGATCGCCTCGAGAGGCTGGTTGCTGCGTCGGTAAGTCTATGTGTGAGTCGGCGCTGGCGTGACTAATCTTTGCTTTATAGGAACGTAACGCTACCGCGATGGTAAGTTTATATGTGAATCAGCATCGGCGTAGCTTACTTTTGCCATATAGGAACGTATCGCCACCGTCTTTATTGAGAGTGTAGCCCTTGCTAGGGTTGGAAGTGCTGAGGGTGCTAGGGGTAAGATTCGAGGGGGTTGAGGAAAGTTGATATCAAGGATGATATTTGCGGTAGACTTATAATTACACACAAATTGGTGTTGAAATCTGGATATTGTAAGTCTTAGGATCACTGGGTATTATTATTATATACCTAGTGCCAAATCCCTTACATACATGGGAGTTCAACAGTCTAGAGGTACCCATAATTAAGGTGATATGAAAATAGCCCATCCCAATGCCGAAAAGCTATGCAAACTCTACCTCCGCGTGGA
Source organism: Jackrogersella multiformis (assembly GCA_902806575.1). NCBI lineage: Eukaryota > Fungi > Ascomycota > Sordariomycetes > Xylariales > Hypoxylaceae > Jackrogersella > Jackrogersella multiformis. Next base: position 2,130,072 of record CADCXD010000005.1, on the reverse strand, counting down.
CAAGATCCGTTTCCTATGTGGGTAAGGATTTTTCTAATTCTGTAGCATCTTCTGTCGTTGCTGATGCAAGTACTGTACATTTTAAAAGCGGCAACTTCGCTGCTGTCTTGTATCTCTAGAGTCTGTTGGTGTCGCAGTATTTCGGTAGGCTTGGTCCGGACGGGCTGCTGGCCCAACTGATCACCGTCAAACTGGTGGTGTATGCCATGGCAATAAATCCAAAAATGCAAAGAGCAATATCGGATATTTTTCGGGTTCGACTCCTGGCTACGCCTTTGTAATGGAGTAATGGCTATGAAGGGGTTAGTATGGCCTATAACTAAGTTTCGTCAATTGAGGAAAAAGACTCACCGGATAGATGTACACGAGAGGAATGCAGGCGAAGTTCCCGACGAGAGCAACGAACTTGTCCAAATCGTCTGCACCTCCCCAGGCAATGAGAGCACAGAGGAAGACAACGAAGAAACGGAACATGTTCTTCTGCCACTTGATGTAGGGATTATACTTGCCGCTTCTCGTGAACATAGCGTTCTCCGTAATGCGGATAGCAGGGAAAATCTGCAAGGGTGTCGAAAGGAGGATAGCGAGAGAATATAGAAACTGGACACCGTTGACAAGCTTGTTATCTTGGGGTAGATTGAGAAGAACGACAGTCTCCGTCTTCGATCCATATGCGGCATAGGACACTGCACCCATGGTGATGAAGAGAACCGAGATGATGATCATGACGTAGAACATGACCTTGGGAAACTTAGAGGGCGACTTCATGGACTCCTGGATGGGGATGATAAGCCCAATACCTTCGAAGGTGAAGATCGCCGTGCCGATGAAGAGAGTCCAATCTTTATCGTTGAACTGGATGATATCCGCGAGGCCGTTGGTGCTCAGGGTGAGAACGTCGTAGTAGAAAAGGTACGCAAGGCCGATGACAATAAAAGCATCCGCTATCAAAGCCGTGAAGCCAAGCTTCCCAATATCCCGGATAAGGGAGAACGGCAGGAAGATGATCATCTGCATCAGGATCAACCAAGAGATTTTAATGTTTGTGTTGCAATTGGTGACGGCCAGAATGAAGGCCTGTAGGTTTTCCGATGTAAATACGATGTACGCTGCGACAAATCCGATTTGGCTCATAACGATTGAAAATAGGATTAGTCTTCTCATCCAATCGCCGTATAAGATTCCGCCAATATCACCAAATGACCCTTCGACCTTCAATCGTGTGGTGACGAGCAGAACGAAGCAGTAGTAGCTTAGTGCCGCAACAAAAAGAAGAACCAGGTTGCTGAAAATCATGCCACCATTAAAGTAGGCTCGAGGTAAGAACAAGACGCCTGTGCCGACGAATGACTTCAGGAGAAGCAGGGCTGCGTTGAAAGGGGTATTATTGCCACTGCCACCTCTAGTCTTTCTCCTCCTCTTGCGTTTAGACGGTGTTAGTAGAGCACTATCCTCCATAGGTTCTCGTTCCTCTTCACTATCATAGTAATCATCACTCTCCCCGGAAGAGAAATACTCGCCGGGTCGTAGGACTTCGTCATCTTCTTCAAGCTCTTCACCTGCAAAGTGGCCATAAATAGACAAGAACTCTAAGAAGCTGTTGGTAAACAACTGAGGATCTTGTCTGCCCCTTGAAGGACCTCCCCCAGCCTCCAGCCCCTGTGGGTTCAAGGACGGGCTTTGCACGGCTCTTCGAAGGTAGTTTCGTCTAAATCCGCCTGGAATCTTGATAGAGTTGATGTCGAGGACGTCGCTCTCCGGGTCATCCTTGGCATGACTGAAACTCTTGCTACGCTGATGACGGTTACGGTCATCAGCATCTTCGGTCCACCTATAAATTTGGCGCGTTATGTCCCCTCCCTGCAACCTAAGACTTGAAAATTCATCATCGTCACGTGCTGATTCTACAGGTTCGCCGACCTGCTTGCCTTTTGAAATGTCACCATTATTAGACCCTGAATCCCCAGAATCTGTAGGTTGGACCAAATGCCTCTTTATAATTTCAGGATCTTCGTAGGCACCCGTGCCGCCACTTTGTAAATGTCTTGATCTCGCTTCGAAGGAGCCGTAGTTCGTTGGTGTTATAGATGGTTGTAGCCCCGAAGTTGTTCCTACCGGTGACGAAGAGCGTATTGGTGGAGTGCCAAATCTTGGAGGCGAGGTTCCAACGGAGTTTGAAAGAGCTGCAGCAAGAGCAGACACTCCGGGACCGGCAAAGCTTTGACCAGCACCGGCAAGAGGTCCCAAGCTCTCTGCGTCGTCCTCGCTATCCCGATTGGTCGGCTGGGCTCTTTGCGTTGGGGGAGTTCCAAAAGCTTGAGAGGGAACGGGGGAAGCGAGGCGAGCAGTAACATCAGCGCGAGGGACCGAAGCTCCATACATTCGGCTCCGCAAAGAGCCGCCTGGGGAGGATGATAGGGGTACAGCCAAAGGCCCTCCGGGTTGCGGTGTTGTGCTTCTTTCCTGATCGGAATTCGACATTGTGTCGTTCAAATTAGGTATGCTTATGCTGGACAAAAAGTGATCATTGAGGTATCTGACGCGTCGGGATTCGGCTCTAGAAGGGATATAAGTAAGCACATGAGCAAGTTCGGACACAATCGAAGTTACCTAGCACCTAGGCACTGCTTAGTTGCAAGTTGCAAGTTGCAAGTTACAAAGGAAAAGTCAACTGAAGGGGTCCAAAGATACACACACAAAAATCAACAAGAGCCTCCCCTAAAAATTAAAGATGAAGTTTGTCTTGAGCCGTCCCAAGAGATGCGAAGAAGTAAATGGCGAGAATTGACAGTAGAGCTCTTATGACTGGTACCAACCAAACCTCGTGATACTCTTATCAATCGGACCCTGAAGAATTGACCCGAAGAATTGATCCAAGTTTGGGTTTGGGTTTGGGTCAGCTGCAGCATTTTGGGTCTTCAGCCAATTGGAAATCCTTTAATTATCGATGGGACTTAAAATACTGGAAATATCTCGGGCCGCTATACAGTAACAATATACGGTGTGATAGTGCATATTTACACGGTCCATAAATAAGATAGCTACTACCAGCTACGACCGGCTCCTAATTGATTAAGTCAAACAGCCCTGGAGTGTCCTAAACAGTGTCCTAATCATATTAACTTATAACGATATTAAGTTGGTGATCGGAGAATATTAACTTTATCAACAACTTATTTCCACACGATAGGATTGTAATTGAAGTTTATTCTCTTTACTTCCGGTATATAAGATATGCTAGGTGTACGAGTGTACCTACCTGCTAGGTACTCTCCACCAGACAAACGCATACCTCGTTTGGGATCATCTGCCCGACGTCATTGGATAAACCTCGAATCAAGATTCGAACGGTCTGTGGAGAATAATACCAAGCTAGGACGAGTCCAGTTAGTCCCTTGAATGCTTCTCCTCTACCATCCCTGGCTGCCTGGTTTCCTGTTGGAAGACCCTATCAATTGACGATCCTATCTCATTCTCAACCGTCAACCTCAAGCGGGGTTATGTAGCCAGTGCTAGTATATTATCTTACGAGGAAGGACAAAGCACTTAATTGTGCTAGCATTGTCCATGATATTCCACCTTTCTATATAAATACAGGTACAACAACGTTGTAAACCACCGTCCTGTCTCGAGATTCTATAACCAACTTGCCCACCTGCCCACCTGCCTAGGTAGCGAGGATTATAAGATTCATAAATCAAAATGCCTCCGGAATCGAGGGGGGAGAGGGCGGATGGCGGTCCAGTACCGCCGAGCAAAAAGACTAAGCTGGGTCTGATTGCTGGCGTTTTTGTCCCCGTCGTCTTAAATATTATCAGTATTCTTATGTTCCTTCGTTTCGGTTCGATATTAGGTCGGATTGGTTTACTCGGAATGATTGGTAGGTTCTGCATACTCATACTTGCACTCACTCACTCACTCACTGTGCAAAATTTCGGTATCTTACATGTGAATATCTACATATAGGTTTACTTATTGTAGCCTACACTGTTGACTTCATCACTACTTTGTCCCTCTCTGCAATAGCGTCCAATGGAGAGGTTAAGGGGGGTGGTGCTTACTATCTAATTTCAAGGTCTCTTGGTCCCGAGTTTGGAGGCTCTATTGGCGCTCTATTCTATCTTGCCCAAGCCGTGAACACATCACTTAACATCGTTGGTCTCATAGACTGCCTAAAACTAAACTTAGGACCTCTCGTACCGCATGGCTATTGGGAGAGCTATGCTATGCAGACCGCAGCTCTTATTGTCTGTACGGGTCTCAGCCTCGCTGGACGTGCCCTCTTTGTCAAGGCAAGTGGCGGCCTTCTTGCTATACTCATTATAGCCATTATAAGCATTCCGGTTTCGACTATCACGAGAAGCCCGTTTAAAGACGATATAGCCGGTGTTGAATTTACTGGATTGAGCCTGGATACAATGCGTTCTAACCTATACCCGCATGCCGCCGGACCTAAATACCGGGGAATCGAGACATTTAGAGAATTGTTTGGCATCCTCTTCAGTGCTACATCGGGTATATTTGCTGGAGCTTCGATGTCGGGGGACCTGCGGAACCCTAGTAAGGCAATTCCGAAAGGAACTTTGTGGGCCATGGCAGGGACTTTTGTTCTCTACTTGGTCGTGATCTTGTCGATAGCATCAAGCATAACGCACCCTTCTTTTCTCCGAGATACCAACATCATCTCCACAACAAGTATATGGCCGCCGTTGATACTTGCCGGAGAGTGTGCCACGACATTCTTCTCAGCTCTGATGGGAATTGTAGGTGGCGCCAAACTTCTTCAGGCTCTTGGACGGGATAAGCTTCTCCCTGGGCTATCCGTATTTGGGAAGGGCAACAAGCATGACGACCCTATACTTGCAGTTCTTGTCACCTTCATTATTGCCCAAGTTGCTCTGTTTGCAGACTTGAATCAGATTGCAACCTTTATATCCATGGGTTATCAGGTGAGGACCTCTACCATATACTGAGCTCCTACAGCTAATATCCAACTTAGATGACATTCTTCGTCATGAACCTAGCCTGCTTTTTGCTAAAGATAGGATCGGCTCCTAATTTTCGTCCTGCATTCAAGTTCTTTGGCTGGCAAACCGCCTTTGCGGGAAGTGTTCTTTCCGCCGCCGCTATGTTCTTCATAGATGAGACCTACGCTGCCTCAGCTATCTGTGTGCTCATCTTTCTCTTCCTCATTATTCATTATACAAGTCCCCCAAAGCATTGGGGTGATGTTTCTCAAAATTTAATCTATCATCAGGTACGAAAGTACCTATTAAGGCTAAAACCGGAGCATATCAAGTTCTGGAGACCTCAGATCATACTCCTAATCAACGATCCTCGACATCATACACGACTCATCCAATTCTGCAATTCTTTGAAGAAAGGATCTCTATATATCCTAGGGCATGTCATTGTGACAGATGATTTTAATTCAGGAGTGCACGAAGCGAAATTACAACAGTCAGCTTGGACCCGATACATCTCGGAATATTCAAGAATAAAGGCCTTTGTCCAGCTAACGATGTCACCGACGATTGAATGGGGAGCACGAAATTTAATTCTTTCGGCTGGTATAGGCGGTATGCGCCCTAATATAGCCGTCTTGGGATTTTATAATATGGATGATTTACGGAAGTCTCGACCGTACGCCCAAATACTTGAAGTCCCTAGTACGCCTACCAAAGCGAGAGCTGAAACGAAAACCGAAGGGAAAATTCCAAAGCGTCGGCGTGGAGACACATCCGCTCGTCTTCTGGATGGATTTCTCCCAACTGATTCCATCCGCACGGAAGAGATGATGTCTGTTACGAGTTATCTAACAATACTTGAAGATCTCGCACTTCGCCATCGTCTCAATGTCGCAGTTGGCAAGGGATTTCAAGCACTAGAAACCCCGCGCCGTGATGGGGGCAATGCAAAGAAGTATATCGATCTTTGGCCAATTCAGATGTCAGCTGAAATTACCAATGGTGACCAGAGTGTGTGGACAACCAACTTTGATACCTGTGAGTTACTGTATAATACGGCATAAAGATAAAAAGGGGCTAATACGGTTATGGAGATACGTTAATTTTACAGCTCGGTTATATTCTTCAAAGTGTCCCAGCCTGGAAGAGGGCGTTTCAACTACGTGTCCTGGTATTTGTTGAATATGAGAACGAAGTTAAACATGAAGAAACAAGGCTACAGGGGTTGTTGGAGAAATTGCGAATTGACGCTACGATCCGAGTGTTTTGGCTTGCTTCGGGGCAACTGCAAAGCTACGAGACTATTGTTAACGGCCGCGGAATTGGCTCCGAATTTGGTCATGTCGTAAACGAATTGCTAAAGGATGATGAATGGTGGCAGGAGCTCCAGAAGCTCAGAACCGAAGCACATGATATGTCTCGGTCGCAAGAGCTTGCCTCCCTCGAGGAGGTGCTCAATGCTACAAGACGCAGAGGCAGTTCGGTATCCAAGTCTGACGCCCATGGCAGTTTTCCCCGGGGACTAGATGTCAATGAATTACTTGATAAATCTAGGAAACCAACTGTTTCTACATTTGCGAAACTGGGTATCAACTTCGGTATCCACACTCATCAACTGAGCTCTTCTGCTTTGGGTGGCCAAACGGAGAACAATTCACCCGATTTTAGCGATGATGATGAATCAATAGCATCCCAGGATGTTGATTTCAACGATATTGCTAGTACGGCGAGTGATGGCAATGTTGAAGGCTTAAATTCATCACGAAAGTCCAACTTACTGGCCATTGTAGCTCGGAGGAAAAGCCATGGCGATATCTTACAAATGGTAGAGCCATTAAAGTTAGAAAAGCCCAAAACGCAACGAGTGGCACATTCGACCGCAACTAGCTCATCCGGATATGGAACGATAGCATCAACGACGGGGCAAAATATGATGCCAATATCTGCAATAAAGAGGACGCAGAGCTCTACCGGTATCCTTAGTATTGCATCGGAGCCGAGTGAGATACCCCCTATTATACCGAAAACACCATCTAGGCCAACACTTTCGCTTCATTCGTCAGCGAGCCGATTTACTAGCAGACCAACACCTGAAACTACAGTCCTAGTCGAGGAGAACACAGGTCCAAGGATTATGTTCTCTAAAGAAGATCCGCCCCGGGCTAGACGTCCACCATTGTCACGAAACGCCTCTGCCGGTCCGTATTCCAGCCGCCCCGTTCCCGAGATGAAAGTTGAGGATGAGGACAGCGTTGGGCCTCGCCTCACATTTGCCGAGCCGGAATCCAGCGTGGCAGAACCGCTGCTCAAATCTAGGAGGAATTCTACATCTAGGAACGGAGGATCTGCAGAAGCGCAGTTCAATATACCAGAGCTGTTAGCATCCTATGATCCCGGACGTCAACCAGACGAGGAGTCTCACTCGACGTACTCAACACAAAGCCTTCCCCTTTCATTTAATGATTTGCCAAGTCGGGCTCAACACCTGATCCTGAACGAGCTTATGCGTCAATACAGCAGTGACACGGCGGTGCTGCTCACGACTCTCCCGATTCCCGAGGAGGGGACTTGCCAAAGTGAGGAGGCTAGTATCAGGTATCTTTCTGATATTGAGGTCCTCTGCCATGAGCTCCCACCAGTACTGCTAGTCCTGAGCAACAACATGACTGTGACGGTTAATTTATGATACACGGGTTTATGAAATACAGTTATTTAGAGAATGATATTAACAAGAACTATATAGCCAATAGCGTTTTTAGATTTTCCAAAATGCCATATACATAGCATGAATGATAAATAATAGAGCGATTCATCCTATTATACCTTAGTATGTGATTGCTGAATAGGGTTCACATGGTTTGAGATTAAGGACAGCAACACGCTAGATATGTGATTTAGTACAGGAGTCCCTCGTCCTTCTAACGACATCAACACAATGAGTAGTAACTATTCACCATTAAAACAATAGATCGACATATCTTTGAACGGAATCACAATGCGTTGGTTAAGGGGCCCGATAAACAAAGGACAAAGCCCTTTTTGTGACTCCCTTCGGGCTCACAATGACACAATAACAATCATGCCAGCACGAACGCCTGGGTTATGACTCTACCCTTCGTCATACGCCCGACGCGATCAAAGGAACATCCATTCACCTGAGATTGCTTGGCTAACAAAAGCATTCCGTCATTAATGACTTGAGGCTTATGCCCATGGTGCAGGGCCGCATGGTTTTAGAATCATATTTGACTTTTCACTACGGTTAATATCACTCATCACTGACGAAATGATTAGATACTCATGATCGCATAGATTTCGATTTTTCCATTTTTTAACAGCATAGCATAGCGTATTTTGTATTTGTTTTCGATTTTCCGAGTTCAACATTGCAGAAACAAGAAGAGGAGTACTATACGGGGAATATAGACACTACAATAGACAACAGATGGTATATGAACACCACCACCATCAGGACACCGGCGCACCCCGTCGGGTCGGGTCGAGAGGAGGCCGGAAGCACAGCAGCAGCAGCAGCAGCGGAAGCGTCATCTCGCGGGTCCTAGGAAGCTTCCGGCAGAAGCGTCGAGAGGAGAAGCGGAAGTCGTCTGCGGAATCTCATGGCCACCAGGATGACTGGGCTGCGAACTACAAGCCCACGCACCACCCGGACCGTCCGCGGGTCGATAAACGGATCCGGACGATACTCTCCGACGACGAGTACGCGGCCGAGATCGAGCGGATGCAGGAGCGGAGCCAGAGACACTACATACCGAGCAGCGTCGGCAGGAGCACGACGCCGCCGCCCTCGGAGGACAGCCCGCCGAACTTCAGCTACTCGTCCAAGAGCCCCAAGGGCCACAGGACAAGCTCGGCGGCGCCTGCATTCGCCCACCGAGAACGGCAGCCGTCGAAAGGGCACAACAGCACCGGCCGAGTCCTAAAGTCGCCCGTGTCGCCGGGGGCGAGGACGATTCAAGTGTACAACGCCGCGGTCCTAGACCGCGGCCGTATCGTGCGGCACATCGCGCAGACCGACCCGACGCTGCTGCTTCCGCGGAAGGCGTACGACCCGACGGAGTCGTCCGCGATGAGCAGCCCGCGGGAGTCGCTATACAAGAGGAAGAGGCTCTCGTCGGAGTTCAAACTAGCAGGGGCGGCGACGCATCCGCATTCGCGTCGACACTCGAGGACGACGATCTACGAGAACCCCAACGCGACGACGACGGACCTCGGGCCGATCCCGAACTCGCCGCCGGCGTCACCCAAGACGGCCCCGGCCACGCCGCTGGCCGTGAAGAGGAACAGCAAGAAAAGCGTGTTCTTCCCCGAGCCGCTGAGGCTGTGCCCGTGGCCGGGCTGCAACGCGGTCCTGGATACGCAGCGGGAGAAGGACGACAACCTGTGTACGACCTGCCACGAGGCCCTGTACCCCCGCGAGAGCGCCTTCTTCGGCCCGCGGAGAGCCAAGCCGCCCGCCGTCAAGGACGCCGACTTGGAGACCCTCCGGGCCTTGGTCGGGACCCGGGTCAGCGTCGCGGAGAACATGCGGATCAGCGGGCACCCCAGGGGGTCGGCCAAGCTCGTCATCAGCAAGCCCAGCATGGGAGGCTTCAAGCTGCAGCCGCCGCCGCCGGGGAAGCGGCAACAACAACAACAACAACCACCACCACCACAACAGCTGCAACCTCGGCCATCCCTCGTGCGGCGCAACAACGCCATCGCTAACGCCGTCGCCAACGCCAACACCGAGGGCATGGCCAAAACCACAAGACCGCCATCCCCTTCGCCATCGCTCTCGGGCTCTTTATCATCGGATCGCAGCCGACACATCTGCTTCCAGGACGTGCGGTGGAAGGCCTCGTCGCCGGAGACCAAGGCCAAACCCAAGCCCTCGCCTTCGCCCCGCCCCAACATCCAATGGGACGAAAGAGAGATCCTCGGCCGCGGAGAACAGCGCGGGGACGATTCACCACACACAGGTACCCCCAGCCCAAGCACTGATAGTGGCTGCTGGACGACGGACTCGTGGTCCAGCTCCGGCCGCTCCGATGACGACAACGACAACGAGGACGAGGACGACGAGGAGGACGACGAGAGGTCCCCCAAGCACTACGAGCCAGCGCACAAAGACTCGCTCGTAGCGCCCCTCGCGCGACAAAGCCGACGGCACTCGCGTGCGCCCAGTCCCCACCCCAACCACCAACCGGGCCCCAACCTGCGGCCCCTCGCCCTCAGCGCGCTCCTCGGCCGCCGGCGCCAGGAGCAGGACTACCAGCCCCAGCCCTCGCGGGACACGGTGCTGTACCGGGAGATCGAGGACATCATCGACTGCTACACGATGGCGGGGGGCGGGGGCGGGGAGCAGGGCACGGCGGCGGACCGCGAGCACAGGAAGGCGAGCACCATCGCCTCGTTCTTCGCGCGGGAGCCCGAGGCCGTGGAGATGAGGAATCAGGGCTTTATCTAGAGTGTCTTGCCTTACCTTACCTTATATTACCAACCTGGGTAGGAATCTGGAACAGAGGCAACAAATTCCAAGGTACGAGTTACGAGTAACCCTGGGTATTTTGGTTAGTTAGTCAGTTAGCATAGGACAAAACCTGGGTAATACGGGAGAAGGAGGATTTTCTGGATAAGTGAAGAATAGGAAATTAATGCAGTTCCATTATGAATACCTAGGTACTCTAAGCCAAGTCGGACCTTACGGGCCCGCAAACCTGTATGCATCATCCATGGTGCCTTTTCTTTATCAAACTTCCTTTTCCGTGTTATGCCGTGCCCTTTGTAGGGGGAAAATAGACGATTCGGGTATAGCGAAGTTCAATCCCTAACCCCTTGATCCGTTCCGCCTTCCGAAACACCGTGCAATGCAAACGAAACGACTAAAATGACTAAACCCAACCGACCTAGTTGTCGGAGCTAGCTTGTTGGCTCTCTGAAGGCTGCTGCTGCTGTAGTGGGGAAGTCTCCTGGTCTTCGGCGGGCTGCGCGGGGAGAACCTTCTGTGTAGGTTTAGTGGTTTCTTCGTGCTTAGGAGTAGCGGGCTGCTGCTACTACTGCTGCTGGTCGTCCTGTTGTCGCGCACCCTTGGACTTTCTGGGGAGAGCAAGTTTTTGGGCGCGCTTCGCCTGGGCTATAGCCTTAGCCCTGGCATTCTGATTGGCCCTGCGTTCCTTTTCCTGTTGCTTCTTCTTAGCTGCTGCTTCCTCTACTACCTCCGTAGGGCCCATGTCCGAATTCTAATCGATATCTTGGGCGCTGCCGTCGCGACTGTACGTAGAAACATCGTAGATTAGTATCGTAAAAACCCATATACTACTTTAGAAGGAAATAAAGAGTGAGAAAAAGGGTGTACTTACGGAACCACAGCATGGTTGTCGTCCTGCAGCATCTGCTTCACGTCGTCGGGCAAGGAGCCGCTGACCTTGATGGCATAGATGCCAGGCACGTATTCGGTGAGACGCAACCACTTTGTAGACCAAGATGCCCTAGGCTGGATGACGAGATGCCAGCTTTCGAACTGGCTTGAGGTGCAGTTCTCGATCTGCTCGGGGGAGCCCTTCAGCTCGAGGAACGGACAGTTCGGGCATCCCTCAGATCGGAATTTCTGTTGTTCACGCCGCTGGTTAGGCTTTGCGTGAAGTTAAATTGTATTGGGATTCAGATGAAGAGAAAGGGGAGCAATATGTAGAGGAAGATGAGGAGGAAATAAAGGTAAGGGAAGGGACACTTACAGCCTGTACCATAATGATCGAGCACACCATACACGCTCGCGCATAGCGCCACTGGTTGGTGGGAATGTACATTCGACTCAAAGGGCTCTCCTGCGACGCCATAATGCCTGTCTTATTTGGTGACGAAATCGCTTTGAGAGGTGCTGTGTGAGTTATCGTCGGAATGACAATGGAGTGTTATGGGAAGGTTAAGAAGTTTAAAAGTGAGAGTTAATGAAAGTAAATTGTAAATTCCTGGCCTTGCGATTTAGTAGTACCAGCACGACGCGACCAAGGTACTAGCCAGGGTTGGGATGCGCTAGCATGTGGGGTACCCGAGCTTCGAACCAATAAGAATGATCCCAGATCAATTAAAAGACCTGTGCACCATCAAGTACCTCAATACATCAAATTAAACTTTGAGATACCTACCTGGTACCTACGTCTTAACCACATGCATCGAATCCTTCCTATCTTTTACATACCAGGTACACTAGTAGACCTAGGTAGCTCATCAAAAATCACGGCAACAGTCAAACACCAGCATGGCTGAAAAGGCCGATACATCAATGGCGAGCACACCCGGTCCGGCAAAGGTGAAGAAATCCCACGAACTGGTTGCGGCTACGATCAGAGCGCCGCGCTGTTCTTATGCACATCTCGAGCTTTTCAGCGATTCGGCCCATGTTGGAGAACTCGATGCTCTCCAGGTACGATCCTACTGTACTTCTGCCTTGAAGCAATTCTTAGGTGCTACAGGTATTGGGATTCCTTTGGATATCCTCAAGGTGGAAGGGAAGGACTGCTGGTTGAGAGTACCACGGGATGATCTAGGAGCATTTTCGGCAGCTATTACGGCTTGGCAAGGCTCGTACCAGGACGGCATTCATTCTTCGCTTCGGATACGAGGATGCTCTGACTGGCTTGGAGCATTGGTGGGCAGAGCCGGAGAAGACAAGCTCTGGACTGGTTGAAACTTCCAAATCCAAGCCAAATTATCCACACGTGTCAAGAGACAAAAACGAGCCGGAAAGTCATTTTCATTGGTACCCCGAGTATGGTATAGATTTCCATTTCCTCCCCTATACCCCTCCAACGCCAATGCTTCCGTGCCGATGATGTGCCATATATGCAAGAATACCATGTTATCCCCACCATTCGATTCAAGGTCAATAAGTGGAAGCATGATAGTTTAATTCGCCCTTTACGCCATCGACATAAGCGAGTTATTGGCATACGCCTAAGAGTGGTTAGACTAACATGTCTCTCGTCTTAGCTGGGATAGAGAACTTACCATCGGCCGAATTGGTGGATGAGGAACGGCGTCAAATTGGTTGAATTGAAGCTTATAGTCGGAACCAATGTTGATGTATGCGCCCCGATTCTCGGTCTGGTCGCAATACTTCGGTGCCGAGAAGACTTGAAGCGAGTTAGCAGAGAAGATCGACCTGATAGCTGACAGAAATGACTCACCCGTAATGCACCTTCCATCGTGTTCCTCTTGATAACCATCCATACGGACCTCATGACTTCGGATGATAGCATCCAGTCCATTCTTCTCGCAGAACCTCTTTGTCACGTCTGGGCCAAACTGCATACCCACACCTCTCTTACTGGGACCTCGCCCAGGGGCCGTCTGCGGATCTGTCCACAGCATCTCCATCATCAGACCGGATTGGCCTGGCTGCCTCTGAGAATGCCTATCCACCTTCCGAATGTCGTCCAGAGTGACGTTATCGTCTGAAAACAGACCACCGTGCAAGACAAGATACTTGGAACCGATGAGTGTTGCTAGTGGCAATGCAGAAAAGCTCTCGGAGAACAGCTTGAAGACCCTGAGACTAGGTTAGGATTCGCGAATAGGGTTGAAATGTAAGCAAAAACATACCTCTCGTTATACTTGGCCTTACACTCGCCTTCGAACCCGTACACTTTGTTCATGTCGTCGGTTTCGTGGTTGCCTCTGTTTAAGAATATGCCATTGGGGCGTAGCCATTTGTAGGCGTACAATAATAGAGCGATTTCTGTCGACCAAGAACCTCGATCTACGAAGTCTCCGTTGAATAGATACCAGTGCTTCTCTGATGGTCGGTCGTTTAACCTAAAGAGCTCCATCAAGTCAAAGTACTGCCCTATAATAATGTCAGTTCTGGTTCCGTACACACGACTTCCATAGACTAACCGTGTGTATCACCGCAAACTGTGAGCTTCACATCGTCAGGAATCTTCATCTCTACCATTGTTGGCTCGTCATACACGATATTCTTGACCGCGATGACGATTTGGTAGACGTATTTCTTGTGAATCTTCTTGCCGTTCTTGAACCTTTCGATCATGTCGTCAACGAACTCTTGTGTCATCTGGTCCTTGAGTTCCACACCGTCATAGTCCGGCTCGATAGCGATCGAGTCAATGTCAAGACCTTCGGCCGCGGACGGCTCATCGCCAATTTCAATAGCAGCATAGAAATTTTGCTGTCGCACAATCTTCTGGCACTCAGCTAGCTTAAGCTTAGCATCTTTGTTCGTCGGTTCTATTTCAACGCATTTCCTAAAATCCTTCGCTGCATCTTTCGGCTTGAGGATGGCGGCGTAGGCAACAGCGCGACGGAAATAGGCCTAATATTTTGGCTAGATTAGTTATTTGCGAAGAGCACCTGCAGAGGTTGGACAGTAGCATACCTTTACGAGCCTCGGGTTTAGCTCTATAGCCTTTGTGGCATCAGCGATGGCATATCCATAAGCCTCCGACTTAATATTGGCCTAAGATTCGGAATCCAGTTAGTCACGCGAGCGTTTAAAGCGGAATATGAAGGTACCACGGACTTGAGCTCTATTCGTGAAATATGTCGGCTCTTTGTCGTTTAATTCGATGGCCTTAGAGTAGAGATCGATGGCCTTAAGCCAATCGTGCGCTGCAAAAGCTTTGTTACCGTCATTCTTGTAGGCCGTGGCCTGCTCTATGGCAGATGCCATCCTCGAAGGCTTACGTGATGATGTCGGAAGGTCACGAATAATGCGTGAATAATGCTAGAGGTAGGTAAACTGGAAGAGTGGAGAGGCGATATAGAGATTATATGTAACGTAGGTAGAGTTTTGAAAACAATGTTGAAAATAACAAGAAGAAGGAAGGCAGCCTGAGATTCAAAAGTCACCTCGGGAAGCTGAGGATTGTGAACTAGGTTGTAGTTACTCAATGCGGCGGTTGAGAAAAGACGTCGGTCGGCACTCGGAGCTTACGACATTGAAATGTGTGGAGGGGTGAACGGCCGTGGGGTTCTGAATCCTTCCACGAATCTACCGCTAGTGTAGAAGCAACAAGTGGGCCCCTGCAAGTGATGAATAAAGTTAAAGTGTCTTATCAAATACTCCGTTCCTTGCATGCACTAATACATGTAAGGAAAGCGCTATATATGTAGTATCATTCGTTCACGGCAGTGGGGTGTCTTCAGAACGTACTTGGGTACCTTAGGCTAGGTACCTAGGTACATAGGTATCCATCAGAATGTACATAATTCTTCTCATCTGAATTTCACGCCTTATCCAATGTCTATTACTTTTATTTATTGGACAACACTCTTCTAAAGCTACCTAGTGTACTTATCCGGACCATCTCTTTCCCTTCCTTTCTTTACTTCATATGAAGCAGAGAAGACTTGGCCCACATCAAACCTCGTCATCCACCTCTAAGTTTGAAGGACAGAAGCCCTATAGACAAAAAGAACATAACAATGTCTGAAGAGCTTCGAGATGAGATCGAGGCGATCAACTCAATCTACGGCGATGGTTGCTTGGTTTCCACGGTCGACCCTAATGTGTATGTCCTAACACCGCCTGGAGACACGTCCTCTCTCCGTATCGATTTCCCTCCTACCTATCCTGCAGTGCCTCCTGCTGTGCTTGGTACTAATAGTACCGGCGAACATGGGAGGCGTGGTGATGCGGCCCGGGAGTTATCCTTGTTCATCCAGGCGTTGAGCACTGCTTACCAACCAGGGGCTGTCTGCCTTTTTGATGCAATAGAAGAGTTGAACCGGCTTCTGGAGTCCTCAGCCCCGGAAGAACCCCAAGATGGAGAGGTTATACCTGAAGATGCTGCGGAGGCTTTACCTACAAGCAAAGCCATAGTGAATTCAAATGAGTCTAGTTTGCCGGTGCCCCCCTGGATTATATCAGACCCTTTTATTGAGTTGAGATCGACCTTTGTCGCCCGGTGCGCCCCTGTCTCGTCAACTGAAGAAGCAGAGGCGTTTGTTCAACATCTCCTCTCCAGCGACAAGAAAGTCCGAACCGCCACGCATAATATTACAGCGTGGCGTATCAAGGGGGCGAATAACACCACATTCCAAGATTGTAACGATGACGGCGAGACTGCTGCTGGAAGCCGTTTGCTACATCTCATGCAATTGATGGACCTCTGGAATGTCATGGTGATTGTCACCCGCTGGTATGGCGGTCATAAGCTGGGGCCACGGCGTTTTGCTCTGATCAATCAAACCGCGAGAGACTCGTTCGTTAAAGCCGGTCTAGTTTCCGAAAACCCGAACAAGAAGAAAAGCTCAGGAAAAAGTTAAGGGGTATTTTTACGACAGTGCTAAGTATAACTTCAAATATGTATGTCGCACTGTGATCCGAGAGAAGCCTCGGCTCTCCGCGTTTCCCTAAACACGCCCAGAACACTCACCGTCCGGCGCATGCTATTCTATCCATCTATCACTAAAATGCCTGGCATCACGTCCTCAAAATGTAATCTCTATGTATTTTTTATATTTTTATTTTGAGAATTGAGAAGCCCATCTAGTACGTGATATCACAATCAAATTCTTTGCCAGATTTCAACATTGGCTCTCTAAAGGATGGTTGGACAGCCACCGCTTCAGGGGCTCAAGGTTCTTGAATTTGCCGGGCTCGCACCTGGTAGGTCGTACTTTGTTGAAAAAGATTATAGAGCCCATTTCTTCTAACATAGAATTAGGACCTTTTGCTGGATTACTTCTTGCTGATGCCGGCGCGAAGGTCCTTCGGATTGATCGTCACACGGATGGCTCTCAAGCGGTCCCAAATGACATGCTCACGAGACACAAGTCTTCCATAGTAGTCGACCTGAAATCGCTAGATGGTATTGGGATTATCAAAGAATTAGCTAAAAGTGCCGATATAATAATCGATCCGTTCCGCCCGGGAGTGTTGGAAAAGCTCGGAATTGGCCCGGATGTCTTGTGCGCCATCAATCCTCGCTTGATCTACGGCCGTATGACAGGCTTCCGCCGAGATGGTCATTATGCATTGATGGCTGGCCATGATATCAATTACCTTGCCGTGTCTGGGCTACTTTCCCTACTGGGCAGAAGCGGTGAAAAGCCCCACCCGCCCATGAACCTCCTAGACTTCGCTGGCGGAGGTGCTATACTATTCCAAGGTATCCTACTCGCTGTCATAGCTAGAGAGGAATCAGGAAAAGGACAAGTTGTCGAGGCAAATATGATAGATGGTTCTAGCTACTTGGCGACCTTTTCTCGGCAGAGTTTGAAAACACCATTCGGTGACCATCCTCGCGGTGAGAATGTACTAGATGGAGGCTGCCCATATTATGATACATATGAGACCAAGGATGGGAAGTATATGGCTGTGGGTGCTTTAGAGCCACAATTTTATGCAGCCTTAGTCAAAGGTCTAGGCTTAGGTAACCAAGACTGGGAAAAGCGGCGTCTTAACCGAGAAACCTGGCCGGAAATGAAACGGACATTCGAGGCTGTTTTTAAGTCAAAATTACGTTCGGAGTGGGAAGAGATCTTCGACGGCACAGACGCTTGCTGTACGCCCGTACTAGAATATTCCGAATTGGAAACGGATGCCGGCCGTGAGGGTGACCAACGTCCAGCAGTGACATTGCGCGAAACTCCCTGTTTAGCCATTGACGAGAAGGGTACCGACCCAGCTATCCATGGTCAAGGTCCCGGAGTGCCCGGAGGCGGCTACACTGGCCAGCTTCTTTCTCCGGGCCAAGGATGTGAAGACGCTTTGAGGAATTGGTTTGGCTGGACGAAAGGACAGAATTTTGATATCAAAAATGGAGGTGTCGTGTTGAAGCCTAAGTCGAAGCTATAGGCGGCAATGCCACAAGAATAAATATAGGTCGAAGTATATGCCATCTCAACCACGTCCTCTCAACGCCTTATCCCTTTTAACCTTCAGAAGCCCTCCCAATAAAACCCTCGCCACATTCGAGAACCCTGGTCTAGACCCCACCGACTACCATTATCAAGCTAGTCGAAAACCTGGCTCTTTCCATATTCATATTTTAACCGCCTTCGAGCATATCCTCTAGGTCCTTTTTGTCTACGCAACCTAGTCTGAGAGACCAAAGGAACTAGCTTCATGGCAACAGCTATAAGTTCGTCTAATCCAACGTTGCCGCGAGGAACAAGAATCTCACATCAAAGAGGCCCGAGATGATTCTAAACACCCATCGCTAATTTATACGCCTATTCAGGATGGTATCCTGCTTGGACTTGGCGGCGGTGGAGGTGGAGGAGACGGGGGGTCGCTTCTAGACTTGTCTGCCATGGTTGATGTTGTCGAGAAGACCCGCTACGAAGAGTAAAAATATAATTAAGACGGGCTCAGTCGGACTATCCTTTTCGAGGCGTGGAGAAGCTCTTCGGGATGCTGGTGAGATGAACGAACGAGCCCTCGAAAAGCTCACACCTAGGATGCGAAGATTTATATAACTATCAGTCGATCCGCGAGTTTAGAGATTTTCCAGGCGAGAACGGCCGAGAATGAGATCAGGACCCTCTACAGTATGTATATGCTTTCCTCCAGCCGGCCAATAAGCCCACGCATTATTATTATTATTTTATATTATTTCATCAAATTTTGTGAATTTTCTTTTCCAAGTCGGAAATCACACCATCTGCTGTCTCTTGTGTCACCGCTTCGACGGATACATAAGTTATGTACATGACTCGTCATGTACACGTAGATATCCTCCTGCCCTTCGACGGTTATGCTTCCCTGGGCCCTTGGTTATGTAAAAGGAAAAGCGAGCTACCGCCGCGGCTCCTGCTTGACCGCCATCTCGTCCGCCATCCATGCAGCAGCGCTTTAATTTTTTTTTCTTTCAGGGGTTGGGAAGTACCGGGTTAGATAAATACGTGCTCGGTGTGCGTGCTCGTGCTTACACATTAAAACGCGGCCCCCAAAAAAGTAATGCGGCCCGCCTATTCCCACCACGGCCAACCCTTCTTTTTCACCTTTCCCCTGCCAGTCTTCCAATCACGTCCGGGCCCGATACTGGGGCTACGGCATGAGCCATCGTTTTAGGGTCAAAACCGCCGGGTTTTTTTTTAAAGTGGCGTCTTAATTCGTACCTATCTAGATATATAAGGTAGGGGGAACGGGCTAGACCAAGCCCCTTTTTCTTACTCCGTCTTCCCCTTGACGTCCTCCACGCCAATCGGCCTACCTATTCCCACGCCCTCAGCTCCTTAAAATAGCCCGTCAGATCTCATATATCTTATCTCAGCCTCCTACATCCTGCGTTCGGGCCGTGACAGGCGAGCCGCGATTCCGGCTACCTACTCCCCATGTCAGCAAGGACGGGGTGCGACAGCCCACGCGGGATGGAGTGCGGTGCTTCGGGTAACGAGTGCCGGACATATCAGATATCATATCGCAAGGGCGGTTTGCTTGGGGTGTAGATGCTGCCCGCGCGGCGACAATTGCCTTTAGCGATCTGATATCCTTGGTTCTGCGCGGGAACATCCTCGCGCATCGGATTCATCGTCCCGAGGGTCGAGGTTGTAGGAAGCGGTGACCCGGTCTCGCCGAATACATGCTCTCATTTTCTCACCACGTAGCCCTTAACCGAGACGAGGCTGTAGAGGTAAGTAGGGGGCCATGATTACAAATTATTAGATGATACTTGACACCTTGTCGGTGAGCATTATCCTGGACGATATAAGACCATACTTGTCACCGAGGACCTCAATTTATACTCCTATATGCTGCAGCCCATTAATCCTCGAAACTAGATCTGGAAGATAGACATCACACAGCTCGAAACCCCGTCAAAACGTCGAGAGACAGGCAAGTTTTCATCTTAGGTACATTAACTATTCCGTATTTCGTGACTCCTAATCTCATCTACCGACGTGTCTAAGGGGTTTGGGTATGACATGACTAAAGGGGTTCCTTAAAATGGATGAAAAGGGGGCGGGCGTACTCAACAAAACCCAATTCCTACTACCAACAAGCATCGCAGTCGACGATGGCTCAACATGCTTCTTCATCGCTCGGCGCCGAAGCCATCCTACATATCCGACCAGAATATCCGACTCCAAAGGCCATTACTGATCCCATACACTACTGAACTTGGCTGACAATCTCGCTGGCCTTACCAAGTGATTCGACCATTTGCTGGCATTCCTTTCGCCTGCGGGTAGTGTAGTCGCTCTCCTTCAGCAGATCATCTAGAGTATCATTGCGATACATGTTCTCTAACAGCTCTCGTTGCATCTCATCCTTCGTAAACCTACAATTCGAATTAGCAACTTGTTAATGTACCGGGCTGAAAAAATACACCTACTGGACAAGGTTTAGCATGATAGCCTTAGGGACCATGTCAATCATGGTCCTCTTGACAATGTTGAAGTACGAGGCAATTAGTAGCTCTACGATAATTTGTTAGCATAACGCCTCGGGCAGTTCTTTTTACTGAACTTACTGATAACTTCAACTTCAATGTTCTCCCTCTCAGACAGGGTTCCAGAAGCCCTGAGTGTCGGAGGAGGAGCCTCCATGGCGGCAGCCTTCTTCTTATTCTTGGCAGCGAAGAAACTTCCGAAAAAGCCCGCGTTGTTGTCCAGGTTGCCATCCATCGAGGGACTAGCAGCGCGAGCCGGAGTAGTAGCTGATGCCGGCAAAGGTTTCCCGGTCTTAGGGTCAACTTGGACAGGCTTTGCCCCGTTATACCGCTCGTTTACTATGGCCATTGCTCGATGCCCATTAAGGAAGTCAGGATGAGCCGTATTGATGTAGCAAGACTCCATGGAGACAAGATCCCTCACAAGCTTGTTGGTAGGCTCCATAGACTTCTTGAAGAAGCTGATAACTACGTTGTGGAACTTCTCCTTAAGTTGTGGATATCTCCTGTATAATGCTTTGGTAAGGAGCCCTGTCAGAATGCGCACTAGCTCATCATAAACGAGCGAGACACATTTAAGACTAGGCTCCTCAAGTCGCTTGATCTGCTGCTTGACGATCACCTCGAAAGCGGTAGTCCCGACGAAAAGTGCTGGAGAGGATCCAGAGGAGTTGTACAGTATCGTTCTGATGTCGACGTCCTTGACAATGTCGAAGGGGTCGACCGCCTTAACGCCATTAGAATACAGCTCGTGGAACACGAAGCTAATTCGAGCGCCACCAGAGAGCTCCGTGCTGGACAATTCGCCATTGTTGCCCTCCAGAACGGTTCGCCACTCGTTTGTGAACTCGGTGATGATGTTTAAGATGATGTTCGCGCTGTTTCCCAACATCGACGGACCTAGACTGTCAAGTTCTGCGGAGTACTTCTGCAACGAACTGGAAATTCTTGCCTTGATATCAGGCAGAGTCTGCTTAATGTGCATCATCAAAATCAGGTTCAGTTTTCTCGCCAGGTACGGAGTACCACAATATGTGCTCTTGTTTCGGTAAGCCTTGTGGTTCTCGAAGAAGTTCTTCTCCGATTCGAGTGATGCCGAAATGGGCTTCTTGTTGTCGATATCCCGCTGTCCTCTGTTGACAACGGGTACATATCCAAGTCGAAGCGGAATGACGCGCCCAGCAAGAATCTCAACGACATCTGTACCCTCGTCCATCAGATCTACCTTGGTCAAAACACCGATGGTTCTCTGCCCTTCAGGATCTACCTCTCTGGCAAGCTTGAGGCCATCGGAATTAGCCAAATCGGTGTTGGCAGAGGTGACAGCTAAGATGATGGCGTTCGCCTTTTGGATGTGTTTGAGGACCATATCTTTAATTTGCCGTTCGATATCCCTCGGTTGGTCTCCGACGGGGACTTTTGTCAGACCAGGCAAGTCAACCAGCGTCAAGGTCAAGACGTTGGGGGAGTAAACTCTCAGGTTGATGGGGGCGGGAGAGATATTGGCGTTGCGGCCGACCTTAGCCTCAGTCTCCCTACTGATCTCATCTCGGATTTTGTTAAAGTCGTAGAACTTCTGACCAGGAATGTGCAAAAACTCTCCCCACTCGTCTTCGTTGGCTGCCTTGTCGGTAGAATTGGTGATTTCTTCATTAGCTCCGTTTGTTTGGCCCGTCCCAGGTCGGTTGATTAGTTGCAGGATTAGGGGTCTTCTTGTCACGATACCGGACCCTCGAGGTAAGCTATTGAAGAGTAGTAAGTTAGCTAGGATGATCATAGAAGGAAGCCAGGGGCGAGGTGTGTTTTACAAGTCTCGACCGACAATATTCTCCAACACGGAACTCTTGCCGCTAGATTGACTTCCGACGACAACTATTTGGGGCAGGTCAATCGGGTTGTTGACACCGACGGTAGTAAAGACATCCTGAAGCCTGTTGACGAGTCTGTAGAGTTTTGATGTTAGCTACCTGAGAGGTTGAGCGCACACACGGGTGTACCAATAAGAGAAACATACTTGATTAGAGCGGGATCTGAGATGCCTCCCGGCGTGCTCAGCGATTCGGTCATCTTCAGCAGTCGGCGGTCGGGTTTGCTTCCGCTGTCCAAATGTTTTCGAAGCTACGATTTATGCTGCAGGTGTTGGATCGAATAGTCGGTCTCAGGTTGGAGGGACTACTATTACTACTACCGGGAGTAGTTTCAAAGTTGGGTTTTAGGCAGGTATTGGTTCGTTTTTAATATTGACGGGGCTTCCGAATCTCCTCTTCGAATTCGAGAAAAAGGGGAAGAGCTGCAGCTGTAGTGGTATTAATCACAGGTGAACGCAGTCCACATATGTGTTTTGCAAACAACGTGGAAGTCGGGTATGGAAATATTCCAAGTCTTTTGGGTTATGAAGAATTTAGGTTGATACCTGGTACCTAGGTAGGTCAAGGAATATTTATTAAATCGCCAGGCGCAACAACGGGTGGCACTTGACCGTCTTGACGACCTTACATAGTACAGTACGTAGGTACCTTACGTAGTGCGTAGTACCCTCCCTCCTAGCCTTATCCCTATCGAGCCACGAGCCACAGGTGTAGGTGGCATGTGACTAGGTAGTGTACCTACCTACCTAGGTAGGGTAGGTAGAACCCCTCTGCCCCCTTATTCCCTTCATAACGTCAGCCTAATTAACTGGTCCGTGCATTTTAGGTACGAATCTACACTAGGCACTTGACGAATGCTTACCTAGGTAAGTACCTAGGTATACCTACCTGATATAAATAACTTCATTACTAGCACCTGGGCACTGGCTACACATAAAGTTCGCCTTGTGCCCTAGCGGGCACTGCGCTTTAATTAACGGAACGGGCAGTAATTAATCAAGTACTAATATATAATCTCTTAAGGATTTTGTGTGCGTATATATGTGCTTTTGTATATATAGTATAACGCTAAAAAAAACACATATTAGTAAAGTATATGATTTTGTATAGGATAACCACCTTAAATGAGGTAGAAAGCTAATCCTGCCCGTTTGGCTAATTAAAGCGCAGTGCCCGCTAGGGCATAAGGCGAACTTTATGTGTAGCCAGTGCTAGTAATGATATTAAGGATTAAAGACGATAATTTATTATTATGTTGCCTAACCAAGCATGCGTCACCTCTTCAGCCAATATCACGACGACAGGCTTACATATGTATTCTTTATTGATTGCCTGGCTTAACTATTCACAAAGCGTTTAGCACCTATCACAATAGACCTGGTACGTATTTGAGTATTTAAATGGTTCGTCAGCATCACTAAAACCAAGCACGCAACTATCCTCTACTGCATAGGTACGTAGAAGAAAGCCACAGCCCTCTCTTCGCTTGGTACGAGAAGGGATACCTTTACATATTCCCATGGATATACAATGCCATCCCCGGCGCTGAAGTCTATCGTCTGAATGATAAAAAAGAGACGCAACCGACTCCCACCTCCCAGTTGTCTCTGCAGACCCAAGTTATTCTGTGTTATCAATACAGACCACGCACACCATCAGAGCGACGTCTCCTATAGGTAGCCGCTCCTAATCCGTGTTCAGTCGAGAGTTCAGAGATGAGAAGCGCCATGCTACCGTCATCCAAATACGCCGGTCCCATGCAAGTATCAGAAATCAAAACACTGGAATATAGCTTAGCTATATTCCACTTGAACCGAATCTGCTGGAACTGTCTGCAACTAAGAAACGCCCGCATCCCGGTCCACGCCCCTGTCCAAGCCCCGGTCTGCGTCATGATGGTGGGTATTTCGCCAGTTATTGTTAGACCATCTATAGCAAGTTAGCATTCCAATTAGAAAAAAGCTTTCAATATGGAAAGGGTACACACATCTTGATCTTGCCATCATCACCGCAAGAGGCAAATAGGCATGGGTCGGCTGGGTTCCATGACACAGAATTACACCCAGGGATGTGCCCGTTAAGCTTCTCCACCAACTGGGCACTGGTCTTGTGCCAAATGTTAATTGAGCCATCTAATACTCTAATTAGTTATAAATTAATGTCTCTTTACTTATAGGAACTTACCTTCGCTTCCACTAATCACGAAGCTTTCATCCGCTCCTCCGAATGCGCTCCTAATCATGAAGTTTTCGCTCATGAAGCCGGTATAGCTTTGAACTGGTTCGCGTAGGACGAGATCGATAAGTTGCGCGACACCGTTATTGTGGTTTACAAGTAGATGTCGTGAATTTTGGCTGATACTGATGGATGTCAACCTGACCTGCAGATCGATCTGATACTCCTGTTCACGCGTGACAAAATTGTAAACATAAATGTTAGTCCCGCCATCCGATGCCACCAGCCAATGTCCGTCAGGAGATATAGCCAAATCCTCAACTCTATGGGAGCTATTCCAATCATACACCTTGTCTCCGGAAAGATTCCACTGAATGAGGCCGTGAGTTTTGTCAAGCGCACCGGTGACAAACGTTTGACTATCTGCAGCCCATACGCAACTGGTGACGGGTTCTTGGAACCGTTCAAGCTTTTTAAGGCATGTCCCAGTCTATTGTCTGTTAGCTAAGGCTAGAAAAGGGGTTCATTCGGACTCACGGTAACATCCCATAACCGAGCATGCCGGTCCTGACAACAAGTAACAAGCATGGAATCGTCCCAGCTCCAGGCTACATTACCAACCCCATCGTCGTGATCCTTAAGATAATATAGTGGTTCAAAGGAAGGAACATCCCAAATGATAACCTGTTTGCCTTGGCCACAACTAGCTAGTTTTGTCCCGTCATGAGAAAAAACTACCTGCCAAACTTGATCATCATGCTCGTCTAGTTCAATAACGGTTTCGGTTGGAAATTGTCGCCGGTCACACACGTGATCTGAGTATAGAGATGGAGATGTAGCACTAGAGTGCCAGAGGCATCCTCCAATCTGATTTGCTTTAACTTGATGTAATAGTATGGCTAGGCGATGCTCCGGAAGCATGACTGATGGCGAAATGCATTCTACGAACGAGAATTAGCGAGATGTATGGTTATGGGTGAGTGTTTGGTGTATGCTCCAAAACTTACTTGATAATTGGGATAGGAGAGTATGCCGGGACTCTCCGTATGCGCCATCCCACTCTGCCTTTGACATCAAATCTTCCGTCTTTTGGCACATAAGCAGGCTGGACAAAAAATGAAGTTTCTGCGTGTCTTGATATAACGGTGTGAGCTCAGTCCTAAGTACCATTAGAGCGCGACCAGTTTCTTTTTGCTCCAGGAGTTCCAGAAATTTCTGTTGTCGTATCCAGAATCGCATCGTCTGTCTGTCTGCACTATTTGCCAGGACCAATCCATTGCCATTCTCGCCAACTCGGTCGCCAGAGATGATCGCCCCAGAAAGCAGCTGCTCTGCTTCAGCCCAGTCTCCCTCAAGTATGGCATTTCGAAAGGCGGCAACCGTCGGGCTTTCTAGCTCAAATCCACTCTCTTGGCTCACACTCTGCGCTGCAGACTGGTATCCCATGTCTGAGAGTGCCTGTATAAGTATTCTCGTAACTTCTCCGCGGTCATGGCCGAGATATGTGTCTGACTGCCGTACCTTGGAGGAACCATTGAGTGCTTTATTGGTTCCATTTGCGGTTCCCGATGCTAAAGAGCGCTGATGCGATTTCCCATTGGCGTAAGGCCTCGAAGTGCCATTGGATGCTACTTGCCGGTCGGCGTCCGCTAACATGGTACCGTCGGCACGTCTGCGTTTTCTTCTAGGATTGTCTGTGGGGACGATACGGGAAGCAGAAGCTTCGGCAAGCTCCGACTGGGGGTCGGTAATGTCGTTATTGTCGTTATCGTCGTCTAAAGCCCGTTGTCTCCTTCCTAAAATTTGGCGCTGTGTAGAAATAGCTGGTAGGCGTTCTTGAGTACCAGGTACGACACCGGAGGTAGACGTCGGAGTATAGCTGACTGAATTCGTGGGGGTTGCAGTTGTTGAGGGGGCAGAGAGGACTGTGTTGGAAGAAGATCGAGGGTATTGCGGAGTGGATGGGTGGTCGGAGGCGGATGGGGTGGATGAAGTTTGACGGGGGTTTTGGTCTGCCACTTCGACGACTTGTTACTCGTCACCGCGGGCTGGGAACACCCGCAGTTTAGAACGGATGGGAGATGGAGTTTACCCGCCGTAGTGAGCTGGTTATGATGGTTATAGCTGAAGTATACCTGACGTAGGTAGTGAATGTCGATGTGTGTGCGCAAGGAGGCGGGGAGTTGTATGTAGTTGTGAACTCAAGAGGGAAAGTAGTAGCGGTAGCGGTTGGGAGGCGACGTTGTAATTAAGCTTAGATGACAACTTTCGGTACGGATGGCCCGTTAAGATGACTGACCTCATGTCAGGTGTGGGCCGTAAACCTAACGCTGAACCTAAGCTGCCAGGTTATACGGTATAAGTTGTTACCTAGGTATAGGTAGGTAGGTAGGTAGGTAGGTAGGAGGTAGGTAAGTTTGGAAGTTGTTAAGTTGTTAAGTTCCCAAGGTTGTTACCGATCTCGAGTATTCCGAGTATTGGGGGAAAGTATTCCCAGTTCACAAAGTCAAAGTGATGGATTGCCTCTATCTACATCGAAGCACACATGTATGACGTGACTGGCTACCTAGGTAGTTAATGTAGTTGGTAGTTACGGTAGGTAGTTAAGGCTAGGTGGTTATGCTCGAGAGGTCAAACGACGACGATGCGAGTTCAACCTGGTCGATTCTGCACAAACGAGGTCGAGGTAAACAATGCGAAGTTTGATGGATCAAGTTGGAATTTCATTCAAAGGATGTCGTGTTTGAAGTTCGCCATCAATACAGTTTTAGTTGGTGGGTTAGGTACCTAGGTAGGCAGTAGGCAGTTGCCAGTAGGCAGGTACATACGTCGTGTAGTAAGGTGTGGATGTGGCAATCAAATCCATAGGATGGATGGATGATTTTGGAAGGGGAAGGCGGGTGCTGCATTCAAGTGGATGCGTGCCCTGTATCGATGCCCCAGGTGGCTTGCAAAATCCCGTGCCAGTCTAGGTACTTCATGGTACATGGGATACCTAGGTACGTACACGTAGGTGGCATAAAGTGGAGCATTTATAGTGGATCATATGTACCTAGCTAGGTAATTGCCCAGGTATGTAGCTGATAAGATGGCAGGAGGGATATCACGCATACATCTGGTAAGAGCACTCTTATGAAGGGACTCGACGTTTAATTGGTTTGGAGGCTCGCTGGAGTGGCACCTATCATTTTAGGTCCAAATGCAGGTATCATAAAGTACCTACCTACAGTTATAATATCGTAATAATCTACACGGGAACGCATTCATAGAAGAGAGACAAGATAAAAGATCTCACAAAACCCCCCAAAGCTCTTAATACGAATGAAAATATAAAGTATCGTAAGAAAGAGAAAATACTCGATATTTCCAATATCTTCATGTATAGTAACCCCTCCATTCCTAATCTACCCCTGTATCTGCCTACCTAGGTACTTACCGGTAAGGTACAGGTTGTCAGATTGGAGATAGGTGTAGGTAGATACCTACCAGATCAGGGCTATTTACCTAGGTAACCTAGGAGGTACATTGGAAGTCTTTAGCGATAACGATAGGTAGCTCGACCCTCCTGCCCGAATTCTCCACACACGCAATGCTGCGTGCTAATGACTACACGTATCAATTTATCTTAGCTTTGTCCGTCTACGGTACCTAGGTAGGTATCTTAGGTGCCTACCTAAGGCATGTGGGAGACGATTTTGTTGGAGCTGAAGAGATATTCGGATATTCGCAGGACCAGCTGACCTACCTAGATATTTCAAGGAGGCACCGGTATGCATATGTCCGTTTCCCTTAGCTGTCATTAGTTCGTTCCTTTGAACCTGTTTGTTTTCGGATTACCTAGGTTAGATAGGTACCTTGCATTATGTAATATGACTACCTCGGTTAGGTGCTTTGTTTCTTGATTCTATTAAAGTCAAGTCATAGCTATGAAACTTAATGAAATTCTGACGGTTGACCTTTTAATTGAATGTATCTACCTAGGCACAGGTACCTATATGTAGGTAGGTAGTTTCATTGAGGTTAAACTTTAATGGATGATAGTTGGAACTTAGATACCAATTGTTTTAGATTAAGTTAAAGTTAAATCGAGTGTTAATGGGAATTTAAGTCTATGGAACCTACCCAGGGTATACCAGGTAGGTACAATGTATATACTGGTACAGGTACCTAATTACGTCGATATAAACCCTCCTATGTCCGAATTGGGTTGGATTTGCCCTTCTAGCAAAGTCAATAATTCAATATATTTGCTAAGCTAACCTAGGCACACTATATACTATAGGAAAAAATGTGCCGTTAAACATTCCCTCCTGAACACCCATGAAGAAAGAGAAATGAATTCCACCAAAAGGCTTTTTGTCAGAAGATCGTCATATCTAACTATCTCTTAAACACAACCCTTCTGTATGGGGCTTAAGGATGCGTCTCCGTACCTATGCTTGGATTCGTTTTCTCAGATCGTCAGTAGCGACAATCCGGCACCTGCATTCCAATACATAACTAGGTACGTATATTAGAGCCTCCAAAAAATCGGACTATAGACTATAGCTTCGCTGGGAGCGCAACCAGATCTTCAACCTTAGCAAACTGGTAGTAATAATCCAGACTTTTTGGGTTAAGCAGTGTGCCGCTTGGCTTGATGATCTGACCTGATATAATCTGCTTCACCG
The DNA here is from genome assembly GCA_902806575.1 of Jackrogersella multiformis. Taxonomy (NCBI): domain Eukaryota; kingdom Fungi; phylum Ascomycota; class Sordariomycetes; order Xylariales; family Hypoxylaceae; genus Jackrogersella; species Jackrogersella multiformis. The sequence goes on along the minus strand of CADCXD010000005.1, from coordinate 2,101,033 downwards.
GCAGCTCAACCTTTTTCAAATTGATCGTCGTCTGTTTCATAGTTAGCATACTAACATACCTACTCAAGAGTGTATGATCAACCTACTGGTATTTCGGGAGTCTCGAATACATATTTAGGCACGTGTCTCTTGGTCAGTTCGTTCTTGATGGCCTCCTTCACTTCATTCACGAGCTCCGAGTTGAATTTATTGCCAGGCCGCATCAACAAGAATAGCATTACACTCTCGTCGTTGTCTTGGGGTCGTCTCTGTCCGACACATATAGAGTCGGCCACTCGATCGGCGAAGTTCCTCTCGAGAACCGAGTAGATTTCCGCGGATCCGAAGCGGACACCGCTAGGGTTTAGAACCCCATCGGCTCTTCCAAGGAAGGTGAGGTTCTTCGTGACCGGATGAATCACACAGAAGTCCCCATGCGCCCACACGTGATCGTATCTGGCAAAGTAGGAAGAGTGAAACTTCGACCCAGGCACTCCTACCGGCGTCTTGTCGCCCCAGAGAAAAATTGGCACGTTGGGAAACGATGCTGTGGCGACAAGTTCTCCAGGTGTCCCGTCTGGTACTTCCTTCCCGGGGCCGGGGGGAAGTAGTGAGTCGTATAAAGCTATCTTGACCCCAAGAGAAGGTCCCTGTGTCCCGCCCACATATATCGGGCAGAGCGGATTGCCTATTCCAAAACAGCCAGCCTATTATCAAGTCAGTCGGCTACTATTTATAGGGATACGTTAGACCATACGATGTCAGTTCCGCCAGATATATTATGCAGGCGGACATGTGGTGAAAATCCCTTATCGTAGAACCACGAAAATAACTGGTCTGGAAGTACCATGCCGGTGCTCGTCACTACTTGTAGATTCGACAAATCTGCAACCAGTTTGGGTGAGATCCCTGCCCTAGATATTTCATAGAGCCATCGAGGACTAATCCCCAGTTTGGTTACCTTCTGGTCGCCAACCAACTTTATAAAAGTCTGAAGGTCTGGCTGGAAAGGCGACCCATCATATAAGACACAACGGCCGCCGGATAGGAGCTGAGAGACGCATGTTAGGTACATGATCCAGCCGGTAGTCGTATACTGTAGAGCGACGGTATCTGGTCCGCAATCTTCGTGGAGGCGCCCTTCTTTGGATAGGTTCAAAAGAACACCGCCTACAGAGTGAACTATCGCCTTCGGAATACCGGTGGTGCCCGAGGAATAACAGATGAGGAAAGGTTCGTGGAAGGCAATCCGAGCGATTGGCGGGGGAGACGATGGGTTGCCATGTTCAATGAACGAGTCTAAGGTCTGAGTCTTGGGGATACTGCTTATATCCAAGGCATCACGAAAACGACGAATCGAGACCAGGGCAGAGAACTGATCACAGCCTTTCATTCCAGAGACGACATCGGTCATCTTCTGGCGCAGGTCCACTCGCTTGCCATTGTACAGAGCTGCGTCGTCCATGAAAATATACTGGTTCAAATGAGTAAGCCAATGTTAAGAAAGGGGGTATTCATCTTACCTTGGGGTTGATCTGAACTGTCCTTTGCAATATACCCTGGACGCCCATATCGGTAGAGCTGCTACTAAAGATAGCACCTAACCAGCCTGTGGCAATAAAGAGAACCATCGTTTCAACACTGTTGGAACCAACTACAACTATCCGGTCTCCTCGTCTTACACCGCCGATGTACAGGGCAGAGGCATAGAGAGCCGCAAGCTTTCGGAGGGTCACCCATGTAACTTGTTTGGTCTCAGTCACGCCCTCCCGAACTTCGGTTAAGGCAATCTTGGTGTCTTCTTTTCCTATTTTCCCATGACTATCCGTAGGATCCTGGGCTCTTCGAGACCATAGAAGATTCTCGGCCCAATTGAGGTACACTCCTTCGAACCAACATGGGATAGAGTCAATTGGCCTGGTCTCATCAACTGCTCTTTTATACGAGCCAGTGTATATTAAGTTTGAGTACTCAAAGACCTCAGCAAAAAAGTCGGAACGTTTAGTGATAGAGAATTGGTATAGCTCTTGGAAGGTCTGGAAACCGTTAGTGAGTAATCGAGGGGGTTGTCCGTATTGTAAATCTCTCTCACCTTAAGACCGAGGTTATACTTCTTGTTCAAGCGCTGCATCAGATCATACATCTGTGTGTTTTCGGGATTGGGGTGCTCCCAGAGTTTCCTTGGAATAGAGGCCATGTTGGTTAGGAGTTCCCAGTTCCCGGATTACCATTCGCTCTCCGTCTAGTTCAAGCCTCTCACGACAATAAATAAATCAGCTTATAATTGTTTAGAGCCGACACTCAATGAACCCCAGGAAGCTCCCATCAAAGAGTCCGGACATACCTCGAGGTAGGTATAAGACACTGTACGGACGTACCTAGGTAAGTAGACCCCGCATCCCGCACTTTCCCCAACCAACATAGGTACCTAGGTACCTACAACCTCCTATTTCCGGCCGCTCTTTGAACATATCCCTTCTTACCTACATGTACCTAGGTAGGTGGCGTAAATAATCTTTCCTATTATGTATCAATACCTCGGGGGTGTTTCTAATACCTAGGTACCTACCTAGGTAGGTAGGCACGGGGCAGCTGCGGGGATCTTACAAAGGTGTTTGAGGATTTGAGGCCTAGGTATATCCAGCATATATTTAAACTAATACCTATAACATGGTGGTCACTTTGTTGCCTCCATATCTTTAAAATCTTAGCACTTGTTATATCTTAGTTCTTAAGATATTTGGACGTTTAATATGAATTATATTCCATTGTGGCGATGAGGTTTCTCGTGTATCAAATATATAGGTACCTAAGTATCGTCGAGTTAATCATGGGCATTACATACCTAGCCTTGTAATATGTATGTAGGACTTAATATTCAAGAAGGGGGGGAATATTACCATAGTCAAATATCGATGACTTTCTTATAGGTAATGAGTTACTAACCCACTAACGAACGAAAACCTGCGATTACAACTTAAACCCGTTCAAAGACAAATCCGAACCACGGGTTTTTGAGAATATCAAATTGATGCTACAATGACAAAATTAATTGATATACCTATACAAAATAACTGGGGAAAATGTATCTCTAACATCTACTCTCGCCAAAGGCATTGAAATAAATATATCTTGACGGTTCAACCGTGGAGCGCTCGTCGCTATAATCTAGACCGAACCGGCGAAATCTTTGGCCTTTGATAACCACCTCACCTACATATAGACCAAGACCATGTCAATCGGTGCGGATTTATAGAGGAGTTCATCTGTGATATTAGCCGCGAGAGTTGCTATCACCCCACAAACCCCAAGGGAAGCCCCTCATACTTGCGCGAACATGGCGACTGACGAAGCGAAAACCCCACGTAGAGAGATGTAAGTTAAACACAAGTAGGCTAAGAATTGTGGTAGGTTGTTTGTTTTCCCTTTTCTTTAATTCATTTCCCCTACATTCAAATTCCTCCTTCTCGAGCCTGGTACTCTGACTGCCAGTCCTACTTGGGTGCTATCATGGAGCCGAAGACCGGCCTCGTCCTTGGATACAATGGCGTACACCCCTTTTCCAAGGTGAAAATCACCGATCGTGCTTCTGTCCAGGAGCTTCTGGGGACTCTCCTCGATCCTCTCGAGCCCTTTTTCTCTCCGTTAAAGGCTAGGGTGAAATGTCCCGGAGCTACTGCCGTCAGGTTTGACCAGACTGCTTCCGAAGTCGAAGGCATCTGTCGACCGCTCTGGGGCCTCGCTTGCTTGCTGGCCGGAGGCGGTGATTACCATGGAAAAGAATGGTGGATCCAGGGGATAAAATCAGGCACTGATCCTGAAAACCCCGAGTACTGGGGATACCCTCGAGACAACGACCAAAGAATGGTGGAGATGTGCCCTCTTGGTATGGTATAACCCCCAATTCAGAATTCTAGCTCATACATAAATAGGCTATGCTTTGGCCGTCGCCCCCGTTATCTGGCAGTCCTTCAACGAAAAGGAGCGAGAAAACGTCGAGAACTGGCTGGGCAACTCAGTAAACGAGAAGAAGTAAATTTAACTAGACTTGTCCTTCATGGGATCTAGTTAACAATATTCTAGTATGCCCAATACCAATTGGCTCTGGTTCCGTGTTTTTGCGAACCTCGGTCTGAAAAAGAACGGAGGCAAGTTCTCGCAAGAAAGACTAGACCGTGATATTGAACATCTCAACACTTTCTATCGTGGCGGCGGCTGGTCAAACGATGGCCCGGAGGGTATTCATCGTAAGTCTGGATGCTACATCTACTAAGACTAAACGTCCTAATGTCAACCTCTGGCAGAGATGGACTATTACTCCTCAAGTTTCGCGATTCAGTTCCTGCAACTTCTGTATGCCAAGCTAGCGGGCGAGGATGAGCCAGCACGGGCTGAAGAGTTCAAGAATCGTGCGAAGACGGTTGCGCTTGACTTGATCCACTACTACGACAACGAAGGTAAGAACATCTTGGCCAACCTTCTTCAATATCTAATGCTTCCTTCATAGGCCGGTCTATCCCTTTTGGACGTAGCGTAGGTTATCGATTTGCGATGGTATCCTTCTGGGGTGCCCTAGCTTATGCTGGAGTTGAACTCCCCGAGCCGCTTACATGGGGGATGGTCAAAGGCATAGTTCTGCGACATTTGCGGTGGTGGCAGACACAACCTGACATCTGGAGTCCAAGTGGAACGCTGACTATCGGGTATTCGTACCCGAATATGTATGTAAGTAACAGTACTCACATAATCCATATTCTAGGACTTCGCTCACGACTCGCAGATGGCCGAGAACTACAACAGTCCTGGTAGCCCTGTAAGATACATATGTAATCCTCCACGGTTTTCGTATGCTAATTGTGATCGAAGTATTGGGCTTGTCTAGCGTTCATATGCCTAGCTGTGCCCCCCGAGCACCCATTCTGGACCTCCGAAGAGCAACTCCCCGGAAATGCCATACCACTGGTAAAGGAGCTACCGCACCCTGGTCATATCACCAGGTAAAAAGCCCAACCTGCACCGTTCCCCCAAATCTTGCTAATGCTCACCCTTAGCTACCTTGGCGGCCACTGCATGCTCCTCTCCTCAGGCCAAGCCTGCAGCTACCCCATGAAGGGCACGCACTCCAAGTACGGCAGCTTCGCCTACAGTAGTGCCTACGCGTACTCGGTGCCGCCGGGGCTCTTCACGCTCGAGCAGTACGCGCTGGCGTCGCAGCTCGGGTTCTCTGACGACGGCGGCGAGTACTGGAAGACGCGCCGCAAGTCCGAGTACGCGGCCCTTGAGCACCGAGGAGAGGGCGGCAACCCGGTTCTCGTATCGCTCTGGAAGCCCTTCCCGGACGTTGCCGTACGTACGACCCTGGTCCCGCCGGACCCCGCAACGCCAAACTGGCACCTGCGCATCCACCGCATCGAGGCCGGCCGCGAGGTCATGACGGCCGACGGCTCGTTCGCTATTTGTAACCAGAGGGCCGAGGATGGACGGTACTTGGACTTATACGACGCGGCGAAGGGCGAGGGCACGCACCCCAAGATCATCGGCAACTACGACCTCAACACGCCCGACGGCTGGTGCACGGGCAACGAGGGCGCGTTCGCCGTGTCCAAGGGAGCGGTGGGTATCAAGGCGCTCGAGAAGGGCGTCGAGCGTGCCGCAAACCTGGTCAACGCTGACCCCAACTCCAATCTGGTCGAGAGCCGGACCGTCATCCCGACGCTGCAGCACACGATCAAGAAAGGCGAGACAGTTTGGTTCGTTTCAGCCATCTATGCCAAGCCGTCCGGTGAGGGTGTCCTGCGGGAGACTTATCTGGACGGGTGGGATAACCCGCCACAGATCCCTGGTTGGCTGAAGGCCGAGATAGGGGCTTAGCAACGACGATAAACGGAGTAGAGACTCTGCAGATGGAAGATTTCTAGTTATATGTCTTGGGACCTAGATGAATGGTATATTTAGTCTAGCGTATGTTAATATTTCTATAGTTATCTGACGATTCAACCGCCATGTTGAATACTGTGTTTAGTCCCCCTTTCCCGTGCCGTGAGATGCGCGAGCACCTAACGCCGACCGCAGATGACATTAAAACTGGGCACATGCTGAACTTGTTTTCTTTCGCGATACGATTCTTACCGTTGCCAAACACTGGACTCCTCACACGTAGATATCCTGCACGTTTGGACTGGAGCCTCAAGAAAATTAAATCCTCGCTGTGTCATATGAAGTGATCGTGTACTTCTACCATCACTGTTGCCTGGTGCTAGGGTATTACCCCTGAGCTTGAGCAAAGTTGCTTTATCTAGGAGCGTCGCAAGCAGCTTCTTGAGCACCTAGCAGGTTATATAGACACTGCATTGCAACGTTAGATACCGAGGTCAGAATTAACGATTAGTATGCGGTCGTACTTAAAAATACTGAGCGTGATGCACAGGCTGTTGGTTTTTGGCTATATTTTCATAGGAAAATATAACCGGAGAAATGGGGAGGGCTGCGGACATGCCGGAGATAGCAGGCCCTTCTTAATGATGATTACGGTTACCACTGTCTATCCGAGACTCTTCTATGCGCCGAAGAAGATCACCGAAAAGTTCCCAACGGGAATTCTTCTCAATAGAGTATTCAACGACATATCCGCAACAACTATAGGGCGTATACCATTTAAGTCAGGGCCTAAAGCATCGAGCAATTCAAGGTACTCGAAACCATCGGCAGTCTCGTTATCGTAATAATATACCATCGCAGCATCTTTAGACAACTTCCATGTGCTCTCATCCGGAAACTTGCCGAAACTTGCCTTGGTTCACGGCTTGAGAGTCGGTAGCTATTCCAAGCCTACGGCCTTCTTCTTAATTACCTAGTCCATAATATCGGTTGTATATTAAGAATGATATAAGTGCTTAGCAATACTTAACCCTGTGTCTTTATAATTCAGGAGGATTTCGAGTCAAACCTACCAAGGTGTAATTAATACTTGACAATCGAATCAGCTCTTCTCCTTCCCCGACGTCGGAAGAACCAATATGGAAAAGAAATCGCGCTGCAACTTTAAGATACAACATGTCATCATCACCGTACTAAAACCCTTCGATTGGCAGAATTTAAGACTGCAGGTCTAACCTAGGTACCTACCCCTAGGTACCTGGTAAGTAATCGTAGTACGAACTTTAGACAAATATCGTCAATTGATCCAACTTCATTTTGTCTCCCCACCATAAAGTCTACTCTTATCTACCAAGATAGGTACGGTAAGTACGGGCTACTTACCTATCTTGAGATTAGGTAATTACATTAGAGGTAAACTTTGATCAAGATAAACAATTATTTATTGAGCAAAGCATACTTACGTTTCTACCTACCTACCTCCTACATTATATGCCATGTAGATATCCTTAAATTTCAGGGACCCGTCTCGCTTATCGGCCTCACCCGCGTGGGATGGGATGGGATAATCTTGCGAGATTCCGACAGGCATCTAAAAATGGTGTTGGCCAAGGTTTCCCCAGATTCGACTAAACAAAAAAAGAGGGTACCTACTGTAAAAAATTCGGTCGAGACACGATGTGTTACTATATTGAGGTTCCGTTGCATTGCACCTAGTGATATCCGAGATGGCTGCCGAAACTAAACTGACATTAATACAACCTCGGCCATGATAAAGATCCCGGAGACTCCAACTCGAAGGGATACCAACAGGTCGACCTGCGTTGCTGCTTTAACCCCTTTTGATTTTACTCAGTTATTACGGACATGCATACCTACATATGTTAGGTACCTAGGTAGGTAACTTACCAACATTGCTACATACCGTCTGATACATTGATCCCTCAGATCCCCCAGCTCTCGCAACAAACGGAAGTTGTCCGTGCCAAGAGCTATTCCTCCTGACTCGATCTAATATCGACATAAGAGTAGTTTTCTCCTAGGCCTTCTTACCCACCACCTCGTACCTACGGCTGTACGTAGTAGCGTGCGTAGTGGGGTTAATAATATTCCTGGTGGTTCCTCTTCGATCTTTCGGGATGTGTCAATTGCCGGAGTGAGGCACACGAAACCCCCATTAGGGGAGTTAGAGGCGAGGTAAACTGATCAGTACATAGGTAGCGAGATAGTCACCGAAAAGACTTGGAGTGTAATACGACGATTTAATATAATTACTTTAGATATTTCTTGGACTGTGTTAATGGTTCAAAATTAGACCATCATCCTACTCCTTCGACAACTATCGTGAACTAATTTCTTCGTTCCTGTGGTGCTGAAAGGAAAGACAGTCCCTACCGCTTGAGAGAAGCCGACCCTCACTTGTGTATTTTCCTATTACGATCGATTGTAGTTGTGGTAATGAGGGTTCGGTGGTAGAATCGGCGGTGTCCTCAGTGGCGTCTAATTGTTAGTAGTTGTTGACCTGCCTGTGACTCGGAGCGATCTTTCACCGCAAGCGAAAGGGAAGCAAAGGGAAAAGGTGGAAATGTCCGAGAGGAAGGCTGCCGAGTCATCAGGCCCAGCACGACATTCGCATTCTGTCCCTGCAGCATCTTTCCGTGCGTCAAGCTAAGCTACCTTTGCCTTTCCCTGCCTTTCCCTGCTTTTACCTACCTACCTACGTTGTATCCCTTACCTAGGCCGTATTGTCCTTTTCTTGGTCTTGTCTTCTCATCTGTCCCCTTTCTCATATTTCCAATTGCGCGACTTTGCGCGACCTTAATCTACACGACGAAACAGCTGTCTTTTTAGCTCTGCTCGAACTGTTGCTGCCCGCAATTGTGCGAGCCTGAGATGCCAATCCTTGTTCCCTTGGCTAAATGCTGTTGTTTCGCGACCGGAATCCCGACTAATGAATCGTGTTGTAGCGACACACAACTCCCCGCGAACATGGTTCATAACTTCGTCACTGACGCCTCTGGCTGTTCGATTGATAAGGCAATTGCTCACACACGGTGATTATGTCGTCGCCTGCCTGCCGCCGCACGAAATTGATCACGACGATCGAAGCGCCGAGTTTCGCGAGCTGGTTAACGAGTGTAAGAGCAACCGTAAGGACCGGGAGGGTTGGAAGGATCGTATTCGGAGCATACGTTGCGATGGTCGCGTTATGGGCCAATGCAGTGCCGCTGTGGCGGAGGCCAAGCATGTGTTTGGCCGCATAGATATCCTTCTGTGTTGCACTTCTGAAGGTATGCGAGCTTTTCTTCTCCGCGCGTAACCCACATCCATCCATCCACCCACATACACACTCGCGCGGGGCAAAGCAGAATTCTTACGAGATGATTGTCTCCAAACAGCAATTGTCGGAACTGTGGAGGAGCTATCCACCACATCGGCGACGCAGAACCTCGTACGCGACCAGTTCGAGACAATCTTTTTCTCCCAGGTGAACTTCATCAAAGCATCGCTCCCGACGTTTCGCGCGCAACACACCGGTCATATTATGATTCTTACGAGCATCGGCGGGCACATAGGCACGCCCGGAATGCCTATATATACGGCGGCGACCTGGGCGCTTGAGGGATTTTGCGATTCGCTCGCCTACGAGGTTGCGCCGTTCAATATCAAAGTGACAATAGTGCAGCCGCACAAGGAGATTCAATCTTTGACTAACAAGATTGTCTTCTCCCCTTCCCTACCGTATTACGATAGTGAGAATAACCCGGCGCCGAGCGTCAGGGACATGCTCACAAACGTGCTGAACTTAAATCCGGAGACGGCGCTTGAGCCTTCAGAGACGGAAATTATCCAGAGATACCCCAAGCTTCCCACTTCTTCGATGGACCGCCTCGTGGGTGAGACGGTGTATGCTCTTACTGCTATTGGCGGACACGAGAACCCGCCTGCGCGCCACATTGTGGGATTCGAGGGAGCCGAGGCCGTAAAGGAGAAGTTAAAAACGGTAACCGAGGAGCTAGAAGACTTTGTTGAAGCAAGCGTTGCTGTTGATATTTTCGACTCGGAGCTGAAGAATGAGGCCACGGAAGGTCACGTCAAGGCGGAATGGAAAGCCGAAGGAATGGGAGGCCCATCGAGCGCTGCATCGACATAGTACTTATATATATACCTACCTAGGTACCTAAGTATCTACCTAGGTAGGTATTTCACTCGTAAATAACATCAACCTCACTACCGACCTACCGACCTACCTAGGTAGGTAGTTAATATGAACAATGTGAAATCATGCCTTTGTTATGTACAGGTGATTGCTCTTATAGATGTATATTTGTCTATGCGCCGGGTGTAACTATTACTACCGGCATCGACTAGCGGGTACCTAGGTATATGTATCTAAGGTATGCTTATTTCGAGATGAAATAAACCCTACTTCTAGGTGTAAAGGTTCCTACCTATTCAATTTACTACTTAGATACATGGTGCATCCCCATCAAAAAGGTTCAATTGCGAGTGAAAGATAAAACTCAATTTCGAAATTACACCTGGCCTACGGTCGTTACATCTCTGACCTAGATTCTCGTACCTTTAAAGGTACCTATCGTACCGGGTACCTAGGTACATGACTGTCAACCCCGGTAGCTCGGACGGCACTTTCTCTTTCTGGAACACCCCTGTCCGAAATCTTGAACCTTGATTGGCCTGTTATCTTCGGCGGCGCACGAGGCTCAGGAGCTTGAACTTAGGCTTCGCATCGTCATTCTTAGATTCTTTTCTTCGAGCAGCATTTACACCCACTTGAACATATTATCTACGTCTTTGCGCATGACTCCAAAGCTCGTGCGCTTGACATGTCAATTTGCGGACTCGTGATATTTCGACACTGAAATTAACAAATGTTAAAGATCAATACCGAACCACGTTTGCGACGTCCCTAAGCTCGTCGAATAATCGATCGAATCGCGCGACTCCTCCATACCCAATCCCTTGTTCCTTAGGCATGCGGCTATTCTGTCATGTCAGTCTAAAGTCGAGGCAGATGTTAGGATGAGCCTGGACTCCATGTTACCCGTCGCCCCGGCGAGGGTACGGGCATTAGTCTTGCCTCTCGGCCAGATCAAGCGAGACAGGTTCTCCTCTTTCGTCCAAAGACTGAACGAGGAACATGTCGTCTATCTTCGCGATATTACCGCCGATGGGCGACCTAATCGGAGTAAGCTGCTTTGCGGTATCAGAATGTGCAAAGCATCTTAAGACTAATGGACCCCCCTCTCTTTAGATATGTTCTCTCCTCTCGCCTTCCCCGATGGTGCCATGTTCTACGATCTAATCACCCATGTGCCGCCTCCGTCACACCTCGCTCTAGCTCCCTTCGAGCTGTTCCGCGAACCTCTTGCTCTTATTGCTATCGCCGATGGGAAAGAGCTCGAAAGTGTGGCATTTAACAAGAGGCAGTCGGCCAACGGCTATGCGCCCACCATGGCAGAGAGGAACATCAGGACGCTGTATCAAGAGCTTGAGGAGTTAAGAGACACGCATCCGAAAATGCTCACCCATCAGGTGCTAATATTCGATTACGCCTCGCACACCTATAATAAAATTCCAATCCCCGAAGGAATCACAACAATACCGCCAGTGGAGAACTCGAAGAGAACTACGATAAAAACTATAATGTGTGATATATCTTCATTGCTGCTGGCAGAGATGACGACCCTTGCCAAGTCCTTAGAGGGGAAGACGGGTATAGATTCCCCTGGCCAGGCTCCTGCGAGACCGGGAATGAATGGGAGTTCTGCTTGGACTTCCGATGATGCGAACCCGGCAGCGCGACGGAACTCGCAATATGCCGTGCCGTCTATTACGAGGTCGGCATCTAGTAGCGGTGCCGGGGATAGAAGTCAGGTCCGCATGTCAATGCCTGCCCCCTTCAAGTCACTCCCATTTGGTTCCAATAGCTCGACTCCCTCGGCACGACCTACAACTCCTGTCCGCAGTGGGTTATCTAACCCGCCAACCACATTTGATGATATTGCTAGCGCGAACGAAAGTAATCTCGATGTGCCAAGCCCCGAACCGCCGACATCTCGGCCAGGCTCTGCTGGAGGCACGAGGCCTACCAACCAAGACAAGGTCTCAGTGCAAGGCTTTGGGCCTGGTAGTATAAACGAGAGATACAGGAATAAAGGTCGAGGGCGAACGACGATCCTGGTGGGGTCTTTATATCTCCAGGCTGGTCGATGGACAGACGCGCTAAAGGAGCTAATCGACGGCGCAACCGCTGCGAAGTCTATCAACGACCATCTGTGGCATGGCAAAGCACTTGAACTCATCACAATTTGTCTGCTTCTGCTTGGCTGGGTTGGGGTCGAGTTTCAACTACCTACGATATGCTTGTCTACGAGTGAGAAGAGCATCCACAGCGGATCAAAGGGGCCGGATGGTGAAGAGGGGGATCCGAATCAACCGAAGCATCTACGGAATCTCCAAAACATTTTACCAGAGCTTCTAGAAAGAATAGTCGGATTATATTCAAGAATATCTGGCGAACAACTCCCTCCGCTACCGCTTTCAGAATCTATTATCCGATTCTCCCACTTACTTACATGCCTTCATTTATGTGAAGGCAAGCTAGACAGGAAATCCATGGGAAGAATAGTTCTCGGTAAATTACCTACGAAAATTCTCAACACATCGCCTCGCCTAACAATCACGCCTCCTCGTGCTCAAATTGCGACGCTTTTGCTCAAAGCTTTCCCATCCTCTACGTCCGAATTGCTCACGACTGTAGACCGTGCAATCATTCTTAGCGGAATTTCGGCTGTCCTTGGCTCATTAGGATTTCATAGAAAAAAGGCTATGGTCGTGCGGGAGTTGGTATCGGTATTAATCGGAGGACTGGTCGAAGCAAGGACGCGAGGCGCCGCTGAAGTCGGCATCCATCCAGCAGCCGGTCTGATAGGTCTCAATGCCATCAACGGCCATGGAAATGGTGCAGGGGCCCTCGAGCTTGGCGAAGGAGATATAGAACATGGCATTGACGCGTTTCTCGGGTTGCTGTGTAAAATCTATGGGGTAGTCAGCTTCGATGATGCCGTGCGTGGGCCTTCTGATGATCTGCGTCGGGTGAGTGACACAGATGAGAAAGTCATTTCGAGGATTCAAAGTCAGTCCTCAGCCAGACAGTTCGGGATCGATAACATCAAGCTCAACATTCTGCGGGCCTGTATCAACTTCTCCGAGGCATTACCAGACTTCAATGGAGTGTTGAAGTTTTCAAGCGATCTATTACGCACTGCCGGGAGGGGTGTTGCACCAGGGCCACGTCGGGAAGATGCAGCTCCCATGATATCGAGGGATGAGCAGAGTAGGCTGGCAGCTAATATCTCAAAGACGTCTGGCCTGTCGCAGAGATTAGGTCTGGGACACTTGTCTGCGGAATACTGGGACGAATTTCTCGTTCGGGGGATCACACTGGATCCTTTATCGCCAAGCAAGACACCGACAGCGCATTCTAAAACCGTTTTGCCAGGCGTAACTACTGCGCGCACATCGCAGGATGTAAACCCTTTTATCTATAATCCATTCATAAGAGCACCAGAGAAGGCAGCGATAGAGAGGACACTTGTTGCGGGGGAAACAGCAACTTTCAGAATCACGCTCCAGAACCCTTATGAAATCGACGTGGATATCGAAAGTATCAAACTGGATACGGAAGGGGCCGATTTTGAATCTTCAATGTCAAGCACACTAATAGGGCCGTATCGTACACAGATCCTGAAGCTCACTGGGACGCCGAAAGGTGCAGGTTCTTTGAAGATTACCGGGGCTATAGTGAAAGTACGCGGATGCCGAGAGAGGAGATTTCCCATCTTCCCCCAGCCGTGGGCTCCCGATACGGAAACTAAGATTAAGGGGATTGGGCTGGCCGCATTGGAGCAAAATAAAAATTACCTTTCCCTGGACCTGCTTTGAAACCCGATAGCATTGGACTGAATGTTATCTCCGCCCAACCTGTTGTCGTCGTCAAGTCTTCAAGCCTCTTTCAATCCTCAGTAATGATCCTAGAAGGCGAACGGCAAGTTTTCTCCGTGACGCTTCAAAACCTCTCACCATCTACACCAGCGGATTTACTCTTATTCTCGTTTCAGGATTCGACACAAGGTCCATTACAAACTGCTCTGACGAGTAGAGACGCCACGCCTGCAGAACTCTACGAGTATGAGCTCGTCCTCGCAAGGAAACAAGCCTTGAGATTACGTAAGATTGACGACTCCAAGAGGTACATCGCCCCAGGAGGCACAGCTACTTTTGATTTTGAGATTCTCGGGAAGCCTGGCCTCACCAATGGGACGATCCAGGTTGACTATGCGCACCTTGGCGTGCCTCAAGCTGAGATCACCGACCAGTTCCATACACGCCAAGTCTGCCTCGATTTAACAATCACCGTAAATGCCAGTGTAGAGCTTGCTAGAATGGATGTTCTGCCTATTACAGGCGAGGTACCTAAACCTATCTGGGCTCGTTTGGGCGCCGAGGAGGTGGGAACGGAGTCTTCGCTATTTGACGAAGAACACTGCCTGCTGTTGCTAGATCTCCGGAACGCCTGGCCAAGTGATATGCAAGTCTCTCTCAAATCCGAAAATGGCATCACAATTAAAGAACATATATTGCCAGGCAATACGAACCGCGTCGTCGTCCCTGTTCCAAGAGTGTATCTAGATGATCCGCACGCCTCGATACCGGCGCTGAACCCTTCTCGGCAACGGCAATTTGTCGTTAGTAGCAGCAAGATCACCCCAGACATCGAGCGAGGCAACCGGGAGGCGTTCTGGTATCGAGAGAAGGTACTAGAAAAGCTCTCGGGTTCTTGGAAGACTCTGTCCGGGCCAGCTAGGGAGGGCAAAATCGAGCTACGAGGTCTCCGCCTCGCGCCCCGCATGATCGAGGCGATCAAGATCGACGAGGTGGGCATCGACGTTTCCATCGAGGATCCACAAACACTGGGTTCCTCACGGAAGAGCAACGAAATATACACGGATCAGTTCGCGCAGATCAAGGTCGTCATCGCCAACAGGACGGACGACCCCATTTACCCCACCCTCCGGCTCATGCCGTCCCTGTGCCACAGGCCCCCAAACGTGGCACTCGACTTCACGCGCAAGTTCACCTGGAACGGGACGCTGCAGCAGACCCTCCCCCTGGTCGAGGCGAAGTCCACAGCCTCGGTCGTCCTCGGCGCCATGGCGCTCTGCCGCGGCGAGTTCGAGATCTCGGCCTCGGTCGAGGAGACCCAGCTGTGGAAACCCCCGCCCACGAAGGAGCCCGCGGCGGCGCCGAGGAGAGAGAGGTCCGAGACGGAGGTCATGATGGATGCCGTGCTCGGCGCGAAGGAGAGGAGGATATGGCATTCGAGGCGGCCCTGCCGGGTCAGCGTGCGCGATAGGGAATAGAACGGAGGAGAGGAAAGGAGAGGATAGAAGAAAACAGGAGAAAACATATGGGAGGTATGTGGCGTGTGCGTGAGGGGGCGCGTGTGTGTTCATGAAGGGGAGCCACGGGCAAAGCACACCAATGTACAAAAACTAGACCTTTTTTTAAAAATATATCTGATCATGAGATCTTTGGACACTTACTCACTTTACCTTACCTTTCCTGCCCTCCGGCCCTGAAGGGACCATGTATGTTCAACCTACCGAGCGTGTAGTGTCTTACGAATAGCCAGATTCGGCTCTGTGACTTGGTTTGCAAATATAGGGGTTGATAACGGACCTGCTAGACGCCTATGGAGGCTTAATACACCTTGTTAGGGGCTCATGTTCAGAGACCGGGCCGAGCGATAAGCTACTACGATCGTAACCGACGGAGACGAAGAGGGCCAATCATGATAGTACGGCGAGGGCTGGAGCGGGGTTGTTGTGGGATTAGAGCTGGAAGGTGAGAGAGAAAGGAGGTGAATTGTGCGCTGCATGTGTGTTGAGTGATACCTTAGGTATTCTATAAGGGAATAATCATAAGCAGCGGTCTAAGGAATAGCTACGACTCCTTACCAGCTATAAATCAGTAGTCGGTGTGTATTTAGATAAGTAAGACAGGCGTGCACTGTAAGAGCTAAACCAAATATGCCTGTCTATAATCAATAATCATGATCAGTCATCTCTCATTAATTGGCCCCTAAGTGTCTTAGCTATCGGTGTCTACTGTTGCGGTTCTTCATCTTGAGTCATCATCGTGTCCGGGGGATGTTCCTGCCCATGTATCTGAACGTCGCCTTCCTTTCCCAACTCCACCGCCTTTCGCGAACTTTGTTCGTTTTCCTGAGAAGTTTCCTCTACGCCTTGCATAGCATCCGGATCGGGATCGCCTGCGTCCTTCTGACCTGCACCTTCTTGTTCCGGCTCTTGAACCTCCGGGCCCGCGTCCCCACCCGCATCCGCATCCCCCTTCTCGGTCGGGGCATCGTTCTTCTGCCCCGGCATGGCCATGCCCCAGTCCTCCTCGAAGCGCGCGGAGAGGTACTCGTTGTAGGCGCCGACGTCGCGCTTCCTATGCGACTCCAGGGCCTGGAGGATCCACTCGGGGTCGTGCCAGCCCTTGCCCAGGTCCTCCTGGTACCGGGCCGCGTCGTGCCGGAAGTTGTCGTTGTTCCTAAGCGCGGCGACGTCCGGCCTCGCGTCCTCCGTTCCGGCGCCGAGCACCTCTATCTCGTCCGGGAACTTGGCCAGCACCGAAGCTCTCTCTTCCGGGCTTAGGACGTCCCACGCCTTGCTGCTGCAGAGAAGGTCCTGGGTGGGGGGTTAGCGCGTATGAGGGAGCAAAGTAGAAGATGGCGAGGGTTATTTATAGGTGATTTAATGATTTAATGAGAGTGTAAATATTCACTTACTCGAAGTTTGGTAGTAGCCAGGGGTGTTCGGGGGTTGGTTAGCATCTCCTCAGGGTTGTCGTACTTTGATCTGCTCTTCCGAGCGCTAGCAGGCGTCTCCTTGATGGCAGACTTGGGTTTCTTCAAAGCCGGTGCTTCGCCAGCGAGCTCGTCTTCTTCCTGATCGTCACCGACATCAAACATCTTCATGTCTTCCTTGGTGACGGGAGTGGAAACCACTCTAGGCTGAGAGGCGGCATCACTGTTTGCGGTTGACGGGCGGCTGCTTGTGTAGGATTTGGCGCGGCTAGTGCGGACGGCGATCATATCAGCGACAGCATCACGTCGAGGTTTATTGCCTTCGGTGGAGTCCGAGACATTCCCACCGAGGGACCAGTTTTGAGAAGAAACATCGTCTTCGGACCAGTCGCTACGAATATGGGTAGATTTCTTTGATGTCCTAGCTGATCTCCTGGAAGGTTCTGCCGCGGTCGCACTGTGATTGTGCTTTCGTGGAGGCATACTTAAATGGCTTAATATAGCCAAAGTCAAAGAGTGCCTGAGTGTAGGTTTTACGATGATAATTAAATATGAAGAAGAGAACTCCTGAATACTTCAGGGGAAATGTAGTCAGGAAGGACGAGGATGAGGGACGACATAGAAGCTACATGAGAGTCGGTATAACTCCTTGGTATAATATAATATAAGGAGGTAGATAAATTTATAAATTTATAGGGATACCGATAAGTTGGGAATCTCGCTATCGATAATTATGATAAAAGCCTTTGATACAGCAGGCACCGGTATTGTTGTTGTTTATTTTGTGTTTGTCAGTTGTCAGTTTCTAATATATATAAGGCTGCGAGAGGGTTATAAGTGCCCAGGTGAGTCCTAGGTAGGTACGGCATGATCCTAAAAGGGCAATATCGGCAAGTCGGCCTTGATCATAGGTGATAAGTGGATCTAGATATCTACCTAGGTACCTAGTCAGCTAGGCAGGTATCGATAAGAGCCTGGGAGGTCTAGACTTTAGCTTTGCCCCGGTGCCCAGTTATCTGCTGCCCCACCTTCGAATTCCCCAATCCCTTCCCTTATCCTTGCATTTCCTTAGCGTTGCAGCTAGGTAGTCTGCTAGTGTAGGTACCTAGATACTTTCATTACTACGTACCAACTTTCATTGCTACCAACTTTCAATTGTCAACTGAAGCTTTGTAAACTATTATTTATTAGAGATGCACATTCGAAGATGATCAACCCATTACTTACCACGGCATCACTTCTCTAAAATAACTACCTACCCCTTGGTTCATATGAAAGAAACAATTGGAAAACTTGAAATAAAGCACAAAAGCAAGGCATCTTGATCTACCTAATCTATTAATTATTACAATACATACCTCATATATACAGCTCGCCTTTTAGACACGTACACTATTATCGTCACATTTATCTATCAAGCACACCATCACTTCCTAGTGCTACAGAGCACTCATCGAAAGCATACGCACCCATACAGAATACTCGCCGACGGCTATAAACTCGAAAGATGATCAGGTCAACGCAGATAGCTCGTCTGGGCGATGGTTCGTGACAACCCTAAGGACCAATATATTCACACCAACGACTAGACTAACAGCACCGATCCAGGCTTGATGCTCTGCGCATCTGTAGACGACGAACAAGTATGCCTCGAACACCCCCTATACCGCAGATCCCTTCGTCCAACAAGCAAACCGAACCAAGCGCCCTATACTAACACCCCGTCACCTATAGGCAGAGTCCTCCCTCGCCGAAGTGAAGTCGCAAACGAAGCTCATACTACGAAGACTAAACCGTAACGCCGAACCCCAAGCCAGCATCGAGAGCGGCAACTTCACATTACAGTACGCGCGGTGCCCCTATCTATATATCTATATCCGTCTATATATATACATATTATATATCTCCATCTCCATCTCCATCTGCATATACGCATTACACCACCCGCCTTTCCAACCCCCCTTCCCTCCCCACCACCGCCGCAGCAGCAACAGCCAAGCTAACCAGCATCCTAGCTACCTCGTCGCCAGCGACGTAGTCTACATCTGCATCAGCGAGCGGTCGTACCCGCGCAAGCTGGCCTTCACGTACCTGTCGGACCTGTCGGCGGAATTCGCGCAGTCGTACCCGGCGGCGCAGCTGCACTCGCCCTCGCTGCGGCCCTACGCCTACATGGAGTTCGACACCTTCATCGGCCGCACCAAGGCGCTCTACGCCGACGCCCGCGCCTCCCAGAACCTCGGCCGCCTCAACGACGAGCTGCGCGACGTCACCCAGGTCATGACCAAGAACATCGAGGACCTCCTCTACCGCGGCGACAGCCTCGAGCGCATGGGCGAGATGAGCTCCCGCCTCCGCGACGACAGCCGCAAGTACCGCAAGGCCGCCGTCAAGATCAATTGGGACCTGCTCGTCAAGCAGTACGCCCCCTTCGCCGTGCTCCTCCTCATCGTCCTGGTATTCGTCTGGATGCGATTCTTCTGAGGCCGGGTGCCTTTAGGTTAGGTGCTTTAGGGCTGGATAGGGGTAGCGATAGGGGGAGCAGAGATAGAGAGACAGCGAGAGAAAGGAGAGCAGCGAGTAGTTAGTCGAGACTACTGTGTGTACATACATATGTATAACTGATCCACATGAAGATACTTAATCACATCACGCGAAAGACTACGGTACGGGCTCGACGATCTTTAAGTGTAATATTTGAACTTGCATAGTAGCAATAGCAGTAGCAGAAGCAGCATCTACATAGATAGACATCGGTAGCCGAACTCCCCACGAGGCGCACGCTTCTACTCCGATGTCCAGATCACAGCCGTGGATCTGC
Source organism: Jackrogersella multiformis (assembly GCA_902806575.1). Classification (NCBI taxonomy): domain Eukaryota; kingdom Fungi; phylum Ascomycota; class Sordariomycetes; order Xylariales; family Hypoxylaceae; genus Jackrogersella; species Jackrogersella multiformis. The sequence continues at coordinate 2,081,459 of CADCXD010000005.1, read as the reverse complement.
TCGACTATCCGTGCTTGGTTTGGTAAAATGCCAAATGGCTAATGCCTTGGTGAGGAATCGTCTCCTCCGGCAGACCTTTATAAATAAAGGTAAACACCTATGTATCTAGATGGGCAGCCGTGCCGTGCCGTGTCATGTCATGTCGTGTCTAGTAGGACATCCATAATCTTGGGTCCTCCCCCTTCTTCTTTTTCATCTTCTTCAGTGGACGCCCGAACGCCTGTGCTCTTTGTGACAAAATAGCCTTCCCGACAAGCAATCTACAACCGTTCTCTAAAACGCCGCGATGCAATGGACAGTTCCCCACCTGGACTGTTCTTTTCTCTTTCAATTACCTCCATCCCCCCTTCCCTTCCCCCTTCACTCACTCTTCCTGTCTCTTTTCTCATCACGTCTTATCACATCACGTCACATAACCCCGCAGCCCGACGTGTCCGGCACGATGGAAGCGTGGGACCACTCGAGATGCTCCTGGAAGGCCTTGACGCCGTCGAGGCCGCGGTCGTCCTGGGCGTAGCGCACGCGCTCCATCTCGTCCTCGCCCTGCTCCTCGTAGTAGTACTCGTCGCACTGCGGGCACAGCACGCGGCACAGGAACTCGCCCGCCTCGGGCGGCAGGTGGTTGGCGACGGCCACCGGCGCGAACACCACGGCCTTGGCTTCGCCCGTCGACATGGCTATCCCGCGCGCTTGCCAGTTCGTGCTGGCAGCCGAGGCCCCGCCGTCGCTGTCCCCGTTGGGACTACCACGATTATTACTATTGTTGTTATTGTTATTTTGTGCCGGGGCTGAAGCGGGTGATGAGGCGGGTGTCGTACTCGTCGCGGAGGTAGGCTCGTTGGCAGCGGCACTGTCGGTGTTATTGCTCGCACCATCGTTAGGCGTAGGCTGTTGCTGCAGCTGGGGGTGCTGCTCCAACCTCGTCGTGGGCACGGCGCGCAAGTCCTCCCAAACCAGATAGCCGTCGCAGAAATCGCACACGAAGGCGACGCCGCCCTCGCCGAACCTCTCGAACCGGCCGGTCTGCGCGCAGGTCGAGCGCTCCTCCTCGACGCCGACGCCGCGCCGCTGCTGCACGCGGTATACTAGCAGGGCGCCCAGGCAGCGGCAGCGCTCGGCGCCGGTGGCGGATAGGACCTGCTGGGCGGCGTGGATGCGGCGGGCGGCGCGGCACTGGGCGCGGTGCAGGTCGCGGCGCAGGTCCAGGGTCTCGCGCGCCCAGGCCGGGTCGATGGCGGACGGGCTGCGCACCCAGTCCTTGAAGGTGCGCGCGTGCAGCTCGAAGCGCGTGCACAGGATCCGCAGGTCTTCGAGGGACTCGTCTGTACGCGTTCGCGAAAAGAGAAAGAATTAGGATTGGGCTTGTCGGGTCAACTTCTCTATCAGGGAGGCGGGCGGGTAAAGGGACGGTGGTAGTGTAGACTGGAACGGGTTTTAAGGAACAGCGTAGATAAGTGGTAAAGTGAATGGTTCGGTAAGGGAGTGTGTGAGAGACAGAGAGAGTAGGAATACATACTCATACGATCGTTCTCGTAATAAAACCGACCGTTCACGAGCGCAGGCAACTCCTGGAAATCCTTCTTAGCCTCGTCGAGGGTCTCCTCCAGTAACCGCAGCTGCTCGAACTCGTCGGATCCCCAAGCCCGCTTGTCGGCGAACATCATGATGCGCAGGCCATCGTTGAGCGAGTTCGCGATGATGGCCAGGAGCGAGCCAACGGTCTCGTGGCTCATGTCCTATTTCTTTTGATTTTTCGGGGGGGGGGTTTCTCTTTTCCCTCCTTTTATTAACCCCCTTGGAACCGGCGGCGAGGGCGATAGGTGATAGTACCGATTGCAGTCGCTGATACTGTACCTCCTCCTCCCCCTACTCCTCTAATAAGGTGGGAGGCGGAAAAGGAAGACCTTTGGAATAGGGGAAGTCGGAAGGAGGGAAAAGAAAAAGAAAGAAAAAAAGGTGGGAATATTTATTGGCTCCAAGGTTATTCCCGAGATTTCGTTCCCGAGATTTCTTTCTGCAGGCGTGTTGCAGAATGTCGAAACTTAATACGTAAGTGTCGTCAAGCTAAAGCTTGATGCTTGGGAACCGCTACCTACCAACTAATAATACGTAACTACCTGATACGTAGATGATTATCTCCCGACTACCGACAATGCAGGGGTGTGATAAGAACCCGTTCGGCGCGTTATCAGTATGATCTACCTAACCTTAGTACTGTATGTACCTAAGACCTAGATGTACGTAGAACAGTAAAACTTCTAGTACCAGTGCAATGCGGCAGATCTTCTTTATATCCACCAAATTGTGAAAGTAGGACAGGAACCTGTAAGAGTTGAAAGGAAAAAGGAAAAGAAAATGTGCCTTATCGTCTAAACTCTGCGACGTGTATAATGTATTACATACAGACATGGAGCAACAACTCTCACTGCCAAGATATTCATATTGAAAGACCTGCATACGTACTACGTATACCCAGGTACCTATAGGCTATCATACCTACCTAGGTACCTAGCATAAGTACCTAGGTAGGTACAGTTTCGTACCTATCTTCGGTACATGCATTTGACTTAGCGCAAGGTTGAGCCCAGGTTGAGCCCAGGAAGCCATGCAAATCGTTAACTATTCGGGGTTGAGATATATATATACCTACCTAGGTACCTAGGTAGGTACGTATGCAAGCCTTACATGTTCATGTTCTAGACCATCTATGATTGGAAATAGTACGAGCTTGTGCCGTATATAATCCTTGTACGTACGGTCAACTCGGAATGCAAAACTCATCAAAATGTTCATATTCATGCAGCAGACCCGCATGTCTATACTAACTGCTCATAACTCCTATATTATATATCTAGGAGCTAGGTGCAGATTCCATACTCTACTTCCTCTTCTTTGCTGCACCTGTATTCGCACCGCTCGACTTTGCTGCCCCTTCAATATTTTCGGTGACGGTAGCAGCAGCATCATCACCTTTCGGTAATGACTTGACCTCTGCCTTAGGATCCTCCGGTTCATCATCGTCACCACCTTGGCCAAACTCGTTAACACGAGTGTAGTCGACCGTGTACGCCCAACGCTGATATATGTATATAAAGAAGATTATATCGTCCCGGAACGTGGCTAGACGGTACAATAACGGCATCTTGATGGCGAAGGCAAAGAGGTCGTCGATAAAAGTGTTCAAAAACTTGTACATCATCGCCTTCGCAGGCATGTGGGCGACGCTCTTGAGTCGATAGTTGATATACAGCGAAGGAACCATCATCAAGAAACCGTATGCGTAGACCGACCCTACAAGGGTTGTGAGAATATACGAATACCATGACTTGTGCGATTCGTAAACCAAGGACCAGATGGCATAGCCGATGATTAGAGGTACACCAGCAATGTACATGTATTTGAAGGCAATCTCGTCATATTCCTTAGTCTTTTCCTCGGTTTCGCTTAGCTGGTACTTGTCTTCGAACATCACGCGATACGGTATCAAAGACCCAGGTGGAGCCGGCCGTACTCTAACGTTGACGATGGTAGTAACCTTCCAGAACTCAATAAGGATACCGACACCCTGAGAGCCGAGGATCATCCAGCTCGTATTCTGGGAGTTGTCGATCAGGTAGAGAAAGATGACCGCTTGCATGAAGACGTTGGCTAGGATCGAGCGAACCGAAATGCCGACGTTGTCCTTCTTCTTGCGGTAGTGAGCAATGTCGGATCCGAATGCGAGCATCTCAAGCAGGAGATGCGCAATGCTCACTACAGCCGTCACTCCAAGGAGATAGGGGTTCGTATCCAAGAACATCTCCTTAATCATCTCAATCTCGCTTCCGTCACCGCCGCCTGCGATGGGACCGCCATACGCAGCTTGGATCGCTTGTTGCTTGGAGTTGAAATCGACAGAGGCCATGATGTTAAACTTCCAATTATTCATGTTTCCCAAGTCAAGGCGGAGCGGCAGGGTCTTGACTGTATCATTGAGTATCGTCATATGGCTCCTCATTTGCCAAAACGTGTTTACATACAAGACCGGGTCTATGGTAAAGGTTAGCCCCTATTGTCCAGACGAGCTAAACACAAGAGAGAGCAAGGGGTGACATACAGTACCAAGAATTTTGACCAGAACCGTCGCGAGCACCCGAGGCCTATATTATGTCAGTACTGTGCTATTAGATACAAAAAATAAAGCTGGGGTTTTACCTCTGGATGAATGAACTGCCTTATGGCTGGGTGTGATTGGGGAAAGCTAATGATACCAGTATCGGGAACAAATGCTAAGCTGGTATTGGGGTGGTAGTAATTCGCGATGATTGGCCCGGTGGTTGGTTCTTCGATTTCTGCCCCTTCCACTTCAGATTTGTCCTCGAGCAAGTTGCGGGTCTTTGACTCCTTTTTCTTGGGGATATACTGGGTGAGGGGATACACGAAGTGGAAGGCTGTCGCTGGGTCAAATCCTGGTTCCTTAGGGTCGAGGTTGGCTCCTGTCAGTCCGATATAGAAATGACCCCAGAGTGTCCCGTTCTTTTGAACAGAAGGAGGCACATTGAAGGTAGTTTCAGCAACTCGATTTTCAGACGAGTTGCCTAGCTTAAAACCTTTCTCAATAAGGGCCACGTACTCCTCCGACACGCTAGATATCTTAACAGGGACGAATGACGGCGAGAGTGTGACAATGATATCGACGGAACTATCAGACGGCCACATTGGGGCCAGACGTTGCGGAATGGGGCTCCATACGGCGCCTTCATCGAGACCGTTCGGCCGAAGTTGGTAGGCAGGTATTTCGCCGGTATTCGCGGGAACCTGAACAACATTTCCAGAATCGTCTTGGGTCGAAGCAATCGGGGTTTTGCTGCCGCCAGTGAATTGCTTCATCAACAATTGCAAGCCATACCATACGGCCACACCCTGGACGACTTTCCAAAGCATTGACTAGAGAAAAGGAAGCATGTTAGCTATGATTCTTCGGAGTTGCTACTATGAACATATTGAATTACTTCCACCTACATGTAGGTAGAGCATGTAGGTAGAGGCTTTGCGACGCGTTAACTTACACCTTGCTCTTCGCGAGCATCCCCCGCGGCGGGAGCATTTGCTTCCGGCATCTCTACCGACGGTGATGCCAGGCCGTGATACCGATTCAGAAGGTGTGCGATGACGGTCTGTCAAAGCGGAGGTTGTCTTGGACAAAACCTGACTGGCGGTGCTGTGTTGAGTCTGGCAGGAATATTGTTATGTACCTAGGTAGTACTGGACATCGCTGGGAAGAAAAAGTGAGAAAATAAGGTATACGTATGGATATGTGTACCTAGGTACCTAGGTAGCTACCGAACCCTTGATCGGTTTAAGTTCTATTAAGTTCTCACTAACTACCTCCTAGGTACCTATGTAGGTGGCCTAGACCCCTCCGACAGCGGGGATATCGGCGAATCATAGGCCGATCATGGTGCACGACGTAAGCTGTAAGGGGAGAGTGACACCTAGGGGTAGGTAAATTATTTCTATATCAGCTGGCAACGGGGAGAGCCAATTATCATTCATACCTTTTCACCTTTTCTTCATCGTTGCCCGAATGGATTGCTACAATGACTCGAGACAACAGCCTAACTAGGTACTTAATTAATAACCTAAGACATCAGACATTTTGTGCAATCGGCCCCGGTAAATAGAGATACCTACCTCGGGTACTTAGGTAATGTAATAAAGATGCAACACGGTAGCCCTGGACTTAGGTATGTAATAGAACGAACTCGGAGTGGTTAAATTTATTGTCAACCGACTACCTACCTGCTACGTCATTGGTGAGATAGGCTCAACTGACTCCAGTTCTAAGCATAAAATTCGTCTTGAAGCATAAGAATAAATAAAATAAAAAGCAACGGCAGCAAAAGAATGCTTCAACGCCCAAGTCCCACCTTGATACCCCGACACTCTGACAGCTCTGACACCCTGACTTAGATTCATGATGCCGCTTCCCGCCACACACAAACACCTACACCTCTTTGCTCTTCCATACTTCTCTCTTGGTGTTTGCGAATTCTGAATTCTGAATTCTACGGGTGACTCGACACACTACATTCCTCCCGAAACAACCAACTCATTTCTAACCATACATCCATCGTATATACCATTTATATTACCTACCTAGGTACCTATATATATCCAAATTCTCTCTCTTTAACTTATTAATAAACCGTTGTCTGAACTCTTCTGTCTTGATTGTCTGAACTCTGAACTCTTTTCTCTTTCTTTTTATGCCCAACCTTGATATCATCTCTTGCTGCCTTGGTAGTTATTAGTCGGACACTCTATCTCATAAACACCTCCGAGCCGTTGTCGCATTCCGACTCCCACAGCTTTCTACCTTGATAGGCCCCGCCTCTGTCAAACGTCGCGAAGCACTCACTACAACCATGGCGTCCGGTCCGAACCCCAATGCGACGCCGGCCCAGACCAAGATCTGCGTCTACTGCGGCTCTTCGCCGGGGAAGAACCCGGCATACCTCAAAGCTGCCCAGGAATTGGGAAAGCTCATAGCGGAGAACAACATAGCCTTAGGTACGTCTTCCGTTGCTTCGGGACTTCCTTATTCTAAACCTCAGATAGGTATACCTTATTGCTTGAATATGTAACTAATATTATATATTATATTCCTAGTTTACGGAGGCGGCACGGTCGGGTTGATGGGCGAGGTTGCCAAGACGATAGTAGCCATAGCAGGCCCTAATGCGGTCCACGGTATCATCCCCGAGGCACTCGTCAAATGGGAGCGCGACTCTACATACTCATCAACCACGGACGCCAACGGCTACCACCTTCCGGAGGAGCAGATCTATGGGCGGACAACGGTTGTCAAGGATATGCACACGCGGAAACAGATGATGGCGCGAGAAGTGATCGAGGGCGGTCCCGGAAGCGGCTTCATCGCGCTCCCCGGTGGCTACGGTACGATGGAAGAGCTACTCGAGACGGCGACATGGAACCAGCTGGGCATCCACAACAAGGGCGTCTGCTTGCTGAACATCAATGGGTTCTACGACGGCCTAACACAGTGGATCACGACGGCGGTCGACGAAGGCTTTGTGAAAGCAGGCAACGCCGACATCTTGGTCTCGGCAACAGATGCCGAGGGTGCTCTCAAGGCGTTACGGGAGTACAAGGTCTCAGACGCGCGGTACGGCTTAGATTGGGGTAGCGAGTGAAGGGGATATTGCATTAGAGTCGCCGCATCCGTCATATACCAAAAATGTATAGATAGCTAGCTAGCTAGCGCAGAGTAGATCTATG